>CM029783.1:0-1200000 GCA_017562165.1 Ectropis grisescens | reverse complement strand
TGGAGTTTGTATTTGCTTTAACGTTTGATATTTGCTTTCTGGACCTAAGGATCTGTGTTCTGCACGTTCCATCTGCCTTTTGTTTTAGAAATCTGTGATTATGAAATTTTGTACAATGATTCTTTCTTTTGTTTCACAAACAACAATTGAGGAGAATAATCATGATCATAATATAGTGCTTAGTAGTTCCGAGTGACGTCACTTCATTGTACAATATACATACTTTTCTGCAATGTCCCTGATGGACTGATTAGAAATATTAGAATGGTACATTTTTGATCTTGCCATCATCCCAATTAGGGTTCCGTGAAAAACCAGAAACCGCGAGTGAAACCGCGGACACTGGTAGTTATAATTTAAAATGGGTCAAGACAAACACCAGTTCATGTAAACAACCGGAGGAACCGATCGGAGGTTCCGTAGGAGGAAGTCAGCCCAAATTGAATTTGTTTGGTCGCGTCAACAGCGCGAGAGCGGAATAGAAAGTGCCTGATTTAATTTTTAATTTGTTTCAATTCATTTGGATTTGTTCATAGGAATGTTGTTTTTTTATGATATAGAGTGACCAGACGAACAGGGCATGTCCCAGATGGTAAGCCGGCTCAATGCTTGCAATGCAATGTACCTCAATATTAATGTACCTACTGGCATAAAGAATATTTAAAATTGCGTATTCCAACAAAATGTAAGAATAATATTGTATTAGATTTTGACGTCACTAATATCAAATTGTTTGTGTCCCACATTGACTTGCTTGGATATTTCTCAGGAAAATTCTTGTTGCACGCCCGAAACGGTCAAACTGTTGTGACCATATATTGTATTTATTCTGTTTGTGATAAGAACGTCTAGGCTGTGGAATGCGTTGCCTGAGTGGGGTTTCTCCGATGGTTACAATCTTTGTGTCTTCAAATCGAGAGTGAATCGGTTTCTTCTAGGTAAACACGCTCCATCGTAGACCGCATCGTCGCTTAGCATCAGGCGAGATGGCGGTCAAGTGTGAGCCCATAAAAGGTAAAAAAAAATCTCATCTTTTATCATTATCATCTCTTGTCATTATCATCTTTAATACACAGTTATAGCAATAAATGATCCTGATTTCTGATTTCTGCTCATAACTGGATACGCACACCTAGCTATTGGAACTTGCACACTGCACAGTCCAAATCATTACCTAGCATTGCATTGCAGTCGTAACCCAGAAGCATAAGATAATGTATCAAAGATACTAATGTAATAAAGACAAAAATCATTTGATTATATTTATTTTTCATTTAAACACGTGCAGTTAGAATATTATGTAACATAGTTTGTACTAACTAATGTATGCCAGCAGTGGCAAGACTCTTTGCAGAGTCCACCTGGGGAAGTACCACATCTTTAATTTAATTTTGTAATTTAATTTATTTGCTGCTTAAATTATATTAGAAATATTAGAAATCCATGTACCTAAGGAGGAGGCCACCGGACTCCGAAATACAGTTTTTAACAAGTTCGGAGACGGTGGATCCACATTGTGATACACAATTTAAGCAATAAAGGAATTTGAGTTTGAGTTTTACCAATTATTCTACCGCCAAGTAGTAATGTAAAAACATCACTGTGGTACGGTTTGAAGCGCAATGTTTTCAGTGAAACTGCATAACATGTTATTAAGTCATTTTATCTTAATATCCTGTCGTGTGGTGACGTAAAGAAATGATTTGGAATCTTTATGTTCATATAGTTGCGTAACACTGTGTTGGTATGGACAGGCATGTTGTTGATCATCGTTACTCGATACTCAAAAAATAAAATTCAAATCACCTACGTAATTTATATCTTAATCCGTCTTGTCCTACAGACTCTAAATAACGAAGTGTATTATCAAACTTATCACAAGAAAACACTCGACGAATGAAGACATCACACAAAAGATCACCTCAATCAAACAATTCTATAGAAACGTTATATTTTCGGAGTGAACTCTACTTCAAAGCGTTTTTGAAATAAAGTGTACTTTCCGAAGTGAAAACATCTTTTTGAGAGTATCTTTTGCTTCGAAATAATGTAAGAGAAAAGTAATTTTAAGCTCTTTGGCAACTATTCGGTTATTTTTGACGAGAATCTAAATTTTAAGAGGAATTTTCATAAAAGCGTCTAGGACTCAAGAACAGGTGAGTGTTTTATGTCTTTGATTGTATTTCTGAGTGGATGATGCGTCTCTACATACAGAGTTACAGAGCTATATCAAATGTATGGGTAATATTTATCACAAACAACTTTTAGTTTTAAGTATGAGTTTTATATACTTTGCAGAATCCTCTGGGGAAGTAGCAATCTGTTGATAGTTAAAGTACCGCTAAGTAGTAATGTGCACACGTTACGGTTTCAGTCCGGAATTTGTTTCCAGAGAAATTACAGAAGTACATTTTCTGTTGACGAGCACAGTGCAGTGATCTGTGAGTACTCCTAACAAATACAAACACAGAAATCTTGGACGTAGGATAAGATTTTAGAAGTTGATCCATACAAACTGGCCTCTACGAGAGGCATACAATATGTTTGTCAAAACCATTTGTTTTAGTTTATCCAATGAAAAAAAATAGATTAATGTTTTCTTTTTTTAACCCCCGACCAAAAAAGGGGTGTTATAAGTGTCTGTCTGTCTGTGTGTGTGTGTCTGTCTGTGCACCGTAGAGCTCAAATGGAAGGGCCGATTTCGGTGCAGTTTCTTTTATTTGAAGGTTAATATCCGTGAGGATGTTCTTAGCTATGTTTGGTTAATATCGATTCAAGATGCCCGCCTCCACAAAATGGCGGATAAAATATTTCTTCACATTCTACCTCAATATGGGTATCAAATGAAAGGGCTTGACTATTAGAATACTTTGCACTATGACAAATTTCAAATCCAAGATGGCCGCTACCACGAAATGGCGAAATACATTTTTTTTTTCACAACTCCCTTAATATGGGTAGATATCAAATGAAAGGGCTTGACTAGTAGAATGTTGTACAGATAACAAATCCGAGGTAGTCGGGGGTTAATCAAAATTTTCAATTTTGTTCTTGTATGTAAAAAAAAATGATTTAGAGCGATTTTTGTTATAGTATAGGTAGTGAGAATATACGAGTAGGAGATGTGTCTGATGGTAAGCAACATACCTGCGCATAACAGCACAAAGACACGCAGTTATTGGAACATGAAGAATCCAAATAATTACGTACCTAGCGCCGCATTGCGCTCGTCACCCGGAGATGTAAGGTGTTTTATATCTTAGCCTGGTAATATCTCCGGAAACATTGCCCTTCAAACCAGAATACAGTATGTTCGCACACTACTGCTTGGCGGCAGAATAACTGGCAAAGGTGTGGTACTTCCCCAGACGGACTCTAAACTACTGATTTATTCAATAGAAGTTGTTAATTATGATATTGTACACTGTACTAGCAAATCGCAATACTTATTATCAACTATTTTCTTGCCTTTGAAACGTCTGAACGGATTGTCACAAGTCATATCGGATTATGACACGACTACTTTTTATCTTTTTATTTTTAACTTTTATAGGTTTACACTTGACCGCCATCTCGCCTGCTGTTAAGCGACGATGCGGTCTACGATGGAGCGTGTTTACCTAGAAGAAACCGATTCACTCTCGATTTGAAGACACAAAGATTTTATCACGGGAAAATAATGTATAGAGCATAGCAGAGTTGCAGAGCGAGAATAGAGCAGGTAAAGCTACGAGGCATTGCTCATTTCTAATTTTAATACGCTTATATCAGCTATCTGCGTTCCATAGTACAAGCTTACCTTGTGTTAGTGCTAGATGGTGTTGTATAAAAAGTATCGACGAAAATTTATTTATTTCTACAAATACTTCTCCTTATAGACAACAATCGTAACATAAATGAGGTATCCCCATTCAAAGGAATAAAGGCCCGCCGTATCGTACCTTCCAAGAAGTTACATCCCTTTGAAACCCCACCCTCAGGTGCGTCCTCAAATCACATTACAACTGTGTCCACTCTCAACAAAACCACTCAATCGCACTTCCGACATCGATATAAACAACTTGATGTGCCCTCTCTAACTTTAGGCGCACGGAATTATGTCATCGTGAGGAAGTGTGAGCTCACTTTTTCCGTTCTAGTCGGTTGCAGGAAGCGGTGAACGCAGGACGTTTTTTCCCAATCACTATTCGTTGTCGACATCCAAAATAAGTAGAACCACAGCATATCTCGTCGCTTGCTCGCTCGTAGATTGGTTGTGTGTATACTACATATGCTCAAAGACGTAGTTTATTACCAATTTCAAGGTGATCAGGGCACATCCGTTGGTTTATATCGATGACTTCCGAGCCCTGAGACATACCCGACGCGTCTATTTATAATTATACTAGCGGCCCCCGCAGTTTCACTCGCGTAGTATCCAAACCAGTTTTTTTTTTCGGGAATAAAAAATGGTCTATGTTTTATTCAAGACCATTATCCATCTATGTACTAAATTTCATTTTAATTTCCAAATCCCTGCAGTAGTTTTTGCGTAAAAGAGTAACAAACAGGCAGACTGATGTTAAATTGTTGCACACAATTGGTGGTCTCTGGGTAGGTGTAGTGTGGATGCGCGGAAGGCAGGGCAATCTGTCTCCATAGAGTAGACTCCTGAGACTGCGCGACTGATTTACAAATACTTTGCCCTTTTTTGAATACCTTGCCCTTTTTTCTATCGGAATGCTCGAAGCTCGAAAAAGCGACATCGTTTCATGGTTGATGTTCCAAAGACACGAACGAAGAGATTTGACTCTACTTTTATGATTACGTCTAGGCTGTGGAATACGCTGCCTGAGTGGGTTTTCCCTGTTGGTTACAATCTTTGTGTCTTCAAATCGAGAGTGAATCGGTTTCTTCTAGGTAAACACGCTCCATCGTAGACTGCATCGTCGCTTAACGTCAGGCGAGATGGCGGTTAAGTGTAAACCTATAAAAGATTTTAAAAAAACTAGCAACGCTCGCGGTTTTACCTGCGTTGTTCCCGTTATTTTCCCGTGATAACAAGTAGCTTATAGTGAAAGTCAAAGTTCTTATATATGTATGAATATTCTTCATAAATGTATAATTTGCACGTCAATTTCAAAAAGAAAATGAGCATGAAAAGCGCATACATTTTTAAAAAAATAACAGTAAAAACAGACCAACTAGTAAATCCTCAAAGGATTAGTAGGATGTCGTACATTCACTAAAGCGTGGCCTAAAAGCGATGATATATTACATACACTAAATTACAGTTGCTGTATACAAACACTCTTACCGCCGAGTTCTAAATATTGACTCAAGGCAGCTCGAATTTATGTGTGATTAATTTATATCTGATTCGATTTCATATGTACCTAAATACTTTATGGTGAGTATTTTTTATAGTATAGTGATGAAACGAGCAGGTCATGTGCCTGATGGTAAGCAACATGCCTTTCCACAACAGTCCAGTGATACACTGCTATTGGAACACGGAGTCCAAATCATTACCTAGTACTACACTGCGCTCGTCACCTGGAAACGTAACGAGTTCTATTTCTATGCACTGTAATTTCACTGGAAACATTTCCCTTTAAACTGGAACACAGTAATGTTTGCACATTACTGCTTGGCGGTAGAATAACTGGCAAAGCTATGGTACTACACTCTGCTAGACGCCCTACCACTATAACATAATACATAATTTAACATACACTATAATTTAACTGTAATACATAATTTAACATACACTATAATTTAACTGTAATACATAATTTAACATACACTAAAATTTAACTGTAATACATAATTTAACATACACTATAATTTAACTGTAATACATAATTTAACATACACTATAATTTAACTGTAATACATAATTTAACATACACTATAATTTAACTGTAATACATAATTTAACATACACTATAATTTAACTGTAATACATAATTTAACATACACTATAATCTAACTGTGTTCCAAACAGCTCGATCCGTTCATACGTTATGTCGTGATTAAGCAACAGACATCCAAGCATTGACATTTATAGTAATAGACTACTGGCCCGTGAACAAAACTTATGGGTCATATGATACAGCAGGAGACCTATGTAGGATGATAGAAGGGTATAAAATAATAGGATTCAGCACTATTTGCGCATTTCAAATGCACGCCGGCATTTGAAAGCTGTCCAACTGAAAGCGAATTGAAGAAAACTAATAATTATAAAATTAAAATTTTCAATTTTTATAGTTTCAATACCTGTCCATAATCTCGCAATGCCGTACAAAAATCATGCGACAAAAAGGAAAGAGCGAGGGTTGGAACCCCCCCTCTTCCCTTTGCACTCAGTTGGACAGCTTTCAAATGCTGAATAGTGCTGAATATTATTATATTATACCCTTCTATCATCCTACATAGGTCTCCTGCTGTATCATATGACCCATAAATTTTGTTCACGGGCCTGTGCTCTATAATATTAGTACTCGTAGCAAGTAGGATGTCGCTGCATTTTGGATTCCTGGAATTTAGAATTTGTGCGTCGCGCGTGGCATTCTATTGCAAATTAATTATAGTTATTATTTCCGCGAATTTTGTATTTGGAATTCAATTATTCATGTTTATAAAGTAAATTTTGATATAAATACAAGAACATTCAGCGTTTCATATTGGAAAATTGTTTATAACAAACATAGTTTTGGTCGCTTTGCTTCAGTTATTCCGATAAATAAGTAAACAGATATTTTAATAGTCGTATGAATCTTTTTGGCATTCAACGCTTGTTTTTTTTTGAATTATTTATGTTATGTAGTAGTAATAGTTCGGCGGTCATTATAATTAGTAGACAAGTATTTAAAAATAAATATATAATCATAATATCAGCTATGTGGCTTCCATAGTCCAAGTTTTGCTGAGCTTGGGGTTAGATAGTCTTGTGTGTGAAATGTCCACCAATATTTATTTATTTTAGTGCTATGTATTTTTGCAGTCTATGGTAAAAATCTGTTTTCTATCTTACGAATTTTGCAGTTTTTATTAAAGGAAAAATAATTCCGATCATTCTCATCATTACACAATAGGATCCTAACTTGTCTTCGGGATAAGGATCCTATCGATTTCCTTCGAATTCATTTCATCTACGCTCGTATTGTCTCGGCTACATTTAATGTACAAAGACAATGTACCAGGTACAAGCTACAAGTTTTTGCTGATCGTAAGTTGTTGGAACTTCTATTGAGAGCCATTCGATTGTATCTATCAATGCTGGATAAATCATTCTGTGTATTCTAAAGCCGACCCTATGAAAGCCCTTTGCAGTTAAATGAAGCAGAAATAATTCCTTAATCTCGTGTACTTACGGGAGTTATTTGAGTGTGCAAAATGCTAATATACTTCAGTTCTCGCCTACGTACAATCGTTGTTCATTTAATATCTGTAACTAAAGTAAACTCTATGTCCCCTTTATGTGATAGATGCGGCGCAAGTGAAGACGTGTATCACATTTTGATGGAATGTGCTCGGAACGAAAGCGTGCGTCGACAACTCTTTGTTAGCGATCACATCTTCTGGCAATTAGGAGGATGCAATATTGTACTGAGCGATCCTGACTCTCAAGACGCTAGAAGGTTGTATGATATCTATCACATAGCCCTCAAATCGAGAAACGAATTGTTTTAGATTTAAGTAGTATGATTTGTTACAAGGGTGACATTTAATTAAAACCTGTTTAAATCCAATAAAGAGAAAAAAAACTAAAGTAAAAAAAAAACTTTAGAGGTGTCAAGGGACACCCGGATGGAACGAAGTTCCTTTCGATTAATTAGTGAAGGAATTATTATTATTATTTTTTATTATTTACTATTTACAAAAAACCTGTATACACTCAACAAAAATAATCGTCGCGACACCACACTGTTCAATGCGAAATAGAAATGAAAATATCTGGCTTGCTTTCTATAAGAGAGAGAGAGAGAGACAGACAGAGAAACATGCGACGGCTTACAATAGCAAAAAATGTCGTGACAACTTTTCGTAAGAATTTTTTCCGTCTAGCCCCCTTTCACAACGCGCGATAAGGAACTTCGTTTCAAAAATTACTGATTATTATCATTTGTTAGGTATTTTTTAAGCGGACTGAGCGTTTATTCACAAAACTAGAATACAATGAGAACTACTTACTTTACTCTTCGTATCTAACAATAACACTAAGCGCATCTGAATGATCTACAGACCAATGACAATCTACAGATAATTAAGATGTTCCAGCCCACTATCAGTCGGGAGCGTGCCTAGCATGCTGGCGGCATTACCACTCTATGCTTATGCGTTACGTTGGATGAAATAAACGCCAGCAGCAAAAAAAGTTTAGTCACGGTTCGCGTCGATCAAGCGCTCGGAAAAGCTTAATGTTCTTGCTTTTTCCTAAAGTAAATCTAGGTGCGAGTATGTTTGCAGGATGTAATCGATCTTTCCTTAACTATTGTTGTAGGTTTACACTTGACGGCTATCTCGCCAGATGTTAAGCGAAGATACAGTCTACGATGTAGAGGGCATTGGTAAAACCGATTCACTCTAGATTCGAAGACACAACCGCAAAGTTAAGTTTGTTCGTTTTTGAACTCCTGGTCACTTTGAAACCACAGCGCATCCAACGGAATTAATTAAATGCCGTTAAAGTTATAGAGCAAATCAGCGAACTTGCTCGTAAGAATCAACATCCGTATTTCCTACGTAGTTACAATTGAAATCTGCCATCGAGTAATGATTGATGATTGCTATAAAGCTTGATCTTAAAATAATTCTACAGAAATCGCCGGGATCCGCCGTTTGCCTTTCCATTTCATTTTGACGTTCTTGATTGAACGTAAATTGAAGATATTGACGCCAGTGAGAAAAGTTATACCTATGCATATCTATTTATACTAGTTACCAGTAGCGGTAATAGGCACACTTTACTGTGTTCCGGTTTGAAGATCAATATTTCCAGTGAAATTACGACTGCAACGGATTAATGATTATTATGGTATTGTTACAAAATTTACGTAGATTGTAGAGATAAAGATACGCAAAAAATTTAGTAGATACTCCTTTTTTCCTGATTGAAGTTATGTATTTGTGATGGACCTAATAATAAATTGCGCATTATTCATAATTACCGGGCACTATGAAAAATGACCACTAAGGCAATTTTATAATAACTATTCAAATAATTAAATTTCCTGTGCACTATATAATGCACATCATCTTTTGGGCAGTGTTATATTTATTTACTAATTACTTTATTACTGCAGTGAGTTAGGGTCTATCGCTGAAATATGACTTTGGGCGGGCTCCCGAAGTCCTGCATTTTTAATACACTTAGCAACAAGACTAGGCGGAGTCGGGGTGCTCCGAGTCGGATCCGGGTCCTAAGTAACTTTACCAGTCCGACAAAAATTAAAATCGATTTAAACCCTCCACACACGTGCCCTAAAATCAGAGGAATTTACGTAAAACTAGTGAGGAGGACCCTACATCGCACGATAAATCAATCACCAATCATATGGTGCTATGTAGGGTGTACCTCATTTCCTCTGATTTTAGGACTCGCTTTGGAGCGTTTTACGAGTAGCTTTATTACCACATTGCCCATTTGTCACGTAGCGATATAATAATGACCGGCCAATATGATAACTAATTAAGTTTAAATAGTAATTAATCACTTTTTCCGACAGAGCTAGACATTTTGAGTAGTCCCCGGGCATTACTAATAATGCCCGCATTAATCACATTGTCTATAATTTACATACTAGTTTTAGAAAAAAATGTTAGATCTACTTTTTTTTCTTAGCAGTGTAGATGTCCATAACCGGCGGTGACCACTGGCCTTGACCCATCACTATAACGAATTTTTCATATCTCCTGCTCGACAAAGTCCAATTATATGTCATGAAACGTCAAAACAAAGCAAGTGATTGTGACCTTTCAAAATGCAGAGGTAAATAATATTGAGAAGATTCCCTAGGGATTAAATGAATTGAATTAGGAACGTTAAAATTTGTTTGAAAATTCTTACCCATAGTACCATTGTAAAAATACTTTATTAGAAACTCGAACTTTTTTCCAAATATAGAACTGGCCGGGTGGCCACACACGCACGCACAGAAACAAAACACAAAAAAGAAAATATAAGAAGGCGCCATTGAGTCGAATTTTGTTAGTTTTGAAATGTATCTATCACTATATTTTTTTATTAATAATCTACTTCCGGAAAAATCGAAAGATAAATACCTAAAAGCTTATTTTACATAGCCCTTTCTTTTAAGTGCCTCGCAGAAGATATGAAAAGTAGAGTATTCACCTCTGAAGTAAAAAAAACTGTCTTGTGTCATAGGCGGCTTGGATTCCTCGCTTCTTTCGGGACACTACAACTCCCTCGCTTCGCTCGGGAGTTGACTCGAGTCCCTCGCTGCGCTCAGGATCCAATATGACGCCCATGACACAAGACAGTGCTTTACTCCCTTGGTGAATAATCTACTATTACATAAAAAAGAAAGCAATTAATTACATAATCTAATAACACATTCTTGGCTCCAAGCCACCATTTCACCTTTAAAACGCGGCGTAATATTTCCAGGTACCCATTAGGAGCTCGCAAAGTTTAAATCAACCTTTGCTAAACTCATTTAACCTAGATTGAGGCAGGAAACAAGCTTACAAATGCGAACCACACCGAGTGTAAATAATATAGGCGCCTACGTTTAATACAATTACTGTCAGTGCGTAGGGGTTAGGTTAGGAGCTAGCGTCATATAAAAGGATTATTACACTTAGCTAAATTTAGTCGACTAAATTAAGGAACTACTAAATTTAGTAGTAGTAGTGAATTTAGCTACTGAATTCAGGGAAGTGTTCAGTAAGCAAGCGTAATAAATTCAGAATTAATAGTTACAGTCTTAGTGTCTTCAATTCGCGAGTGAATCTGTTCCTTTCTAGGTAAACTCGCTCCGTCGTAGATCGCATCGTCGCTTAACACCGGGCAAGATGGTCAAGTGCAAACCTATTGTAGGTAGTTAAAAAAAATTGGTTGCCTGTAAAGTCGGTATACGGGCGAAAGTTTTACGTGACAACGACTTTGAGTGGTAAAATAATTTTACGGAAGGGACGCGTGCTTTTCACTTTTTATGTCTGTCTCTCTCGCTTTTAGGCGGGCTAACCATGCCCGAGTGGAAGGGACGCGTGCCTCTCACTCGCTCTCGTTGTGAGCGCATAACGTGAGCGGAGCGTAACGCAGTTTCTTGAAGTGTCACCCGGCAAACCAATTTATAAGACGTTGTCACGTCAAAAAGAAACGAGGATTGTAAGCTTGCTTCTGACTAGCTTATAAAGCTTGCTTTTGAATTCCGTCGACAAACCTCGTTACTAAATTAATTTCTGAATTTAGTCGACAAAATTTAGCCAAGTGTAGTAAGCCTTTTAGTCGATCATCTACCGCGTAACTAAACCGACTTTGCTATTGCTGTCTCTATAATTTCAAGTGAAAAGAAAAGAGCGCGCAATGTCAAAGTCGCTATAGGTGGCGCCTGTTTCATTTTAGATTTAACGAAATGAAACAATGGCGCCTTATTTGGCGAAATTACTATTATTAATTACTTTGACAGATTGAAAGAATCCTGCAAACACTTTTTTAATAGAGTGACGAGACGAGCAGGCCATGTGCCTGATGGTAAGTAACATGCCTACCCATAATTAAACAGTGACACACACACAGCTATCGGAATATGAAGAGTCTTTGGAATCAAATCTGGAATAAATAATTTCTCTGAAAATATTGCCATTCAAGAGTCCAAATCCTTACCTAGTGCAGTGCTAGGTAAGGATTTAAAACACCTTATATCTCCGGGTGACGAGAACAGTGCAGTGCTAGGTAAGAATTTGGAATAAGTAATATCTCTGGAAACATTGCCATTCAACCCGGAACACAACAATCCATACTAATATTATAAATGCGAAAGTAACTCTGTCTGTCTGTCTGTCTGTCTGTCTGTCTGTCTGTCTGTCTGTCTGTCTGTCCGTCTTTACCGCCTAAACCAACCAACAGATTTTGATGAAATTTGATACATAGATAAAATAGATCCCGAGAAAGGACATAGGCTACTTTTTGTTCCGAAAAAAGGGTTGAAAGGGTTAAAATAAGGGATGAAAGTTTATATGGAAAACTTCGTCATTGTTGAAGAACTATGAAACTTTACGTCTAGATATTTAACACGAAACCATAAAATGCATGTTTTAGCAGTTTTGTAGTTTCAAACTGTACCTACGGGGGTGGAATTGGTTTTTTTTTTATTATTTATTATTATTTATTCTTGGGTCAAATTTAGTAATTCAAATTTCACCCTCTTTCTGTCAACCGATTAATCTGAAATTTTGTATACACTTTGGATTTTGATGACAATACAATTATGTTTATTCATTATCATTACAAATTCAAGATGGCCGCCGCTACAAAATGGCGAATAATTTATGTTTTATTAATCTCATCAATATGGATATCAAATGAAAGGGCTCAACAAGCAAAATACAATATACTATAAAAAATTGAAATCCAAGATGGCGGCCGCTACAAAATGGCGGATAACGTAGGTTTTATCAATCCCATCAACATGGGTATCAAATGAAAGGGCTCAACAAGCAGAATACAATATACTATAAAAAATTCAAATCCAAGATGGCGGCTGCTACACAATGGCGGATAACGTAGGGTTTATCAATCCCATCAATATGGGTATCAAATGAAAGTGCTCAACCAGTAGAATACAATGTATTATATAAAATTAAAATCCAAGATGGCGGCCTCTACACAATGGCGGATAACTTAGGTTTTATGAACCCCATCAACATGGGTATCAAATAAAAAGGCTTGACAAGAAGAATACAGTGCACTATACAACCTCAATACTTAAGATGGGCGCAGCCACTAAATGGCGTATCAGACTATCAGACAGAATTTTTGATAGTCGACGAGATTTCCATGGTGTCTTATCAAATGTTATGCATGATGGACGCTCGATTAAGGCAAATTAAGAACTGTGAAAATGAGTTTTTTGGAGGAGTAAACTCTTTTACAACTGCCTCCTATAAAATGATCAGGAACACCTGTTTTCAATTCTAATATGAAATTATATATATGAAAGTAACTCTCTCTGTCCGTTACCGTCTAACGCCTAAGCCACTTAAAGAGTTTGTTATAATTTGGTGCACAGATAGACTACCTAGACTTAGGAAAGGACAACGGCGACTTTTTATCACAGAAAAAGAGTTGAAAAGAGTGGAAATGAGGAGTAAAAGTGTGCATGGAAGGATCTTGGCACTCTTTGTATGCTATTTTAACTGACTTCAAAAAAGGAGGAGGTTATCAATCCAGTTGTATTTCCAATTGTGAATCAATTTAGATGGTTATTTTTTTGGTTGGTAGATTATAGTTCAGAGGTGGTCATATAAATTTTATCGAAATCAGTGCGGCGGTTTTTGAAATATGAACAACAAACTAAAATTTGCGTTCATGTAATCAGTCGATATATCTACTAATATCTACTAATAGACTCTAATAAAATTTGGTGGAACGTCCCAATATGATTTTAAATTAAAGTCTGTTTTTGATTAATTTTTTGAGAACATAGTTTCTTTGTAATTTGTCGTGTAAATTGTACATTTATTAATAAATATAAAACTTTGACTTAGACCGATTTTGATTAGGAAACGTGAATTTGTATGGTAGTAGACTTACGAGTAGGTACTGCCTCAATTACTTTAATAAATATGTGGCGCGGACGAAGTCGCGGGTAAAAGCTAGTGTTTATATATAACTAGCACAGCTATACCCTGCACGCTTTGCACTGTTGAAAATTGATCGTACCAACTCCAAAACCATTGGCTTATGCACAAGAGCTTTGCCAAAGATCATTAACTTAACTTGAATTTTGACTTGACTTGAACGAAAGTTGATACTGACAAAACGCGGCCAATTTAAAATATATCAGCATGGCATCCCTAAACTGAAAATAACACAATAAAGCAAGCCAAAGAATAAACAAGCCAAAAATAAACACGAGCCAGCCACTAATAAACGTCAAAAACACGCCATTTTGTTGCGTCAGAGTACGAGGGATACCATACACTGATTCTGATTCTACCAAATCTTTCGGATTATAGCCGAAAATTAATTTCTTAAAAAATGAAATTGCACATGGTTTTCTCTATTAAATAGCGTAATCAATGAATCTGTTTATTAGGCCAACTAAAAGCCGGGCCACACAGAGGCGGGAGCCGCGAGAAAGCGATCCGATAGCGATCGAGTGCAAAGCGATAGCGGTCCGTATCATGTCACACAGAGCTACTGCCCGCAGCCCGCGGCGGGCAGATGGCGAGAACACAGCCGGTGTGACACCAAAAGCGATCAAATTGCTCACGACCTTACGTTGTAAAAAAATACAACTCGTGAGATCGGATCGTGATCGCTACGCGAACGCTCTGTCCTGTGTGACAGCTTGTTCTGACTACCGTAGAATACAGCGCCCGCGCCGGCCGTCCGTCGCGCGTCCTTCCCGCGAAGCATGGCGAAGCGATTTCTTGTTTGTCGTCACGATCTTGTCGCGCGGGAAATCGCATCGCGCCGGATCGCTCCCGCTTGCTATGTGTCAGGTTGCATACAAATTCGAATATTACAAAAATTCCCGTCCCGGATCGCGATCGCTTTCTCGCGGCTCCCGCCCCTGTGTGACCCGGCTTTTAAAGCTTAGTGTTGCTCTTGAAATAATCGCCAACACGTACCTACGTGGTACTTATTTTTGATGAATACAATTTTAGATCACATACGAATTCTAAAACTTATTTCATATAATGATTAAATCAGTTGGTTTTGAAAATGTCTTTTTGGAATCAAGTGTCCCTAAGTACTTTCTGTTTAAAATATCCCAATTCGTAGGTTACATACCCGATGGAAGTAACACTGAAGTGTTGTCATGTAAAAAGTGTGCAAAAAATCCAGTATCTACTTTCGTTGGCCAGACTATAAGTGGTCGCACGCCACACAATAAAAAACTACCCTAAATTCAGCCTTCAAGTTAAAGCATCTTACTCAGGCTCGCTCAAATTTATTGGTCCATAAATTTACCTCACGGTTTTTTTCTAATCGCTATAAATTACCTCCAGGAGGAAATTGCGTCAGGTCACAGAAACGTCGACAGCCGCGGTTCAATTACAATAACCTTGGACACATTATCGAAATTACTTTTGAAAACTGTGGGTAGGAATGGACGAAAGTTATGGGCCTTAGCGTTTTGCACCTGAATTTATTTGTCCTTAATCTGGGGGCTGACTCTTATTGTAATGATTTAATCTTATAAGTTTTATGTGAAATGCATAGATTAATAACGTCTAGATCGACAATCTTCAAACAAACTCTTCATTTTTAGTGAGGCAAAACGCAAATTGATGTCGGCGTAAGCAGTACATAGGTACTAAACTTCACCAAACAAAATCTTAATGTCTTGGAGTATGTGCCTCTACAGTGGAGGACTACACAAACCACGGATATCCGTGACACAAACCAACATAATTTTTGAATTGTCGGAGACGCATGCACTAGCGCGTGACTTCGAACGGACTAAGTCAATATGTCACTTTTCTTGTGCGGACCCGGTTTCTGGCCGTTATTACTCTATGGTCAAAATATGTTAGGCATACCCAACGAGCAACACGGAAGGCACGTACAGCATTTCCCCTCTGTCAAAGTACAAGTCCGCGTGGACCATGGAGTTTGATAATACACTGTGACGTGAGGGCGGGGCTAGATTTGTGAGTGGTGGTTTATTTTTTATGTATTAGTGATTTGGCTGTGTGAGTATGATCGGCTATGGATCGGTACAGGTATGTTTTGTATGTAATAGTGCGGCTTTGCGCTAGTGTGCAACTTTCCCCTCCCGCAAGAAATGACAGAAAGATTTGAATAATATTTTTAGTTAAGGCTAGTCCCTTCCGTGTTTGCGCGGTAGATCGAGTTGCTCGATGGGCATACCAAAAGTGAATTTAGGAACTAATAATAAAAAAGTTTGAGCTAATTATTTTAAGTTGTTTTGTAGTCGTCCTTTGCAGAGTCCGCCTGGGGAATTACCACAGCGGCAGCCAACGCCAAATAGTTATGTATAAACATTACACTGCATAGATTTACCTCTAAATCATATAGGATGACGAGTAATACAGCATTGTTCTACGCTCGTCGTCCTAATAATTTGGACTCCTCTTGTTCCAATAGGTTCGTGTCACTGTGCTGTTTTGTGGTAGGCGTATTGCTTCCCATCAGGCACATCTCTTACTCCTGTTGTCACTCTATACTATTAAAAAAGTTTAAGACTCTTAATTAAAACAAGGTATATTAATACCGTTTGGGATCCGAGGGATCCTGTAGCTACCGTAGGGACGATTTGAATGAAATTGCTTATTTAAATTATTGATTGCGGAAATGTTTAATGATTTAGAGAGTATACAGGTATAAGAATGCCTGGGTTACGACTACGATGCATCGATTATTGAGATTTAAAACAACTTGAGACGCGACATCGTTTCATGGTTGTCGTTCCAAAGACCCAAACAAGGAGGTTTGCCTCCACTTTTGCTATAGGTCTAAGCTCTAAGCTATAGAGTGCGTTGCTTGATGGCTTATCCCCTAGTTCAAATCATTACCTAGCACTGCACTGCGCTCTTCAGATAAAAGCTGTATCTCTATGCACTGTTTCACTAGAAAAATTAGATGGCCTTCAAAACGGTACACAGGGATGTTTGCACATTACTGCTTGGCGGTAGAATAACTGGTAACTGTGTGGGACTCCAGGGGGACGCTGCAAAGAGTCCTACTACTATTCTGAATACATATTTTTCGGGACAATAATTAGCTATCGTACTATTTCAGACTAATATATCTCATTTCCAAGTTTTAGGCCCAGCCGTTCAGTTCTTCCAAAAAAAATATAATAATAATAATAATACATCATTTATTTACTAAAACATCACAGATTACAATAGCTATGAGTTAAGTACTTTCCACAAGTTCTATCCTATGTTAGCTTTGCAGGTTATCCAGTGGGTCCCAAACTAGGCTGCGCCTGTATTTTGGGCACCCGGTAATAACAAGTAATATTAGTAGGACAGAAGAAAAACCACTAGTTAATTTAATTCATCTGTTTGTAAGATCTGGAAGGAAAAAAAAATCTGATTACTATTTAACTCATTACTCGAATTGGACTGACAAAAACGCCGTGTGTGAACCATGAACAAATAAAAAGCGAAAAAGCTCAGACAGAGTTAGTTTAGAGAAGCCTGAAAGTTAAGGCAGGTCTAGTCGGGATAACGGCGAGTTTAGTGGATTGCTTATGCGAGGTATCTCGTGTTTAGTATATTTCTTATGCTTTATATCTCGAGGTTAGATGGTTGGTTATGCTTGATATCTCGAGTTTAGTTACTTATGCTTGATATCTCGAGTTTAGTGGGTTGTAATGATTTCAACATGTTTGTGTTCATACCGAAATTTTAAAGACTGTAGGAAAACGGTGCAGAGACAATAAGTCAAAAATATAGATACTAATAATCTAATTGGTACATCAGGTAGATTATGAAAGAATATAGGACACGTACTTTTTGTTTTATCAAATTATAAAAATTCGACAAAGATTGTAGATCATTCAAGTTTTTTTTTTAACTATAATAGGTTCGCACTTGACCACCATCTCGCCTGATGTTAAGCGATGATGAGATCTACGATGGAGCGTGCTTACCTATAAAAAACCGATTCACTCTCGATTTGAAGACACCAAGATTGTAATCATCAGGGAAACCCCACTCAGGCAACGCATTCCACAACCTAGACGTTCTTATCACAAACGTGGAGTCAAATCTCTTCGTTCGCGTTTTTGGAACAGTTCAGAAGTGGCAGCTGATGTGACGTCACGTCTACATAAAAACAACATAATGACGTCGCGTCGCTTGTAATTTCTAAGCATTGTATTTTCGTAGTTTATTGTTTGTGAAACAAAATAAAAAAATACGTGTTCAATATTTTTTAATATCTAAATAATTTAATTGACAGACTAATTACTTTTTGTCATTATGTTTATTCCTTTATATTTAGTCGCGGTAGCACCTACGCTATACCGCAATGACACTGGTTCGAGCACGACGCCGGCGCGACGGCGCGAACGAGCGGATTCAGTGGAGTGTACCACCCGCGTCACCGCACCGCCGCACTGCCGCCGCACCGCTGACACCACGCTCCCGCACCGCCACGCCGCCGCACCGCCACGTCACCGCACCGCCCCTCGTCCGCGGCTTATAAAAATGCCGGATTATTCTGTCACGTTAAACGGAATGAATTCTGATTCGGATTACTCAATGAAATTTTAGTCCAGATTTATTTTCGACCACAATAGCACAACCTACTTGTTATTGCGGGAAAATTGTGGAAACGGAAATTATGAAATCACCGGAGTATTATTAGTAATTTTATAAAAATTCCAATATATCTAAACAGCCCACAATTTTTTGTAATAAATACACGGGTAACTCACGTTTGATAAAGTCAGTCCAGTAGTCCAGTCCGACTCAAGTTTCGATCGCGTACGGCGATCTTTTTCAAGGAGAGTGCGCGCGCATGTTCGCACTCCGTTTAGCACTCTAGCAGTGCGAAACGACCTGCGAACACGAATCCTCCATGAAAAAGATCGCCGTATGCGATCGAAACTTGAGTCGGACTGGACTGACTATATCAAACCTGAGTTACCCGTGTATTTAATTAAATATTTTAAAACCACGTTAGTTTTCATACTAGCACACTAAATGTTCCCACTGCTGGGACTCGGGGCCTTCTCTCGCAAGGTGTGAGTCAAGGCCATAATCCACCACACTGGCCCAGTGCGGGTTGGTGGATGATACATGTACATGTCGATTTCCTCACGATGGCTTCCTTCGCTGTTTTAAGTCAGTGGCATTACGCACATGACTTCGAAAAGACAGTGGTGCGCATGGTTTAGAAACCGGGGTGTCCGGATCGGCAGTCGCCCTACTCCCGACCAGACTAGACCACCAGTAACTTCTGATATAAATACTAGAAATTACTATATAATAAATAGTAATATAGAACATACTTAAACACATACTCGAAGCATAGCATGAGCACTAAAAATGTTGTCACTCCTAGGGTTAGGGGCCGTCTCTCGCAACGAGTCAAGGGCACGCTGGCCAAGTACCGGTATATGTCAGTTTCCGCACAATGTTTTCCTTGCCGTTTTTAACCCCCGACCAAAAAAAGGGGTGCTATAAGTTTGACGTCGATGTCTGTCTGTGTGTCTGTCTGTCTGTGCACCGTAGAGCTCAAACGGATGGCGCGATTTCGATGCGGTTTTTTTATTTGAAGGTTACTATCCGTGTGGATGTTCTTAGCTATGTTTGGTTAATATCGATCCAAGATGGCCGCCTCCACAAAATGGCGGACAAAATATTTCTTCACAACCTACCGCAATATGGGTAACAAATGAAAGGGCTTGAACTAGTAGAACGTTATACAGATAATCCGAGATCCGAGGTAGGTAGTCGGGGGTTAATCATAATGATTAATTTTGCTCTTGTTAAGTTAGTATTACGCACCTGACTTGGATAAGACAGTGGTGCGCATGGGATTCGAACGGAAAGCTCAACATCGGTAGTTACCGTTATTCCGACTAGACCAGCCGTAACTTAGGAACCACACCTGGAAGAAAAATTATTTCCCAAAAACAGACGTTTTTTTATAGTATAGAAAGACGAGACGATCAGGACACGGGGCTGATGGTGAACAACATGTCTGACCATAATAGTATAGTCACATGTAGCTATTAAAACCTGAAAAGTCATGACTGTAGTTGTAGGACTATTGGCAGAGTCCGCCTGGAGTAGTGCCATACCTTTGCCAGTTATTCTATCGCCTAGCACTAATGTGCAAACATTACTGTGTTCCGGTTTGAATGGCAATGTTAGTAGAGAAATTACAAGGCTTAGATAATATCTCAGATCTCTGGGTGACGAGCGCAGTGTTATGTAATGATTTGGACTCTTCATGTTCCAATAGCTGTTGTTATATAGCCGACATGTTGCTTATCAGCAGCTCGTCTCATCACTCCATACCATAAAAAAACACTGGAAACATTACCCTTCAAACCGAAACACTTTATTTATTTTAGTAATGTGTTTACATTACTTCATGGTGGCAGAACAGCTGACAAAGGTATATCTCTCTGCAAAGAGGACTCATACCTAAACGTACGTCATCGCTATACGTACTCAACGAGCACTACATCTCGTACGACGAGTAAGGGCTCATTCTCACGGGAGCTTAACAAGCGTTGCGTTAAAACTTGGCGGGACATTCCTCACATGGATGAACTGCAAGATCTACTACTGCAAGACCTTAGACCTTCGATGGGCATACTGATCAAACTCAAAAAACACAAAACAACATCCTGATGAAACACAAGACGTTGGCGAAACTGTGCTCAACGAGCGTTTATCTCACACATATATTAATATATCACAACCAAATAGAAGCCAGAAATTAATCGAAGATGAAGAATCAGATGACATAAATAAAAACCAGAAATGAATAGAAGATCAGGAAGAAGAAGATTTTAATCAGCCGACTATTATGTAATTTTTTTCATTGTAAAAATTAAGACTATAACAAATTGTCTAGCCAGACATATTGCATGCCTCTCGCAGAGGCCAGTTTGTATGGGGCTTCTCTTAAAATGTTTTGTATCATCTTATCTTACCTACAAACAGCAATAAAGATTTTTGTATTTGTTAGCGCTTTTATAACGTTTTCAAAATCACTGTTCATACTAACCATAGATCGTAGAACTCAAGATTAGCTCTCACAAACTTCAGGGCGTACGGAATCATGTTAACGTTGGGAAGAGTGAGCTCACTCTTTCCGTGCTAGTCAGTTGTAGAAAGCGGAGGACGCCGGTCGTTTATACCTATCACTGATTTTGATCATTTTTAACATAAATATAAAAGATTATGCCTTCCTGTGCATTCAAAAAGTGTTCTAATAATTCTAGAAACTCGTAAATCTAATAGAATTACATTTCATGCGTAAGTAATATTTAAAATTATTTTAAATATTACTTACGCATATTTTTACGCATATATTTTCTAATTACATATTCATTAATATTTTAAAATGGCTACCATCACCGTCGCCGGTTACACGTCACCGTGTGACAGAGAGAGAACAATACCAATTATAACTAGCGCGAGCGAAATAGATGTCTTAGCCAGAGACAGATGTCTTAGATAGAGACAGATGTCACAGACGCAGTTTGTTACTAATATCAAGATGTTCAGGGCTAATCTTGAGTTCAACAATCTTTGATACTAACACTATTTAAGCTCCCGTGCGAATGAGGCCTAAAAGTCTGCGACGACTCGTCTACCACCCGACAAATGAAATACTCTCAAATATGGACTTTATGTCATGTACGGTAAGATACAGATTACATTGGCAACACAAATTAGTTGACCGCTCGCTGACAGCCGTCTGCTAATGTATGTTGCCAATGCAATCTATATCTGAACAAGCAAGACATAAAGCCCATATTGGAGTGTATTTTATTTGTCGGAGTTGTATAAGTCGCAGACTATAACGGGGGTACCGTAGTCAGTATGACCTTGGCTTGGGCGACCACTGGTAAGTAATACCGTATAGTTATTTCGGTAACTTTCTTAACTTGTGCATCACGATGTTCATTAAAAGTCCATTATAATTTCCATCTTGCATCACTCAGATATTTACGTGTCCGAATATCTTTGATGTCTAATGTATCTTTTGATCTGTACTCTTTGAATGAACGGAATGTTTTGGTTCCGAGCAGAAGGTTGATTCTGTAAATGCGAACACCACGCTGATTTCGGAGAAGGACTCGTCTCGTCTGTTTGTTTTCATCATCATATTTGAAAACACTTGACTCCTTTGGTAGTAAGTCTGTCTGTAAAATTCAAGTTACGGCTGGCCTAGTCCGAAAGCCCCAGGATTAAATCCCACGCACACCACTGTCTTTTAGAAGTCATGTGCGTAATGCCGTTAACTTAAAACGGTGAAGGAAAACATCGTGAGGAAACTGACATGTACCTTGAATCTTTCGAAGGCATGCGTCATCCACCAACCCTCACTGGGCCAGCGTAGTAGATTATGGTCTTGACTCTCTCCTTGCGAGAGAAGACCCTGGGTCCCAGACGCGCGAACGCCGCGACGCTCAGTCTAAGAGATTCTAATAGAGAGATCTCAGAGATTTGGACGTTTCAGATTTTATGGGACTGAAAGCGTTCTTGGATCAAGTTCATTATCAAGGTTAGCTTTTACAGAATCGACCTGTTGATGAAATAAAACGATAAACAGTGTGCTGCAGTATTATACCCTTTAAAAGTACTACATATAAAAAGTTCTACAAAAAGTCCAATACTTATTATATTTATGTCTTAGGGATGACCCACATACTCACAATAACCATTTTCATTTGTATATTTATCATATTAGTATATTAAGTACCTATAGTATAACCAAGGCACTCGTGCGAAACCGGGTCGAGTCACTAGTTAATCATAAAATCAATTTAATATTGTGACTAAACCATTATTATAATGATACCAAAGCATGCGTTCACTCCATTAATTTACTCAAAGGCACTCCCTGTAAAAAATGTAATAATACACCTTCTGGCAACATCTAGAATCATAAGCTGCGTACACCGAGTATCCTCCTCATATTTCGCATACTCAACTCCATTCAGCGCCTGGACTAATATATTTTGGAAAACTTTCAGTTACCTAAGCAAAATTCCATCGTTATATACGAAGCGTCTTTCCGATTGAGGGTTAAACTGATAGAAATCGATCCTCGATTTCTCCGTACGAAACTTTTTTAATAATAACTAGGTGCTGGGAGTTAGCGAACTGGGAATTTTATTTACTTAACGTTTTGTCGGGATTGTTCTCTTATATTACGTTTCTGCTAGAATGCCGTACTCAACCCACCACCATAATATTCCGAGAGCTGGCAACAAATTTTGGGTAGGTATTTGAAGCAAGCTGAAAACTTGACACAAAAACCCTCTACACACGAACCCTAATATCAGAGGAAATTACGTAAAAGTAGTGGGAGGAGCCTACATCGCACCATATGATTGGTGATTTATGGTGCGATCAGCTTGCTTCAAATACCTACCCAAAATTTGTAGAGGGTTTTACTCTACTAGTACAATATAAGTTGTCCAAATAGACCGGAAACAATTTTTATAACAAATACAAATCTTTATTACCAAGAAATATCAATCGGAACAGATTACAAAAATGCTTAAATTTATCACAAGAAAATACATAAATGTTCCCAGAGTTAGCCTTTGGCCCCACACTTGGCTCGGTGGCCCGTGCTGTGGAAGCCAGGGAACGAAAGTAAAAACACAGTAGGGGTATCAAAATTGTTATTTTGGTCTAATCCCAGTTTTAGAAGAAGATGTAGTGTGAGGGTGAGAGTGGGTGCATGTGTGTGAGGGTGTTTGTGTGTATGAGGGAGAGGGTGTACGTAAGTATGTGTTTGTGTTGTAAGTAAGTGACCTACGTGTCCTAGTATCGCGGATCGTGCTCGTATCCTTGCTGTGTCTGTGTGGGAATCGGGCCTTTGGTTACAAGCTTTGCCATCTTTCAATACCGGTAGCCTATTAGATCCAACTGCATTTCGTCTAGCTGTTAGCTTGCGCTTGGGTGCGAGGTGCTATGAAGCCCATCGCTGCCATTGTGGTACTGCCGTCGACCAACTCGGTCACCATGGTCTCTCTTGCTCGAAAAGCGCGGGTCGTATTGGCCGCCACGCCTGCCTGAACGACATCATACGCCGGGCTTTTTCCACCGCCAATGTCCCAGCCATACTCGAATCGAGTGGTCTTGCGCGTGACGATGGCAAGAGACCTGACGGCATGACTGTTGTGCCTTGGAAGTTGGGTCGGCCCTTAGTGTGGGACGCAACTTGCGTCGATACTCTGGCACCATCACATCTTCCAGAGACACATAGTAGGGCCGGTGCAGCGGCTAATTCAGCTGAGCGACTCAAACGGCGCAAATATGCAACCCTCGGAAGTGGTTACATATTTGAGCCCTTTGGGGTTGAGACATTGGGACCGTGGGGGGCCGGGAGCTCACCTCATCTTCAAAAGCCTATCCGAGCGCTTGGTCGACGCGACGCGTGACCAAAATGCTGGCGTTTGTTTGGCCCAATGCATAAGCATTGCCATTCAGCGTGGTAATGCCGCCAGCATGCTGGGTACGCTTCCGATTGGTAGTGGGCTTGAACATCTTGATTATCTATAGACTTAGTGGTCTATAGATAATTCAGGTGTGCTTAGTGTAAGTAGTTAGGTTTGTAGTGTAGTGTATGTAGTTCTCATTGTATTTTAGTTTTGTTAATAAAGGCTCTGCCCAGATAAAAAAAAAGTAAGTGACAGAGAGATAGACTATGAATAAGAACGACTAAGTCGAAATCAAACGAGTGCCAGTTCGTTTCCAACCTTAAGTTGTGGCAGATTATAATAGAGCCCAATCACAACACTGAGCGTATCCGAGTGATAAAGTTTACAGATGTCCATCTCCAATGATAGTTTATAATTGGAGCTGGACATCTCACACAATATAAGTCTTTGAGAAATGTCAACAAGTAGCCATTATTGATCTTAGCACGCTAAAAGCCTGTCCGTAGGTTTTTTGAAATTATTTTTTTTACAACGTTTAAGTCCCAACAAAAAGCTTACATTTATAAATATTCATTATATTAGCAAAGAACAATACGCGAAAATCATAAGAGGCTTACTTAGACTTCTTTTGAGTAGAAATCAACATCATTAGTTTACTTAAGATTCCAGCATCAAACAACATACGGTAGGCTCAAGAATTAATCGCTTGAAACAAAACCGTTGTGTTACAAAAAACTGGCCTTTTATTCAGTAAAACCAAACGACTAACCAAATCGCTAGCTTATCAGGTTTTTATCGGATACACTTCGGAGAGTGTGCGACTGATCTGCATGATCTAATACCACCTTGCCCTTTCTTCTATCGGACTTCTCGTTCCACAAAAGGGCGACATCGTTTCATGGTTGATGTTCCAAAAACGCGAACGAAGAGATTTGACTCCACGTTTGTGATAACAACGTCCAGGTTGTGAAATGCGTTGCCTGAGTGGGTTTTATCAGGATAAATAAAGATTGGTACAAAAGCGGAAATTTTGGCAAAAGATAGTGAACGCTTTTGTGCTGAAGTGAGTTGGTTGCTTTCACGATTTATTTATATATTTTTTATAATATAAGGAAATGGATGAGAACCAGAATTAAGCCTATTTACACGAGAATAAAACAAATAACTACCACTAATAAAATGATTTCTGTCATTGCCTTGTAATTTCTTTGGGAACACTGACTGCCCTTTGAATAGGAACACAGCTATTTCTGTATATTACCGTTTGGCGATAGAACGATTGGCAAAGACATGTTACTTTTCCATGACGACTCTGCAAAGAGATTTACCACTTATATAAAATAAAGGATCTGAGAAATTGATTGTTTCCTTGAATTCATTAGAAATTATGGAGGCAGAATAGAGATAAAAGGCATGAGACATTGTAAGTATCTGCAGTAGCTCCCTTTTTAATTAAAACCGTATAAAATTAAAGGCATAGTTAACATTTTTTATAAATAGATATCTATCTGCGTGTTTGTAAGTACTCACTGCTATAATTATATGCTCACTTACAGACCGACTTTCTTCTTTCGGCGGTGTCGACTGTAGGACCCGTCCGTCCCAATGGTTTCTGGTCCTACGACAGATATGATCCGCCCATTTCAGCTTGTTAGTACACGTACGTTGAGCTAAGTCGATAGCTTTGGTCCTCTGATAGATGACTTCGATTTGGATACGATCCCTCAAAGAAATTTCGAGGGCAGTTTGTTCCATAGCACTCTGTGCGACTTTAAACTTGTCATCCTAAGTAGAAAGGTGCTGCAGAAATGTGCAACAATATTTTGTGATAGTTCATCTGTATGAAGTTTTTGAATCATATTATGTGAAAATTATACATGAAAGATCAACTTTTTTTTTCAACTACAATGTTAAAAATTCATTGTTTTTTATTTTATTTGACATACACCTAACGGCCAGATCTCGGCACGGATTTAAGTATGACGTCGCGGCGTCGGTGGGGAGTTCGTTTGTCAGCTGTACCTGCTTTAGGGTTGAAGCTGGTCAATTTTACGTCAAACTTTGACTCGTATTTTCTCGTGATCTACCGTGCTGACGGGACAGATACCTTTGGTGATGAAGTCTACATCAGTGTTAGAACGAAGTGTTAAAATGTTGTTGGGGGTAAATCCACCACGTTGTATATAGCTTAAGTATGTAGTAGCGGCAGGACTTTTAGCAGAGTACGCCTGGGGGAAGTACCACACCTTTGCCAATTATGCTACCGGCAAGCAGTAATGTGAAAAAATTACTGTGTTCTCGTTTGAAGGACAATGCTTCCAGAGAAATTACAGGGCTTAGAGATATAACATCTTAGGTCTCTGGGTGACGAGCGTCGTGCAGTGCTAGGTAATGATTTGGACTCTTCCTGTTCCAATAGCTGCGTGTCACTGTGCTGTTATGTGACAGGCATGTTGCTTACCATCAGCTACATGTCGTGCTCGTCTCGTCACTCTTTATTAAAAAAAAAAGTATTCTAGTAGGTAATTGTTATCAATGCCGTGAACGACATTTAGATGAACAAATTTATACTGTTAAGTTTATCATAGGTAGTTTATTTAAGTTATGATTTGTTTACTGTTATCGTAGGTACCAATAGAATTAAAAATAAAACAACTTTACAAATATTATATCAGTTAGCTGGTTTTTATAGTACCAGTTGGACTAGATGTCAGGATTATGCCAAAATATCTTGTCTAGGCGAGTCATAATAACATAAATTACACATTACAAAGACATATCCAAAAATATTTAAATACATTATTTCTATCCAGTTTTGAAAGGCCACGTTTTGGATGTATCTTCATGCGATTAGTCTTAATCAAATGATACAAGAAAAAAATATTTGGAAAAATCATTTGCGCTTGTTTGTTCTTACTTGAATTGTTAGTTCTCTGTCTATGACTATTTAAATTCTTGACATTTGTCACAATTGATATTAATATTTTTTTATCTAAGATATTATTTTTTTAAGGAACCACTCAAATAACTATCCTTCTTGTTGGGCAGGGTTTCCCGCATTTCCTTCATGACTGCCATGTTCTGAGAATTATTGCTTAACAGCTTATTTTTTTAAAAGCTTTTAGTTCATGATTTTTTTTAAAGCTCTTATTAAGCCTTCATTTCTGCACTGACTTGATGGCGTGGAGGTCGATGGGACAATAGACTCCACTCCGTGGAAACTCTTGCCTCTCGATCAGGGTACACACGGCTCCCATGGTCCGCTCACCTTCTCACCGACTTAGCAGATCATAGACAGGACATGAGTAATGCCTAATTTGGAATATAGAATGGTGTTACGTACGCAAGCATTTCTTTAAATACTGGGAAGTAGAATTATTCAAAGAATTTAATATCAAATCTGTTTCATCTAGATAAGGAATCTAGAGAACTATACTGTTGGTGTAGTGATTACGAAGATTATCTCAGAAGTGATAAGTTCAGTGTGCTCTCTTTGCAATGTAACATAGATTTGGACAATTAAAACGTGACATTTTGTGGGGCACAAAATGTCATATTCTATTATGCAAAACTATGCAAAAACTTTTTCTTTTAACAAAATCATTTTTTTGGGCATGTCGTAGGTATATTATGAATGACCTTTTTAACCTTTTTTAAACTTTTATCATGTTTTTATTTTTAAGTTTTCTTTAACATCGCCGACGATTCATGCGGAAATATAATTAACAAAGTTACGGAATAAATTCAGGATTTTAGTCTGAAAGCAACATCGAATCAGCTGGTCTTATTAAAGTTGGTGGTGCAAAATCGCTCGCCACACGCTCCTTTACCCGCTGGAGTTAAAAACGTTGCCTTATTTACAACACTTTATTGATATTAAATAGGTATTTAATATTATTTTCTCATTTCTGGTTTCATTTGATACGTATCACTCGGCGTGTGACACGCAGATCTGTTAGTGTGCTGTGATTTGAGTAAATGTTAGAGTTGGACATAAAATAAAGGTTAGTAAAACGATATTATTGTTTTGAAAAAGTATTTTTTAATGTCCAATGGCATTATAATGTCTGGTAGAGATCGCTCTAAGCGACAAGGTCACCAATAAAAATGCAAAGTAGTGGATTTAAAAAAAAAACTGTTTTGTGGTTTTTAATAAAGAGTTGTTATTGTATTGTAGTTTTATAGTCTTAAAATATAAAAAGCCCATTTTGATATTTTGAACAAGACACTTGAATGCGTTGCGAGTATATTTAACGCACAAAAAATACAATAAATATGCATATCGAAAAAATACACAACATAATCTCGATCAAAATTATAATTTATATCTTCGTAATCACTGCGTTTGTAATGCTGACGAAATGTCGAGGTAATTTAATAACAGCCTTACATCGGGATTAAGCCCTGTTTAATGTATTCAATACAATTTCAAATCGCGAAAGTTTAAAGCTACAAATAAATAATTCTTTGTAAAGATTATCATTTTATCCTTTCTTTTTTAAAATTGATTCTGTAGTTTGTAGCCCCCGACGTTAAAACGACGGGGTGTTATAAAGTTGACGTATCTCTGTGTATGTCTGTCTGTCTGTGGCATCGTGAAGCAATTTTAATTTTATTTTAAGATTCAGGAATGTTCTTAAACCCTCTACACACGAGTCCTAAAATCAGAGGAAATGACGTAAAAGTAGTGGGGAGGAGCATACATCGCACCCATAAAGTAAATTATAAGTACTAGGTACTTTAGTTATTTGTCATCTATGATCGCGCCAAAGGAAGTATTCATTTCAAAAAGTTTCTCAATGTAGTTATATATTATGGCCTTATGCCATGGCTTCTCTCCTATGAGCTATTTATTTACCGTTATATGGTAGAACTACTCTTGATATTTTGATGCAATAAGTACTATGTACCATTTTCGTATTGGTATTAACTGTACTAGCTTAAAAAATCGTCTTGTCACTCTCTAACTCACTAGTAGACTATGTATAAAAATGTAAACTGGTTTCTTTTCTTAGACCATGATTTTGCCGTTTATGAATGCCGCGAAGTCCTACAAGTACTTCCAGAAGATTGTGCAGGCCCTCTACATGATAGGGGGGCTGCATCTCTACGACTACATGTGGCCTCTTCAAGCCGTAGTACAAGGTCAGCGATATTAATTTTAATTATAGATATATAGAGTTATAGAGAAACATGTCGTATAAAACGTATTATGTCAGCTCTCTACCATACTATCTACCTACCATAGTACAAGCCTTGCTTAAACCCTCTACACACAAGCCCTAAAATCAGAGGAAATTACGTAAAAGTAGTGGGGGAGGAGCCTACATCGCACCATATGATTGGTGATTTATGGTGCGATGTAGGCTTGATATTTGATTTACAACACCATATGACTCCAAACTTAATCCCTCTACACACGAGCCCTACAATCAGAGGAAATTACGTAAAAGTAGTGGGGAGGACCCTAAATCTCACCATAAATCACCAATCATATGGGTCGATGTAGGCTATAATTGTTGATATTTAGGTGGAAATAATAAACGATTATTTAGAAAATGCAAGAAACGTATATTGCCTTGTCGACACATGAAAGGGTTAACAGCTTACAATGAAAGAAAATATACTAAGTGCAAACTGTTGCCAACTTATGGAAGAATGTGGTTGCGTTCTTATTTCCCAACACTCCCCACAGAACGCAGACCCATTTTACTAATACAAAACAAGTGTTTTTCTGAAGTAGTACCTTTAGTCAAGTTATCCGCTACCATGTTACAACCATTTACAAATTTAACTTTAGAACTAACAATGTTTTCTCTAAGAAAATGTAAACGAATATCGATATGTTTAGTTTTTGGTTTATAACAGTCCGTTGATGCCAGTCTTATTGCACTTTGGTTGTCACAGTGGATGAGTAGTGCACTGTCCTCGCTTTGACCGAGCTCGGCCTGCAGTTGCCGCAGCCACAGGGCCTCCTGGGTGGCCGCCGCCATCGCCATGTATTCGGCCTCCGCCGTAGAGAGTGCCACAGTTTGTTGTTTACATGAATTCCAGGATAAACATGCATTCTGAAACAAAAAGATATAACCCGTGCATGATCGTCTATCCACTGGGTCGCTTGCCCAGTCAGCATCACAATATCCAGTTTTCGAGTCATCTTTGACATAGCATAGCTTTAGGTTCCTGGTTCCTTGAAGATACCTCATAATCCTTTTTATGCCAAGCCAGTGTTGATTTCCCGGACTATTGCAGTACTGACTCAACTTGTTAACTGCATAGGTAATGTCAGGTCTCGTGACATGTGCCAGATATATAAGACATCCCACTGCTTCCCTGTATGGGATATTTTTGTTTCCATCTTCAGGATTTTTCTCAAATTTTGCATTCACCTCTATCGGGGTAGAAACTGGTTTACATTCAGACATATTAAAGCGGTGCAATACAAGGTTAATATATTTTTCTTGATCTAACATAATCATACCTGCCTCTCGGTTCCTACTTATATTAATGCCGATACAATTCTTCATTTCACCTAGATCTTTCATACTGCATTCTCCTTTTAACTTGTTTTTAATCTCTGTTGTTTTATCTTTATTATTTGTAAAAATTAATAGATCATCCACCCACACTGCAATGAATATAGTTGTAGACTCATTTACTAAATAATAAATACAGGGATCCACATGTGATCTTTGTAAGCCAATTTTTAATAAAATATTGTTCAATTTAAGATTCCACTGCCGGCTAGCTTGTTTGAGTCCATAAATTGATTTATGTAAAACACATACTTGATCATTTCCTTTGTAGTATTCTGGTTGTGACATGTATATCTCAGTATCTATGTCACCCTGAAGAAAAGCACTTATGGCATCCATCTGAAAAATTTCTAAATCATTCTTCGCAGCCAGTGAAAGTAAGAATCGAACAGATGTATATCTTACAACAGGAGCATATGTCTCATCATAGTCACTTCCTTTTCTTTGAGCATAACCTTTAATAACCAATCTTGCTTTAAAACGGGTAATCTCACCTTTTTCATTTGTTTTTGTTTTATAGACCCATTTACATGGTAAGACTCTTTTCCCAGATGGTGCATCAACTAGTGACCAAGTTTTGTTTTTGATCAGAGAGTCATACTCTTCTTGCATAGCCTCTCCATTGCTGAGCATGAGGCGATGATAATGCTTCGTCTGCTGTTTGTGGATCATTTAAATTAAGTATTGGACAGAAATAACTCACATCATGGTCATCTCTTTCTGCATCCGGAACAGCTCTCCTTGGACGTAAATGTATGTTTCTTATTTGTGACTCAAGATCAATTGACTGCTCTGGTATGTAAGATGAATCATCATTATCGCCAGACTGGTAGTCCTCACTTGACTCACCAGTAGAATGGACTATGCTGTCTTCTAATTCTTCTTTACGGGATTCTTCGAGTGGCTGTATCTCTGGACTGTTGCTGTTGGATGTACAAGGTAAGTATATATTATTATTGTATTTTTCCACATTTTCTAAAAATACTACATCTCTACTTTTTATGATTTTATTGGTATCTGGATCAAGTATTCGGTATCCTTTGGTAGATTCACAATAACCAACAAACAATAACTTTCTGGATTTGGAGTCCCATTTTTGGCGTTTTTCTTTTGGAATTTGTGTCATTACTTCACATCCAAATATCTTTACATGAGACAAATTTGGTTTTTTACCAGTCCATAACTCCATAGGAGTTTTACCATTAATTGATTTGGTAGGTGATCTGTTGATTATATATGCTGCCGTTGCAAGGGCCTCTGCCCAGAACTGTTTTGCAAGCTGAGCATCAAACAACATACATTTAGCTCTTTCCACCAGAGTCCTGTTCATCCTTTCAGCAAGACCATTCTGCTCGGGTGAGTACGGAGCACTTGTTTGATGTTCAATCCCATGTTTATTCAAGAAGTTTTCAAATACTCTATTGCAGTATTCTTTTCCATTATCAGAACGAATTACTTTTATTTTTCTCTCTTGTTCATTCTCTACTTTGTTTTTGTAATCTTTGAAAACTTCTACAATATCCAATTTATTTTTCAAAAAATAGACATGAACACGTCTTGTGTAGTAATCTATGAAAGTGATAAAATATTTCATACCTCCCAAAGATTCTTGCTCCATTGGTCCACATAGGTCAGTGTGGACCAGCTGCAGTGGTTGTGAAGATCTTGAGCCAATGTTGTTAAAGGGCAATCTGGTCTGTTTCCCCGAGACAGGTAGTGCAAGTAATAGAACTTTTATTTTTGTCTGAGAACGGCTGGACTCCCTCGGCACATTCTGGCAGCTTGCTAACATCTGAAAAATTCAGATGTCCCATGCGTCTATGCCACAGGACAGAATCATTTAAGTTATCTGAACAAGACAGATTAGAAAATACCTCTCTGTGTGTATTTAATAGATATAAATTGTTCATTAGTTGAGCTGAACACAACAGCCTTCCATTTTTATTATAGATATCACAACCTTCATCTCTAAACTTTACATTACAGCCATTTTTCACCATTGCACTGACTGACAGAAGATTTGCAGCAAGTTTAGGTATGTATAAAACTTGTCTTACCTGAATTTTACTTTCTTTATTACCATTCAACAATAAATTAACCTTTCCCATACTTTCCACAGGTAGTGGTGTCTTACTGGCAACAGTTATGGTGGGTATCGATGGACTTGTGACATCATACATCCAGTCTCGTCTATTTGTCATGTGCATAGAAGCACCCGAGTCCACATACCACAGGTCCGGATTCATTATCTGAGATGCTGAAAAAGCTGCAACAAAACCTTTATTTCCATCTGTGTTATCTACAGTCTTCTTTTTCGGAGCACGACAATTTTTAGCAAAGTGTCCATGCTTGTTACAATAATAATTGTAACATCGGGGTCCTTTGTAGACCTTTGTTGAATCATGTTGATTTCTTTGAATGACATTTTTCCTTGCGAAGAATGCTGAATTATCTGAGCATTGAACTTCCTGCAGGAGTTTAGATTTTATCGAATCAGCACTTATCTTGATGCCAGAGCTCTCCAGTCCCATTATCATGGGCTTATAAGCTTCAGGGAGGCCGGCTAACATCAGTGTACCAAGCCATTCATCATCAATGTCAAACTTAATATTTCTGAGCTTGTGGGCGGTCGACATTATTTTATTAACATAATCATCTACACTTCGAGAAGATTCCAATGTAGTTGTTATCAGGTCTCTCAACAAGGCTACTCTCCTGTACAACCCGCTGTCGTCAAAAGCGTGTTCCAAACTCTCCCAGACTTCTTTACAAGTAGTTGCATTCTGAACATGAACATAAATAATAGGGTCCAGTAATAAAATTAACTTAGATTTTGCCTTGGTTTCTTTAGTTTTGTCAGTATTGATACCGGTAACACAACTCCATAAGTCGTCGAGTTCAAAATATGCTTGGACTGCAAACTTCCAACTGGCATAGTTATCTCTTCCAACTAGTCTGTCGATGTGGAATGGATTGTAACCTGAATTCGACATTTTCAATGCGTATTTATGACAATTATTCCCATGTAAGTACTTGATTTCTGACGCCGAGCACGCCGCCCCGGTAACCTCAAAATGTATGACGAACAAAATACGCCGGCCGGTTTTCTTAGTTTTCACTGCGTTTACTTCTTCTTATATTTCCACGAGTAACAATTAACCACGCTCTGCTACCATGTTGATATTTAGGTGGAAATAATAAACGATTATTTAGAAAATGCAAGAAACGTATATTGCCTTGTCGACACATGAAAGGGTTAACAGCTTACAATGAAAGAAAATATACTAAGTGCAAACTGTGTTGCCAACTTATGGAAGAATGTGGTTGCGTTCTTATTTCCCAACAATAATGAATATTTATAAATGTAAGCTTTTTGTTGTGACTTAAACGTTCTAAAATGAAATTTTAGTTTCAAAAAACCTACGGACAGGCTTTTAGCGTGCTAAGATCAATAATGGCTTCTTGTTGACATTTCACAAAGACTTATATTGTGTGAGATGTCCATCTCCAATTGTTTCCGGTCTATTTGGACAGAAACTTATATTGTACTAAGAGTAAAACCACACGAGCCTTAAAATCAGAGGAAATTACGTAAAAGTAGTGGGGAGGACCCTAAATCGCACCATAAATCACCAATCATATGGTGCGATGTAGGCTCCTCCCCACTACTTTTACGTAATTTCCTCTGATTGTAGGGCTCGTGTGTAGAGGGATTAAGTTTGGAGTCATATGGTGTTGTAAATCAAATATCCACTAATATTTATTACAATTACTCTTTATGGCACTTAATTTTTAAAGACTAAAAAAAAGTACCAATAGTATACCTTATAGCTTAAAGTGATCTCTTCCAGTTGAACTGTACGCCAGAAACTATAGTTGCTCGCATCTTTGTCTACCACCAGGTGGTATTACCACCTACCACCAGGTGGTATTGCGTTGACGTTTTGGTTGATCAACATATTGTATTGCAACTGTGTGTCCCAGGATCATCATTCACACTTGCTGCTTCAAAACTTGCTGATGGCTTTAACACCCTTTTTCGTATGCTCTTGAATATATGTTTTCTGTTTGATAATAAATGTGTAAAATAAAATATAGGGTTATAGCATATAAGTCGCATTGCGTAAAATTAATCAGGGTTAACGCGAGTCAAAAGCATATCAAACATTGTTTTAAACCAAACGGGCTTATCTCCAATCTTGCCCAATGTTAAGCGTTGATGGAGCACGCGCTCCTGTAACAAAAATCATAAAATTTACAAATTTTCAGTGGGCAGATTACACATACGTAGCTGGCATAAGGTCATTTCCATGGCAATGCTTCTATCAGGTTGTCAGATCAGGGTACTGATTTACAACGCAATCCCAATGATGCAAATTCGGAATGACAATCTTTGTCTCTGTCATTAAGTAATAATTACCGAATAAGACAAAGCCTGAGAGGTTTGATTCCGTGATCAATCCGATTGTGTTGTGAATCAGGGTGCACTATAGGATATAGGTCACAGAGTACAACATACTTACAGGTTGTTTGCATTTCGCTGCGTTGTTTTTTACAAATGCCCAGAAAAAATAGCTAGCTAGTATCATTATTTGTCGTTTTATTTACTACACATACTGAGGTGAAAAAGAAACGGCGAGATTGTTCCATGGCGGTTACATTCAATTTAAATTATTAAGCTTTCTGTTACATGGGGCACTAACTGTCCTGGTGGTGGTGGTGGGGTCAAGTATTGACCAAATATCATAATCGTTGTGTCTTTTAAACTCTAATCTAATCTCTCTCTCTAATCTAATATTTTTTTTTCAATAGATGGAGATAGTTTCGACTTCATAGTGATTGGTGCGGGCACCGCCGGCAGTGTTTTGGCTACTAGACTGGCTCAGGATAATAAAACCAGCGTACTGCTCATAGAAGCTGGAGGCAATCCTCCAGAAGAGAGCAAGGCAAGTCAATAGTAAAATTCATCATCAAAATGTCTAATTTTATTGAAATAATGCAATATCGATATTTCATCATACATCTTCTAAAAGTGTGATTCTACTTTAATTTCGCCCTTATCTTAAAGAAAAAATAAGAAAAAATAAAGATAAATCTTACCCAGTAGCTTACTGATACCGTATACCTACTGACCGAATAAACAGCGTCTGTTTCGCTATATTACCTGACGAGAGCGAGCGGTAGAAACACCAGGCACGCCTCCTCAGTGGGTCAATATTGTGGTCCTAACTTTAAATCATACAAGTCAGTCTTCAGTATAACGAATGGATCACATGGTAGTCTCATTCCCTCTAACAAAGTAACAAAGGAAAAACTCACCACTATTTTAAAACATCCATTTAAAGCTTACGTGGACGATAAAGCAGGAGTTCAAGAGTTCAAGTTTTGTAATATTGCATTCAGTATTCAAATATATCAAGATCAATATATTATATTATTAATTACCGAAGCTATATTTTATTACAGGTTCCAGGCATGTTAATATTTTTGGAAAAGACTTCTTACGATTGGAATGAGGAAACGGAAACAGATTATGAATTATTAAAATGCAAAAAAGAACACGTAGAAGACACACTCGTGGGGAAGATGCTCGGAGGCACCAGCAGTTCAAACCATCTCATGGTATCAAATGGTCACCCCATTGACTACGATACATGGGCTCAAATTGCGAACGATGATACTTGGAAATACGATAACGTTCGACCTTACTTCGTTAAAGCGACAACTTTACACGACCCATCTGTGCTCAAATCACCCACCAACAAATATTATGGAACTGAAGGACCAATAGGAATAACCATTGATGCACATACAAATTTTAACCCAGTGTATTTAAAAGCTTTCCAAGAATTAGGTCATAAATTAGTGAACGATATCAATCCAGATAGCCCAACAGGCGTCGCTAAAGCAATGTATAATGTAGCTGATGGAGTACGACAAAGTACTGCGTACCGTTACTTAAGCCCTAATAAAGACTTGCCAAACCTAAAGGTTTTAAAAAACACTATAGCTAAGAAGATTAACTTCGATAAAAACAACAACGCTGTCAGTGTAGATATAGTTACTGAAGGTGAACAAACAATAACGGTGAATGCCAGAAAAGAGATTATTGTATCAGGCGGTGCTGTGAAAAGTCCACAACTTCTCATGCTATCTGGAATAGGTCCAAGAAAGCATTTGGAAAGTAAAAGGATACCAGTGATTTCTGATTTGCCTGTTGGCCAAAATTATCAAGATCAAGTTGCAACAATTTTGATCTATAATATGACTAATTTAGTAAACGACAAACTGAGAAATCCTTCTGAGTATCCGGTGTCTGGTAGCTTCCTTGTATATGGAAATTTAGATAAGAATAAGCAAAAACCCACGATGTCTTTCTTACAATGGGTCAACAAAACACCTTTTCTTATCCAGTTCTGCGTCGTTACGTATAGATTAAACTTTGACATCTGTAATGCCATGTTTAACGAAAACGACAATGAAATGGTCTGGACACTATTAACTAACCTGAATCCTAAATCACGCGGAGAGGTTCTTTTGCGTAGTGTTAACTACAAAGACTCTCCGATCGTTAAGCCGCGATATTTCTCCAAAGAAGAAGATTTGGAAAACCAATTGGATTACATAGAGCATTTTGTCAAAGTTTCTAACACACCCAGTTACAAAAATGCAGGTGCAAAATTGGTGAATCCAAAGTTATTGTCTTGTAAAAAGTACGATTTTGGCACCAGGGACTACTGGCGTTGTTACGCCAAGTGCATGTTGAATGCTAAGAGAAACTATTGTGGTACCAATGCCATGGGGTCCGTTGTAGACGGCAAGCTGAGAGTCAAAGGAGTGAATCGGTTGAGAGTATGCGATGCTAGCGTCATACCCGTCATCCCCAGCTCAGATATCCATTTGTCTGTCATCATGATCGCGGAGAAAGCTGCTGATTTTATAAAAGAAGAATACAACGTAAAACCTAAAACTGAAGATAAAGAAATTGGCGTAAACATGGGAACAAAGGAATAAAGTAAAATAATTATGTTTATTTATTTACTTAAGTTAAACAGTTTTGTTGAATAGAAGCTATATTTAACTTGTAATGCTATGGAATATACACAATTGTATTCAGAACTAAATCTGTACGTAAATTAAGTTTTACCAATTAATCGGTTAAAATTATAATTACATAATTCGAAACACCGAAAAAGCAATGATAAAAAAATGGTGTTTGCTTACTATGAATTTTATAAAGAATTATCCGTATATCATCTTCGATATAAAAACGACATGACACACCTGTATTGCTTTCTTAATTCAGGTTTTTATAAATATAACTTTAAAACGACAAAATAGCGCATTTATTATTCTAATTAGATAATAAAGACTCACCTTTAATAACAACCAGTCTTAAATTACCAACTTAAATTTATTTTACCTACTGGTAGATAAATGTAACATCCGTGAACGAACAATTCCTTAATGTGCTTCTCCGTAATATTCTTAGGAAAAAACCGAGAACGTTCGATTTCACAATCAAGAGGTTGTAGGTTTGAATCCCAGCAGCATCTTTGAGTATTTTTCTAAGTACAGATGTAAGAGTTTGTCATCAACACTGAGTTTAACGGCAAAGGGAAACATCGTGAGAAAACCGACGTGTTCCAAGAAATATATCTTCAAATGACATAATAACATCATCCATCGTCAATATTATTATTCATCTCAACATATCTATATTATTGTCTTGATATTTAATTAGCGAATCGATGGCAATCATCAAAGTAAGAGATTTGATCAGTAATAAATCTATGTACATAAATCTATACATGTATAACTGTCGAATAATATGAGTATTTCCAAAAAAAAGAATCAATTTTCCTCCTGTTTATTCTGGCTTATCTCTGAAATGGCCGGACCGATTTTAATGATAGTTTCACCGGATGTCACTGATGTCATTAAGAAAACTTAAAATACTTTTATTTTAGAAAAAATGATGTCGTTTGATACTTAAAGTAAGCTACCTAATAATGGGTATCTAATTTCAGTAGATCTCTTTGTAATTCATTTTTGTTATTATGGGCACAACGCGTCTAAAACAAATTCAGTAGTATATTTTACAATAAAAACATCCAAGAGGGCTAATTTGTCATCATTATTTCGTTAAAGTTATTTCGATTCAAATAATTCTCCACCTTTACATTCTGTTAATCGTATATTATTATGATATGTCTTAAATATTAATGTGCTTATGAGTATCGCTAGCGGGGTTCCGCTGGAACCGGTGTTCCAGCGGAACCCCGACGCGTCGGCGTCGTTTGAAAATAAGGCCCGTCATGTCAGACCGGATTGTGACAAAATTATGACAAATATTTAATAGGGTAAAATATTTTTGAGTTCATAAACATCGGAACCAGTTCGACATCATTTTTTTTAAAATAGAAATGCGGCCTTTGTGGAGTAGGCTCTGGGCTGGGAGGCGGCTTAGGCAAATGTCGATGTTGAGTCGATTACTAGCAGAATCCCAACAGACGAGCACGAGACATGAGGATTTAAATGGCAAAAATCACGGACCCCGGAGTCTGCGGAGTGGCTAATTTTTTTTATAAAAAAAAGGCATAAATAGAACTTCTATTGTATTAAATAGCTGTAACTTTTCTGTCAGGTAATAACAGAAGAATAAGAAGAATCCGTACGATTCACAATAGGGAGGATTCGAGCCTGCATTCGAATCCTGCACATTGACTATTTTTCCAAATACAATACTTTCACATCAAAGGGTAACGAGACGAGCAGGACATGTGCCTGATGGTAAGCAAACATAACAGCACAGTGAAACGCAGCTATTGGAACATGAAGCGTCCAAACCCTTACCTATGTAACGATTTGGGCGTTTCACTGCACTGCGTTCGTCACACAGAGAAATAATGTTTTATATCTATGCTCTGTCTAGTTGTAGTGTGTAGTTTCTCTGGAAACATTGCCCTTCAAACCTGAACACCGTAGTTTGCACATTACGATGGAATATCTGATAAGTGCGTGTGTCGCGGGCTGTCAAACATTTCAATTTTTAAACCCGTACCATAAATGATCATCCACCTTCCCGGGCGCCCTCTAAACTAGGCAAAATCTGGGGAAGCCCGGGCGGGTGCCAACACTACTTGTGAGAGAAGGCCCCGAATCCCGGCATAAGCAGCCCACTAAATGCTCCCGCTGCTGAGACTCGGACCTTCTATTGAAAGGAGAGAGTCAAGGCTATCCACCACGCTGGTCCATTGCGGGTTGGTGGATGACATATAACTTCGAAATATTCTAGAAAGAGTCGGTTTCCGCAGGATGTTTTCTTTCACCGGTTTAATTTAGTGGCATTACACACATGACTTCAAAAAGACAGTGGTGTGCACGTGGTCAGCTCGGGGTCTCCGGATCGGCAGTCGCCGTTCTCCCGACTAGACCAGCCGTACCTACCTTTCTAGACCAGCCGTAACATCGAGTCCCAGCACTGCAACATAAAGCCTATGCTTATAAAACAAGGGCACCCTTCTCACTATAGGGTTCGCTATTTTAGACTGGGCCGACTGCCCTACTCGTTTACCAGAATCTAAAACAAAGGTGTCAGCGGTAATAGAATGTCGAGCAAACGACCGCTGGTGATTGATTACAGCCCATTACAATAACTCACGTCACGTAGTTTGATATTACACAGTATGATTACTTTACGAACATCATCATCATCAAAATCACTACGCTGTACGGTTTATGGGTTTTCGGCGTGGATCTTGTCATGAATAAATGTATCGGGGAATGAGTTTGGAGAAGCCTCTTGATACGGTTAGTATTATGTGTTGTGGTGACAGCTCTGCAGCTTTTGAATACCGTATGAGACTATCATTTCCCAATGAGACGACCCGCATATTCTTCAGTCTTCTCGCGACCATGGCCGTTGTAAAAGTAGGAATGTAATCCACGGTGATTTAGTTCCATCTACTGTTTTCAATTGCATATTTAAATTCAAATCAGTTCTGAAGTTTATTTTAATGATTATTTTAGTTACTTTACGTTTTTCTTTTAAAATAGATTGTGGTATAATTTTATTGTCAGATCACTCCTCAGTTTTTGAGTTATCTTCAGTAAAGCATTCCTATTATGTTGCTGTTTTTTGGGGCTATTGGTTGGTTCCCGAAGTAGTCATAGCGTGTTTTGTGTTTCAGTGCGGTGGTGACGGGGCCTTTGAAAAGGAACCTAAAATGTGTATAGGCTGCTGAAGGTAAGCAGAAGTGAGAATATTCCTGTGTTTCTGACACCACATGGAGCAAAAGTGGAACCCCATGAAGGTTTGAGTCGTTAGAGGTACCACTCGTTATGTCGATTCAGACATGATCCGACTGTCCTCTTTATTTAATACTAGATGTCCGCCTCGGCTTCGCGCGTGGTACATTATAATTATAGAACTCATCGGGATTCCGTACATATCCAACGGTGAAAGAATGACTGAAATCGGTTCAGTCATTCCTGGTAATATCGCTTTCAAACAAAAACCTCTTCAGCTGCCTGCTACGCCACCTGTCGGAAATTAGTTGCATCAACTCAGATTTAGAAACAAATTTGATTAGCGAAGATTTATATTCATGACGTAATCTTAGACACATGCTGTCATGTCAAAGCACGCTACGAAAACTCTCAAAAAGGAATATTTTGTCCCGTTTTTGTTTCATTCTTGATCCCTCCTCCGCTTCTATTGATAGTAGCGTTATGTTCTATAGCCTCTAGCCTTCCTCAATAAATGGATTATCCAAATAGAAAAATAATCTTTCAATTCGGACCAGTACTTCCTGAGATCCTAACGTTCAAACAAACAAACAAAGAAACTCTTCAGCTTTATAATATTAGTATAGATATGTTCATGCATACTCTCGACGTAAAAAACAGTGTTTAATTTATTATTAGGTATATGTTTATATCATACTAATATAATGCAAAAGTTTGAATGTCTGTTGCTCAATCATAGAACCACTGAAAAGATCGGGATAAAATTTTAACACAGTTGGATTAGTTAGAACGTACACAGGCTTTTATCATGGAAAAATAACAATAACAGCGCGGGATAAACTGCAAGGCATTGGTGGCAGAAAATAGGTAAAATAGGGATAAGGAAAATAGGGTAAATATTTCAGTGTAACCTTATCAGTTTACTTTATTATATCAATTATAATTACTATTCCTACCAAAATACGTAAGTAACTTCGTTCCAACCGGGGGGCCGTCAACCACTTAGACTTTTACTACTAAAGTTACCAAGTGTTCTTTTGAAATAATGGTTAGAATAAATAAAATGAATTGAAAAAATAAAATATCGAATTGTTAATCGCAAAACATCTATCACGTAACTGTATCTACGAAGGTATTTTACCTCGACACCAAAACCCTAACCCATTATTAGATTTCCTCCGGCCCCTCCCAAAACAGTGGAATTATACTCAGTAGGTAAACAACTCTATATCCGGGTACGAGATTGATTGTGATTCATTACAATAAGTCATGTGTCACAGTACAGGGAGCAACAGTGGGATAAGCAGTAACTACATATATTGTATTAAGACCCGATAGATAGATAGATAAACTCTTTATTGCACTTTTTTAGAAAACAAAATAACAAAAATATTCAAAACTTAAAAAACAAAGTAGCAATTAATAGATAGATACGGAATTTTCCGACAAATTGGCCTAAAGCCTGTAAGATACGGACTTTTTTAACAAATTGTTCTAAAGGCCGTTTACCGATTACGCGTACATTAAAATGCGTTGGTGATGGGGCTATGCCCGAGAGTCGAACCCAGAGGCGGGTAGCTAGGTTCATGACAGAATGCGAGAACGTCTCTGCCTTCCGGTTGTGTGCCGCAAAATCAAAGTCAAAGTTCTTTATTGATAAATGTACAATTTACACGTCAATTTTAGCAGAAAACAAAATCAGAGCCTACAAATAGTACACAAAACACAAAGGTAAACCCCCCTGATTTTAGGCTATCTACACACTGACATGCACCACGCTGCATGTCTTGCACTAAAGGGAATGCAGATCTGCATTCATCGTGTAATTTTTCACTCACTCACACGCGTTGAGTTATATCATCAAACACATGCCAAGCCCGCCCCAAATCACGCACGGCACTGAGGGACTCAGTGTGCTATACCTTGGGCCTCCCGCACCTACGCACCTACGCGCGGGGGTGCGTGTTTCTTCCCATGTATGTGCGTGATCTGCATGGTGTATGTACCTATGCTGCATGTATGCGGTTGCATTTTCGGTGTGTTGGACTGTGCGTGTTTTCTATTCATCATCATCATCATCATTAGCCGCAAGACGTCCACTGCTGAACATAGGCCTCACCCCTAGATTTCGACAACGATCGGTCCTGCGCAACCTGCAACCAGCGGTTTCCAGCGACCTTGGTGAGGTCATCTGTCCATCTAGTGGGAGGCCGTCCAACACGGCGTCTTCCAGTTCGTGGTCGCCACTCGAGAACCTTTCTTCTCCATCGGTTGTCAGTTCTGCAAGCGATGTGGCCTGCCCATTGCCACTTCAGCTTGCTTACTCTTTGAGCTATGTCGGCCACTTTCGTTCTTTTGCGAATATCCTCATTACGGATTCTGTTGCGCAAAGAGACTCCGAGCATAGCTCTCTCCATAGCTCGCTGTGTGACTTTGAGCTTCGTTATGAGGCCCACAATTAAGGATCCACGTCTCAGTTCCATAAGCCATCACTGGCAACACGCACTGGTTAAAGACTTTCGTCTTTAGGCATTGGGGTATTCTGGACTCAAAGATGTGCCGAAGTTTCACGAACGCTGCCCATCTGAGTTGGATCCTTCGCTGGACCTCTTTGTCGAAGTTGGATCTACCTAATTGGATCTTTTGACCCAGGTAGACGTATTCGTCAACAACTTCGAGTGTGTTATTCTCAACAATAACCGGTACAGGTGAGACATGAACATTTGACATGGCTTTCGTCTTGTCCATATTCATCATCAAACCTACCTGTTGGGATACTCTATTCAAACGGAGATAATTAAATATGTTCCATACAGTTTCAATACCTCTTCTAATTCATTATTCCGCAACTCCGTACAAAAACCATACGACAAGGGAAAAATATCAAGGGTTGCAACCTCTTCTCCTGCACTCAGTTGGACAGCTTACAAGTGACGGCATAATGCTGAATCTGATTGTTTAATACCCTTCTATCTTTCTACGTAGGTGGTCTACATTCCTGGCGGTTCAAATGAGCCATCAATTTTCGACGCGGGCGGTTCAAATGAGCCATCAATTTTCGATATTTTATAGCAGAAAATATCACATTCACAGTGTGTAAAATTTGTTTACCCCTGAATTATATTTGATGAAAACAAATGATTACATAGAAACTTGATAACGGTAAGTTACACTGTGGAATGCAGCTAGTTTCAATCAAAAAGTAACCTTATTGACCTTGGGGTGGTATTTTCTTTAATCTTTTCAATAAAAGTTCCTCAATATAAAAGCCAAGAACAGAAGTTATGATGGGTCCGTCGTTAATCTGACGTAATAAATTCAGTTCGAGCTCAAATTTAATAAAGGTATTAGGTAACATAAGTAATATTACATAAAGTTCTGCGCCTTCTGTGCTAGGCCGAAGTATTGCAGGCAGTAGACTCTGCTTGGAAACAACTGCGATAAGTCCATTTGTAAAAAAAAATAGATAAAATTTACCCAGATCAGATTTGAGTTTGATAATAGTTAATTCCAACACTTTCAGATGAAAATCAAGTTATTAAACAATTCATAAAGTTCCCTCTTTCAATCTCACCGCCGAAAGGTATCTAAAAAGGGAGTTAAAAACTTGGTAGATTAAGTATTTAACTCTCTTCTTTTTATAGAGAGAATATCTTTTATCGTTACTCCTTATTTTGTAGCATGTATTCCTGATTAAAACATATGTGAACCGACACTGCGTCTTAACTATTAAGTACATCCCATTACGGCTGGTCCAGTCGGTAACTAACGCCTAGTCTAGTTAGCAGAACGGCACCACAGTTATCTCGAAGCCACTTGCGTAATGCTGCTAACTTAAAAAATCGATGAAGGAAAACATCGTGAGGAAACCGACATGTAACTAGAATCTTTCGAAGCCATGTCCTTGCGAGAGAAGGCTCCAAATCTAAACAATGGGAACATTTAGTGGGTTATTTATGTACATCACGTTTCAACACATATGTACATACCTAATTGAATATACAATAGTAACAATTATACACTAAATATTAAAAAAAAAAACATTTTAACAGCGTAATTAGGTATTAGATGTTGTAAGCGAATCATAAAAAAATTAATCCTTATCTACCTTTAAGAATTAATCTTGATAGTTATCTCAAGAGAGAAACCCCTAAAAGCAACATTTTGTTTCAAAACTTATAGCCGCAGTTCTGAGTTCTGAGTTAGTACAACTTTGCCATTATTAGTCAATAGGCGTTATTCGGAAAGCAAAAATAAAAATTGGAATATTTGTTTAATACAAAAAAACACGATTTTAAATATTTACATATCAGCTTAAAAAACTATGAATTATACAATACAATTAAATATGTTCGGCAGTGTATTTTTTAAGAAATTAATGATATAACTTTTATAAACACTTGACAAGTACAATGATAGAAAATTCGAGTTCGTAACACTTATAATTTATACTTACAGATATGAACAACAAAACTATTCAACCAAAACATGCTTTATTTACACACACACAAAGTTTAAAACCATATTCACAGTACAAATACCTGTTCACATAAAAAATGAGTAGATTTTATTGTCGCATATGAACTTCAGTCAGCGGACCCCAAACTAAGCCAAGCCTGTATCTTGGAAATCCAGAGACCTGTTTGTTATATATAAAACCATGTTGCGCTTCGTGTAAGAACTGCACTACAAAAACAAAATCCAAAAATATTATATTACATAACAATAAAAACTATAAAAATGGGACTATGAGTTAAAACTTATTATTTTAATTTATCAGTTCTATGTTATTATCTTCTTTTATCATATCAGCTGCCTTTTCTCCAATCACAACAGTAGGTCCATTTGTGTCTCCACTTGTAATAACAGGCATAACACTGGCATCAACCACTCTCAGTTTATTTACTCCTTTCACTCTTAGTCTGCTATCCACCACAGATCCCATAGCATTGGTTGCAGCATAATGTCTTCTAGTAGTCATCATGCAAAGAGCAAAACATCTCCAATAATCTGTACTCCTAAATTCATGTTCAACGCAGCCGTCTAATTTGGGATCTACTAGCTCTCCTCCAATATCTTTGAAACTTGGAGTATTTTCAATGCGTAGAAAGTCTTCAATAAACTTCGCTTGGTTTTCCAAGTCTTCTTTTTCACTGTGATATCCAGTTCGGACGATGGGACTATCATTGTAATCTGCACTTCGTAAAAGAACTTCTCCTCGGGATTTAGGTCGGATATTTGTCACTACTGTAAACAACATCGGATTTGTATTTGAAGAAGCAAACATTGCATCACATATTTTATCGTTTAATCCGTAAGTTATCCTACAAAATTGTATGAGATACCGAGCGTAGTTTACGTAACTAACTGTGGCGTATTCTGGGTAATCTTTTGTCTTGTCCAAGTTACCGTACCCTGTAACAACGTGAGCGGGATAGTCTCGGGAATCTCTACTCTTAGTAAGGCCATTTAATTTTGTTATATTGTGAATCACAATAGTTACCACATGGTCTTGAAAGTTTTGACCCACTGGTAGATCAGAAAGTACATTGATGTTTTTACTATGTAAATGTTCTTTAGGACCAATTCCAGACAACATGAGAAGCTTTGGACTGTTGATAGCCCCTGCTGAAACTATTACTTCCTTTGATGATTTCACCGTCATTACCTTTCCATCTGCAGTAACAATTTCTACCCCTATAGCGTTTTTGTCATCATCGAACAATATTTTTTTTGCAACGGTTTCTTTCAGAACGTATAAGTTTGTGAAATCTTTGACTGGTCTAAGATGAGAGTACGCGGTGCTTTGCCTAATGCCGTCATCAATAGTATACATAGATGTAGTGTAACCCATTGTTTTATTTGCATTTAAAAATGGTACTATTTCATGACCAGCTTCTTCAAAGGCATTCAGGTAAGCGTTATCGAAATCAACTCGAGTATCTTTTAGCAATCCAAGATTTCCATCATTTGTGTAGTGAAATTCACTTGAAATATTTAGTTTAGTTGCATCCGCTTTAAAAGCTTTGACGAAATATGGGAAAATGTTGTTCCAACTCCATGTGTCGTCGCCTGCTATTTTTGCCCAATTGTCATAATCTCTATAGTGACCTTCGGCAAATAGTACAAAATTCATACTGCTGGTACCTCCCACCATCTTGCCCAGCATGAGGTCCACCTCGGGCCTGTAGTGGCATCGCTGTGTGTAGCCGTCATCTTCACTTACATAGTTCCAATCTACCGAACTCTTTTCCAGATATATCAAAAGGCTTGGAATCTGAAGAAGAATAATAAAACTCGTTAGTTAAGTATAATGCAATTAATATTGTTCTTCAGTAATTAGGTAATAGGTTTTAATTTTAGTTTTTAATTTTATTATCATTAAATAGTGATAATTCTGTTGTCACATTAAGTTACAATTTCATGAATTAAAAGATCTTCAAAGAATTATGGTTGTCTTTTACACGTCCATGTCGATACTTAGTGTTTTATACGTCTCCGTTAACAACAGGTAAACAGCAATGAATTACCATCAGATAGTCCATCTGCTTGTTTATTATTCTTTCAATGAAAAAATATTTTACAGAGACATTTTTTTTATAGACTCATCTGTACAAACAAAAAAAAAATAAGTTTCTGTTTGTAATTCCAAATTAACAGTATTTCACTTAATGCATAAAAAAATATTTCCAAACAAAAGTTATTTCCAAATAATTTTATTTTTTTGTCTTTTTCTTTGTTCTGGCTAGCCTCTGAAACGGCTGGATTGATTTATACTTTCACAGGCAGGTACGAGTAGCTGATGTTATAAAGAGTAAGTTAAGCTATTTTTAGAAGAAATCAAATAGAGTTGTGCGAAAACCAAATTGAAACCATGTAGAACGCTAAAAATAAAGCGATACGAAATTTCCCGGTTTAGTAGCCGGTAGTAAATAGAATAAGGTAGCCCCAAGCCCTAGCAGTAGCACTGCTTACGCTCAGGGCCTTCTCTCGTAAGGAGATAGTCAAGGCCACAATCCACCACGCTCTCCCAGTGCGGGTTGGTGGATGACACATGACCTCGAAAGATTTTATACATGTCGTTTTCCTCACTAAGTTTTCCTTCACCGTTTTAAGTTCGCTAACGCATTACACACTTAATTTCGAAAAGACAAGGTTGCGTGTAGGATTTGAACTTACTCCGGATCGGCAGTGACCATTCTACCGACTCGACCAGCCGGAACAGGTAATTAGTGCATACAACTATTGTAGTTATTACATGTGCTTTGATCTGTATTAGTTTATTTTCTATTTATTGAAATGGCATTGTTGATGGACGGAAATTGATAAAAATGGGTGATAAAACTCTTTGTAGCGCAATGAATCGCCATGTAATTGGTGATTCATTGATGCACTACAATGTGTGTTAATAAATTGTATTTGTTTTTCTTTAACTTTTATAGGTTACTCTTGACCGCCATCTCACCTGATGTTAAGCGTGGATGTGGTCTAAGATGGAGCGTGCTTACCTAGAATAAAAATGACTTGCTCTCAATTTTAAGACACCAAGATTGTAACCATTCGGAAAAGCCTGCTCCGGCAACGCCTTCCACAACCTAGACGTTATTATCGCAAAAGTAGAGTCAAACCTCGAGTCTTTGGAAAATCAACCATGAAACGATGTCGCTTTTTCGAGCGACGAGCAGTCCAAAAAAAGGGCAAGGTGGCATTAGATTATGCAGACCAGTCGTACACTCACCGAAGTGTATATGATGAAAAACAGATAAGCTTGCAATTTTGCTGCGATGTTCAAGACTTTGAAGTCTTGTTCGCACAATAGTATCGTTGCCTATAAGCCTTTATAGTGGGTATTTAAAGTATAAACTCACAACACTTTCTATAGGCGGGTTCCCTCCAGCCTCGATGAGCAGCACTCTGGTCTTCTGGTCCTCGGCCAGACGAGCGGCCACAACGCTGCCGGCTGTTCCGCTGCCCACTACTATGAAGTCAAATATGGCTCCATCTGTTTACGAAATGTTTAGATTAGTCTAAATAAATTTAGATTTTATTTACGAACACACGATGAGGATACTAAGTATTTGACGAAGTTATAGATAGATTATCTATCTATAGCGGTAGGTTTCGTTGTGGAGTCCGTTTGGGGAAGTAACAAACCTTTGCCGTACAAATCATACGATAAGGAGAAATGATCGAAGGCTGCACCCCCACCCCACTTCAACTGCACTTCAAGTTGGACAGCTTACAAGTGACGGCATAGTGCTAAATCTTATTATTTTATACTTCTATCATCCTACATAGGTCTCCTGGTGGTTTATTTGCCCCATAGACTTTGTTCTCGGGCCTGCAGTCTATTAGCTGTCCAACTGAGTGCAGTTGAAGAGAGGGGGTTGCAACCCTCGATATTTTTTCTTGTCGCATGATTTTTGTACTGCATTGCAAAATAATGGATTAGAAAAGGTATGGAACCAATACCGTACATAATCAGATGACCAAATTTACTCTGTAAATTGTCGGAAAATCATGGGGTTTTCTGCCAAACTAATAATTAAAAAAATAAAATTTATAACTTTTATAGTTTCACTACCTCTACTATTATTCCCCGACGCCGTACAAAAATCATGCGACAAGGAGAAATGGTCTCTTCAACTGCACTCAGTTAGACAGCATACAAGTGACACATAGTGCTGAATCTTATTACTTTATACCCATCATTCTACATAGATTTCCTGGTGGTTCATGTGACCAATAACTTTTGTTTACGGCCCTGTAGTCTAGTATGACCAATTTTCGACATGCGGTGTTGCAGCGCGCACAAGGTAGGTACAGCTAGTTTCATTTTATACAAAAACCCCTCCTATAATTGTGAGAATGTAGGTCTTAGGATAGTTGAATGCCTTTGGCTCAATCACGTTAATTCATCTCAACGGATCTAAATGAAATTTGTTTATCCCAATGAAATAACGAGAATAATAACTACACGGATTAAACTTCATGGAGTCGCTAGTAGCTAATATTGATCATACCTTGCACGATGGCTGTCTCAGGCCACAGGTAGGCCGTGAGCTGGAGAGCTGCTATGACCTGGAAAGCCTGCTGTATCCTGTGGAACAGCTTGACGGCCGCCACCGAGTCCATGCTGCAAGTCTGCAATGATTGGTGATTGATACGTAATCGGAACAGGCCACTTGTGGGTGAGCAATTACATCAATGGTACAGTTAGCGTGAAAAGTAAATGGATAGACACTATTTATTGTCCAGCAAAATGGCATAGCCTTAGATTTAGTAGTTAGTATCCCGGCTCCGCTCACGGTACATATAAATAAATAAATATTGGTGGACAATTCACACACAACACCATCTGACCCCAAACTAAGCAAAGCTTTTACTATGGAAGCCAGATAGCTGATATAATACTTAAGTATATAGTTTTAAATACATACTTATTATACATAGAACACACCTAGACACAGTACAAATATTTGAATTCATTACACAAATATTTGTACTGGGTGGGAATTGAACCCACGACCCTCGGATTTGCAGGCAGAGTTACTATCCACTAAGCCACGACACCAGTCCCTATATATAGCCACATAATATATATGAACATTTGATGTCATAATAAAAGATAATGTTTATAATGTACAGGACTTAATCATGATTTAATTCATTGTTTAAATACCTCGACGTTTCGGCAGCGTTACAACCGCCGTGGTCACGAGAAGACTGAAAAAAAATATATATAAAAAGATATTATGAAACACCCATCAGTGGGATAAATAAGTTTGTAATGTTTTAAATGAATACACGGGTAACTCACGTATGAATAGTCAGTCCAATCCAGCTTAAGTTTCAGCCACGTCCGTGCCATGTGTCAAACGAGCTTGGGTCGAAACGCGAACTCTCCTTGAAAAAGGGCTGAATAAACTTAAGTCGGAGTGTACTGAATATATCATGCGTAAGTTATCCGTGTATTCATTTAAAATTTTCGTTATAACCAAGTTGATTTCACACAAAAATTTGTGAATGATGAGTTGTTGAGGGTAAATATACAAAATCCACCCAAATAGTGCTTACCTCTGTAAGACCAGACGTTAACGACAGCTTAGCACGAGGCGCGATAAGCGATGGGACGATAATTTCTCGAAGCGCAATTTATAAGTGTTGTTTAATTGCCTCCTTATTATAACCACAAATTATGCTAATTATTATTTAAATCTCTATCACGATAACCGTTTCGGGTCAGTTGTGCTCACAGAAAATCCTGGCTTACTTTGTTATCATTATTATCTTAACTAGGTCTGAGAACACTTTGGGTTTACTTGAATTACGCTGATCCACTGTGGGATTGTTAGCATTATGTACAAATTGATTTATGATGTGATGATAATGAGTCGTTTGTAACACGAGTTTATTAACTTGGTATGTTTGTACATATTTATAAATCAACGTGTCTATGTAATGGAATTTTTGAACATAATTTCGACCACTTTCTAAACCACTGATTGATTTGAAACTTTGCACACTTATCAAGAACCGATGACAATGCAATGATTTGTACCGTTTGTCCCACCAACCATTCACCCTCATCACATTTGTTAGGATTAATTATTTTGTTGACACTTCGTTTTCACATACTGCAGATTTGATAGTCAAAATAGTGAAAATATATTCTATATTATTTACATTGATAATATCAGCATATTTAGTAAGAATCAACTAAAATAAAAATACATTACTCACACTGACTAACTGATTGTATCAACGCCTGATTCTAATGCATGTTATATTCTAATTCATACTTATGCCTTATAAATTTCGTATTTTGTGTGATTATTATAGTTTTATTTGTCTTCTAAATAATACAATAAGTTTGAAAATCTGTATGTTTGCAGCTGTCAAAAGAGAAAATTATGTCGAAACATCATTTTTTTTTAACTATAATAGGTTCGCACTTGACCACCATCTCGCCTGATGTTAAGCGATGATGAGATCTACGATGGAGCGTGCTTACCTAGGAAAAAAACCGATTCACTCTCGATTTGAAGACACCAAGATTGTAACCATCAGGGAAAACCCACTCAGGCAACGCATTCCACAACCTAGACGTTCTTATCACAAACGTGGATATTCGTTCGTTCGCGTTTTTGGAACATCAACCATGAAACGATGTCGCCCTTTTGTGGAACGAGAAGTCCGATGACATCTTTACGAATGGGATTGTACTTTGGAATAGGTACAGATCATAGTGTGGAATAGCATAAGCATAAACAGCCCACTAAACCACTAAATGATCCCACTGCTGGGACTCGGGGCCTTCTCTCACAAGGAGAAAGCCATAGCCATTTTAGTAGTGGTAGGACTCTTGGCAGAGTCCGCCTGGGGAAGTACCACACCTTTGCCAGTTATTCTACCGCCAAGCAGTAATGTGCAAACATTACTGTGTTCCGGTTTGAAGGGCAATGTTTCCAGAGAAATTACAGGGCTTAGAGATATAAGATCTTAGATCTCTGGGTGACGAGCGCAGTGCAGTGCTAGGTAATGATTTGGACTCTTCATGTTCCAATAGCTGCTTGTCACTGGGCTGTTATGTGTCAGGCATGTTGCTTACCATCAGGCACATGACCTGATCGTCTCGTCACTCTATATTAAAAAAAAAAAAAAAGCCAAAAGCCATAATCCACCACGCTGGCCCAGTGCGGGTTGGTGGATGACACACGACCTCGAAAGATTCAAGGTATAGTATGGCGGTTTCCACACAAACAAGTGTGAAATAGCACTAAAATAGAATTTCAAATAAATAAAAATGCCACGGTTCCTTTGAAACTGTTTACTGTTTTCCTAAAGGCCACATTCTGTTAAAATTTGTTACGGTACCGATTACTTTGTCGATATGTACCACTCAATTCAATCAACGAAATTAACATAGACCACATTTATAAACGCAAAAAGCTGCAGACAATAACAAGTCATTCTTTATTCAAACTTAAACGATTTAGATTAAAATTGTAGTGAAAAGTATACTGCGTCCTAAGTATATGCGCCTTACATAGTGCAGATTTTTTTAATGAGGAGATATGTTGGTGGTACCTACTACACGCCGGGCCAGAGATTCAGCCCAGTTGTCTCCCACCATCCTGATGCAGAGGACAGATTTCCTCTTCCACCGAGTTCTCTACTCCACATCAGTAATGGCGCTACTAATTTAATGGGCTCCAAGCAGTCTCACCAATGCCATTTGCGCCGCACTCCCTGTAGTTGGCCACGCCGCCGCCGTTGGCTTATATTGGTCAACCGCGGGTTTCCCTTAAAGAAAACAACATACTGGAAAGACTAGTACTTTTACTTGGCCGGATCTAAACACCAGCCAAATAAATAACGTTCCTAAGCATAAACCAGTTCAGGCCATGCTGGAGCGCAAGTCAAGTAGAGCGCAGAGAAGTTCCAATTTCAGCCGGCATTACCGATCAGTTGACAAAAACCAAAAAAGGGAACAGGAAAGTGGTCCACAAATTTCCAGGATACATCTGAACGAGCTACGCCACGCATCCGTCACATAAAATTGTCTGAAATTCAAATATTCAAATGTTTCCTTTTAACTAATATTATAAATGTTGATGGTTGTTGCCCAATCACGTTTTAATAACTCAACCGGAATACAATACCTACTATGTGCAAGGGGAAAAATGGAAAGATTCATAGACAACATTATTTTTGCATTCAGAACAAAACAGCGGGTAGATAATTCCAATTTTATTGTAAGTATACTAACGTGTTTTAACTTCTTTCGGCACTCCTGGAGACTGCGGCTGGTTCACGGAAGAATAAGAATAATTTTATTTCCGGAAAGTTATGCTGAGATGCATTGCCTCCAAGTAAAAGTAATTTGAAACATACATAATAACATCCAGACACTGAACAAAAAAAAAACAGACTATAACGTGGGCTACCTTCTCCTGGTGCCAAACTATACTATGTACGCCAGCTGGCCTGATTGGATTTCTAAGAAATAATTGCACAAAATCATTGATATGAAACATGGAATTTAATATGTATTACTACGAGGTTATGAAAGGTTGTTTTAGTATGCGTACTGGCACAGTATACTATAATAATTGAACAAGCTTGTTAATTGGGTTAAAGCTACTCGTATTCGTGAGTGTTTCGGTACTACTCTTGAGCTTATAGGAAACCTGGATAAAGTAATTATCATTCCATAATATGCAAGTATATTTTTATACTATATAGTGACGAGACGAGCAGGACATGTGCCAGATAGCAAGCTACATGCCTGCTACATAACAACACAGTGTCAAGCAGCTATTGGAACATAAAGAGTCCAAATGATTACCTAGCACTGCACTGCGTTCGTCACCCAGAGATATAGAATGTTTAATCTCTATGCGCTGTAGTTTCACTGGAAATATTACCCTTCAAACCGAAACACAGTAATGTTTGTACATTACTGCTTGGCGGTAGAATAACTGGCAAAGGTATGGTACTTCCCCAGAAGGACTCTGCAATGAGTCGTACAAAGCCATAGTTTCTCAAACAGTAAACTCACACTTGATTAAATTTCGTATTTTTTGTGAAATCAAATTAAAATACATTGTTCTTATCAGACAGCAAGCTAGTACAAATACACGTCATCCACATTTCCACACAAACCATAATATTAAAATTAATATATACATACCTACATAAATATTAATTTACCAAACAAAAAAAATATAATCAAAATCTAACCTCCTCCTTTTTGCCTTTTTTGAAGTCGGTAAAATAATACAACAAAACTACTTATTCAGGGATGAATTTCAGCAAAGAACTGCTCCTACACACTTTTATGATCATGAAAATTTGTGATATAACTGGCCATATTACTTTTCGACTGTACTCTACCCAATAGAGACCCATTCAACCGAACAGTTTTAATAATGGTTAATTTCCGTTATACTTACATAATTAATACTTAATAACATACTGCGCACTTGATGCACACTACTTTATAATATTGAAACGAGGTAACGAGGCGTTTAAACGCCTAACGCAATTAAACGGAAATAAACCTGTCAAAAGTACAATAACTTAATTTTCTTCAGAAAAACAAAATCCGACCTAATTTTTTTTAATTCAGACACTCGGCTAAATTTCATTAGAAGCTATAACTACGTCGTCCAGATAAATGAAAACAAATTTTAATTTCAATTTCGTTAAAATTTATAATTATGGTACAATTAATTCGATATTTATTGCTTAATTATATCGGATCGGATCGGGTATGACAAGAACAACATTGAAAATTTTGATTAACCCCCGACTACCTCGGATTTGTAATTTGTACAAAATTCTACTAGTCAAGCCCTTTTATTTGATACCCATATTGAGGGAGTTGTGAAAAAAGATATGTATTTCGCCATTTTGTGGTAGCGGCCACGTTAGATTTGAAATTTGTCAGAGTGCATAGTAATTTACTAGTCAAGCCCTTTCATTTGATACCCATATTGAGGTAGGTAGTGAAGAAATATTTTGTCCGCCATTTTGTAAAGGCGGCCATCGTGAATCGATATTTACCAAACATAGTTAAAAACATCCGCACAGCAATTAACCTTCAAATTAAAAAAAACGCATCGAAATAAGCCCATCTGTTTGAGCTCTACGGTGCCACAGACAGACACACACACACAGACAGACAGACGTCAAACTTATAACACCCCTCTTTTGGTCGGGGCTAAAAAGCAGTCAGAAGACATTTTGAAATAGCACACTTAGTACTTTATATCGCAAGAAAATAACAGAAACGGCAACTGTGCGGGTAAATCCGCGGGCGAAGCTTGTAATGAATAGATATATAAAAAAAATAGGACCTACCAGAAAGCACTTGAATGCTTGCATATCTTATCAGAAAATACTTTATTTGAATCTGAGATTACCCGTGTGAAACCGAGACGGGCCGGTAGTTACGTGATACTAGTTGCGTCCCGTGGTATGTCCTACGACTTTACAACCAATACTTAAGATACAAAAATAGCCTGTGTTGATTTCGGTATTTTATTTTCATTCAAATCTGTTCAGCCGTTGTAGAGAAACGTGATCCGTCTACCTACTTTGCATGCATTTTGAAATTTTAGTGTCTGTCTACTTAATTTTGGCACTGAGTCCACGTAAAATATATCCTGAAATGTGATATACAATTACACATCTAAATATAGAGTTAACTCATTATACATTTTGTTTTTAATTACTTTTTAATAATCTGAAACTTGCCGATTTTTTAAGTAGATAATATCATAAGGTCAAATTGTTGCAATGAAAATTAAATTTATTATCATTTTTAAAAGCATTCCATCTTATTTTCCCACAGCTAGGACTCAGAGCCTTCTCTCACAAGGAGAGAGTCAAGGCCGTGCAGCACGTTCGCCAAGTTACGAAAAAACAGAATGAGTATCTATGTATCATAAATTTAACATTTAGGTAAAAAAGTAATATTTAATAACCCAAAAAAAAACCTCATAGAGTCTGGCCAACGAAAGTAGATACTGGATTTTTTCGCAAAATTTTTACATGGCAACACTTCAGTGTTCCTACCATCGGGTAATTACCCTACGAATTGGGATATTTTAACCCTTGCATTGGCAAGTTTTTTGTTTTCTGTTATATGATTTATATTTGTTTTTTTCTTGATCTACTATGATACTAGAAACCAAAAAAAATGCAAAAAAAAATCTGAATATTTTAATTTTCGAGAAAAATTATGTACTCCACGAAGTACCTTGCCAATTACTGTATGATCTACATTATTATGTGTATGTACTCCGTGAAGTACTTTGCCAATAATGAAATAAAAACATTTTACAAAGAATTTTTTTTTATTGTTCTGAAACTATAAATTATTGGTTGTGAAATTGACGAAAGCAGTTTCGGTTTTTTTTTCTCCCACAACAAAGCAAAGATGCATGTTGCACTTGATGCAGTATACTTTTGTTCGCTCGTCTTTACAAAACTTACAACGTGCTTGTTTGCTCACAGTTTCATGAAAGTGGCCTATTCCATCATATCTGACGCTATCCACCGGCCTGACAACGGATGGTTTCAGGATTTTTCTTTCATCTTTTAGTCTCTCCATACTGCTATTATTAGTCATTTTGCCTGCTTTACAAAGTCCTTCAAAAAGTTCAAGACGAAATTCTTTCAGAGACTTTTCAGGTCTTTTGTCTCGCCTGTACAGAAGCCATCCGTTGTTGATGCACATATCTAACAACTGTGCAAAAATGGTCAAATACCATCTTCGGCTTTTGAAGGGTATCCTATACAGCGAAATCAGCGTATCTGCGAGGTTCACCCCTCCCATATGCTTGTTGTAGTGTTTTACCACCTGAGGGCAATCGACGTCAATCTTTCTTTTGTGTTCCTTTGAATACCTTTTGATTTTTTCTATTGGATGCGAGTCCACGAACGAACTAATCAACGTCACCGCCTTTTTGTCGTTTCATTTAACCCCGAATTTCATGAATTGAGTGCAGCAAACCGACAAATGCGCGTCGATGGCTGTATTACTTTACTCAACCAGCACAATAATGGAGGGATTTTCAGTTGAAAGTTTTTCCGAAAGTACCGAAAGAACCGGGATTAAGTACCGAAAATACCGGTTCCTAAACCGACGCTAATTTCCGGGATTTCCCGGTACTTTCGGTTTCGGGATTTCCCGGGAGTATTCACTAATGGAGATGGAAAAACCTCTTGGAAAGTTGGTGTTAGTGGTATTTCCATATTATGGTCGGAAGCATTATCGGGATCGCTATTCAAAATGTCGAGTTGTTCAAATGAAGAGTCCAACGAGGGTGGATCAGAGCTGGAAAATGAGGGTGATGCGGGAATGGTAACTGATATTCGATTGCCATGGTGTAGAATTTGCTCCTCATCAGGATCAAAACTATCACCGGAATATGCATTTTGGGTAGGAACCAAAGCCAAAATTCTATGCGCTCTTGTTAGGTTCAAGTACTGCAGAACAAGAAAAAAAACACACTTGTAAGCGAACCACCACCATTTGCAACATCATTAAACACAATCAAATTGCGAATATTCATTTTGTTAGTTAGTTGGCAGTGTACTTCGTGTAAACCGTAATCTATATCGAATTGTTCACAGCATATTTGGCAATGGGATTCATGGAGTACACACATTGTTTTCATTGAATAAAGTAGTGGTTTTGACCGTCTGATATAAAACTACTATTGATTGTTGTTATTTACTTTATGTTCTTGCCAACAAATAGTGATTCCATACAAAAAACGGTCAAAAACACACAAAAAACCGATAATTAACTTACCCGATGCGTAGGCGCAGCTGATCGTTTCGAAACCATTTTAATTATGGCAGTAATTTTAAATGTTACTACTTTCAATATTTTTCCTATCAAAATATAATATATGTACTACCTTTTAGAATTAATAAATGGTAGAAAAAATAAATACAGAGGGTTCTAGAATTTTGGAAACTTAGTACTTAGGGACACTTGATTCCAAAAAGGTATTTTCAAAACAAACTGATTTAAACATTATATGAAATAAGTTTTAAAAATTCGTATGTGATCTAAAATTGTTTTCATCAAAAATAAGTACGACGCATGTACGTGTTGGCGATTATTTCAAGAGCAACACTAAGCCTTAAGTTGGCCTAATAAATAGATTCATTAATTACGCTATTTAATAGAGAATAGCTTGTGCAATTTTAAGTTAATTTTCGGCGATAATCCGAAAGATTTGGTAGAATCGGTATTAGTGTACGGTACCCCCCATCTCTGACGCAACAAAATGGCGTGTTTTTTATGTTTCGTAGTAGCTGGCTTGTGTTTATTTTTGGCGAGATTTTCAGTTTAGGGATGCCATGCTGATATATTATATTTTAAATTTGCCGCGCTTTCTCAGTATCAACTTTCGTTAGCTAGACTCTACTAACCTAACTAATCCAATACGAAATTTATATTGACATCTTATTGGAATAGGGATGTTAACACTAAACACAAATTAATGTTTAGTGTTAATTTTATAATAGTTTGTATTAATAGAATATCGAAAATTATCACATCATAATGTAACATTACTTAGTAAATTTATTATAAATGATTTTAAATACTATCTTTTTTAATCTGTTGTCACGTGACTGCAAACACCAAAATGGCTTATTACGTCACTAAACACAAGACAAGCCTTCGAAGACTGACTACATTGTTTACTTCTCTGTATTTTTATTATAGTTTGTGATCTTAGCAAAATCAATCAAAATTATCGGATTTTGGTTGATTGCATTCAAGTAAAATAAGAAAACACATAAACTACACATAAGTACAGTCATGAATCGCGACCAATGTTTTGCGGTTGTGGCGTCAAAATTCAAAATTACTCGATTATTGTATATTTACTAATCGAAAATACTAATATTTTTAAATTAAACATTTTTTTAATGGTAAACACCCGTTAATCTTCAAAATAAAAGAAATTCCGTTTTTTTTGACATAACTATGGCTATCGAAACTTAAAAAATAAAATGGACACTTCTGTTTGCCAGACTCTATAATAATGGGAAAGACGTGCATCTGATAGTAAACTACACGCTTCTGACAACAGTACAATCTCGAAGAGTCATTTGAACATAGCTTAAACAGTCCACTCAATGTTCCCACTGCTGAGACTCGGAGTCTTGCTAGGAGAGAGTTTAGGTTATAATCCACCACGCTGGCTCATGACTTGGGGCTTCCCTTCGCAAGGAGAGAGTTAAGACCTTTAATTCCCCACGCTGGTCCAGTGTGCATCGATTAATGACACATGCAATTGAAAGATACTAGGAACATGTCGGGCTACTACAAAAAATACAAAATCTTTGTTGCTGCTTGCAGGTAATAAGATAAGTTGTTATAAAAGATTTTAAAAGTTGACCCATACAAACTGTGGCCTCTTCAAGAGGCGTGCAATATGTCGTGCAAAACGATTTGTATTGGTCTGAATTTTAACAATGATAAAAATAATAATCAGCCGATGACAGTTTTCTTCTTCGTCTTCATTTCATTTTTGACTTCTGTTTGGTGGTGCTATAAACTTACGATGTTTTCCGTCACCGTTTTTAAGTCAACAGCATTACGCACATGGATTCGGTAAGACGGCGATACGATACAACTATTATTTTAGTTAAGGCTATTCCGTTTATAGCCTATACTAGTCGAAAATTGAACGGTTTCTTAGACTAGTTCACAGTCGACGGTAAACGGTCTCGTTTCGTCAACGCCAAAACCGTCGACGACCCACGATAGCGTAAGCGTAGCTTTGGTAAAACGATACTTCCCCAGATCAACTATGCAAGGAATCCTTGTTCTTCTAAAAAAATAGTTTGAGGGTAAAACACTGTTGTACACTCAGCCATCATCTTTCTAACACCCAATCAATAAACCTGTCACACTTCCTCGTTTTACTAAAGTGGTTCTAAATTAACGTTTCCTAAAGCCGAACAAATTACACCAAACTCCAGCCAACATTTCAAAGTTCGCTTCTCAACCAAACACACGAGCATTTGATACTGAACACCTTCAAAAGTTTCACCTTCCATCACTCCAATGGGAATTACAAGTGCCAAGAACTCTAAACCAGGTACAAGTAAAAGTGTACGTTAAATATAAGTCACGTAAGATCTAAATTATTTAACCGCTTTGTAAATTGCTGTGTTAAAAATTAAGCTAAGTGGTAGTGTAAAGTTAGAAACAAAAGTGACTCCGTCGAGCTATGGAATTAAATTTTTAGACCAGTTGAGTGAGCGAAGTATGCAAAGTTGGGAACAGAAACTGAGACACTTTCATTTATGGATGTGCCGCAACTATGAAACGTAAGCTTATGCTATAAAATAAACTAAAAAACAAAATGCCAAATTGTTACTGTTCGTTGTAGAAAGACACTTAGTAAAGTTCATCGGCCTGACCTCGGGATTCCTCTTCTCTCTTCGCTTCACCGTGGGTGACCAAGCCTCGACGACTGAGCCCTGTACCTGTGTTATTCTACTTCTATTTAATAATTTCAATAAATGTGCTCTTACGTAATATTTGAACGCCCCCTCCTCTTTTACCTTCTACCCTTGTCTGTATCGTTAAAACCAATGGTGACGACAATCTTATACACCTGCATTTAGGAAAATATTCAGAGGTCCCGGTACCATTTCCTTGTTCCGCTCAGCCATAACTTCGCAAAATTATGACCCGACGGAAATATATCACCATAGTCGTAGTGCTAATATTTCATAGGTACTGCATTTTCGGAGAACCAGAATTTGTTGCCAGGAACCAGCAATAAATAACCTAAAGCAGAAACCGAGATACTAATTTTAGATAGTGCCTTTAAGTCTGAAATTCATTACCGTTCAAGAAAAACTAGAAACGTTGGCGCCCAATCCACAAGCGGAAAGCGACAGATCTGCTAAAATATAGGTATAGGTAGCAACGCATCGTGGTTCTACCCGCATAGCAGTTTTATAGGTAGTTCCCGAATTATTTATTCGGGATAAAAAGTAACCAATGTGCTCCTCTAAATATAATCTGTTTAAAACTGATCCGTTGAGACGTTCCGACGGGATTGAGTTACAAACATCCTTTTAAATTTTTTTACTTTTATAGGTTTACACTTGACCGCCATCTCGCCTGATGTTCAGCGACGATGCGGTCTACGATGGAGCGTGTTTACCTGAAAAAACTGATTCACTCTCGATTTGAAAATACCAAGATTATAACTATCGGGAAAACCCCGCTCAGGCAATTCATTCCACAGCCTAGACGTTCTTATCAGAAAAATAGAGTCAAACCTCTTTGTCCGGGTCTTTGGAATATCTACCATGAAACGGTGCCGCTTCTTCGAGTTACGAGAATTGCGATAGAAAAAAGAGCAAGGTGGATTTGAAGTACTTTCGCACCTTTGAGAGGACACTTAGTTTTTTGTCAGCTAATTTAGCCTTGGACTCGATGTACGAGCCAAAGTTGAGCATAGATGTCAAGGTAAAAAAAGAAAAAAAAAGAAAGTAAAAGCTCAAGATGATCAGTAACCGGCACGGATACACCATGAACAGTAGGAGTCTAAATGGGCTCTTTTTTTACGGAGAACCGACACGCCTGCGTCTTTCCTTCGTTAAACTTGGCCAGATTGGTTTCGCCCCATTCAGAGACTTCCTCAAAAAAAAAGTAGGGTCAAAGCTGTTCGTTAGAGCCTTTGGAACGTCAACCACGAAACGATGTTACTTTTTTGAGTTATGAGCAGTCCGACAAAAAAGGGTAAGGTGGCATTAGACCATGAAGAGCAATTGCACACTCTCCGAAATATATCCGATAAAGAACCGATAAACTAGCAACTCTGGAGCGATATTCAAGACTTTATTTTGAACAAGGGTATCTCTGCGTAATAGCCTTTTGGCACGTCTTTCGATAGATTTTAAATTTTTCAGCTAGGACTGTGCCGATCCATCCCAATAGTGCAAACAGATCTGTCTATCTATATTCTTTCACAAAACCCGCTCTATCTTATGCCTTGTACCGTGTAATAGTTTGCGTGTCGAGAAGTCTGACAGCGATATGCATCGCCTGTTTTTATATTACGCCGCTTGATAAAAAGGTTGATGGTGTTTGATGAAGACAAATTGATGGCATTTTTTGTTTCTTTTATTATAATGGTTCCTTAAATATGGTAATTACGAGAAATGATTGACTTTGACAAGAATTGGGGCAGCAGCGATCATAATGTGGATGTGCTGTTAGGGTCATACTACTAAATAAATGTGACAGTTCGAAAGTTTTATTCTTCAATCTCTTCTGTACTACGCGGATCGGTTTGAAAGTAAAGCAGATAAATAAATAAATATTTTCATCCCACCAGCTCGGAAAGAGTACTTTTGCTCCTCGATATCAGGGCGCAAAAGTCGTTTTTACCTTCTAGAGGTTAAAGTAAATTTGAATTTAGAACATTGTGTGTACTGAGGTTTTGAATTCAAAACATAATTCAACCTATTTATTTCTACCTCCTTGGTGCCGAATGCATCATACATTTTTTTTTAATAATATGTTAAAAACTCAGACTCGGAACCTCCTTGTTGTACTTACTTCTATTTAATTTGCTTAGCGCGAAAACATTTAAATATTTACATTTAGTCATTTCCTCGCTGAGGTGGAATGAAAAGTTACGTGTTGCACTCGAGTGCAAAGATTTTTCACCTTGTGCTCTTTTGCTTCCCTTGCTACGCTCAGGATTCTAATTTTGAATCACTCGCAGCGCTCGTGATTCAATTTTAGAATTCTTCGCTTGCTCGGTCATCAAAATTGAGCACGCGGTTAAAAATCAACTTTGCACTCTTGTATAACAAATAACTATTTCATCCCACCAGCTCGGAAAGAGTACTTTTGCTCCTCGATATCAGGGCGCAAAAGTCGTTTTTGCCCTGTAGAGTCTAGAGGTTAAAGTAAATTTGAATTTAGAACATCGTGTGTACTGAGGTTTTGAATTCAAAATATAATTCAACCTATATATTTCTACCTCCTTGGTGCCGAATGCATCATAATTTTTTTTTTAATGTTTTAAAAACTCAGACTCGGAACCTCCTTGGTGTACTTACTTCTTTTTAATTTGCTTAGCGCGAAAACATTTAAAAAATTGCATTTAGTCATTTCCTCGCTGAGGTGGAATGAAAAGTTACGTGTTGCACTCGAGTGCAAAGATTTTTCACCTTGTGCTCCTTCGATTCCCTTGCTACGCTCAGGATTCTAATTTTCATTTTAGAATCCTTCGCTTGCTCTTGTCATCAAAATTGAGCACGCGGTTAAAAATATTTATATTCATTAGACACTTGCATTAAACATTTGCACTGGTTGGGTATAAAATCTAAGGCTTCGCAAGTAGACTTACTGCGAACTAAGCCATTAGGCCACCCGACAGATTGATATTTTTTATGTGTATATTTTTATTTTAATTAGAGTTAATTTTAAAAGGTAGGCGATATTTACAATTTCTTCCCGGCTGCATTTACGGCCGGTGATTGGTCCAGCCGCAGACTCGACCGGCGCACACAACTAGCTAATACGTAGTTTAAATTCAATTCGACGAGTTTATTGCCGTCATTAGGTGCAGTGCTATTTGCTCGTAACTTTGTCTACTCATTTACATAAGTGCTTTTTGTATCGATTACTGATTTGCACTCGAGCGCCATCTTGCCTGACCTTGAGAAACGATGTTGTCTACGATGGAGCGTGTTTATGTAATTTAATTTTCTACGAGAAAATAAAAATCGACTTCTATTTAAAGTTCTACTCAGACGCTCGATAAAGTTTCATTATTTTTGTGAAATTTTGCGTCGTCTGGGTAAATATGTCGGGCTTAGATTTTTGTTGATACTTCAAAACCGCAACAGCAATTTCTATAAGATTTACTCGTATATGGGACCACATCTAAAGTATAATTTAATAAAAGTATAGTTTAAACCAAAAAAATATCATCAAAGCAACTTACAATTACCGAAGCTATAGCCGCAAGACGACCACTGCTGAACATAGGCCTTTCCCTAGATTTCCACAACGAACGGTCTTGTGCCGCCTGCGATGAGTGGTTTTCCGCAACCTTTGTGAGGTATTCCGTTGCCAGTTATCCAGTTTGCTTCCAGGGTGTAAGAGGGAGGGGTAAACACCCTGATGCCAACTAACGAGGCTCTGAAGACCGAACCAATGACGGTATATCCAATTAAAGGCCAGTCCTAAATTGACTAGGCCGATGACGGGCTGCGGCGTCATCGGTGCAAAGGAGTGGCTCCGCGGTCACCAGCCCGCCTGCCAAGCGTAGTGACTGTGGCAAACATCCCCCAAGGTCGCATTATATACATACAAAAAAGAGACAAACAAGACGAGAAAGTTGAGTCTTTTTTTGAAGTCGGTTAATAAATCCGATTCGGTCTTGATTTGAATAGAATATAATATTATTTATTGTCATCGAAGTAACATTCACATATATAATTCGGAAATATCCTGACTATATCTACTGGAAGATATATACCTACTCAGGAAACTTATTCTAGGGAAAAAGACTTCAAACTCTAGAACATTGCCTCAAATTGCTAGCTTATTGGGTTTTTAACGGATATATTTCGGAGAGCGTGCAACTTATTTGCTTGATTTAATACCCCTTGCTTTTTTTTCCATAGGACTGCTCGTGCCCCGAAAAAGTGACATCTGACTATCTGACCCCAAAGTAAGCAAAGATTGTACTATGGCGGCCAGATAGCTGATATAATACTTATATAGTTGTAAATGCATACTTATTGTACATAGAAACTCCATTTTTGTGATCTAAGTTGTGGAATGCTTTGCCTGAGTAGCTTTTTCCCAATGATGACAATCTTGGTGTCTTCAAGTTGATAGTGAATTATTCTAGGTGAGCATGCTTCATCGTTGACCGCATCGTCATTTAACATCAGTCGACAAGGCGATAAGTGCAAAACAATAATAGTTGATAAAAGTGTTCTGGTTATCTTTATATTATGCAACGCAATAAAAACGTAGTTAAAACGCAACTCATCAAATCCGCTATAAAACGTGTGGCGAAAAGGTCCAACAATATTTATGGTAGTTCATCTATACTAGGTATCGAATCACATAATATATGTGAATATCAGACACGAAAGCCAACATTTTTTTTTCCATACAAAGTTAAAAATTTTTAGGGAACTTGGACCCTATCTGGGTGTAATAAAACAATAGTATAATTGCCAATTGAGTGGTGTTTATTTAAGCGCATGGGTTTGCATATATAGGATTGTCGCCTAACGAATTAGCTACAATACAGGTGATAAAACTAGTCAGCTTCCCTCTCGCTCACGCGCCGTCATCCGTCCTTCACGCACACAATAAATATACATGCGGGCCGCGCTCGCGCGCTCGCCTCGCATTCCTCGTTGACTTCCGCGGTGAGAGCACGTCGCTGCGCGAGCGCGCGGGCGGGTGTGCGCGCGCGATGTTTTAAGGATGACAGTGATGCTACATGATTCTTCCCCTAGCGAAAGCGTACCGGTGCAGTGACGATGCGCCCGCTTCTTGTGGTTTTCAGGATAGGTTTCAGTTTGCATGGCGCCGCAGGTGGTTGTGAATGTGCGATACTAGTTGGTGGCACTTGTGTGGCCGGCGGTGAGTTCACATGTGGATCTTCGTTCACGACATATGCAGGTTTGATTCGATCGATGGATATAGTAGGTGAACGATGACCTGGTAGCTGGAGTACGAAGGTTTTGTCGTTTCGATGTAATACCTTGAATGGCCCTTCGTAGGGCGCTTGTAGCGGTTTTTGACTGCGTCGTTCCGTACAAATACATGTGAGCATGTTTTGAAATCTTGATGCACGAAAACTGGCCGCCGGTTACTATGCGACGCGGTCGGCGTATGCGATATCAGGGACTGGATAGTCTCTCGCAATTGGCTGGCGTAGTCGTAGTTCATTTCTTGCGTGACAGTGGGTGTTGTGAAAAAATCGCTCGGTAGGTACAGGTTGTGGCCGTACGTCAACTCGGCAGCGCTCACTCCAGTATCGGTGCGAGTGGCGGCCCGTAGACCGAGTAGCACAGTAGGTAGTTCGTCAGCCCACGTTGAATGTTGAGATAGACGAGCCTTGAGTGCAGCCTTCAATGAGCGGTGCCAACGTTCGATCATCCCGTTGGCTTGGGCATGAAATGGAGAAGATTGGCTTCTTTTATTCCCATCGTAGTCATGAGATTGGCGAATAGTCGGGATGTGAAACATTTGCCTTGGTCGGTAGTGAGGTATTGCGGGACACCGTAGCGGGTGATCCAGTGCTCGTATACTATCTTCGCTACAGAAACAGCCGATATTTCCGCGGTAGGTATTGCTTCCGGCCAACGCGTGACTCTGTCGATCATCGTGATGAGGTATCTGTGACCTTGGGGTGTTGTGGGTAATGGTCCTACTGCGTCCACGTGAAGATGATGAAATCTTGTTGACGAAGTTTGGAATGTGGAAACTGGACTTGATGTGTGCCGCTGTATTTTGCTTTTTGACATGCAATGCAATGCTTTGCCCATACTCCCACGTCCACGTTCATAGAAGGCCAGAAGAAACGCTGGGTCATAAGTTTACGCGTCGTTCGAATTCCGGGATGGCTTAAGCTGTGAATAGCGTCGAAAGCGACTCGTCGAAATTTCTCTGGGAGGTAAGGCCGGTTTCGCGACGTCGACGTTTCGCAGTAAATGGCGGTTTGCGTTTTCGGCATAACGATTTTTCTATTGTTAAATTGTTTTGCTGGGCTAATTTTTGTATGCCGGTGACGTCATCTTTCTGTGCTTCTGCGATCTTGTGATAGTCGAGTGACGTCATGACGCTATCAACCGATATTCGACTTAGTGCATCGGCAACGACGTTTTCTCTAGCGCTCACGTGACGAATATCTGTGGTGAATTCGCTGATATAAATTAGCTGTCTTGCACGACGCGGTGTCTCCGACGCTGATGACGACTTGTGAAATACGTATGTCAGCGGTTTGTGGTCTGTGTATATGCTGAATTTTCTTCCTTCGAATAGTTTCCTGAAGTGTTGAACTGCCATGTAAATGGCGAGTAGTTCTCGGTCGAACGTACTATAATTCCGCTGGGCACTAGAAAATTTCTTAGAAAAATACCCGAGGGGCTGCCATTTCTTCTTGATATATTGTTGCATCACAGCTCCGGCTGCGTTATCAGAGGCATCGCAAAATATAGCGAGAGGAGCGTCGTGAGACGGGTGAGCGAGCAAAGCTGCATTTTGAATAGCGACTTTACAGGCTTCGAAAGCTTCGACGGCTTGATTATTCCATTCGATCTTTGTCTTGTCTCTTTTCTTGGTGTTGTGTAGGAAGGCATTCAATGGTGCTTGTGTTTCCGCGGCCTTAGGTATATGTTCCCTATAAAAATTCAACATTCCGAGAAAACGCCTGAGTTCTTCGATTGTGTTAGGTTGCGGATAATTGCAAATTGCTTGAACTTTTTTCGGCAGGCGGTTTGATTCCTTCATTGCTCACAGCAAAACCGAGGAAATTGACTTCTGATTTTCCTAAGGCGCATTTTGATGGATTAATTGTGATGCCATTGTCTTCTAATCTTTTCAGCACGGAGCGTAGGTGTTCTTTGTGAATGGTGGGATTCTTGCTGGCGACCAATAAATCATCGATAAAGACGTACACGTAGTCTAAGCCGCGCAATACTTCATGAATGTAACGTTGAAAGGTTTGGCCAGCGTTTCTCAATCCGGGGCACATTCGAGGAAATTCAAATAAACCCATCGGTGTGATGATTGCCGTCTTCTGTATATCTTCTTCTCTGACGTTAATCTGCTGATAGGCACGGTTTAAGTCTATTGTGCTGAATACGTGCATTTCCGCTAGTTGGCAAGTAAAATCTTTGATGCGGGGAATTGGGTAGCGGTCCGGTATCGTCGCAGCATTTAGTCGTCTGTAGTCGCCGCAGACGCGCAGGTCTCCATTTTTCTTAGGTACAATATGAAGTGGTGATGACCACGGGCTCTTGCTTGGTCGGCAGAGGCCCTGTTCGATCATGTTCTCGAATTCCTTTTTGACGTATTCGTATCGGTGCGGTGCAATGGGCCGGGCACGGGAGTATATCGGCGGGCCGGTGGTTTCTATGTAATGTTCCACGGTATGTTTAGGGTTCAAGCTCATTGATGTAATTCTTGTAGTACCGGGAAATTCCGCCAGAATGTCGTGGTGAGGTTGTTGTGCGTCGATACTTCGTACTGTAAGCGCTTTGGTTGCTCGAACGACTGATATTGTCGATAAATTCGTCTTGCCGTCGATAAGTTTTCGATTCTTGATGTCTACTATGAGTTGGTAATGCTTCAGAAAATCTGCTCCAATTATTGGTTTAGTGACGTCGGCGATGATGAAATTCCACTTGAACGGTCGGCGTAAATTAAGATCGAGTTCGAGTGTTTTTTCTCCATATGTGGGTATGACGGTGTTATTGGCGGCGTACAGGTTAAAGTTGAGTTGTTTCGGGGGTTGCCCTTTTCTTCGTGGGAGCACGGATATGTTGGACCCTGTGTCCACGAGAAACGTCAGACTTGAGTTTTTGTCGGTGATAAAAAGGCGGTAGGAAATTTCGTCAACGCCAGATTCCGCCTTATCTAGCGTTTTTCGTAGTTTTCCGTCTTAGAAGAATTTTTATAAGAGCACGGCGTTGTACAGCGGCGAGCCTGTCTCCCAAAACGCCTGTGGTAGTAGCAGTGAGGCACAGGTGATCCACCTCTCGGACTTCTGGTAACGTCATAGCGATTTGAAGAACGACTACGATGATAATACGGACGCCGCTGTTGTTCTTGTTTGAGAGCTGCAACTTCTACGGTGAGCTTGCGTATTTCTTCTACAAGGTACTGCGAGTCGGGTTGCTGTTCGGTTGTAGTAGCCTGAGTGGGCGCTATAGCTGATACTTGAGGATCTAAGGATGTCTCCATCATCTTATCAGCTAGCCTGGCGAGTTCGTCGAGAGAAGTTTGTTGCTGGAATGTTTCGCTGACTGCAAGGACGGAGCGAACGTGTGCAGGCAAATGGTTCGTCCACATCATCCGTAGCGTTGATTCGGGAAATTTGTCTCGGGCTAAGCTCCGCATACGTCGTAGAAGTTGTGATGGTTTTTGATCGCCGAGGTCCATGTCGGTCAATAACTTCTGAAATTGTCGAGAATCAGATTCCTCATACACGGTGATGAGTCGTTGTTTCAGGATTTTGTACAAGTCGGTCTCTGGTGGCCTGAAGAGAAGGTCGCTGACTTGTTCGACGTCGATCTTGTCAAGTTGTGCGATGACCATTTGCGCTAGTTGAGATTGGCTTTTCTTTAATTCGCTTGTAGCAGCTTCGAAGGTGATAAACCACAAGCGAGGCTTATCTCTCAGAATGGTGGAATACGCATTGATAACGCAATGCCGGCGATTTCATGGTCCAGGCTTGATGATTCTCGGCTTACTTGTGGGGCTTGCATGTTGTATTCTGCGTGTTCTCTTCTTGTTCGGGGTCACCACTTTAGGGAACTTGGACCCTATCTGGGTGTAATAAAACAATAGTATAATTGCCAATTGAGTGGTGTTTATTTAAGCGCATGGGTTTGCATATATAGGATTGTCGCCTAACGAATTAGCTACAATACAGGTGATAAAACTAGTCAGCTTCCCTCTCGCTCACGCGCCGTCATCCGTCCTTCACGCACACAATAAATATACATGCGGGCCGCGCTCGCCTCGCATTCCTCGTTGACTTCCGCGGTGAGAGCACGTCGCTGCGCGAGCGCGCGGGCGGGTGTGCGCGCGCGATGTTTTAAGGATGACAGTGATGCTACAAATTCGTTGTTTGTTATTTTATTTGACAACCCTAACCGGCTGGCAAAAAAATCCTTTTCTGCACAAAATTTAGTCTTTGACAAACAAGGTCGTTTGTCAGCTGTACATGCATTAGGGTTGAAGCTGGCCAATTTTACAACAAACTTTGATTCGTATTATCTCGTGATCCAAAGTGCTGAGGAGAAAGTTACCTTCGGAGATGAAGTCCACATCAGTGTTGGAATAACCTGTTAAAATATTGTTGGACCTTTCTGCCACACGTTGTATAATTCATAGCAGTTTTTATATCCCCGTTTATACGAGCAATTATGTTAATTGCAAACTTTTGAAAACTACTTAAACTGACTGCGCAGTTACCTCGTTAGGTTTACACCTCGATGGGTTTTGGTACGTGGCCAAGTGTCACGGAAATATATGCTTTAATGAAATTCTACTCGTTCCTGAACGAGGTATAAATCACGTTCGTTGAGTGTGGTACGTTAGATACGCCAGTTCTAGCAATTTGTTCACGTAATATACATATGTATGGTCGATAGAGCCTAAAAGTTTCAATCAGAACCAAAGTGAAGCGGGCTCACTCGTGTTCTCGACTTGAAATTGCAGTGCCAGGGCTCTTTGCAGAGTTCGCCTGGGGAAGTACCATAACCTTTGCCAGTTATTCTGATGCCGTAAATTCACTGGAAACATTGCCCTTCAAACCAGAACACAGCTTTATGTTTGCACATTACTTCTTACATAACTGGCAACTTCCCCAGGCTGACTCCAAAAAAAGTCTAACCGAACTTAATAATTCAAACCAATATTAATTGCAATTACATAATACTAATTAAAACAGTGATTGAACCCAGGATTCGTTATAACTATTCGCATACGCAAGTCTATGAATGCGTCAGAATAAGTCGAAAATAATTTCATGATTATCGTCATAATCCTACAAATATTTGTAAACTCGTTCGATATTTGTGCTGAACATTTTTCCCATAGCATGCGACTCAGCCTGATCCTCGGTATTACGTTTCCAACCAGCACCAGTAGCATTTCATATATCGTCAATCCATCTCGTTTCAGGACGTCCTACACTATGTAATTCGATTTGTGGTCTCCTTTCTACAACCCGTCCACCTCAACGAGTCTGCGACAGACCGCCCCACTGCCACTTCAGTTTGCTAAGGCGCTGAGCTATGTCGGTGTCTTTAGCCTGTATCGTGGATGCCCGATTTTTGGCCTAAGAATGCATTTTATGAGCAACTACGTAAAGGACAATCACGAACTAAGTATAAGTTCTCCATAACTTGATTATACGTCATCATCATCATCAGCCGCAAGACGTCCACTGCTGAACATAGGCCCCCAGATTTCCATGTCGTACGGTCCTGCGCAACCTGCAGCCAGCAGTTTCCATCGACCTTTGTGTGGTCATCTTTCCATCTGGTGGGAGGTGATTATACGTAGTGTAACATATTTCAACACTAAATGTTACAAATTCAATAGTACTTCTGTATAATACGAGTATGTTAATGACTACCAGAATACTTCAAAAATGAGTAAAACCGTGACGCTCATTTCTCACATGAGAGACTTGAAAAAATACAAAATTATGTGTTCTCTTCCACACAAACATTGTTTTAGGACAGCGTCTACAACATTGTGTGTACTTACCCTGGATTCTTTAGAAATAGCCGTATTTGTGCCCTCATATGCTCACCAACAAGAAGTTTTATATTAGGTTGTTATAACGTTTAGACAAACTCAAGAAAATATACACACTATTTAAATGTAACATCAAAGTAACGACTTAACTGAAGTTCAGTTGTTTTTTGTAGTTTTAAAACTCTTTACTGAGTCCCCCTGGAGGAATACCACATCTGTACCAGTTACTCTAGTGCGTGGAAACAGTACTGTATTCCGGTTTGAATGTCAACACTTCTCTCTCTATTCATGTTCCAATAGGTTTGTGAAGCTGTGCTGTTATGGGCAGGCGTGTTACTCACGACCAGACACAACATGTGTTACTCAAACCATCATTCTAAACTATTAATAATACAAGAACAAAATTAAAAATTTTGATTAACCCCCGAATACCTCAGATTTGTTTTATCTGTACAACATTCTACTAGTCAAGCCCTTTCATTTGTTACCCATATTAAGGGAGTTGTGAAAAATGAAATGTATTTCGCCATTTTGTGGAAGCGGCCATCTTGGATTTGAAATTTGTCATAGTGCAATGTATTCCACTAGTCAAGCTCTTTCGTTTGATACCCATATTGAGGTAGGTTGTGAAGAAATATTTTGTCCGCCATTTTGTGGCGGTGGTCATCTTGAATTGATATTAACCAAACATAGCTAAAAACATTTGCACGGATATTAACTTTCAAATAAAAAAAAACGCATTGAAATCGGCCCATCCGTTTGAGCTCTACGGTGCCACAGACAGACACACACACAGACGGACAGACGGACAGACGGACAGACGGACAGACGGACAGACGGACAGACGGACAGACGGACAGACGGACAGACGGACAGACGGACAGACGGACAGACGGACAGACGGACAGACGGACAGACGGACAGACGGACAGACGGACAGACGGACAGACGGACAGACGGACAGACGGACAGACGGACAGACAGACATCGACGTCAAACTTATAACACCCCTTTTTTTGGTCGGGGGTTAAAAACACTGAAGATCTAGATGACATTTGGTACGTTAATAAATATTAGCCTGGAAAATAACGAGACCGGTAACATACGATGCTATTAGTTCCTCTTAAAAGTAAGAATGAAAAATCACAGAAAATTCTATTCAATAATGAAATATTACGCTCCGTACGAATATATTTATCTCTGTGCCCTGAAACTTCGCTGGAAACATTGGCGTTCAAACTTATATAGTATGGAGTGACGAGACGAGCAGGACATGTCCCTGATGGTAAGCAACATGGCTGCCACGTAACAGTGCAGTGACACGCAGCATGAAGCATGGAACATAAAGAGTCCAAATCATTACCTAGCACTACGCTGCGCTCGTCACCCAGAGATTTAAGATGTTATATCTCTAAGCCCTGTAATTTCTCTGGAAACATTCTCCTACAAACCGGAACACAGTAATGTTTGCACATTACTGCTTTGCGGTAGAATAACAGACAAAGGTGTGAGGCAAACTGGAATGTTCATTGCATGAAAAAGTAGCAAATATCTTCCGCATTTATAATATTGGTGTTATTTGTTGGTGGTGTTTAATTGTTTAGTTCTAAATTAATAAATTGTTTCAGAGACTTTCACTAGAAAATAGAGTTAAAGGTTACATAGTATAATTTAAGAATAATACCAAAGATAAAATATTAAAACATTTAATAATTATTTCCCTTATATCGGCATGTTACATAAATCGTGATACATTTTACAACAAATTCACTGCAGTAAAGAAACTATGTTACATCGATTCTAGTTCTACGTTTATACATAATCGGTACATAAAGCAGTTTTGTATCTTTGATACATAATCACCTTATATTATTTATAGTCTTTATAATAACAAATAGATTTCATAAATCGCTATTATTACAATTATTATTTACACACATTTTTCTTGTTATAATAATGTTTTTCTAGATTTATTCAACAACATCCTAATTCGATGTTTTATGGTTACTTACATTTATAAAACACCAAATAATAATAATTATTTATATTGTTTATTATTATTTTATTTACTTATAATAATTATTTATTATTATTATTTTATTTACGTCACGCACTATTTACATTTGTTATTTGTCACACATTTCCATATTTGGGCTCAAAATAAGGATCTGTGCAAGAAATAGTTTTAACTATTTACAACAATATTGTTATCTAATTCTAGCCCATAGTACTAAGATAGGTAGTTTAAACATAATATAAAGAATTAAATGATCTTAATTTTTAGTTCCAATGACACATTATTATTATTTTGTTTAGGGGTACAAAAAAGGACAACAAAAAAAAGATGTTGGCGAAATTGTGCTCACCAAACATTTATCTCACACAAATATATATCACAACCAAATAGAAGCCAGAAATGAATCTAAGATGAAGAATCAGATGACATAAATAAAAACCAGAAATTAATAGAAGATGAGGAAGAAGAAGACTTTAATCAGCTGACTATTATTTAATTAATTTTTTATTTATAAATTACTAACAAATTGTCTTGCCAGACATATTGCATGCCTCTCGCAGAGGCCAGTTTGTATGGGGCAACTTTTAAAATGTTTTGTATCATCTTATCTCACCTACAAACAGCAATAAAGATTTTTGTATTTGTATTTGTATTTGAAAAAAATTAATACTATCATCAATCAATGGGTACATACATTTTTTAAATTTAAATAGATAATATAACAAATATATGCGGCAATTTGCATCGCACAAAAAGTTACAATAAACTACACCATTATCTTCTCAGTCCATATTTTTCACAAATACACAGAAAGGTCAGTATTTAAAAATAGCATCAAACCCGATGAATTGAAAAAAGCATACTCTCAGCGTTCAACGTAAAAGCTTTTAAGCAAATAAATAGCACAGAACAACAAACCTGAGCGGATAGAAAAAATAACGGCAAAATATTGTGAAAACATTTTGTGAGACATGAAAAAGAGTTCACTTGTTTTATTATAATAGTAATCGCCAATCAGATTGTCTCTTTTCATAAACTTTTCGAAGCTCAACAATAGAACTTTACAGTCTTTTTCAGAACTTCTGTCAAGTGATATGCAGCGCAACTTACAGTATTTGTCGATTGATTTTAAACAATAATAAATTTATAATAATAATAAATGTTATTTTTAATAATAAATGATTAAATTTATTATTTTTTATATTGTTCTTTAACTGTACATAGATCTGATAGCTACCGTATCCGATTACTGCCATACTTTGGCCGTTTCAATTATAATATTTTTTTCTATAGTAGCGGTTCTTTTGTTTTAATCATTTTTTGTTTTAGTTTTAGAAATACACTTTTGTCAACCTCTAATAGTCGGATACTTTGTTCAAAGGAAAACTAGCCGATTCGATTGTTCGCGTGATGTTGTGGTAACTATTATTTATGTCACGGGATGCAATATTAGGGATGCTGTGTGTGCTCCCTGTCAGAGCTGTCAATGTCGCTGTTATTTATCTAAGAACATTCCAAAGAAACACGATAAAAGTTCGTACGAGTTTGGTAAGCTATGGTTTTAATAAGTACGTCTATTTTATATACTCGGTTCGATCGATTTGTTTGTGTGCTGATGTTAATCAATAGCTGTGGCTTAAGATACTGCACGTTTAGGTAAAAGAAGAGTCTGTTAACTTTAGACCTGAAACTCCGACACTTAGGCATTATATATCGGGAAACGCAGACTTAATCAAAGGTTTACAGAACAATCTTCAAGTCCTAGGAAGTTATGCCGTTACTTACAGTGAAGTATCACACATTGAAAATTACGATGTAAAAATGTTTAGATTATACTAAACGTACTTTATTCAACATTAACCATGTAGAAATCGTCTCAACAGTTACAATGTACGCACTCTCTCTATGTATTTAGATTTGTCTATCACAACATCGAACAAACGTCGAAGTATTTCCTAACACTCGACCAACATTAAATGAACAAGGCAAATTATGATATTAAATTGTTGTTACATTTACATTATTTATAAAGATGATTGTTTACATTTAATGTTTGTATTATTTGACGGTCATGAATATAAACTTATTAATTAATATTTTGAAACTAGGGTTTTAAAATCATTAAAGTACTGAATAAGAACACTCGAGCAATCAATTATATATGTGAAGAAGCGTACTTAAACTGTACAGCAAAGTCCTCACACAATGTACTCACAATATTTACCAACTCTTTCCAGTACAACACAGAAAATACGTACAAGAGCACACGAACAGTATCATCATCAATCAGTATCAATTCATAAATCCAAACATCAAACAGTAGTGTAAAGTCTACGCTTAAAAACATTATTTCAAAATAACGAGTGGTTTTGGTTTTTACCACACAACTCCTTCTAGCACAGCACAGCACAGCACAGACGTTTTGCAAAGAGAAAAACACAGTACAGCATTTCATAAATTCATACATCGAACATTAGTGCAGAGTCTATGCATACGATAATATTTTTTTAAACCAGTGAGAGGTTTGGTTCAGAGTTAAGAATATTATTTTATACACCCACTGTGGTGGTTTAGTCCACACGGCGGTGATCTGATTGGCTTCTTTTACAGAAGTGGCTTGGTTTAGACGACCGTGACCTGGTCGGCGTGTTTGAAAGAAGTGGCTTGATTAAGACGACGGTGATCTGGTCGACTTGTTAGAATAAAGCAGTAGCTTGGTTTAGACGATGGTGATCTGGTCGAATTGTTTTGAAAAAATGGATTGGTTCAGACGACGGTGATCTGGTTGGCTTGTTCTAAAGAAGTGACTTGGTTCAGACGACGGTGATCTGGTTGGCTTGTTCTAAAGAAGTGACTTGGTTCAGACGACGGTGATCTGGTCGGCGGTGCTCCGCCGGCCGCGCGCCGACCCTCACACGATGTCGTGGCAGCTGTTCCCGTTGCCGGTGCGGGTGGTCTTCGTGGGCTGAGGCCGGCCGGACATGGCGTCATACGGCGGTGGACAGTACATCACCTGCCGACAAAGATACACACAGTTTTAAAGAGAATGACAAACAGTAACACAGAGGCCAATACATTAATCGCTATAATTATGTTGACTGGCTTCTTAGTAGGTAGTAAGTCTGCCTATCAAGCCGCGGGTATTATTTAGCCAAATATTTGTACTGGGTGGGTTCGATTCCCACCCAAGACATATATTTGTTTGATGAATACAAATATTTGTTCTGTGTTGGATATTTATATGTGTAACAAGTATGTACCTACTCGTATTTACAACTGTCTAAGTGTTATTATATCAGCTATTAGGCTCCACAATACAAGCACACTTATTTTAGGGTCACACAACACCAGTTGTGTGAAGTAGATGAAAAAGCTTGTCATACTTTTATAATTAAACATGATTTATAACTCACGAGATAAAAGCTACGAGTAATCTGCTTGTTCAACTCCTCTCTGAGTAAACAAAAAAAGTAAAACCAACATCATATAAACCCAATTACAAACAGCCCCAAAAACAAAACCACAGTCACGCCCTGAATCTTAAAAAAACATTAAAAAGCTATAAAATATGAAATAAATGCAGGTTGGTACATGAAGGTATTAATTTATTTCTCGAAGCATCCGTGACATAAATCACCTGAGGAAATTCATTTCGTTTGTATTCATGATTTAGGCGAAAGGGTCGAGAGTCCGCGTTCGTTCGTCCTCTTCTCTGCGGCGAGGCGAGTGGGTTTTATTTTCATTTATTCCTGAAAGATATATGTACTTGTCGGGTCGTAAATAACTGAACGTTATTTGGGTGAAATCAAACTTATTACGGCTTGACCCAGAGTTCTGTTTTAATGCGTGATTTGATAGACCGTTATCTCGCCTGATATAAAGTGGCAGTTTAAGGTGAAGCACGTTTTTTGAAGGAGGAACTTCTTTAGTACTTTTTGATAGAAGAACATCTAATGGGTTTGCGCCACCAACATGCTAGCGGTGTAGCGTCGGAGCGGCGCTACGTACGGACGCTTTTCTGTGGATGAAATGTTGCCATTCTCGTTCGTAGGTAAAATTTGTAGCTATACAAGTAACGCATTGTGAGACATTAGTGATGCTGAATACTAAAGTTATACGTTATAAGTTTTCAGTTCTAACGGCAGTTCGTATAACTACCAATTTTTTTTTGTTGATTACAGGTTAACACATGACCGTCATCTCATGTGCACTCTGAATCAGAGTGGTTGCGGAGGACTACCATCTGAAAGATTCAGGAATTTTACTTGCCTGATAAGAGTAACAGCCGAATCCACGTCTTCCAGACCCTTTCCCCGAACTTTTAGACCTCTAGACGCGCTAGGAAGAGCGAGGAGCGCCGCAAATAGGAGATCCTTCCCCGGCCGGGATTCGACATCACACAACAAAATGCCATCGAGACAAGCTATTTTGTGATATTCTGTACAATGTAACTGTCTGTAACTTTTTTTTAAACTATTATAGGTTTTAGGCAATAAAAGATTTTTGATTTTGATTTTTCTACTTGACCGCCATCTCACTTGATGTTAAGTGACGATGCGCTCTATGATGGAGCGTGTTAACCTAAAATAAAAAACGATTTATCCAGTATATTCTCAATTTGAAGATACCAAGGTTGTAACCATGAGGAAAAACCCACTAAGGCAACACAGTCCACAGCCTAGACGTTCTCATCACAAATGTAGAGTCAAATCTCGTTGTTTGAGTCTTTGGAACATCAACCATGAAACGATGTCACTTTTTCGAAAATTTGTTTAATAAGGAAAAGTTAAATATGTTTTCTATAATTGGCATTATGTTTCCCATTAAAAGTCTGCTGCTAAAATATTTAAAAATATTATGGAGGTAAAGTAAGCATGCAACATTTGTACCACTCTCTATTTAGTCTGTGATTTGTACCTATCAATACTCGTAGCAATATAAACAATTTTCGTACAAAAAATTAAACCGACTTCAAAACCACAAATAGGCACTCAAAAGCGAAAAATAAACTAAAATCATTATTATAAGCGCTACTCACTCATCTATTTGAAGTCGGTGCCAGCTAAATCTAACAGGTATAGGATAGATACGAGTACTACTTACCTGTGCCTACATAGCATCAATCTACTAACTTTTTGACCTGACTGGCACCGACTTCAAATAGATGAGTGAGTAGCGCTTATAATAATGATTTTAGTTTATTTTTCTCTTTTGAGTGCCTATTTGTGGTTTTGAAGTCGGTTTAATTTTTTGTACGAAAATTGTTTATTTTACTCTTTTTAGTGTACAAGAACAAAATTAAAAATTTTGATTAAACCCCGACTACCTTGGATTTGTTATCTGTACAACATTCCACTAGTCAAGCCCTTTCATTTGATACCCATATAAAGGAGTTGTGAAAAAAGAAATGTATTTCGGCATTTTGTGGAAGCGGCCATCTTGGATTTGAACTTTTTCTACTAGTCAAAAGTATTCTACTAGTCAAGCTCTTTCGTTTGATACCCAAATTGAGGTAGTAATGAAAAATATAATATAATTCGCCATTTTGTCGTGGTGGCCATTTTGGATTTGAAATTTGTTATAGTACATAGTACTCTACTAATCAAGCCCTTTCATTTGATACCCAAATTGAGGTAGGTTGTGAAAATATTTTGTCCGCCATTTTGTGGAGGCGGCCATCTTGAATCGACATTAACCAGACATAGCTAAGAACATCTGCTATGGTATTAACCTTGAAATAAAAGAAACCGCATCGAAATCGGCCCATCTGTTTGAGTTCTATTACGGTGCCACAGCAGATAGACAGACATCGACGTCACTTATAACACCCCTTTTTTTGGTCGGGGGTTAAAAACAAGTTTTTATTAAAGTATTTACACAATTTTGTATTGACAGGGTCGAGATTCATAACTTTTGTGAAATCTACAACGTCATCCAGATACGCAATTTTTCAGTTTTTGGTTCATATTTCAAAAACTGCTTGACCGATTTCGAAAAGATTTATATGGGACCATTCGGGAAGCATACCCATCAGAACAAAAAAAGAAATTTTAAAATCGGTTCAGAGGTTCTCGAGAAATCAGGTAACATAAATAAAAAAAAAAAAAACATAGGGGTCGAATTGATAACCTCCTCCTTTTTTTGGAAGTCGGTTAAAAACAAAACACAATATAAAGAGACGTGACACACTGTCAACACGTCAAACTTGTAACATCTCCTTTATGCATCACCGATTCCAAAAATAATAGTAAAAAAACGATTTCTTTATATCCCTTTTGACACAAAGGTCGCTATCAATAAGATAATACCTATCCTGGCAATAAAAACAAAATTGGCAACAAACCTTACGAGAATAACATTGTTATTGGATCCGTATTATTCAGGAATGATCCTGATCAAATATTCTATGACTGCTCGACAATCCAGCCTCAACCCTTGTATAAGTTAGTGGGTAACAGGGCTAACAGGTAGCTATTGTTACGTTTTGTTGGGCTGTATTTCCGTCTGTTTTCGTTAATTTAAGTCTCTAGTGGATCTTTAAATTCAAGAGTATGGATTCATTAAGATTTAACTATGAAAAGTAACGTGGTTTTTACAAATATTAAATTAAGTCACGAATAACTCAAAGTCAAAGTACTTTATTCATAAATGTACAATTTACACGTCAATTTATAAAAAACAAAAACAAAAGAAAAAACATACAAATTGTATACATTTTCAAAGTTTGAAATGACTACTTTACTGTATTATAATAATTATTGTACAGAAAACTGTCAAGCATTATACGAGTATAATATGGCTTTAAAACAATTGTACTGACCCATGTCAAATTTATTTCTTTACATCCTCATGTGTGTTATGGTCGGTCCAGTCTAGTTTAAGTTTCAACCGCGGCCAGCGGTCTTATATTTAAGTTCGTTTAGATTAATGAATCGTATTCATAGAAATGTGGATAGAAAAATGGGCTGGCCATGTAGCACGATATAAGGATGGCAGGTGGACAGCAAAAACTACAGAATGGAAAGGGCCCAAGGGGAAAAAGGAAAGTAGGTAGACCGAAAAAAAGATGGGCTGACGACCTTAAAGATACAGCCGGAGATAATTGGCACAAAATAGCAAGTGACAGGGAAAATTGGAAGCAACTGAAGGAGGCCTTCACCCGAGGAGGGGCCCATACTCTATTAACAACGAAGAACACAACTTAGATTTTAAAAACAATTATTTATTGAGCTAAATCATAATATGAAATCAAAATTATATGTATATATGTATTTAGAAACTTTAATTTTAAGGGTATTGGGAAATAAAGGCTTTTTATTTATTTATTATTATTTTATTATTCATAGAAAGATATCATAGATTTATTACTGAAAGATAATGTTAATATTTTCTAGAAGTTAAAATTACACGACACGAAAGAAAAAAAAACACACGATTAGTGTTTTTTTTGGCGTTACTGAACGTTTAAAAACTATTTTAAGAACAATTAAAGATTTTAAATCTTTTAAGGAGTTTAGGGTTTAATATTTGTTGACTATAAAGGAATAAAATTAGGATTAGGTTAAAATTAGGACATGATATTTCTTGAAAATGTGATTTTTTTTTTAAATAAAGAGTGACGAGACAGTCAGGACGTGCCTGATGGTAAGCAACATGCCTTACACATAACATCACAGTGACACCCAGCTATTGGAACATGAAGAGTCCAAATCATTACCTAGGCACTGCACTGCGCTCGTCACCCAGAGATCTAAGATCTTATATCTCTAAGCCCTGTAATTTCTCTGTGATTTTAAGGATGTTACGTTTTTTACATAACACATAATTACGGGATAAGTATGACATGCACATGATGGCAACTAACATGTTAGCTTATAACAGCAAGAGTCCAAATCGAAAATAAAACATATTTGTAACGTCCAAATTACCCAAGTAACAGATCTTGGTAGGTATTCCCAAGAAACAGCAGCACTTGTTCCCAGCAGTGTGAACATTTAGTGGGCTGTTGATGATGATTCCCAAGAAATATTTTGGAATACGCATATCAGGAAACAAATCCTAAAGACGGCAATAGCGAAGCAAAAACCGGGATCTTGTATCTCAATAAGCATATTTCAGTTAGCTCACGTCTGGGGCCGGCCCGGGTGTCGACGGAGTAAGGATTATCCCAAAATCAACTTCCCTAGTTTGCTTTGATTCCGGATATTATTCCACGTCGAGATATATTTTGTCATTTGATAGGGCTACTGAAGACTCTCACTCTGCTTGGTGTTTGCTCTTTGTATTTAGCAAGCCGATTTTCCAGTAGAAGTGTTCGAAATTGGACCATAGCGCTATATTGATTAAGCCACAATTTGCGCCAAGTGGTCTAGATTGGATCGTAACACAATATTAACACAATTCGCAATTTGACAACAGATCTTAACCAATAAACAAAAGAAAGAATGGAGTTTTAATACGCACGGTTGAAATACATGGTAGTGTGTGCCCTGTGGGTAATGTTGTTATATTGATTTTTTTTTCTATTTATAATTTTACTATAATGTACCACGGGCAACGCCGGGGTACATTATATAGTATTCATCAGGATCCCGTACATATACAACGGTGAAAGAATGACTGAAATCGGTTAAGTCATTCCTGCGAATATCGCTTTCAAACAAAACACCTCTTCAGCTACCTGCTACGCCACCTGTCGGAAATTGGTTGTACCAACTCAGATTTAGAAAAAAAAATTATTAGCAAAGGTTTTATATTCAAGAGGTATGTAATCTGTGATATTCAATGACGCAATCTTAGACACGTGCTGTCATGTGTCATGTCAAAGCACGAAACGTACGAAAACTCTCAAAAAGGAATATTTTTTCCCGATTTTGTTACATTCTTGATTCATGCTCCGCTTCTATTAATAGTAGCATTATGTTCTATAGCCTAAAGCCTTCCTTGATAAATGGACTATCCAATAGAAAAAATAATCTTTCAATCCGGACCAGTACTTCCCGAGATCCTAGCGTTCAAACAAACAAACTCTTCAGCTTTATAATATAAAAGTATAGAAGTATAGATAGTAAAGTATTGGAAATCTGGACTCTTTCTCTACATGAACTATAAACGTATAAATGTTTTAGATTTAACCGATTAAGTCTTTTATACCTAATGTTTTCAACATTAGTTGAAATCCACAAAGTTGAAATGTCGTCATTATACAAACGGGACAAGTAATATTTTTCAAATAAATGCAGTCTGAGTATAAATATAATGATGTTTTATTATAATCATAACGAATTATAATTCATTTCCCTATTTACAAAAAGACGTCCACAAAGTGTGTCAATTAGAATAACCCGCCTCGAACCGTTGCTGGTGCAAATGTGCCCAAAACGCTGGCCGTATTGCCTCGCTGAATAGCGATGGCAATCCTCTGCCTCAGAAACGATCCAGAGCGGGAGTCGCCACCTTGGTTACGTAGACGATGCCCAATCTCGCGGACTAAAGCCTTCGCATCGGCTCCCCAACTGCCCATAGTCTCCATAATACAAATTGGACGTGAATACGCAGAAAGGGTCTAATCGAAAAAGTCGAAACGTGACTTCAATATATCGTCGTTAACCGTCAATATATCAATATCATATGTATTATGAATTAATAAGTGTAAGTATATCTGTGTCATGTATGTTCTTATTTATTTATTGTCTGTTATCATTAGGACTCGTAATGTTATTGATAAATTAAACCAAACGTATGTGCTAAAGACCATGTTACTGTTTTGTGGGTTAAATCCATTCTTCGTATTTAAGTTTAATTATTCCACAAAAACAATCACAAGTACACATTTTCAAGTAATGCAATTTAATAAACTTGTATAGCGTCCTACCTGAAGGCATACTAATGCTCCTAGTTAGAGAAATGTCGAGAAATTAGAATGCAATACCACGCGATGAGAAGAAGTTCGTTGGCCTCGCTCCCATCTGACGTGCAGCAGTCGATGAATACTGGAACAACTACTCGATATCGTCTACTTTTAACTTTAATAGTTTTTGAAGTGAAAACTTGTTTGAGCGCGTTGGGGGAGCGTTCAAATATTACGTAACGCAATTTTTGAAGATTTTATGACCCCCTCTTACCTCATAACGCACCTTAAGGCCGTACCCCGAGCAAATGACATTGAGTATTTCTTACCTCATCACACACCGCAAGAAAGAGCAAGAGAAAAACAGCAGGATTTGTCGCTATTTTACGCTGAAATTTTATAATTAACTCTTTATAAAATCAGTTTTTGATCTTTTGAAAAAAATATTTTTACCTAATTTTCATTATGGAATTGCCTATCCGTTGGCGTAAGCACAAAATCCAAACAATGGCGGGGTTTCGAGTAGATGCATGATAATTACAAGTATTTATATTTTCTATGGTTTCGTTGTGAGGAGATTATTTAAAGAATAAATTGATTAACAAAAACATTTTGAAGCAAAGAAATTGTAGATATTTAATATATATGAGTTGATATTTGTTTTGGCTAATGAGTAGAAAACTGGACAAAAAAACTCGTTTTGCTGGAGGACGCACCTTAACATGTTCAACACTATTCCTTTAACTCTCCGTAAACGTAACGTAACGTCCAAGTGATTGTTTTTACTTACAGAAAAGACACCATCTAAGTTCCCAACTAGGAAAATTTTAAATTCTTGATTTTATTTACTTACTTAAGTAAAAAAAACCTCCACGACACAAAGTAACGTTTCACAAGACATCTTCTCCCCCTAAGTTGCGTTAAGTACTACTTGAACGGTTCCTATGACTATTTTTGAGATGTAAAAAAATAATTGAACTCGCGACACTGTTACCGTTACAGAGGTTACAGAGATGAAACGGGATTCAAAGCTACGACCTAAAATTACTGCTCGGCCCTCCACTGCACTCAGCATCAAGATAATTTATCTTTTTGCCTTGCAATTTCTTAAGAAACTTTGACCCTAAAACTGCAACGGAGTAATATATGTATCAACAAATGATTTAATACTTATTGGTAGGCATTTCACACCCAACACCATCTAACCCCAAACTAAGTAAAACTTGAGCTATGGGAGCCAGACAGTTGGTGTATTATTTATGTAGTTGTAACTACATACTTACTTGTTATCCATAGAAACACCGACGCAAGAAAAAAATATTCGTATTCAATAAACAAATATTTGTACTGGGTGAGAATCGAACCCACCACCTACGGCTTCATAGGCAGACTTATTGCTAAATAAGCAACTAATGTTTACACATTCCTGCTTGTTGCTAGAATAACTGGCAAAGGTCTGGTACTTCCCGAAACGGACTTTTCAAAGAGTCCTACCACTACAGAAATCGCTTCAATACGCGCCTGCTAAATGTTATTGCAAAGATGAATATTATGTACACCAAATGAATAGCGAAAGGTAATTTATTATAAATAATTACGTATAGAAGTAGGACCCGCATTACCTTTCATCGAGATATTTCATTCCGATGGTTCCACTGAAATCATTCACCAAACACTGTAGAGAGGTATGATAGGACCCTGTTTTTGTTTGTGAGTGCACAAAACAGAGATAAATAAGGGACAAAGAAAAGGTTTACTACGGTAGAAGGGATACGTCCCTTTCTCACTCGTATGAAATCTTAATCGTATAATAATGGGAAAGTTTAAATGTTTGAATGATTGTCCCTTAAACATATTGTAACGGCTGATGACATAATCAGACCACCAAATGTTCCTACTGCTGGGACTCGGAGCCTCGCAAGGAGAAATTAAGGGCCATAATCTACCACACTACCCTAGTTGCGAGTTGATTGATGACGCATGACCTCTAAAGATTCTAAGAAAATGGCAATTTTCTTACGATATTTTCCTTCACTGTTTTTAAGTTAGTCGCATTACGTACATAACTTTGAAAAGACAGTGGCAGTGGTGTGCTTGATTCGAGCCAAGGGATTCGGATCGGCAGTCGCCGTTTTCCTGACTAGATCAGCCGTAATGGGTAAACTAGACTAATCGTAACGACCAATGGATCAGGTTATAAGGTCATATAAATCGGCTATAGTAATAAAAAAAATGAAGATGGGCGGGCCATGTTGCCAGATACAACGATAGATGGACCGTAAGATCACTAAAATGGAACGGATGATGAGGCAGAGAGGTCGGCAGAGCGCCCGATTAGTGGATGAACTGGCTGATACGCCGACGGCGGGCCAGAGGTGGATAAAGGCTACCACATAAAAATATGGAATGCTTTAGAGGAGGCTTTTACCCAAAGGAGGTCCATACAACTTCAATTACTAATATTCTTTTCATTCATTCATAATTTAAGAGCGACGCTTTTGTCAGTGGAGTTCTTTCCATGTACTTCTACACTCCGCCTTCTCCTTGACTTCCTGATACGACACTACATTTATCTTCTCCTTCACTTGGTTCATGTAACTTCTCCTAGGTCTACCTCTCTTCCTCCTCCCTTCTAATTTACCTTCCATTATTGTTCTAATGAAGTTGTCGTGTAGTATCAGATGTCCCAACATCTTCCCTCTTCTGTTTTCTATTGTTTCCATTAATGTTCTTTTCTCCTCTACCATCTTCAAAACTTTTTCACTGCTCTTCATTTCCTTCCAGTTGATTCTCTCCATTCTCCTCCAACACCACATTTCGAATGCCTCTAATCTTTCCCTATCCCTTTGAGTCATGGTCCACGTTTCACTGCCATACAATGCAATACTCCAGATGTAGATCTTAATCAGCCTTTTGCGAATATTCTTTGATATTCGGGCCTTAAACAGATGCTTTTTATTGTTAAAAGCTCTTTTTGCCATTACTATTCTAGTTATAATGTCTGGTGTACACCTGGAATCATTGGTTATCACACTGCCTAAATATTTGAATTGTAAAAATATTGAAAATAAGTGGTGAAAGTGGACACCCTTGCCTAACTCCTTGTCTTATCTTTGCCCTTCCTTGTTCTTCTCCCACTTCTATTACTGTCTCTTGATTCTTATATAACTCAAATATTATTCTTCTGTCTCTATAATCCAATCCTGCTTGTTTCAATATGTTCATCATTTTCTTCCTTTTCTTCCAATTAACTTTATCAAAAGCCTTCTCCAGGTCAATAAATGCTATGTGAATATCTAAATCTAGGTCCATTCTATCTATTATTATCTTATTCTTTTAATTAATTATTATTTAATACAATTTGTATCAAGAAGTGATAAAAAATAATGAGAAAATGTAAAGTTTGACTATTGTAATGTTGTGTGAAATTAAAAAAGCTTTACTTCTTTATTGATTGGGTTAAAATTTTGAAAGTACTAAGAAATTCCTTTTTTTTTCTTTATATTTTTATTCTTGTACTTTTTTATTTTTCTATTTGTATTTGATCATAGTAGAAATACATGGAATTAAATTATCCACGTTTCCCCCTAGTAGTAACAGCTGGAAAAAAACCATTCTTCTCTACCAGTAGGGATAGATCAGTTGGGATTTGCGGAACTGCCGGTTAATCGTCTCTGAGATAGGTTGCTTTTTAGGGTAGAAAAATAACAGGAACGGGAACTATGCGGGTAAAAGCGCAGGTCGATGCTAGTCCTTCATAAGGTTATTAGAATGAAGTGAAATTGAAAGAACACCTACAGAAATTCTCTCTATTCATGTTCACGTCGCCAGTTCGTTAGGTTTGTCATGTCGTTCGCTAAATTGGACAATTCGCGATGTTCTACAAAAATGTTCATTCTGCAAAAAACTGGTTACGAAGTTCGGAGTCGTTACGAGCGCTGGTTGTTAAGAGGTTGTTGTTAAAAGAAACCGATTCACTCTCGATTTGAAGACACGATGATTGTAATACCTCTTCTAATTCATCATTCCGTAACGCCGTACAAAACTAATGCGACAAGGAGAAAATATCGAGGGTTAGAACCCCCCTTCTTCAATTGAACTTATTTGGACAGTTTACAAGTGACGGCCTAGTGCTGAATCTTATTACTTTATACCCTTCTATCATCCTACATAGGTCTCCTGGTGGTTCATTTGACCCATCAATTTTGTTCACGTGCCTGAAGTCTGATAGAAAAAGGGGCAAGGTGGTATTAGATCGTGCAAATCAGTCGCGCAGTCTCAGAAGTGTATCCAACAAAAAACCATTCAAAACCCGCTAGCAATTTTTCGGCGATGTTCGAGACTTCGCAGTCTTTTTCGCACAAGGGTGTCATTGCCTATGAGTCTATTTTTTTACTTCTTTCTAATTACATTACTAGCTGTACCCTGCCACGCTTCGCTGTGGCACATTGTAATGCAAAAAATATATAAAAACAATCCTTGACGTGGATTATACATCATTCTAAAATTTCAGCTCGATCGGTGCAGAACTTTTTGAGTTTTTGAGGCGTACACAAACCAACATAACATTTTTATATATAGAGATAATTAGTGCATGAATCAAACATAACTAACGGACATCTTTCTAGAATCTTTCGAGGTCGTGCATCATCCTCCAATCCACACTGGGCCAGCGTGGTGGATTTATAGCCTTGACTCTCACGTAGCGAGAGAAGACCCTGATTCCAATTGGAGGTGGTCTCATGCTATGTTTATGCAAGGCCTTTGTTTACGACCGTCCGCCGAACGCTCTTCTGTTTGTTTGCATAACTTGTATTGTTTGAAAGAGACACGGGTAGATACTCTTTTAAGTACACACAAAACAATAAAACTAACGTAACCGGCGGCCTTATCACTAAAATCGATATCTTCCAGGCAACCTTAAGATCTGTACCAGATTAAAACACAAACTGACTACTTCATATTCATTTGCGGCCTGTCTCAAGAAGTGAGTTAAGGCCATAATCCCCCACGCTGGCCAGTGCGAGTTGGCAATTGCACGTCATCAAATAATGTCCTTCTAAAATATGCCGGTAACCGCACGATGTGTTTCTTCACCGTTAAAAATAAAACGAACGTTTGAATCATTTCTTAAAAAAAAAACAACAGGTGCAGACGAGATTCGAAACTACGATCTTATTAGGGTAAAGACAAGGGTTCTCACCACTCCACCACTATCCCTAAACACAGACAAACTTACTGAATAATTATAATTACGCACATGCTTAGAACATTCCTGGGCTCTTCTTCTCCAATAGCTACATGGTACTGTACTGTTATAGGCAGCCATGTTGCTTACCATCGGGCACATATCCTGCTCATCTGGTCACATTGTAAACACTACAAAAAAGTCTTGAACATCGCCGCAAAATTGATAGCTTATCGGTTTTTTATCGGATACACTTCGGAGAGTGTGAAACTGATCTCCATGATCTTATACCACCTTGCCCTTTTTCTATCGTACTTCTCGTAACTCGAAGAAGCGGCACCGTTTCATGGGGGATATTCCAAAGACACGGACGAAGAGGTTTGACTCTACGTTTGTGATAAGAACGTCTAGGCTGTGGAATGAGTTGCCTGAGTGGGGTTTACCCGATAGTTATAATCTTGGTGTTTTCAAATCGAGAGTGAATCGATTTCTTCTAGGTAAACACGCGCCATCGTAGACCGAGACCGTAGACCGTAGACGAGGCGAGATGGCGGTCTTGACCGCCATCTCGCCTCGTAAACCTACAAAAGTAAAAAAAATAATGAAGTAAACATATTTCCACTAACAAAACATCAAATAATTTACTTGCCAATAAATTGTACAACAATTTACCGCAATAACTAGTTTAATGAAATTACGCTCCAATAAATATTATAATTACAAACATACAATCTAACAAGCGCCAGTTGTAGAAACAAGTCGTATCTCTTCTGGAATAATTTGCGAGTTAAACAAACTTGCAGAAGTTGGCGTTGCTCCAACACGCTCATCTCTACAATGGGCATTCATGTCTTCGGAGTTAGACTGGTTATGGCGTTATTATTTAAGCAATTAACGTATACATCGCTGCGTCTCGAGGAAGAGTTTTTTTCAGTGAATACTTCTTCTCTAAGCGTACCACAAACAGATTTTTTGTGAGCTGTGAATTGAATTCTAGCGTCACGCTCCTTAATGATAACAAATTTTCGGGTGAACTCGGAACCATGGTCAATGGTCATCTAGAAATGCGTTAGCATTTCCCATTGGCTATCTAGAAATGCTGACGTATAGTAATACGTCAGAATTTCTAGATAGCCCTCCGGTTACACCCGCGTAGTTTCCAAAGTGAGCTATCAAATTCTGAGTTATAAGTTTCACTCCTATCAGCAGTTCCTATAACTCCCCTTTTTTACAAAAAACGTTTTTAGCACTTTTTGGTTGCGGAAATTTTCATAAGTTTTGCATCACCGACATGACAATGTCGGGCAGCGTCAGCGGCGGATCACCGGCCGTTCTACCGCGTAACTAAATCGACTTTAGCTTTGCTATTGCTGTCTCTATAATTTCCAGTGAAAAGAAAAAAGAGAGAAATGTCTAAGTTAAGACATTTTTCGTTCGGCGGTAGACCCCCGGGCTACTTACGAATAGCAGTAAATTTGTAGCTGTCACCGTGCAAATTGTAAAAGCCATCAGATTACTATCTAACGACGTCAGATTATAAACTAATCTAACCTGCCGTAAGATTATTATCTCACGTAAATTCATAATCTGACGCGTTAAATACAGTGACATAGTTTATGACTTGTAACAAACCTATACCGAGGAAGTATTGTATAACATTAGTAATATTTAATACAAAATTTTAAAGTTATTTACTATAATTTTAACAAAAAAAAAACCGACTTTCAACATAAAAACTTATAAAGTAAAAAAGTTTTCCTCGGTTTCTCTAAGATGTCATCATCAGATCCTGGTTCCCTTATCATAGTACCACCTTTGGAATATCTCCTTTACAACAAAAAAATAATCCTAAAATCGGTTCATAAACGACGAAGTTATCCGCGAACACACATAAAAAAAATAAAAAAATATACGGTCGAATTGAGAAACCTTCTTTTTGAAGTCGGTTAAAAAGTAGATTTAGAAAGTTTTCTAAATTTTACGAGTACAAATCTGTAAGTAGATGTTATCAGTATAAAGCCAGAGCATAGATTCAGTTAGTATGTAAACTGTTTGAGCCAGAGTGTCTAATAAATGCTGACCAATAAAACTTCGGCAAACGAAACCTGAGGGCACTTAATCTTACCGATGCCGCGATTCGGGGCTGAAACACTGACTTACTTATACTTACTAAATAATCTGACGGGCTGAGTCGGGCTCCATTGTATTTCACTCATCGACATAAATCAAAAGATGTGCTCTGAGCATCTTAAAACTGTTAACGAACTGCGTCTCTGTGCGTAGCGTGAGTAGTTTACAACTACCAATCTACTTGACCCCTAGAATCGCTAGCGGCGAGGTATGTTGCCGTTCTACTTATTTTGGTTGTTGACAACAAATAGTGATAGGTATAAACGTGCGGCGTTCGACGTTTCCTACAATTTACTAAAACGGAAAAAGTGAGCTCTCTCGTCCCAACGATAACATAATTCCGTGCGCCTGAAGTTTGGGACGGCACATCCAATGATTTATATCGATGGGTTGACTGTGTTTTTACTTAGCTGGCTTATTGGGAATCGGGGAAGTTTGGGGATCGGTTTTGGCTTAAACAGCATTAATGTCATGGAGTGGTTTCGTTAATTCTATTAGCTGAATTTGTTGTGGTTTTCCTTTTGCTGTTTAGTTTTTACTTCAAAAAAAAGGAGGTTCTCTATCTATTTGTATCTTTTTTTTTGTATGTACGAGTGTGTATGTTACGTGATAGCCCCGCTAATTGTGAACTAATTTTGATATTTTTTTTTTTGTTTGGTAGATGGTAGTTTAGAAGTGGTCCCATATATTTTTTACAGAATCAGTGCGGCGAAAAAATTAAAATTTACTTTCATGTATTTAAACGACGGCGACGTAGAAAAATTTGATCGAGTGTCAATTTAATTTTAAATTGAAGACGGTTTTTTTAGGTGAATATAAATGATTGATACCAAAAGTTTTATGATGGGATAGTAAGTATTTAACCTCCGTAATCTAAACTATTACATAATTTTATTACATTACATAATTTTGTTTTAGCCGACTTCGAAAACGAATGAGGTCCAATTCAGCTGTAGGTTTTTTTTGTATATGTGTGTTTCGCGATATATCCGCTCATTGTGAACCGATTTTGATGAATCCTTTTTTGTTTAATAGATCATAGTTTGAAAATTATGTCGCATGTGTTAAAATGTAAAAAAAAACGAAATGTTAGCTATAATATTTTGAGGTCATGTGTCATCCTGACCAACCCGCATTGGGCCAGCGTGGTAGATTAAAGCCCCAAGCCTCAGCGTAGCTTTGGGGGCATGTAGGGGCTCGTTGTGCTAGGAGGAATAGACAGATATATACGCAACTCTGCGCTAATAAACTTTAATTACATTTTTTATCACAGTTAAACTAAAAAACCTTAAAACACTCTTTTCAAATACGAAGACCTATACAACATACATGATAACTACAAGTATCAAAATAATAAAAAAACGATCCTAAAATGAATGTAATAAATAAATAGCGGGTTCATAACTGACAGGTTTCAACACCTCACTTTACAGCTCACATCAAAGCGGGTTCTTAGAAAAACAGTCTTAAGAAGGGATCTTTATTTAGTTATTATGGCGCGTTGTAAACAGGCTTCAATTACAGCGAGCGATAAATCATAGCTCAAAATATAATACTAGTGATTTGCTGACTTTGATAGAGGATTTTTGAACAAAAAGGAAGAAAATTCGTTGCTTTCGGCAGTTATTTCTATCCGCAGCGTACTCGGGGTGACGTACCGAGCTCTCGCGTGCTTCAACCTCTAAGGTAAAAGTTTTGGCAGTAACGAGTAAAATTAGTTTCGTTTACTAGAATAGGATTTTCGAACGAGATGCTTTAGTTCTACGAGTATACATACGTATATTAGTAGCGTTTTCTGGTACAACACTATGGAAAAATGTATAAAGTTAAGATAAACGGTTTTCTTCTTGCCTGAAATAGATAGATATATACTCTTTATTGTACACACCAAAAACAAAACAAAAAACACTTATACAGAACAAATTAACTTAATTAATTAACAAATAGATTAGCGTAATAATATTATTATCAAACCACGGTATTTAAACAAATGTTCCACAACACTAAGTGTTCCAACTCCAGGATCTCGGGGCTTTCTCTGCCTAGGAGAGAGTCTAGGGCATAATGCACCATACTGGCCCAGTGCAGGTCGAAAGATTTCAAGAATATGTCCGTTTTCTCACGATCTTTTCCGCCACCGATTAAGTTGGCGGCATTATCCACATGTCTTCGAAAAGACAGGGTTGTGCGTGGGGATTCGAACCAGGGACCCCAGATCGGGAGTCCCGTTCTCTCGTCTAGGCCAGTCGTAACTAAGACAACACTTAGTCGTATCTCTGGAACAGCACTGCCGTACATTTTATACAGTACATCATTATCAGGCCACACTAGTCTGCTGAGCATTTGCCTCTCCCATGATACTCCCATAGGTAATCGGTAATTGTGCACATCATACACATTAGCAAACACACCGTCTCACATACAAGGCCACGCATGCCCATATACGCATTGTGTATACACATACACCCGCAGATACACAACAAATTACATCAATGTCTGTTGTCTTGTTTTTGTTTAATTAGAATACTTACATAACATAAGGCAAGATTCTGCAACAGACGCATATAAACAACATACATAGAGACATACTCTTATACACTCACGTGCCATCACCCTCATACACACACACACCCTATACATACGCACTCAAATACACCCCCTCCCTAACACACTCGTACACATACATATTATTACATAAGTTGCATGTTTTTGTAGTTTTAATATAAGATATGTAAAAAATGGAAGAGACTAGATTCTGCAACACAGGCATTGCCTAGTGCAGTCTCTAGGGTACGCCACAAAAATATTTTGTCATTTTGTATTTAGAAGAATATTATGTTCATATGTACTTGTAACCTAATAAATAAATAAATAAATACGCCACTCAGCCTATCCTCGGTTTTTCTTCAACTACTGTCTGCTGCCTTACGTATATCGTCGTATTCGTATTCGTAGGCGGGCTATTTCCCGCTACTCAACGTCTCGATGCGCCTATTTTGCGTGTGTGGGAAGTAGGCTTCATTCCTGCCAACCCAGCTCTAGTAGGAAGCTATATCGTCACTCCATCGTGGTTCAGGGCATAACGCTCTACGTTTGCCTATTTGCGGTTTCCATTCTAAGAAGTGTACACCAACGCAACGGTTAGGTATGGAACATTCGTCAGTTTAAAGCTAGAAACTTGAAACTTATTTTTGGCTTTTCATTAGATTAGATTTGCTTACCTAAAATTAAATACTGAAATTCAAAATTTGTAAAGATTTATGCCTTGAATTGTATTTGTCAGAAATAAAGTACCGTTACAAACTGGTAAGCCTCGATTAAAACCGCGGGGCACAGCTAGTGAATAACGAAACACCAATTGGGATTTTTTAAAATCGGATTTTCTTTTTTTAACACATACAAAACAATACATACAGACGAACATAGTACCTCCTCTGTTTTGGAAGACGGTTAACAATAGAAAATTACCTCATATTATGTCAAAACCCATCAAACTGCTTAGGCCTAAAAGTGATTCCTGATTTTAATATGAGTTATAACTTTTAACAAAATCAGATTTCAAGTTTGGGAACAAAGTTTCATTTCGTCTGATTTTATGCAAACGATTCCGACTTTCGTCGGCGAATATTTTTAGGTATCGGGCCTAAATGGGGGGAATAAATTTTAAGAAGATACGAGTGAATGAAATAAACTTTTTATGAACTCATTCAATGTGGTAGAATGAAAGAACTAGTAGAAGAACTCGAATAAAATATACTTTGAAACAACTTTTGTTTGAGAGAATGAGCTAGCATTAGCATAAGTAGCACTTTTTATTTGGGGCCTAGTCTCACTAAAAGAGAGTAAAGGTCATAAACCACTGCGCTAGAAAATTTGCCGTATGGCGAATGACACATGTCCAGGAAATCTCTTTCTTAGAAAACGCCAGTTTCCTTACGATGTTTTCCTTTCCCATTAAGACTGCAGTGTTGACTCGTAAATTTTTCCTTGGTAAAATATTTAAGTGGAATTTGAGTCTATAACTTTATTATTCTTAAATAAGACGTTATAACCACTAGACCCCCGTGGTTGTTTTAATGAGGTAAAATTACATATTTCTGCCCAATAGTAGTGTTTGTTGATACCTCCGTCCTCTTGCCTGTCCGGAGATAGCAAAATTATTTCCTTACTCTGTAATGGAATGGGTAAACCTGCGGCTGTTAATATACATACACCAGTTTTTATGTACGCATTTGTTAATTTACGTAAATATTTGCATGCCGTAAAGTTGATTATGGAGTTCTCAATGTAATGTGTAAGTCAACATTTAAGATCTTATTGTAATTACCCATTTTCGCAAATAAAAAACTTTTTTATATTTTTTTTGTATGTGAATGTTTATGTATCTGAGCTATTATGGAAGCGACTGTGTTTGTACGTGAAAGGGTGTGTACGTGAGTGTTTATGTACGTAATACGTAAGTGTTTATTTACGCAAACGTACCTTCCGGAAGGCGACGCGGAAGTTCTCAGAGAGGAACGCGTACAGCACGGGGTTGACGCAGCTGTTCATGTACGCGAGCACGTGCGACACTATCTGCGCCGTCACCGTCACGTACGTGATGTTGTACGCGTCTAGCGCCTTCACCAGCAGGATGATCTGGAACCGAAGAAATACATCAAAATTTATAATTGGCTTTTATAGTATGGTGCATACTTTTATATCAAGAAGCGTCGCGCGTCTTACTTTTGGTGACACGCTAAGTATGTGTGCGTGAAAACAGATACCGTCAGGTAATTCAAACCCACACACAATACACTTCGCCCACGCCTCGGGCGGTACTGAAAACGTCCGCGGTCACTTACACATACACATTCACACCGTGTCTGTGAACGTCGTTAGCACAAGTAAAGCTCGCGTTACTTACTGAGATAAAAGTACTAGGAGTATAGCTATACTAGGAGTATATGTTCACAAACACGCTGTGAATGTGTGCGTGACCGGGGGTGCTCTCAGTACCGCCTAAGACGCGCGTGCATGTGTGTTTGAACTACTTGTTGACGACATTGGTTTCACGCACACATGATTAGCGTGTTTTTACACTTGTCACCATAAGTAAGATGCACGTTGCTTCGTGAGATAAAACTACTGTACGAATGTGAGTGTGAGTGAGAGAGTGAATTATGGTAAGTAACACGCCTGGCTATATCAGCACAGTGTCACGCAGCTAATGAAACATGACGAGTCTAAGTCATTACCTAGCACTGCACTACGCTCATCATCTAGAGATATCTTTGGCAATGAACCAATTAACCACGAACCAAATTCGAGCATTTGTTACGATTACACCAATTTTTTTTAACTGTAATAGGTTCGCACTGGACCGCCATCTTGCCTGATGTTAAGCGATGATAACGTCAATTACGATAATACGTCAATACGTTGGTAAGACTAGGTATTTAAGCTTTTAAGTTGGTACATTTTGTAATACGTGATACTACTAGTAGTAGCTAGTAAGTCAATTCCAGTCGTTTAATGAAAATCTGTTTGGATTTAATTTACATTTACAAATTTAGTTGCAGTCCTCATTTTGTGTGTTCATTATCCTTTGACTCCAACTCGAGCACTTGATTGTAAGTTAAATTGTTGTTTTTGCTTTTGAAATTAAATTTACACATAACTGAAAAGCGCAAGGTCGAATTATATTCTCGCCTGTACCTTTGAGTATTTTTCCAAGCGCAGTTTGCCATTATCACTAGGTTTAATGGTGAAAGAAAACATAGTGAGGAAACCGGTGAGTCCCAAGAAATCTTTTGAAGATATCTCATCAAAACTGGCAATTACCTCTTCTAATCTATTATTCCGCAACGCCGTACAAAAATCATGCGACAAAGAGAAATGATCGAGGTTTAGAACCCCCCCTCTTCAACTGCACTCAGTTGGACACCTTACAAGTGACGGCATAGTGCTGAATCTTATTACTTTATACCCTTCTATCATCCTACATAGGTCTCCTGCTGTATCAGATGACCCATAAATTTTGTTCACGAGCCTGCAGTCTATTATATTAATTACAAAAATGAGAGCATATAAATAGTCAATAAAATATAAATAGTAAAATAACTGACTTTTTGATAACTGATTGACGACTTTTCGAAACTACTTATACAATTAATAAATCTATTTAAAGCCATTTCAAATGAAAGTTTCCCGACGAACAGTCGGCGGCGAAGCGATTAGACTGCGATCTATCAAAGTCAGACGTGGTTCTGGAAGGTTCCATGACTAATGCGATTTAAAAGTCTCGCTAGTAGTATTATATAATGACTACATGTCCGCCCCGGCTTTGCCCGTAGTACATTATATAGCACTCATCACGATCCTGTACATTTCCAACGGTGAAAGAATTACTGAAATCGGTTCAGTCATTCCTGAGAATATCGCTTTCAAACAAAAAACCTCTTCAGCTACCTGCTACGCTAACTGTCGGAAATTGGTCGTACCAACTCACATTTAGAAACAAATTTGATTAGCAAAGTTTTAAATTCAATGGCGCTATCTTAGACACACGCTATCATGTCAAAGCACGGTACGAAATCTCTCAAAAAGGGAATATTTTTCCCGTTTTTGTTACATTCTTGATTCATGCTCCGATTCTATTGATAGTAGCGTTATGTTCATTATCCTATAGCCTTCCTCGATAAATGGACTATCCAATAGAAAAATAATCTTTCAATTCGGACCAGTACTTCCCGAGATCCTAGCGTTCAAACAAACAAACAAACTCTTCAGCTTTATAATATTAGTATAGATGAATGTGTGAACTCACAATAAATCAATAATAATAGATTAACTACCCAGAACTAAGCAAAGGTTTAACTGTAAGAGTCAGATGTAGCTGATATACGAGTTACAAACCGTCGAAAGTAAAACCTTAAGAATTAATACACTCGGCTAAATTTAGTCATCTGAATTTAGTCGCTACTGAATTCAGTGAAGTGTAATAGCAACCAGTAAGCTAGTATACTAAATTCAGAAGCGAGTTCTAATTTGCTTCTGATTTTAGTTGACTAATTTGCTTTTGAATTCAGTCACAAAGTTTCAATACTCAATACTCAATACTCAAATATTTATTGCGTCATATGTACAATACATGCATGTGTGGCTAAAGCTATTTGTGATTATCTGATCTATCAGGAATAGCAAATTATTTTTAAGTTTTCACGATTTGCACACATAGTTATTTGTTTTTCATTTCATTCATTTGAACACATGGTAACGAGAAGACTTTCTTCTCCTGACCACGGCGGTTGTAACTCTGCCGAAACGTCGAGGTAATTAAATTATACTTTTAATCGTGATTAAGTCCTGTAAAGCGTTTAAATTATGAAGAGCAAAGTGTTGCATGCTGATGTTTTTATTATACCTTTAGAAAGGCACGTGTAACCGGAGAATGTAATTGTTAGCCGAGTTCTTGTGATAAGCTCGCCGACGTGTGGGCAGTGGTAATTTAGCTTCGTCTCTCCCACACTACATGATCAACTAGAGAATACGGATGGACAAAATGAATTGCTCTTATCGATTCAAATGATCTATTTTTCAAATTATATAAAATACTACTACACTATAATCGATTCAGATATTCAATATTTTAAGTTATATTTCTTTCGGTGCGCTTGGTAATAATGATGCAAGTGATTTGTTCACAAGGGGTGAGCACACCGACAGCCAATAAACGACGCGATGAAGCTGGCTTACAACTGTCAAATTCGAGACACTGAAGTTAGTTACGCTTTTTTTAAAGGTACCTATGACAGTTTTCTCAAGTGGTCTACTGCCCATCCAACTTTGACTCGCGAAAAAAGAGCGTTAGTTGTGCGTTGGTTTTTCTAACTCTTCTTAAAAGTAAGTTAGTAGCATTTACTTTTAACTAATTGTTGCATGCGTACATAACTATACTCACAGGCACAAATTTTAAAATAAAATAATGGTATGAACCAAATCTAATAAGTAAACAAAATGTTTATAATGTACAGGACTTAATCATGATTTAATTCATTGTTTAAATACCTCGACGTTTCGGCAGCGTTACAACCGCCGTGGTCACGAGAAGACTGAAGAAATTGCGAGTCGTCTCATTGCGAAATGAGGGGATCTAGATCTACCCTCATTTGGTCTTAAAAAATCGCAGGGTTCAAATCAAAAATCACGACCGACTGCAGTCGACCTTATACACACCTGGAGTCTGAAATGGAATGACGTCTTTCGGCGTCCTAATATGCCTCGTCATCTTTGATAAGGGAGTATATACAGTTTTAATAGAATATTCTTTTAATAATGCCCCCACCTTATCCGTGATGCCTTTGACGTAAGGCATACAAGCCGGCTGCTTCTCGACATTCATCACTTTCCTTTTCTGTGTTCCACTTACTTCGTCACATTATAGCCATTACTTTTAAGTACCTCCTGAACGTGTCTTTTTTCCGCTTCTAAATGTTCAGGGTCACAGAGGGCGTCCGCTCGATCCAAGAGAGATCTGGACACCGACTGTAGTTGACGAGGGTGATGATGTGACGTCGCGTGCAAAACAAGTAAACAAAACACATCAGCGCAGTGCAATGCATCTATTTGAATATGAAGAGGTCAAATTAATGTCATTACGCTGTGCTTGTTATCCGAAGAAATGGGATGATATTTCTAACACATTAATCTTTGACGGTAGATTTGTTAGAAGCAGACTCTACAATAAGTGCTAACATTGAAAATATGTAGTTCAAACCACCAAACCATTTGTTTAAAAAAATATGTCATAATATAGTCTTCAATCCAAATTCAATAAGAATAAGAATATCTTTATTGTTAAAACTGTGTACATAGATGGTAGTACTATTATTCAAGCGACTAGTTAAAAAAAAAGATATGCAAAATAAGGCAAAACTTTGGTTTATACCAGATAAACAAGCATCCAATGATCACATACGAGTAAGAGGTAATTCGAATTGAATCTATATCGATAAAACTATCGATAAGGTGATAAAATAATTCGAATGTAGCTAAATACCTTGTACATCTCTAAAACCCAACAGCCCACGCCCGCAGCGCAATGTTTATTACAGTTTAGTTTTAATTTAAAATGTGTATTTTTAGCTAAAGTACAAACTATTTGAGTTTATTGGAATTGCAATCGTGTGAAGTGTTTGTGTAATACAAACATCTCATTTTATTCGGAGAGTAGCTTTTACCAGTTTCGTGTGGTACCTATAACCAAGGAGTTTACATGTACTATATACGTATCACCTACTAAGTTCAGATTACCAGCTCGTTATCAGCGCTGGCTTCATCGGTAGAGAAAAACATTGAAATCAACAACTGCCTAGAAATCCATCTTTCGAGGATATGCGTAACCGCCAACACGCACTGGGCCAGCGTGGTGGGTTATGGTTTTGACTGTCTCCATATAAGAAAACGCCTTGAGTCTCGCCAGTGAGAACATAAAGTACTTATGAACCATCGTAGTCGACATGATCGCTTAACTTTAGACGACGTAGCGGCCGAGCGAAAGCCCATTTATGATTTAGACAAATCAAATTGGCCATCCGCCAACGCGGATGTTAAGAGATGCCTTCATAGAAGAAATCGGTTTTCTCACTATGTTTTATTTATTTTCTGTCTCTATTCGGAAAAATACTTAGAAGTGTTTCGATTCTAAAAGTGCTATTAGACAACCACTGCTATTTTAAAACCTAATAATATAGCAAAGCTGGGGCTTGCACAAGGAGAGATATAAGGCCATAATCCATCACGATAGCCATGTGCGGGTTGTCGGTTGTCCTCTTCTGAATCGTGTCGGTTTCCTCACGATATTTTCATTCGCCGTTAAACAGAGGTGCAGGTGGGATTCAAATTTAAGACCCCGAGCTTGTGAAAACGAACGTTCTTGCCTTCAGGTCACTACGACTTAGGCAAAAATCACCCGCGATCGTCGCGGTCGTAGAAGTTTGATTATACATATTTCCGCTGAATTTCGCGTTTCTGCAGCCGCCACGCCGCCGAGTCTGTGTCGAGTCGCGTGGGGCTAGCCTCGCGGGAGCCGCGCACGCCGCGGGCTTAAATATGCATACTGACTAGACGCAGCCTCGCCTGAGGCACGCATGGCTTGTCCTCTTGCCTCAAGTGCGCTTCAGCCCGAGGCGTGCCTCACGCGAGACTGCCGCGGTGCGAGCCATTCGGTGTCAGGTTTTTGACTATGCTCAAAAGCGCCTCGGCGTACGTGCCTCGCAAGTGTGGTACAAGAACAAAATTAAAAATTTTGATTAACCCCCGACTACCTTGGATCTCGCATCATCTGTATAACGTTCTACTAGTCAAGCCCTTTCATTTGATACCCATATTAAGGGAGTTGTGAAAAAAGAAATGTATTTCGCCATTTTGTGGTAGCGGCCATCTTGGATTTAAATTTGTCATAGTACAAAGTGCTCTACTAGTCAAGCCCTTTCATTTGATACCCATATTGAGATAGTAGTGAAAAAAAATACTACAATTCGGCATTTTGTGGTGGCGGCCATCTTGGATTTGAAATTTGGTATAATGTATAGTATTCTACTAGTCAAGCCCTTTCATTTGATACCCATATTGAGGTAGGTTGTGAAGAAATATTTTGTCCGCCATTTTGTGTAGGCGGCCATTTTGAATCGATATTAACCAAACATAGCTAAGAAAATCCGGACAAATATTAACCTTCAAATAAAAAAAACGCATCGAAATCGGCCCATCCGTTTGACCTCTACGGTGCCACAGACAGACACACACACAGACAGACAGACAGACAGACAGACAGACAGATAGACAGACAGACAGACAGACAGACAGACAGACATCGACGTCAAACTTATAACACCCCTTTTTTTGGTCGGGGGGTTAATAAAACAGCTGACAATACGGCGCCATTTTGTCGCTCGTTCGTGGTGCGACTCGAGGCAGGTTGCCTCAGCCTGCTGGCTCATGTTATTTAAGTTACCTGCCGAGACTGCCTCAACAGGAGCCGTGCGTGTCGAGGATGCTCTCCTTGAGGCTGTCTCTAGTCCGTACGCACCTTAAAACGCGTCGTGAGTTGTGTTTTATTTTTAACATATTTTATATAATGCATAAAATATCTGCATTCTACAGAAACTACGGGCCCGAGACCGGGTGAAAATCACTCGGAGAGTTCTTAGCCTTACACAGAATCGCTCACAAAGGGATATTCTGCAATTTTCCCGTTTTATAAAAGTTTTCGTGTAAATAATCTCAGCTCATTTGATCCATTGTCAGAGCGCGAAAAACTTGAATTGCGATGGAACATTTGATTTTAATCTTATCTCTTTGTCCCGGGTTTGTTTGTAAAAAGTTTCCTGTCCTCGTTGCTTGAAATTTTGTACAAATAATAGCTACTGCTTAGCTCAAGATATACTCGTATAAACGAAGAAATCTTATAAAAACTTATGTAATTAAATCTGTAAGAATTTTTATGTCAGGAAGAGAAATTTTATATTGCATTGTTGCATTTTGCAAAATGGCGGCTTAGTAAACACTTGCCCAGACTAAGTAGAGAGATACAAAAGGACAATGTCCATTTTTACCCCGTCTAAGCAGTTGTCGTAGATACATATGAGTTATATACTAAAAAATTGGTGATTTTTTGTTGTACTCAATTGACAATTTATATAACTTTCTGACATTGCAAAAAATAATAATTTGCATTTGTATAAATTAAACTTATCATTTACCAACAAAGCTGAAATTGGAAAATATTGCAATACGAATCGGTACTTACGTTTCGTTTTAGTGATCCGCGATAAATTGAAATTAAATATGGATGTTATGTTTACCAATTTCTTTCACAATGTCGTTCAATTACTACTTACTACATAGTTTAATAACGTATATAATTAAACATAATGACAAGAAAACTATCAAAGCTTTTTATAGAAATGTAAATGAGGAAGAAGTTGGCTCGCAATCGTGAAACGGAACGGTTCTCAAATTGGTCAATGTCAAACATCTGCTTAGTCTGTGATGTCAAATAAAAAAAGTAAAAAATAATCAAAATGAATTAATTACATAATTGTTTTCTAAGTTTTCTTTATTCTTTGATTATTCTTTATGTATATTGAATTGAAAATGATATGAACAGCAGAGGCCTTCCCTCAGTATTGCTGTACTTGCATTGCGGAGAGTCTTAAAGTGAGATACCTAGGATGGGCCAGATACCAGGACCACCATCGATATAAACCTGTATTGAGATCGTTGAGGACCACCACATAAATCCACCAGCAGGGTTCTTGGGCTATGGAGCAGTTTTGGGCTATTAAATATATAACATTATTATTAAATGTAAATATATATTATCGCAAACTATGTCTTTTATTGATCCTCTCTTGCATTGGTTTGAATATAGATTCAGTGGAAAGATATCGGTGAATAGAATTATCTACACTGATTTAAGTTTTGTTTTTGTATAAAATGACAGGATGAGCAAGAAATAATGTGCTTGAAGGTAATCAAACATAATATGCTTGCCTATAACAACACAGTTTCACAAATTATTGGAACATGATGACATGAGTCCAAATCATCAGACCTAGCCCTGCACTGAGCTTGTTACTTTAAGCCTTGTGAAACTATGAAAATTCCATCCGAGAACTACTTCATGGTAATCAGTTGGTAGTGAGAACTACTATTATTCCTATTTATTCTGTTATGAAAAACGTTTGCAGTAATAAAACCACAGTTATTTCTTTTCTTTTCTGTTCTAGTCCGAAAGAAAACATAGTTCGAATGTACTTTGACAGTAAACATAACCTTACTTTTGGTTTAACTGTAGCTCATTTTTGGTATTTGGGAAATGAAAAACACCGACAGCAGACGTTTTTAGAAGCATTTACAATTCTAATTAGACACTAATACCTGGACTAATCCTTAGATACTTTCAGTATCAAAAAAAATTTGACAGGGGATTCAATGTATGGGACGTGGGCATTGTCCTTTGAGCTAAAAAAAATTGATGAAGTAAAAAATATGGTTTTTGAAGTGAAAACTTCTTTTGGCGCACCAGCCAAAGATCTTTCGTGGGCTGTGAATGAATCTCAGCGTCACGTTCGGAAATGAAAGAAATGTGCGGGTAAACTCGAGACCTCCGAGTGTGCCAGGCTAAACGAGAAATAGAACGAGAAAGATACAACCGACTAGCACGGAAAGAGTGAGCTCACTCTTCCCAACGTTAACATGATTCCGTGCGGCCTGAGGTTTGCGAGGGCTAATCTTGAGTTCTACGATCTATGGTTTCGACTACACTGCCACTCTCTATCTCTATTTTATATTATTGATTATTATAAATGGAAAATACCTACTTATAATGATTAATGGTCATATTCGATTAATGGTGCATATTTTGAGGTGACGCCTATTTGCTACGACAACGCAGACTGCACCACCACTCAGGTCTTCTGTCAAAAATCTTGTACTAAACTCTAATAGTCTTATCTGTTGCATTGAGATATCTACTATCACACAGTAATGCGATAGCAACGCCGCTAACGCTATGTGAAGGCATTATAGAGAGATGCGGCCTCTAATCGCGGAATGTCGTGTTGTAACAATAGCTTTGGGGCTGGCCCTTAAATTAACCTAATTCACTTATCGTTATTTGTGAAATTTTTGGTAAACTATGTCGGTTCTTCTAACATAACCTTCTACTGTAGTGGTAGGACTCTTGGCAAAGGCCACCTAGGGAAGTACCACACGTTTGCCATTTATTCTACTGTCAAGCAGTAATTTGCAAACATTACTGTGTTCCGGTTTGAACGGCAATGTTTTCAGATAAATTAGAGGGCTTAGAGATATAATATCTTAGAGATCTGGGTGGTGAGTGTAGTGCAGTGCTAGGTAATGATTTGGACTCTTCATGTTCAAATAGCTGCGTGTCACTGTGCTGTTATGTGGCAGGCATGTTGCTTACCACCAGGCACATGTCCTGCGCGTCTCGTCACTATATGATGCGAATATCGGCTGCGCTACTAACGAATGTCATCAGGGATTACAATTTCAAGATGGCTATTAAAGATTGCAATGCAGGGGTGATGCAGGATTATCTTTCTATCTTTCATCCTTAGAAAAAAAGTAGACAACATACTCGTAAATATTATAGACAGTATTGATTCTTCCTGCATATAAAATGCGTAAAGCGGAAATTAAATATGATAAAGGGCTTTAGAGTTGGTAATGATTACTTTAAGGGGGGAAAATAAGTCACGATGTTTATAAACACTTCAGTCGTTGTTCCAGAGAGGGAATTAGAGAGTTAGTGGTCTCGGGGCAAGAAAAGAGTTCAGGGCACAAATTATTCTAAATAACTTTTTTTCAGTCTCCATTTACACCATTTTCATAATCAGCTAACAGCTTAAGTTTTGATAAACAAAATAAATTAATTTGTATGAAACATAGTTAACCTACATACTCGTACCAAACATCATGCGGGTGATGTATGTATAAATTAACAGTGTCACAAATATGTTCTTGCCAGTTTCAGTAGAAAAAACCAATTACATTTACATATGGATAACTAGCTGTACCCTGCCACGCTTTGCTGTGGCACATTGTGATGCAAAAAATAGATAAACAATCCTTGATGCCGATTAATTATATATAATCCTAAAATTTAAGCTCGATCGGTACCGAACTTTTTGAGTTTTTGAAGCGTACACAAACCAACATAACGTTTTTATATACAGCAATATAATATCGTAACTATATATCATAGTTTTTCTTATTAATTTGAATGAAGGCTTTAATAAAATAATGGAAAAATACCGATGAACAGTACTGAATGACGATGGTATAATCCAACCTAGTAAGGTGGAGCGAGTCCCGAAATTTCAGGCCCGTGGGGCCGGCCTATTTGGCCCGTATGGGCCGGGAATTCATCTCATTTTCAAAAAGCTTGGTCAATGTCTCACAAATTACCAATGATCTGTCGTTTATTTGACTCAACACATAAGCAATGAATGGCAATCCATTCAGCGTGGTAATGCTGCCAGCATGTTGGGCATGACTGGCAGTGAGCTTGATCATCTTTATTGAAGTATCTTTATCAGCCTATGGATAATTGAGATGTAGTGTAGTTATTTTGATAGTAATTTAGTTTTTTGTAAGAAATAATATACCTATAAGTAGTTTAATGAGACTAATTTGTGATAAGCATAAAAATGGCGCCTGAGCGCCATCTTTTAATTTTAAGCTAATCATGGTTCTTTAAATACAAAAGGATTCATAAAACGACGAAGGTCGGTACCTACAAAAGACAAATAGTCCAGAGATTATCTGTGGTCTGTAACGGGCGGAGTATTCGAGTTTTGAACAAATTTACTCCATTTTGTGTATGTTCCATCCAGCACAATAAAATCCAATCCATTGAGATTCTTTCAATTATTCCTTCGTGAAGAGTACATTCTTCAACATTTCACAATTTTGTTTCAAATGAATTCTATTATAATTACAGGACTTAGAGATAACACTTCTTATATCTCGGGGTAAAGCGCGCAGCAGAGTACTTCATGTTCCAACAGCTGCGTTTCATTGTGCTTTTATGGGCAGGAGTATCATCAGGCACTTGCCCAGTTTGTCTTGTTAATTTATATTATATGAATATCTAAAGTACTTTACCTCACAACGGTTATTATAATTAATGTATATTATAGTGAACGCACGATGCTTTCGAAAGCATCTTTGAATCTATATAAATATGTATGTACCGTCCATGACGTAAGCTATCTCTGTAACTGCTAATTGCAGGCTGCTGGGTCGTTGTGATACGGGCGATTCAATAAAACGATTCACATTTAACTGATAGGTATTACGGGAATAGTAACAAGATGGACGCTATTATCATCATACATGATGATGAATACATCATCAGTGCAGTAATAGTAGATTATTCACCAAGGGAGTAAAGCACTGTCTGGGTTCATGGGCATCATATTGGATCCTGAGCGCAGCGAGGGACTCGAGTCAACTCCCGAGCGAAGCGAGGGATCCAAGCCGCCTTGTGTCATACAAGACAGTTTTTTACTTCAGCGGAGAATACTCTACTTTTCATATCTTCTGCGAGGCAATTAAAAGAAAGGCCCATTATTTATCTTTCGTTTTTTCCGGAAGTAGATTATTAATAATCTCTAAAGCCTCCAATTTGATGAACTCCGGGGTCAATTCGCTATCGCTTGAAGACATTTTGGTGTTTTTTAAGAATTAAAGTGATACAATTCAAAACTAACAAAATTGGACTCAATGGCGCTTTTTTATTTATTTTTGTATTTTGTTTCTGTGCGTGCGTGACCAGTTCGATATTTGCAAAAAAAAGTTCGAGTTTTTAATAAAGTCTTTTTACAATGGTACTATGGGTAAGAATTTTCATACGAATTTTAACGTTCTAAATTTAAATCATTTCAATCCCTAGGGAATCTTCTCAATATTACTTACCTCTGCATTTAGAAAGATCACAATCACTTGATTTGTTTTGACGTTTCATGACATATAATTGGACTTTGTCGAGCAGGAGATATGAAAAACATATTAGTAATTTATATTGTTACGACCGCCCCGTTCCAGCTTCGCTCGGATAATATCCTAGATACTGACTACAGCGTCACCTGACAGGCTGGTTTCTGAATCCAAACCTAAACCATCCAGCGCGCCACGCAAACGCATACAAATAATCGGCAGTCATAGAACTGCCGATAGAAGTGAAAACTTATAACACAGAATTTGATGGCTTACTTTGGGAACTACGTGAAACTGGAGGGCGTGGCCATAGCCATCTAGAAATGTGTCAGCATTTCCAAATGGCCAATGGTTATGGCCTCTAGTTTAGCCAAAAATTTCTTATCATTCCCGAGCGTGACGCTAGAATTCAATTCACAGCCCACGAAAAATCTGTCTGTGGCGCGCCAAAAGAAGTTTTCACTTAATAAAAAATCATTAATTTTTCTGCGACGAAAATAAGACTATGCATTATTCCAGACCATAGTCTAACTGTAATCCAAATTTTGACCCAATCCGTTCAGATGTTATTCAGTAACGTAGATCGAGAAGCGAAAAGTATCTGATATTTGGGAAATAATAGCGTAGAATAACACATAAGTCACTTTTTATCTCAAAATGACAATGACCAACAAATGATCAGGATATGAACTGGGAATTGATCGGAACAATTACGCAATCGGGAGTCAAACGAGTAAACCGTGGGATTCTGCTAGTGATTACATAATGCTTACAATAACTATATGATTATTAATGAAACGATAACTCAAAGTGTTTACGTCACTAGCGACAACGTGTCGTCATAACTGATATTATACATAACCGTTTACACACGCTCAACGCTTTTCAAGAATAAAACTTTTTCTGTTTCTCTTATGACTTGTAAAGGTTTTTAAAAATTAAATCCCCAAGCGGTTGAAATAAGGAATGAGAGTTCCGTACGAAACTTTTTATAAGTTTCGTACGGACTTCATTGGACATGTTTGCGTGAAATTTCATATGAATTGAGTAGGGTCAAACTAATGAGTTACGCATTAAAAGGTTTTTCAAAATGAAACCTCTAAGAGGGTAAAACAAGAGATAAAAGTTTCGTCAAAATGTTTCGTATTTCAGATGGTTTTTGAAGACGACAGTTATATAGGTTATAAGTCGATGGTAATGGTTCTTACCAAAGTCTACGATAAAACTTACAGAACACGAGTAAAGCCGCGGGCAAAGCCAGTATCTTTGAAACAAAGGTAGGTGATTAAACTCATTCTACTCAATTGGAAATCGTCTATTTTTTTTTATAAAGAGGAACGTGACGATCAGCACCCGTGCCAGATGCTAAGTAACATGCCTGCCACATAACAGCACAGTGACATGCAACTATTGGAACATGAAGAGTCTAAAGCCACTGCACTGCGCTCGTCACCCAGAGATCTAAGATGTTTTATCTCTGTGCCCTGTAATATATCTCGAAACATTGCCTTTCAAACCGGAACACATATTAATCTTTAGAATAGTTATCGTTAATCCCAATTTACATTAAGACAAACTGAATGAAATAAAGTAATATGAGATTTTTATAACAAGACTATTTCGGAGACTCCGAAAAACATGAGTATCCCGTTTTTGTTCTCACTGCTGCGACTGTACCTTCTTCATACAAGGAAAGTTAAGGTCAGACATGACTGACTGTAGTTGTAATTTATACATTCAATTATTGTGGGTCCAGCGCAATGGATTTTCATTGTGGACGTGCCGCTAACTCTGCACGTCGCATTCTACGCACGTACCACCATTTATATTAATAGAACGTGTGTTATAGTTACATCAATTGTAATCTTCAAAACAATACATAACACTAACGCGTTATAAAAAGCAACGATATAAATCAATGGATGTGCCCTCCCAAACTTCAGGCGCACGGAATTGTGTTATCGTTGGGAAGAGTGAGCTCACTCGTTCCGTTTTAGTCGATTGTAGGAAACGGTTAACGCCGGACGTTTATACGAGTACATATCGCTATTCCTTGTCATCAACCAAAATAAGTAGAACCGCAACCTACCTCGCCGCTAGCGATTCTAGGGGTCGAGTAGATTGGTAGTTGTAAACCACTCATGCTACACAGACACGCAGTTTGTTAAAATTTTAAGGTGCATGCACAGGGCACATCTTTTGATTTATATCGACGATCTGTAGCTATTCACGTGACGCATTGTGCAACATTAGAACTGTTTAATACTTAACTTCTAAGTTATAAGTTTTCACTTTTATCAGCCAGCAGTCCCAAAGGCTGTCTATTTTTTGATTGATGTGTCTCACATTATCCAGAGAGGCTTTTTATAAATGTTAGCTACCTATTTGAGATACTTAAGCTGAAATTTGCAATATACCTTGACCTTTTTCTCTCCGACTTTTCGCGACATTGTAAGACTACAACGGGGAGATAACATCGCTTTCATAATACGAATTTCTAGGATTTGGTGGTAATACTCATACTCATTGCATGATTGGGTATTTCCTGATGGCTACAATTTTGGTGTCTTTAAATTGAAAGTGGACGGAGACATATAGCCCATGATAGGGCTGAGTGGCGAGCCATGGGAGAGGCCTATGGCCAGCAGTGGACTAAGATAGACTGAAGATGATGATGTTGTTGATGATAATGATGATGATGATGACGATTATGATGATGACGATGATGATAATGATTATGATGATGACATTGAAAGTGAACCAGTTTCTTCTATGTAAGCACGGTCCATAGTAGATCGCATCATCGCGTCGCTTGACATCAAGTGTATGTCAGATTGGAATCAACTTTAAACCAGTTAAAAAAACATTAAACAAATACAAGTACAACGTCAATAATAAATATTACACTGCGCCGTGCAAAAGATATTATAGATTTGGTTTTGCAAGCCACACATGCTTACGAACTGAAATTGCCATTGGTGTTCGTCAAAGAGAATCGTCAAGAGAGATTTAGGTTTCATCAACGCTTTGAATGTATATTTGCCAGTTATTCCACAGCCAATCAGAGTAATCCGTCCATTGCGGTGTAAAAGGTTGGTCAATGATTTCAGATAGATTAAAAGGCAAAAAGAAAAATTCTACTGATATATACGTTTTAATACGGAAGTTTGGACATTTAGGTGTTTGGATGGTTTTAATTTATTTTTTAAAACATCGTTTGGGCTGCACATTTTTTGAAGTGAAACTTCTTTATCGGCGTTGGAAAAAAATTTACCGTCACATTTTTCGGTTACGCGTCACATTTTTCCGTTACGCGCCATCTTTTTTATTTCTGAAACACAATAGCGACGTGATAAATAATATATCAATACTAAAGTGATCAACAAAATCAAAGGCTTTATTTTAATTCTAATTCCAGTGGATTTTTAACAAAAGTAAGTAATTATATCTCTTTTTCTAATACTTGGGTGGGATTGTGGTATTTATTTTTTTAAATTTAAGATATTTAAGGTTAACCTCAGTTTCTGATTGTAACTATCGGTCAATGTATATGATTTCATTAAAATGGTATTTATTAATTAATACCATTGTAAACTTTATCTAATTTAACTTTATTTAACCAATTTATAGAAAGTTGCATGTAGATCATTTTTCGAAAAATAAGGCCATAAAGAAGTTTCACTTCTTACGTGTGTACACTAGTACACGCACATATTTTTTTTTAGTATTTGTTTATTTATTAATTTTATAGGTATTCCGCTTAAATGCATAAATATGTTGTGTAAGTTCTGTGATGAAAATAGCTGTCATTTTGTGTGTTTACGTAGTGTAAGTGCTGTGATAAGGCAGTAATACGAGTATATAACAAAAAAAAACTTTATTGCAATAAATAAATAAATAAATGTATGTGAAATGCAACTTTAATATTTCGTGACAAATTCAATGGGGCGTTTTCAAGATGCAAAAAGACCTGTCAACTTCAGTTCGCAATGTCACCATAGGTGGCGCCATTGTTTTATTTTGTTAGAGAAATTTCACAAAACTAAACAGCAGTGCCATACTTGGCAAGATTTAGAACTATTTCTGACAAGACAATTTGAAGTAGTTTGAATTGAATTAATAAAAGTTAATGTCGCGATAAAAAGGCATAAATATAATAAACACAGGGACACAGGAACTATAATCATTTTTCTCGCTCTGACGCGCCTGTTCACTGTATTTTGTTTCTCGCTCTAGTATCCCGAGTTTACCCGAAAATTTCTCATCATACCCGAGCGTGACGCTAGAATTCAGTTCACAGCCCACGAAAAATCTGTCTAGGCGCGTCAAAAGAAGATATCACTTCAAAAAAAGAAACTACCAATTCGAGGCCATGTATTTTTTAAAAGTTTATATTTGTTTTGTCTAATGAGTAGATACGTTTTGAAATCTGGACAATAAGCTCGTTTTGCTGGGGGACGCACCTTTATATCAAACAGCACTAGCTGCACAACACATCATCTGTATAGCTGCATATATATATATACAGCTATCACCCGTGGCTATCACGCTTGTCGGTGTCAGAAGATTGTCCACTGCAAAACAGTATTGAATACGGCTAAAAAGTTGTCAATGCAAAAACTTATACATTTTTGACCACATTTACATAGAATATTTTTCATTTTGTAAGACGTTTACGACGTTAGCTCACATTTTACGAAAATAACCAGCAGTCCTGCCTTTGCTGGTACAAATTTCATGTTTAATTTTTCATTTGCTGTAGTAAAAACGTTCACAAAACGACGAGTCATTATTCTAAAAGGGCCAGGGCTGACGTAATCAATGTTGACCTCTTTTTACGGGTTGTTGGGTCCAGAATGACCCGCCAAGTATCTTGGCTCGCGAATGGCCGGAGAAGAGGGTACAGTCGGTTTCAGAATTCAGTAGTAAAGGATAAGTATTCAATTATCTATATAAATGGCATATAAAGAAAATGCCGATACAGCCTTTTTAATAGTTGACATTTTGTGCGCATGCTCCAACTCTGTTCTTCATGCTCTGTTCTTCAGCTACTTTACAAATATGTAATATACTAATTATATAAACAAAACATATCTTCTACTTTTCATGTAATTAGAATTTTATAATATTTTTACATGTCGCTCTATGGTTTTATCTTACTAATACAATAAAGTCGAAAGTTCGTGAGTGTTTGTTTGTTACTTCTTTACGTCTAAACGGCTGAAGCGTTTTCAGTAAAATTTGGTATGGAGTTAGCTGACACCCTGGATTAACTCACAGTATACTTTTCATCCCGAAATAATTAACGAGAACGAGAATTACGTAGATAAAACCGCGGGGCTATGAAGCGGGGCTATGAATAAAACTTGAATCTGAAAATCTGAACAAACACACAAATTCCCACGTTTATAACAGATATTAATGAGATGTTCTTTTCGTAAACTAGACAATAGTTTTCGCACAGCGCGCTAAATCAAGATGGCTACGCCAAGAAGCGTCACTCGATCACGTGACTACAATGATGTAGTCTATTGCCGTTGTGTTTAAATAAGTAAGGTAGTCTTCGAAACCACTATAATATCTGCCTGGAAGATGTGTTCGTACTACCTCGCTGTTTCATCGGCACAATGTGTTTGTAAATTTCAGAAAAAAAAAATACAAATTTCGGTCGAGTGTCTGAGTTTAGTTTTAAATCGATATCGGCTTTTTCGTAGTTTTTTTAAGAATATAACAAATTTATTTTGTAACAAAAATAATTAAATTACACAACTTTACAACATGAAATGATTTTCTCGATGAATATATTTCATAATACATAGGCAATATATTTAATTATCGGTGTACATCTTAAATAAATGTAATAAAATCGACTATATTCTGGAATTATTACAGTTATTCACTGTCTAAGGAGCAAAATAAACGCGTAAAATTTCAAACAAAAAAACCTAATCTTTTGATTAAAAAACATAACAACGAAGTTAAGTGCTTAGTACACGTCATGACTAAGCAGGTGACGAATAGTTGGCATTTTTCAGCACTTCTCAAGAATTGTATGTCACCGAAAATTGCCCCTGTCGGGTTATATTGAGATCACAATCCTACGGAAATTTAGGTTAGATTAGTTTTTAATTCAACATCGTTAATCATGTTGAATCAAATTGCACGTTATACAATTTGACATTTTTTAGAACAGTCATGTTATATTGGGCTATTGTCGATCCGCCACAAAGTTAATTCGCCACAAAATAAATTCGCAATAATTAATTATATTTTTTCGATAAATCATCTTAGCCAGTATGGGTCAACTGTTAAAATATTTTGTAACCTCTAATATTACTCGCAAACAGCAATAAAGATTTTTATATTAATTTGTATTTTGTATGTGTCCTTAGATTGTAATCTGACAGTATTTAAAATTTGACGGTAACACAAAATTTACATTATTATAATACAGTAAAGTGGCAATTTCAAACTTTGAAAATGTAAACAATTTGTAGGCTCTTTTTTTTTTCTTAATTGACGTGTAAACTGTACATTTATGAATAAAGTACTTTGACTTTAGAGAACTATCGGCTGCGCACGACTTAGAAAAAAAACCCTTTATAATTAATAATAATTTAAATGATGAATACTATTATTTTTTTCGCTACAATTTTAGTACGAGTATTAAATATTACCTGTGTATAATATGTCGGTGACACATGGTTTGTAGCTAAACTAAATAAGTTTTCTTTTTAACAATACCTACGTATCAGACTGTACTTACCAAAACAATGTGCATAGATAATGTAAAATATTTCGGAAGCGTATGTAACACGGGGAGTTTTAATTACATCCGGGTGTCTTGCAAGGCGGCTGGGGACCGGATATTACGCAGCCCAGCAACAAAGTTGTGTATTGTTGTCCTTCACCCTTTGGGCTGCAGACTTTTTTGATGGAGCGATGCTTTTGAGCCGATTTACCCGCCCTTACCTTTAAACGTTTGCTCGTTGACCTACTTGTAATCTTTGTTATCAGACTTCGTTTGAGCAAACTGAAAGTTTTGTAATTTTGGAATGATTCTGTTTTTTTATCGGATACATTTTGGAGAGTGTGCAACTGATTTGCATGATCTAATATAGTCTACTGTTTGTAGCTCGTGGAATCGACATATTCGAAGCGCAATTGTTTCAAGGCTGACGTTCCAAACACTAAAACGAGGAGGTTTGATTCCATTTTTGTGATAAGAATATCTTGTGGAATGTGTTGACTGAATGGAGTTTTCCTGACGGCTACAATTATGGTGTATTCAGACCGAAAGTGAATCGGTTTCTTCTAGGTAAGCACGCTTCATCGCAGATCGCATCTTTGCTCAACATAAGCCGAGATTGCGAACAAGTTTAAACCCATCATATTAAAAAAAATGGGGTTTGTTTCCTGTTTCCGTAAAAATATATCATGCGTCTTGTTTGATCTAACTTCAACGGAATAGAAAAATAATGTAAGTAAATTACACTACGTACAGTAAGTATATTACATCAAACTACGCGTTTAATTTAATTTAAATCTGTGCAACCATTATGGAGACACGAACAAACGTGCATTTTTAAAAACACGCCAAATTTCACCTTTATTCATTTCATTCATAATTTAAGAGCGACGCTCTTGTCGGTGGAGTTCCTTCCATGTACTTCTACACTCCGCCTTCTCCTTGACTTCCTGATACGACACTACATTTATCTTCTCCTTCACTTGGTTCATGTAACTTCTCCGAGGTCTACCTCTCTTCCTCCTCCCTTCTAATTTCACCTTTATAATGTAACCTAAATAGCACATCATAGATTCCAACTACAAATCTCTTTATGAATTGAACTTGTTAAAATCATCATCTTTTCTAAATGTAATATTGTACTAAAGAGCTCTAATAACATCATTTATTTTAATTAATTAATTTTTTTTTTATTATTATTTAAACAGAAAAAACAAAATATGGCTTCAATTTAAAATTAAATTTAGACACTCGACCTAACTTCATAAGAAGCTGTCACTAATGCCCGAGCGACACGTCGCTTTCAAGCTATAATAATAGCAAGCTAGTGTTATTATATTTAATTGGATAACGGGACACTCACGTATATATGGTCGGTCAATCCGACTCGAGTGCCAAACGGGCAGCCGCCGCGCGTGTGCACTCGCCTTGAAAAAGGCCGCCAGACGCGGCCGAAACTCGAGTCGGGTTGACCGACCGTATATACGTGAGTGTCCCGTTCTCCAATTAAATATGTGTAACAACCACGTTAATTTTAATACTAGTGTTAGTAAGCTAGCAAGCAACTTCTAGCTTCGTGTAGACAACGCTACGCAACGCCAGTTTTGTCTTCTCTTAACATTAGTCATCTTCATATGTAGCTTAATGAAAGTAAATTTTAGTTTTCTGTTCACATTTAAAAATACGCTATATCAATTTTCGATTTAAAAAAAATTAAATGGCAGTGTCTTCTGAACTAGGATGTACCAAATAAAAAAGAATTATCCAAATCGATTCACAATTGGCGGCGTTATCATATACCTAATATACCAACGTACAAAACAAAACATCGAACCGAGTAGAGATCCTCCTCTTTTAAGTCGATTAATAAAATACGAGTACAGAAATCAAACTCTTGAGTACCATGCACCTCACTTTTATTACCTACGTTCCGGTCGCGTTAGGGCTATCAAACCTGGCTAAGTATGCTTAATAGCAACCCACGATTTTAACTCGTTTTGTTCCCGATCGCTTTAACTTCCCGTAAATAAATTATTATTTAAAATATAGCCTACGTGTTATTCTGGTTTTATACTATTATCTACCTATATACCTCATCTGAATCCCTTCAGCAGTTTTTGTTGAAAGTGAATAAACGTTCATACAAATATACAAACTTTCCCATTCATAATATTGGTAGGATATTGTAAGAATAATAAATATCTTAGTAGTAGATTTTGTATCTGGTCATAGATTAATTGTTTAGTATAAAACAGAAAGAACGGAAATAAACATCATTTATGTATAATGCAATTAAGTTTTCATGTCATTGTTAAGGTGATTGCAGATATGTCACAGTGAAGTCGAATTTAAACATCCATCAATTGAACAGTCATACTAACGCTTTTTTGTTTCTCTATTTTTGTACGAAAAATATCTCAAGCGGGACTCATGCTCGCACTGTTTACAACCGAGCCAAGACTAGTGCAGGGCAACGTAACGACTATGACATTCGCCTGATGGTAAGCTACAAGCCTGTCCATAACAGCCAAGTGACACGCAGCTATTTGAATATGAAGAGCCCAAATCACATCACAGGGCAATATTTCGAGAGGAATTACGGGTCATTGAGACACTTTATTTTATATCTCCGAGAGACGAGCGTAGTGCAGAGCTAGGTAATGATTTGCGTTCCGCAGGCAAACTCTGCAGAACTGATATATTATAATCTCCGGACGGCCTCTTTTAGGCGTAAGAGTATGCGTAAATTCCATTTGCTATAGCCGTAAAAAACTTCAACCCTGTCCTTACATTTGAGAGTATTCACTGCTTCGACTGATTTTGCATCTAAATTGAGAATTAGACCTTTTCCTGTTCAAGCCCCAGAAGGAATGGTACTACTTCATTTCAAGCTTTCACCGCAGACTTTATTACCGGCAGTACTTCTACAGGGACCTTTATTCGAATTTTATTCGAGTCAATCTTCCCACAACAGCGCAAAGCTACCTTTATTTTATTCGAATTGGTCTCCCCAGGCATTAAAACCGGCTTACTTCTAAGGCAGGGATTTAACTAAATCTGGCGTCAGCCGAGGACTAAATAATATTAGCAAAGGCATAATAAAATGAATTTTTATCTCTCCTTCCGGGACTTGAATGACCTGTTAGGATTAAGAATAACTCCATTCGGTTCAAATTACTAATTAAAATATAATTGTTTGAATTATGAGGAATTAGGATTATTGCTCGTTAGTAGCACAAGCGAATGTCTCCATTAAGCTGTTAGAAATTAAAACATTTGAATTAAAATTTGGAAAAGGATTAAATAATTTGCAATATATTTTCATACTTAAATGTTTGCCTTTTGCTGTTTAATTAAATATTTGTTGGTGCTATCGTGATTTAGTTTAAACAAAAACCAAATTTGAGAGATATTACGAGTTTTAATTGTGTGAAGTTTAAATGTTTTTTCTTTCAATACTCGTAATAGCCACGGTTTGCGTCGAAGTTATTATCGAAATCCTTGTATCATCAGACGAAGTGAAGTCATCACGTATATAAGGTCAATATTTTTCACGTGAAAATGTCTGGGCGATGCAATCCATAGCCCGGGATATATCGTCGTCTATGGATAAGGAGTATCTATTCAAAACAGCAACGATTTAAGTTTTCGAAGCTGCAAATCTTTTAATATAAAAAAAATTCTTTTTCATCCCACCAGCTCGGAAAGAGTACTTTTGCTCCTCGATATCAGGGCGCAAAAATCGTTTTTACCCTCTAGAGGTTAAAGTAAATTTGAATTTAGAACATCGTGTGTACTGAGGTTTTGAATTCAAAACACAATTCAACCTATATATTTCCACCTCCTTGGTGCCGAACGCATCATACATTTTTTTTGAATATGTTAAAAACTCAGACTCGGAACCTCCTTGTTGTTCTTACTTTTTTTAATTTGCTTAGCGCGAAAACATTTAAAAATTTGCATTTAGTCATTTCCTCGCTGAGGTGGAATGAAAAGTTACGTGTTGCACTCGAGTGCAAAGATTTTTCACCTTGTGCTCTTTTGATTCCCTTGCTACGCTCAGGATTCTAATTCTAATAACAATTTAGATCGTAATTAAATCTATATATATAAAAATCAATGCCACTTTTCGTTGTAAGTGAACTCCTCCTAAACGGCTATACCGATTTGAATTATTTTTTTGGAATACGTTTGGGTAGAGCCCTGGATGGTTTAGATTCACAAATCAGCCCGGAAGATAGCGCTGTAGTTGGTATCTAGGTTATTATTCGAGCGAAGCCGGAACTGGCCGCTAGTCCTGTATAATTGTTTGGAACGTAAAGTGGTAGTAAATATAAAATAGTTACCTGTATGGGGCACCAACAGACTGCAAACACCACAACGACCACCACCACCATTCTGGTGACCTTCTTCCTCCCCCCTCCTGCTCTCAGCAGACACCCTCCCTCCTGGAGCGCTCTTCCAGAGTCTTGTCAGCATACACATATACAGCACGCTAATCAGCGCCAATGGTATCACATACGAAGATAAGAAGAACGACATCTGGAATCCCAGCTTACTATACCCTTGCTCTTCTAAAAATACGCAAGAAGAATGATTTCTGTGAAAATAGGAGTATTCTCTCTCCCCATGACAAATTCCAACTGGTATTGCTGTTGTTAGAATCACCACCCATATGCAGGCAATGGCTAATAAGGCGTTCTTCTCCGTCCTTATCGACATTGACGCAATGGGGTGTACCACGGCCATAAATCGATCCACGGACATTAAGACTAGGGTGTATACTGAAGCGTGTGCTGTGACTACTATGAAATACTGGACGACTTTGCACCACCAGTCTCCGAACGGCCATCTTGGCATGACGTAGTCGGTTGCGGTGAACGGTACGCAGAAAATTACGAATAGAAGATCAGCAACAGCGAGGTTTATGATGAGGAGGTTTGTGGTGGATCTCATGCCAGGGTTTGCAGCTACAACGAGCACAACTAAAGCGTTGCCAACAAGACCAACGATGCCGATGAAACCAAAGAAGATAGGGACAACTCGTGAAACAACTTTTTCTAGTAACTCTCCACTTTCGTAATCGTTTGTATAGTTGCAAGCGCCGAGGTTGTCCATCTCACTGGTGAGGTTGAGGCATATGTTGAAGAAATCGTCTTCGGTCGACTGCATCTTGTGGCTTTTGTCACTGCAGCATCATCAGGATATAGAGTTACCTGAAAAGAAGAAAAGCAATTTGTTATTTCTTTAGATTTGTTGAATTTAAGAAACAACTAAAAATCACAAGGGAAATAAATATCTTAAGGTACAAGTTCACGCTGAGACCGCGACCGGAGACCGCGACAGGCACTTGACATTATGGAATTGTATGGGCGCCAATTCACGCCGCGACCGCGACAGGAGACTGAAACATGCACGTGTCGCAGTCTCGACGCGAACTGGCGCCCATACAATTCTATAGTGTCAAGTGCCTGTCGCGGTTTCCGGTCGCGGTCTCAGCGTCTCTGTCTGTTCGCGGTCTCTGTTTGCGGTTTCCTGGCGCGGTCTCGCGTCGCGGTCACAGTGCCAACTTGTACCTTTAGGATGACGATATGTGGTATTACCCAGGTTAAATGGCGGAGCTACTAATAATAGTTTCAGTTTCAAATTCTCATGCGTGTGTTACAGGTGAACAAGATCCATGAAACTACATTTAAATATCGGCGCTTCACTACTCCACATGACCACGATAATCATAATAAATACTAGTGAAATATAACGATACCGATTAAGTTATTGTTAAAGTTCAAGAATGTAAATTGGTTGATGTTGACAAATAAATGTATGACTAAATTAGATAACTATACGAAAAACCGGATTACATTTTTTAGCTCCATTGAAAAAATGGTTAGACATTTTCACAGTTTCCCAGAATTCGCAGTAAATATTATATTTGCAAATCACTGAACCCACAATGTGGGATGAAATGAGAAGAATATTGATATTTTTAACGAACAAATGTGAATTGAAAACAGGAAACCGTTTGAAGTCGAAAAAACGTAATACATCATTATTACGGGCCCCTTATCGTTGCTGTGTTTACGTTTCATCCAAAATAACCTATCGAGTAATGGCGTCGAGAGATTTACTAACAGTATTGATATTTTAGACTAAAATACACCTAACATTCCTAACGAACCGTAATTCTCTCTCGCAATCATAAATTCGAAGAGTTGCAAACTTTTTCTGAACAGCGTTTAGGTATTTTATTGACTGCTCAGTTACTGTTTCGGTGATCAATTCTGAGGATTCCCGGAATAACACATTCCATGTTGAGAATTCACATTACATTTTGACGAAGTTTTTTTCGATGAATAAGGAAGAAGGGCCAATTTCGTTCCATTGAAAGTCGACAGGTGCCTCTCGGAAACTTGACTCGCAATCAAGCATTGAAATTGTGTTTGATAAGGCATTATGAGCATTCGAATCTATACGAATTTCAAATTTTTAGCTTTATTAGCATTATTTGTGCGTGATTTATGATGAGATTTGAAGACGCAGTGAGTCAAAAGCAAATACTTTTGTGATATTGGGGAGAGCTCATTTGAAAAACATACAATTTAGTATGACGCATTTATATTGCTAATTTGAGTCGTTCCATACTTTCGTAGAAGTCCCGTGACTTTTTTATAGTATAGAGGGACGAGATGAGCAGAATATGTGACACGCAGCTATTGGAACATGAAGAGTCAAAATAACTGTAAAGCAAGAAAAGCACTCACTGCACTGAGCACATTACCCAAGGAATTTAAAACGTTTTATCTTTAAGCTACTATCTTAATATATATAAATCTCCTGTCACGATGTTTGTCCGCGATGGACTCCTAAACTACTTAGCCGATTTCAATAAAACTTGCACACCGTGTGCAGTTTGATCCAACTTGAAAGATAGGATAGTTATAATTTCGATTATTTGTCTTTACTTATATGACAATATCCGAGCGAAGCCGGAATGGTCCGCTAGTATTATATAAATTTCACAGGAATACTGGACTTTGTGCACACAAAGTGCTTTGAAAGCCTTCATTCAAAAAATGTAAAAATTTCATAATTTGAACAGGTACACCAGTGTTTTGCATCTAGGAAGTTTGATTTCATAATCGTAAAGTTATAGTTAACTCACACAGAGGGGGAACGCAGCGAGTGTTCTGGGCACGTTCGGGCAGGGGTCAGTGCGCGGTGGTCTTTTTGACCTTATTTAATTTGTATTGTTTTATTCATTTTTAGGGTTCCGTAGCCAAGTAGCAAAATACGGGACCCTTATAGATTCGTCATGTCTGTCTGTCTGTCCGTCCGTATGTCACAGCCACTTTTTTCAGAAACTATAAGAGCTTTACTATTGAAACTTGGTAAGTAAATGTAATCTGTAAACCGCATTAAGATTTTGAAACAAAAAATAGAAAAAAAAATTTGGGTTGTCCCATACTTAGAACTGAAGTTCAAAATATTTTTTTTGTTCAAAACCATACGTGTGGGCGATCTATGGATAGGTCATCAAAAATGATATTGAGGTTTCTGACATATTTTTTTCTAAACTGAATAGTTTTCGCGAGGGACTCTTCCAAAGTTCGCCGGCACCAGCGGAAGACCAGCGTCAGTTGGATCCAATCGGCATTATGCTGAGCTGGGGCCGGGTTGTGACAAAAAAACATAATTTTAATAGATTTCATAGAACGATGTATGTATATGTATATAAATTTGGATGTGTGTCTTTTTTGTCACAATAAACAATTTATTTATAGTCATTTGTCATTTGTCAAAGTGGTAAAAGTGTCCCCCCCCCCTGTAACTTATAAAATGTATGATGTACATTCCCATGTAAACTATCAACGAAAATTGGTTTGATTGAGATCTAGTAAGTAGTTTTATTTTAATACGTCATACATTGGCTATTGTTAAAAAACTGATTAAAGTAACAACGAACTACAAGAACTTTTATGTTATGTTACTTGCTGCTACGGAAGCCTTCATGGACGAGTCCGACTCGCACTTGACCACTTTTATTTCTGTGGAGAGTTATAATCGTAAAATTATAGTTGCGAATGTCGCCTGAACCTCAGTTTTCTTCAGAGCAGATGCACAAATTTCTCATCATCACAGGCTTTAACAGAGCAGCAGGTCTACTACGAAGTCCGATAAACGATATATCGGTCGAAGTTATGGACGTTTCATACCACGAAATACAATCGGTCGGTTGATGACACAAAAACTGTCAAATCAGCGTCGGTCGGGATGAACGAAACGCCCGATCACATCAACCGACCGATTGTGTTTCGTGGTATGAAACGTCCATAACTTCGACCGATATATCGTTTATCGGACTTCGTAGTAGACCTGCAGGCAAACATCAGTGACGTGTTCTGAAAACGAGATATTCCGATTTCCCCATAATGATAAAGTCAAGGTTACTATGCGACCATGGTCATGAATGATGAGAGGTATTTTCGTAACCATTGGCGTTGTATATCTGAGTTTCTAATAAAAAAAATGATCGCGATTAACTCCCGTGTATTGTTTCTTATTTGAGTTCTATTAACGAAAGTTTAAATGCCATGTTTGCTCACAAGCATGAGCTAGATTTTGCTTGTTTGAATTTTTCTGGGTAACCATTACTTTTAGTTGATCTACAATCAATCGTTTCAAATACGTTTTTAGTGCTTACAAAGTGGAGAATTGAACTTGGCGGAAAAATGCAATCTACACCTAATCAAGACTAGAGTGAATAGATTCACTGTGAGCAAGCGAGCTTTATCTAAACACATCGTTGTTTTCCATCACATTAGGTGTGGACGCAATTGCAAAGTGTGGCAAACGCAAGACATGTCGAAATCAACCATGTGATGCATGTTTTTTTTTATAATGGTCATACTAAACCAACATAAACAACGATTTCCGTTGTTTTAAAAACCTCCCATTGGAGAATTCCAACGAAAAGGCAACAGAACTTCAAATAAAATAGTAAAACGTGTCTGTGTTTGTTTTAGTATTTTTATTTAGAACTTAATTACCCAACTGTTACGTAAAATTTAATGGAGTGACACTGAATTGTGTAAATTGTCGCCTCAGAATAAATGATCTTGCAGATTGTAATCTAGGTGCAACGAATTTTATATTTTTACTAGTTGTACCCTGCCACGCTTCCCTGTGGCATATTGTGATGCAAAATTTAGATGAAAACAATCCTTGATGCGGGTTATTTATCATTTTAAAATTTCAGCTCGATCGGTGCAGAACTTTTTGAGTTTTTGAAGCGTACACAAACCAACATAACGTTTTTATATATAAAGATATGGTGATTGTAATTACATATTTTAGATTAGCAATTCACCCTGGCTTCACTCGTGGTACATAATATATACCACTCAGAGGTCACGTACCTATCCAACAGTGGGGCATTTCACGCCAAGCGGACAACCAACAAGAACAAAATTAAAAATTTTGACTACCTCCGATTTGTTATCTGTTACAACATTTTACTAGTCAATCCCTTTCATTAAGGGAATTGTGAAAAAATAAACGTATTTCGCCATTTTGTGGTAGCGGCCATCTTGGATTTGAAATTTGTCATAGTGCAAAGTATTCTACTAGTCAAGCCCTTTCGTTTGATACCCATATTGAGGTAGTAGTGAAAAAAATAATATGATTCGCCATTTTGTGGTGGTGGCCATCTTGGATTAGATTTTTTATCATGTATAGTATTTTACTCGTCAAGTCCTTTCATTTGATACCCATATTGAGGTAGGTTGTGAAGAAATATTTTATTCGCCATTTTGTGGAGGCGGCCATCTTGAATCGATATTAACCAAACTTAGTCCATGCTTTGGTCAATTACACTTCTAGTAGACGTGGGTGTCTGGGTGTGGCTAGCGTGAAATGCCCCCAGTGCAAGAATTTTTGAAATCAGTCCAGTATCTTCTAGGCTTAGCGTGTTTAAACAAATAAACTCGTTAGCTTTGTAATATTAGTGTATAGTATATATATATCTGTAAAAAAACTAATTTTAATATTATATTGTTTTTAATTTCATTGAATATTATTTTCGAAATGGATGAATGAAGCTAAACTAATTTGGCAATGGACCATTACAATGCCGCCATCGTGGAAACCATTTATATATAAATTGATAACATTTTGTACCTTTGATGTATTGATAAATTTTATTTCATATTTTCTATTTAAACATAGATAAAAACTACATGTTTTACAATATGTTATAGCTTATATACTATAATATAATACAACACAGACTTTTAGAAGCATAGGATATAAATAATAATGACATTTATATTATTCATGCACTACACTTAATATGTTTACTTTGAATTAATGACAAAATAATCTAAGTTACAATACTTTAATATCAAGTACGAGTGCATATAAATATACCCTACGCGTTTCTAAGTCGTTGAAAGTTATCCATCTGTCCGTCATTAATCTGCGCCTCTATACAGGTGTATAAGCCTGAATGGAACTATTCGGAGAGGTAAACATAAACGTAATTGTTTGCGTAATAAAGCTAAATCGGATATTCGTCTGAAGTGTACCTTTGGTTACATACGGCCGGGTACCAGCAATTGTACGTTTGCTTTTCGTAGAAGCTTCGTTTTACGTTTTAGTGGAATTGCGGATGTGGCGCCTATTTTTTACTTGTATTTCTCCCAATACCATTGTCCATGTTAATGTTGAAATTGAATGATTTTTTGAAGAAGCTTTGTATTTAGATTTACATAGGGGCTTACTTAGTTAGGTAATAAATCTGCTTGCAGAATTGTAGGCAGATTAACTACCTAAGTGGGTTTGGTTCCGATTCACGGTAAAAAAACGAGATGAATAAAGATATTTGTTCTGTGTATGTGTTATTGTGATGTAATGTGTAAAAGTTTTAAGTATGGAAGCAATATAGTATTGTCAGCTGTCTTGTTCCCATAATACAAGCTTGCTTAAATGGAGACTATAGAAATAGAAAATATTTATTATCATGTAGTATCATCAAGTCACATTCACAATCATTAACTTAAGTAAACCTAAACATTTGGGATGATCCTGTACAGACTCGTCAATAATTATAAAGATATAATTACATCTTATCTTATACCTTTAAACGAGCAATTCTTGTAGGTATATATATATATAGAATCTGAATCTCGGAAACGGCTCGAACGGTTTTCATGAAATTATATATACAGAGGGTTTCGGGGACGATAAATCGATCTTTTATTTCTTAAAAACATCATTTTATGCGCATTTTTAGACAATGAAAAACTCCTACAATGTCATTAGAATACGAGAACTTATGTCGCCACTGTTCTTTAAGTCTAAATGGCTCAGACGGAATATGCTCGCCCTCGGAGTCAATAGGCCCCAGTTCGAATCCTGATGGTTACACTCGGGTCTTTTTTTTTTGTTCTTTTTTTCAGAGAAAATCTTTTAATTAGAGCCCTTCATAAACGCATTTGAACCGAGCAAGCTTCGGTCAACCAGGTACTTTTAATTAAGTACGTTTCTAAATTTACCATTATAAATTTAAAATTCTAAAAGTACATCTGTAAAGGGGCTATTATTAAATACATATTTTTCCGTATACAATTCATGCAATTAATATAGATTATGCATTATGTAGGTATAACTAGACATTAATCACGTTTTGGAAATGCAAAATGGTGGCACCATTTTGCATTTCCAAAAACTAAAAAGGTAATTAAATTTTGCTTCCTCTAAGGTTAGGTATTGCTTATAAATAGGCAATTGTAGGATGAAGTATTTTCTGATCTGTGCTATAAGTATGTTGGGTGAGAAATATGTCATTAAATATCTATTGGTTTATTTAAGTATCCAGGATAAAAAGTACCGGACAACAATCATCTATTGATTGGCTATGTAAGACTGTACATGCCTAGGTACTTATACTACCAAAATAATATATAGATATTATTTTAATATAATAATTAAATTGAGATAGTTACAGTATTAATTATAATATATAGTAACAATAATGCCCCTATACAGCATTTTATTAATTTTCTGATGTACATTATTTTATATTTTCAATGACATATTTTTTGCAAATGACGAGAGAGAAATATTAATACTATGTTCAGCAATTTGTTACTAATTCTAATGTATGTTTTTAAAATGTCAATAAACGCTATCTTATCTTATCTATCTGCATTTCTAATTGTTTATCGATCCGTTCAGTTTGAACAACCGATTTTTTTTTCATTTATATAGAGTGGGAATTAAATATTTTAACATAAAACATAAAAATCACATTGGACTAGAAGCACCTTACGGGCTTACAGGTGTTGTTGACATTAGCTTTTTTTTTCGGGGAAAAAGTAGCCCATGTCCTTCCATGCTATATATATTAGTATGAAAACTAACGTGGTTATTACATGTTTTACATAAATACACGTTTAATATAGTCAGTCCAGCCCGACTCAAGTTTCGATCGCGTCCGGCGATCTTTTTCAAAGAGAGTGCGCGCGCGGGTTCGCAGCTCGTTTAGCACGACCGAAACTTGAGTCGGACTGGACTGACTATATTAAACGTGAGCTACCCGTGTATTTATGTAAGACTATATATACATGATCTGACAGAAAGCATTCCAAATCTTAAGCCGAATTTTCAGACGCTATGGCGTGATTAAGTAACAAACATTCAGATTTTCTCATTTATAACATTAATATGAATCTTGCGAATATGCGTTTGGATTTGAAGGTTTTTGTTTTCTATTATAGGTTTCACTTGACAGCCGTGTCACTTGACGTTTACCAAAAATGGATACTAAAATCGCAGTATAAAGAAATGATACTTTTATTTATACTTTTTATTGGGTAGCCTTTACCTCGCCTTTGAACTTCGAAGAAACGCTGATAATGTCGAGACACGGGTAGATTTAATCGAAAATTGGACCACGCTCACGAAATACTACTTGGCAATGGCGGGAGCGCGTTTAGCGGGGTTTCCGCGTCTCACCCAGCACTCCCCGCATGATTGTATGATTTATAGCCTGTGTGGAAGGAAGTAAAAAACTGTGTAAAACGGGAGAGACTTGTTAGGTGTATCTATAATCAGAATGAGCATACTTGAATGAATTATACTTGGGAGCTCTATCTGCATAGACCGCATAGCCCGATTTAGGTCATATAAAACATAAAGATATGGTACCACATTTAACAAAATCTACACGATCTACAAAACAAAACAAAAAAACATCTAATTTGATACAGAATTGAAGGAGCTATCGCAAAACCCTCTTTTTGAAAGTCGGTTAAAATGATAAATATTTACCAAAAAGTATGTTATGACAAAAAAAAAATAAAGCGTATTTTTATTGGACATAATAACAAAGTTTTATAACGGAAATATTGCTTGCGCATGAAAAATACCCTATTTCTAACTGGTTCCGGAAACTCAGTAGTGAAACGACTTCCCGGGTTAAAAGAGATTGATGGCTACCGGCCTGCATTTACCCGTAGAGCTAATAATTTGCTGGACAATATTGTTGGTAGCGATTTTGTAAAAAAAAATCTTATAGATAAAACGATTGGATCGGGAAGAAAATGTGTATTTTTAAACTACATAATTATGTTAAAAAACAATTAATATTATATTAGTATTCTACACAGGATACAGTCAGTTCGCGATACGTAAAATAAACAAAAAATACCCAAAATTGATAATAACAAAATTATGTGATTTAATTGAATATGCGAGCGAGAAACGTACAGCTGACTTTATCTTTCTCCCTCGGGTGCTCTCAGCGATCCCAAGTTCACCCGATCGAGGCTTTCACTTCCGAGCGTGAGGATCAACCTCAGCCTACGAAATAATCTGTGTACGGTGCGCCAAAAGAAAAGAAGTGTTACTTCAAAAAGTAATTGTAATTAAAAGCCCAATTTTTTTAACTATGTTCTTGGAACATTGTGCCTATTGTTATTCTTCTGGTTGGTACACAGTTTACGTTGCTTTTTAACAATAATCTGTCCGTCAAATTGAGGTTATTTCTGGCAAATGTTATCGTTATCAATAAACAGATGTCAGACATAGTGTTGTGGTTTGATGAAATATTGACGGCGAGATTGACGTATTGATGTTCAATGGTAGAGGAGTAAAAAGCTTTAGAATTTGAATTTAAAAAAAACTTTACACGTTTTAGCAAACTGTTTTTGTGGTGATATGACTCTTTGCAGACTCAGCCAGGAGAAGTACCAGACCTGTGTCAGTTATTCTACAATAAACCAGCAATGTGCAAAGATAATTGTGTTCCGGTTTAAAGGGTAATATTTCTAGAGAAATTACATGGCTTGGAGATATATCAGCTTATATCTCAAAGTGAAGAGCGTAGTGCGGTGCTATATAATTAATTGGACCTTTGACGCTGAAATAGCAGCGGGACTCTGGCGGTAAAAGTTTAAGCGTTTTTTTTAAAGTCATGCAATTTTCTTTTTATAACATCCCATAACAGTTATGGGTAGGCGTGTTGCTTACCATCAGGCAGAAGTCCTGCTCTTATCGTTATTCTAAACTATGAAAATAAAATTGCGCGTTTTCAAAAAAAAATAACGCCAAAAATTGTTTACATACGCTTCCAACTAGCAGTTCCCAAATTTTTTTTTTTTTTAACTTTTATAGGTTTACACTTGACCGCCATCTCGCCTGATGTTAAGCGACGATGCGGTCTACGATGGAGCGTGTTTACCTAGAAGAAACCGATTCACTCTCGATTTGAAGACACCAAGATTATAACTATCGGGGAAAACCCACTCAGGCAACTCATTCCACAGCTTAGATGTTCTTATCACAAACGTAGAGTCAAACCTCTTCGTCCGTGTCTTTGGAATATCCACCATGAAACGGTGCCGCTTCTTTGAGTTCCGAGAAGTACGATAGAAAAAAAGGGCAAGGAGGCATCCTACATGGGTCTCCTGGTGGTTCATTTGACCCATGAATTGTGTTTACGGGCCTGCAGTCTATTAGTGAGTACCCTTTCATTACGCATAGCAACAATGTGATAGTAATAAGTTTGACTAAATGTAGCTTTAAAAGTTACAGACTTACACAGTACAGTGACAAAAGAAACTTCACAACATAAGTAAACATGAAATGTTCCGGAGAATTAAACCAGTGACACTTTTTATTCGACAATATAAGACTCTGATACTAAAGCTTAGTCTAACTACATACTATCTACCTAATTTGGTTAAGGGTTCTTTTGTCCAGAAAATGATGTAAGAGTGGATGGAACAATGATGACTCCTAGTATTACTCAGACGAAAAAAATAATTTTAAATTCAATTTTGTTCACGGGCCTCTAGTCTTCAATACATTTCAGCTTATCCATCAAACTTTTTATAGTTACAGAAACGTTTTAGTAAATTAAAAACAGTGTTACTATTACATTAAAAAGTTATAAGTAAAATAGACAAATTTTAAACATCCCAGAGTAATCAAATTTCTCGGGATTGAGCCTCAAACTATCCTACAGACGTCAAAAGCTCTCTAGGTCTAAGCAAACTAGCCCTTGGGGTATTATTGGGCGGCTCTTTGTTTTACTACTTTCTGTAGAGCCGTCGAGTTTATTCAAACGAGAATAATACATTTCGAGAGATTTCCTAGCCTAAGTGCCTTTACACTGGTGGCAAATATTTTTTGTTGAGGTTTAGAAAAAGTGTTGAGGCTTTGAAATATGGTAATAGCTACTAGAGATTCAACTCAATTTAAAGGTTTTTCGTGTTTATATTACATGTTTTTGTTGTCAAGTAGGTACGAGTATAGTGCTTAGAGAATATTAAGATAAGTATACAACTTTATTCAGTTCAAGCGATCTTTACTTTTTGCCAACAAAAAGTAGAACCCAGATACGGCTAAGCTGGTATCTTAAATTAGTCTGTTATGTGGCAGGCATGTTGCTTACCATCAGGCACGGCCTGCTCGCCTAGTCACTCTATATTAAAAAAAAAAGTATTTTAACATATATTTTTTATTTTAACTTTCTTGTACGGTTTTGTATTGACATTACAGCTTAAAGTAATATAATACTGATAAAAATATCGATAGCTGTATGTACTAGTATGTGTGCGTGCGTGCTTGTTTGAGAAATAAATACGAAAACCTTTACAATGTTTAAACTATGAGCACTTCAACAAATTCGACGTTTGGAAATACGAAAATATAAAAACCCGTTAAAGCACCATTTTATAAAAACGGCTGTATTTCCCACGTCAGGCCCTTATAAAGGGCAGCACAATCGGGGTCGAGTGTCGAAGGGTCGGGAACCGTCAGTGTGAGCCTAAATCCGTCAAATAGCTACAAAAAGAACCGTTCACCGTTTTGCATAGCTTTTACTTCGCCGATAGTGAGCTATGAAGCTCAGGGGATCTCTGCCGAGGCTTAGCTCCCAATTTTATAGTTGCGTTCGGATACCGACTGGAACGAATCAGAAAGTCGTATAAAATACATAAATGCGGTTAAAAAAACTATTGGTTCTGTTGTTTGAATCTTAAAAAATATATTTTAGAAAACCTGAAAGTGGTACGATTTGGTTTGGAATATGTTGGTACCTTTACTATAATTTTTCGACCTGATCTGATCTGATGAGTGCGTTATTAAGCGTGTGTTCAAGTGTGTTTCAATGATTTTGACGCAACATTTTTTAAGTTAAATTAAGTTTTAAGGCAAAGAGTTGATTTTAAGGTTAATTAAAAGGTCTTTGACGGCCAGTATCAATGCACTGCTGATTTTAAGCTACCCACACCTCTCCGTCTATTCTGAGTCAATCCTATCGTATTCACCGAAATGGGTCTGATGTCACTGACACATCTGACTGTTGGTCTGCCAACAAAGCGCTTGATATCATCATCATCAGCCCACTAAATGTTCCCACTGCTGGGACTCGGGTCTTATCTTGCAATTAGAGAGTAGATAGCTTGATATCAATCGGTAGCAATTAAATTTGGGATCTTCACCTACCGCCACCAAGCGCGGCGGCAACATTTCCAGTCCAACACTATTTACTATGGATTTTTTGGTATTAAAAGGGCTGTGAACGCTTTAAAAGCAGCGGTGGCCTAGTGTCTACATATGTAATGTGTAACCGTTTTTACAATAGTGAGGTCATCAGTTCAAATCTCCTTGCACCAAGGTTTTATAAAGAAACCATCTACCATCAAGAAACCGCCATGTTCATAAAGAAAGGGAAATGGGTTATTTACCAACCGATACTTGCCTAGTGCAGTGGATTGAGGCTTTGACTCTTTTCTTGATTTTAGGAAGTGGACTGCTTTTGATCGATCTTATATAAATATTCTAGTGACAAATACTACGGCAATGCTGGTGGAAAAAAAATAGCATCTAAAATACTGACTCCAGCCCTGTCCAGTCATTCTATACCAGTTTAATAAAGGTATGGATGAAATACAGTAAATGGCACTTATTTGTTTGTATAACGTGAATCGTTTCTATGTCTTCAAAGCTATAGGTACGTTTAAAAATAAAACAAGTCTTTACAGAATAAATGATTCCTCTTTTATTCTCTCTATTTATCTTTTATTTTTATTTTCTCATTCACATCAAAAATGTCTATTTCGTTGAACGCGAAGTTGCAAAAAATGCAAAGCCCCATAAACGACAGTAGCAATAAAAAAGTTTTGCCTTCCAAGAAACATATTCTCAGTAATTTTTGTAAAAGACTGCGTAGTTATATTTCAGTAGGAAAACTTTTATTACACATTTTTAATGAATACACGTAACTCACGTATTTTCAGTCCAGTCCAACTTAAGTTTCGGCCTCTTCCGGCAACCAAAGAGAATGCGTCCGCGTGACCGCAGCTCGTTTAGCACTGACTGCCTAGGTATATCAAACGTGAGTTACGCGTGTAATCATTATAAAAGACTGCGTAGTTTCTCCAAAATTCAGACATTAGGGAAAAGATTTGACACGGCCGATCGAGCGTCGAGATATCTGAACGCGGCTCCAGAGTCGAGGGTCCTCGTCCCCGCGGAGAAAGGTCGAGAGCTGTCGACCACTTGTAGCTGGAAAAACCGGGGCTGCCGGACGGCAGGTTTCAATTTTCTTTTTGAACTTTTCTACATATATTTTTTTACTTAACTGTCGTTGGCTCTTGCTGATGTATTCTGTAATAAATTACCGCGCTTAGAAACGAAATGAGTAGTAGAGATTTTACCCGCGTTGGTCCCACACCACACTCCGGACACTCCACTAAAACTACATACAAACGGCGCTGTCGAATTACCTACTCTTCACACAACTACGTAGATGTCGTTCGTACACACGCGTGAATGTGTGCGTTTAGTCTAGGGTTACTGAATTGTTTTATTGAATAGCTTTGCCCCGTGAGTTTACCTGCCAGTGTAAATTATCCCAAAATCTTCCTTGTCTAAAATCCTCATTTCGTGTTGGATTTTTCAATACAAATATAGATAGATATAGTCTGCTGGATAGACCTAGAGAACGCGTTTGGTTTTGTCCAGCATGAACTTATGATATTTGCCCTAAAATGGTATAACTTTCCTGCTGAAATTATTGACATAATTAATTATTATTATTGTCACTTAAAATTCGTCATAGCAGTAAACAAGGAATACACAAAACCACTTGAATACAATGTAGGACTATTCCAAGGGTGCTGCTTATCACCAATAGCATTTAATATAGTTATAAATATTTTAGTAGACAAATTAATATCCCGTGAAAAGAAATGGGGCTACCGGTTTAAAATCAACAATAAGTACACTGAGTCAATCTTGGCCTTTGCGGACGACCTTGCAATACTTACACGTAATCCCAAACAGTGTCAAGAATTGTTGAACGAAGTCGATGAGTTCTGTACATGGACGGAGAGAATGAGGACAAAACCATCTAAATGTCATTGTCTTTGTCTGGGTAGACGAAATACCAAATATACGTCTTACGATCCGGGACTCTCCATAAGTGGCCAAGGAGTTGCCACAATTGCAGAGGCAGTGCCTTTCAAATTTCTTGGTAGAAAGATAGATCACAAAGGACGTACACCATCATTAGAGGTGGTTGTTGAAAATTTCATGAACAACCTCAATAAGGTAGACCAGCAGCCTATCAGCAATATCAAAAAGCATGGATATATGACAACTACCTCACATCACGTCTCACTTGGCCTTTCCTAGTATATGACATCGGTAAAACTCTCCTGGCAAAGCTAGATGCCAATGTCATAAAGATATTGAAGTCATGGTTCGGATTGGCACATCCGGCTGATCCCTCTACTCTTTTTAGGGATCACAATAGTTTTGGGCTGAAACTAAAGAAACCGTCTGAACTTTACAAACACCTAAGAGTTACAAAAACGCATGTTTTGGGAAAGTCGCAAGACGAATTAATTACATCTCTCCCAAAAGACAAAACTGCTTCAGACCTGGAATCTTCAATTCCATAAACAATTTATGGCAGGTGCACAAGTAAATACTGCTGGGTTGGGTGCGAGAAAGAAAAGGGAAGACCGAGACATGGTAAAAACCTTTCTACAACAAGACGAAAATAACGGTTACAAAGTGCACGCTATGAATTTAGAAATTGAAGTGTGTGGTTAACCATAGGTGAGTTTTGTATCTCATTAGCTCTAAAGTGGCGCACCTTGATTTATGACTGGTCTCCTGCCTTATTAAAATTTTATCTAAATGCATTCCAAATGACCCTCCCTGACCAGAGTAACTTGGTAAGGTGGGGAAAAGCCTCTGAAAAATGTTGCTATACTTGTGGAGAGGCGATATGTACAGCAAGGCACATATTGGTGGGATGCAAGGTGCTCCTTAATGGGGGTCATTACTCACGGCGTCATGACAGAGTACTTGAAATCATACGTGAAGCCATGAGCCTTTCAGTAGCTAGAGCCCAAAAGGGATTGACGACAAACAACAGACAAATTAACTTTGTAAAAGAAGGCTCAACTTCAAACTCCAGGAACAAGCCTTACTCAATCCTGGGTACAGCACCTGATTGGACTATTTTAATGGACACGTATGAAAAGCACTACAAAATCCCAGAGGATGTGGGTGTTTCGTCATCCAGACCGGACATTTTCCTTTTTTCTAGAGCTACGAAACGCATAGTCCTTGTAGAACTTACCTTACCGTGGGAAACTAATATACCTAAAGACCACGCGATGAAACAAAATAAGTATTACGACCTCCTAAACGAATTAACAAAAAACAGCTATGTTGTTAGTTTATACGCTGTAGAAGTGGGAGCGAGAAGTATACCAGCAAAATCTCTCTATAACCTGCTGAAAGACCTTGGCTTATCCAGGAGTGCAGTAAGTTCTATACTAGAACGAGTATCTAAAGCTGCACTAGTAGGCTCATATCAGATTTGGCTGGGCAGGGGAGAGAAAAACGAGTAGTGAAGGTGAGTGTTGATGTACGTCAGAAAAGGGCGGGCCCCTTAAACCTACGCCCGAGTCACAAGTCTCGGGATCTACTCGAGTTTTCTCTCTCTACCACACGATGGACCCGGCACCCGCACGGTGAATCCATGGAATGCTAAGAAGATCGTCTCAAAACTTTTGAAATCCGAAGGGAGAAGATACGAAACAAAGTATGTAGGATATATAGGTACCATGGACGAATTGATTTTAGTTACACTTAACCAAAAAAAAAATGGCAATATACTAATTAAATAATTAATGTATTTATTTATTTCAATCAATTAGTACCGACTTATCGAATTACACTAATGAGAATAATAATTGAAATATATGAAAGTACAGTGATTAAACTTTGAACAATGACTAAATTCAATACCAATTACAAAAAATAACAAAAATTTGAATAAATGTAAAAAGTTATCTACTAAAGTCAAAAGTAATAATAATCTTAATATATTAATAAATATTAATAAATTAATATTATTATTAATAATATATTAATATCAAAAACAAAATTCTGATGTCAAAAAATAATAATGTTAATCACTCCACATACCTATCGCCTATTTCATCTAGGCTAGTCACAGAACATTAGATTGAGTAAAACTACGTTCACAAGTTGCATATGAAAAGGCATCATCGATGAAATCTCAGTAGAAATTCTTTTCTCGTATAATAGACGAAAAATTTGGTACCTAAATTACAATTCATATTTGATCACAGCATCGTGGTCGTATTTTCATAGAAAATTCGTTGGGTGATTTAAGAGTACTCGAAAAGGCCTGAGGAAAGAGGTAGCGTCGAACTGGCGACTGGCCTCGTGGCTAAGTGGGTAGTAACTCTGCCTGCGAAGCCGAGGGTCGTGGGTTCGATTCCCACCCAGTGCAAATATTTGTGAGATTATGTGACGAAAATGACGAAATGTTTGCACTTTGTCTGGGTGTTTCTATTTATGATAAGTATATATTTAAGACTATATGTATATATATTATATCAGCTATCTGGCCGCCATAGTACAAGCTTTGCTTAGTTTGGGGTCAGATGGTGTTGTGTGTGAATTGTCCACCAATATTTGTATTATATTTATTTAGGGAAGTATGAACCTATAAAAATTAAAAATAAAAATCTGCCAGTCACATGGCAAAGTGCAGCTGGTTCTATCTACTTGTCTTAAACTACACATTATTCTCTCTTCTACCGTCTAACAACGTCTACATGGCTAACTCCGCGGGGCGCACCTAGATCATTCATAAACAGAAAACGACAGAAACGATGAAAGCGATCATGTCAGTTGGCGGCCCCTCTGGTCCCTACATCCTACGTCGAGCAAATACAGAAAAACCTCTTTCCGGTCGCCGAATTCAACTGAGCCCCTTCCATTGAACAACCATACATATAATGTATCAAATGTCCAATTACTTTTCTCATTTACGTCTCCGAATATACGAAAATAACGAATAACTTTTCTATTTACAGAAATTCCTGACAAACTAATATTACTCGTGGACGTATCAAAAGTAATATACACTTATTTATTAAGTTGAATCGAAAGAGCATAATGACAAAATGGTGACTTTTCCTTATATGTCAGAGTTACTATGGGAACCGCGAGAAATACCGGGAAACCTTTTGAGGTGCGACAAACTTATTTGGACGATCGAACGCGGGGCCACAATAGAATTTATATAAACTCGATTGTAGCATTCCAGGAATTAAACAAATATTAATAACTAGCTGAACCCGCTACTTCGTTCGCGTAAGCAGATGTTACTGACTTATAGTGTAAATTAGCTGGAAGTATCGTACGTCAAAATATTTGCATTATGTAATCATTGAAAAACCGAGTGAATTTGTTTTCCCACACAAAAAAAATATTTAATTTTATCATCTTTATTTTTCTTTTTTTAAACAAAATTAAACATACTTATTAAGGTTTCGTAGTATCGAACATAGCCGCAAGTGTTAAGTTTGTAGGATTTTTATAGGATACATTACGAAAATTCTGAAGCTGATGTGCATGATCTGATTACCTACATTTCTCTTTTTATCCGCAAGCTGTTTTCTAGCTGTTACCCGCGACTTCGCCCGCGTAAAATTTTGAACGAAGCCTGTGTGGAATCAAAAAAATTAAAATTTTGAGTTTTAATTATAGGTACTCAAGCAAGTTGAACCCGTAAATCTAAGCCAAATCTTAGTGAAATGTTAATGTATGAATTTAATTGTAACACAGAAAAAAAATCCAAGAACGAAAGAATCCAAATTCGGCATCAAAATCCTTTTAGCAGCAAAAACTTATTAGTACAATTTAGAATAACAGTAACGCCACCTAGTGATGAAAGAAAAAAATACATACCACAATAGCAAAACATTGATTTAAATTGCCTTTAGTGCTTTTAGATTTAAACTGGCATTAGCGCCATCTAATGAGAATATAATGTTGCTTGTTATTTTGATTGTGAACGCAAATCACCTGTATTATCTACGCCAAAACGGGTGCATATATTTTTAATTTTTGGCTTTTACCTTACCATCACATCAAGTTAATTACAAAAATATATACTTAATTAATATGGAGTTAGATTAATATGGAGTTAAACGAAAATATAGACTTAGACCCCATGTGAAATTTTAGACTCTAAACATGTGTGGTATTTCAGGCTATAAGTTATCTGTTTCAATTTTCTACCAAATTTGCTTAGTCTTTCCGACGTCACAGTAACCGATTTGCTATTTCTGATTACAAACTACGTGTGTTTCGAATTCCTTCCAAATATGTTCAGCCGTTCCAACGTTGTCCTGTAACTGTAAATATTATGAATGCCAATGTTTGGATGTTTGTTACTTAACCATGGCGGAACGTATCAAGTGATCGGGCTGAAATTTGAAATACAATTAGATTATAGTCTGGAAGAACACATAGGCCAAACATTGCCTATGTATAGTTACTTATCTATATATCCCTATGTGTTACTTAAGCTAAGCCAGGAATATGTTTCAAATTTTAACTCGATACATTCAGCCATTCCAACGTAATTGAGCAGCAAAAATTTAAATATTGACATATTTATATAATATTAGGAAAGGATAGGATATTACAAAATTTTTGAAAAAATAAAACCGGTCAAATGCCAGTGGGACTCGCGCGCGAAGGGTTCTGAACCATTAGCAAATAAAATGATTTTATTGTATGGGAGCCCCCTTAAAAATTTATTTTATTTTAATTACTTACATTTAAAGAGAACATAAAACTTAATATTATGTGAATAGTGGAAGCGTCAACCAGTGACAGGTACGTTATTAGTATCGAGCAAGAAACGGTAAAAAAGTCAAGTTTGTTGTATGGAAATAAGCCCCTCTTAAATATTTATTTTAACTTTAGTATTTTTTATTAAAGCAGCAATAGAAATACATCGTCTGTGAAAATTTCAACTGTCTAGCTATCACCGTTCTTGAGATACAGTCTGGTGACAGACGGAAGGATGGACGGACAGCGAAGTCAGGTACGGAACCCTAACAACGGTCTGCTTCGGTTACCGAAGCTTGTTGAACACTACCTTTAAATTTTAAACAGTATTTGGATTGAAATAATACGTTAAGTTACGGCTGGTCTAGTAAGCTACAGCTGACTTAGTCGGGAGAACGCCGACTGTCGATCCGGAGACCCAGGGTTCAAAACCACGCGCACCACTATCTTTTCTGAGTCATGTTCGTAATGCCGGTAATTAAACGGTGAAGGAAAATATCGTGAGGAAACCGAAATGTACCTAGAATCTAAGTTATAAGTCATATGTCATATGTCATCCACCAACCGACACTGGGCCAGCGTGGTGGATTATAGCCTTGTCTCTCTCCTTGCGAGAAAAGGCCCCGACGTCCAGCAGTGGGAACATTTAATGGGTTGTTTATGCTGCTACTTATTATGCTGAGATGTTTTCTTCAAAAGAACAAAAAATTACTTCAATGACAGGTAATTTAATTCTGTCGTTCGACTAACTAAATACAGATACATCTAAGCTGATATTTGTTTTTTGTTGATATTTGAAAAACTACCTCCCTGTTTTCGATATATAAGATCACCTCTGAAGTATTTTCTACCAAACAAAAAAAGAATTATCAAAATCAACTCACAATTAGCGGAGTTATCGTGTAAAATAAAACCAAATAAAAAACATGCAACCCGATTGAGAACATCCTCCTTGTTTGAAGGAGGATGTTCTCATCCTCCTCCTTTTTCCACACAAAAATATATTTTTGACAATTATTTTGTCATTCAAGACGACGCGACGCGATCACGTGGGCACTTCAAACAAATGGCAAACCAATCAGGATTTGGGGATCAAAAGTAGCCTACAGCAATTTCCTTAGTTTAAACTAAAATCATGCCAAGTTTCAGCTGAATTGAATCAGTAGTTTCGGCGTGATGCGTGATCCCTATACAGAAAGACAGACAGACAGACAGACAGACAGACATGAAAGAAAAAAAATGCAGTTTCGCCATCAGTATCGACTATGGAGTGCCCCAAAAAAAATTTTTTCAAAATATCTTCAATGTACAGAATTCGACCCGTTACAGTTTTATTATAAGTATAGATTTCAGAAAAAAACAATAGAACAAGTAAAAAGCCGGCGCACTACCACTCACACATTCATGATTGATCCTCTGCTGGTATCTGTTTGCGATTTCGCTTCGATTTTTAAACAAGAACAAAATTAAAAATTTTGACTAACCCCCGACTACCTTAGATTTGTTATCTGTACAACATTCTACTAGTCAAGCCCTTTCATTTGATACCCATATTAAGGGAATTGTGAAAAAGGAAATGTAATTCGCCATTTTGTGGTAGCGGCCATCTTGGATTTGAAATTTTTCATAGTGCAAAGTATTCTACTAATCAAGCCCTTTCATTTGATACCCATATTGAGGTAGTAGTGAAAAATATTATATAATTCGCCATTTTGTGGTGGCGGCCATCTTGAATTTGAAATTTGTTATAGCGTTTAGTACTCTGCTAGTCAAGCCCTTTCATTTGATACCCATATTGAGGTAGGTTGTGAAGAAATATTTTGTCCGCCATTTTGTGGAGGCGGCCATTTTGAATCGATATTAACCAAACATAGCTAAGAATACCCGCACGGATATTAACTTTCAAATAAAAAAACCGCATCGAAATCGGCCCATCCGTTTGAGCTCTACGGTGCCACAGACAGACACACACACAGACAGACAGACAGACAGACAGACAGACAGAGCGACAGACAGACAGACAGACAGACATCGACGTCAAACTTATAACACCCCTTTTTTTGTCGGGGGTTAAAAAGAGTTTCTCCTAAATGTACAAGTTGGCGCTGAGACTGCGGCACAAGACCGCGTCAGGAGACCGCGACCGAAGACCGCGACAGGCACCAGACATTATATATTGTATGAGCGCCAGCTCGCACCGAGACCGCGACAGGAGACCGAGACAAGCACATGTCGCTCTCTCCACGAAATAGAGTATAGGCAGGTCATGTGCCTGATGGTGAGCAATATGCGTGCCCATAACAGCACAGTGACACGTAACTATTCGAACACGAATAGTCCAAATCTTTACCTAGCACTGCGCTCCAATCGTCACTTAAGGATATAATTATAATACAAACACTTCTATTATATACTAATAGATAAGTTTAAGTATATTAGTTCAAGTTTTGGCCGTTGCGCAAGTAGCTTTGCATCTCAAGTCGCGTTACTATTCGATTTTTTTTCTGACGCTACGTTACATACTGTAAAGTTGGGCGTCCCCCGAAACTGAGCGGAGCGGAGCTGTAAAACAGTGCTTTTCAGTCCTAGGCTTCCGAGTGTACCAAATTTATTTTTGGTATCAGTATTTATGGATATATTGTTTTGCTGGCAAGAGGAGCAAAGAATCAGGCTGCCTATTTGATAGTAAGCGATAAACACTGCTTTTGAAATTCAATAATATCGATATTGGTAGTTCTATATTTCGATCTGAATAGGAATACTTTTATTATTATATAAGTACTAGTTGTTTTACCCGCGTAGTTTCCGTAATTTACTCGCAACAAAAAGTATCCTTTGTGTGATTCCAGACTATAATTTAACATAAGAGTAGACTGTAAATTTCAACTCGATCCGTTCAGTCGTTTCGACGTGATTGTGTACAAACGTCGAAATTTTTAAAATGTCGATCAAAAAGAAAGTAATTAATTCGGACTAAACTAAGTAATTCGGATTTCATAACAGTAGGGGGTTTTTACACAAAAAAAATGATTTATTGCACATTACAAGTACATAACTACAGGGCAGAGCATTTGTAATGAAACTAAATAATAACAAAATCTATACAACATATCTTGGTAATTATAATAAGTGTATCTAAATTATTTGGAAATTAATGGTGTAGATATACCTAGCCGATATACTTAAATATTCTACAAATTGGAAGCGTACCCAGCTTACTGCCAGCATTATCACGCTGAATGATAATTATTTTAAACTGAACGAAATAAACGCAATGTACATTACACATCGACAAAGAGGTCCAACGAAGGATCCAACTCGGATGGGCAGCGTTCGGGAAACTTCGGCACATCTTTGAGTCCAAAATACCGCAATGCCTAAAGACGAAAGTCTTTAACCAGCGCGTGTTGCCAGTGATGTCTTATGGAACTGAGACGTGGTCCTTCACTGTGGCCCTCATAACGAAGCTCAAAGCCACACAGCGAGCTATGGAGAGTCTCTTTGCGCGACAGAATCCGTAATGAGGATATTCGCAAAAGAACGAAAGTGGCCGACATAGCTCAAAGAGTAAGCAAGCTGAAGTGGCAATGGGCAGGCCACATCGCTCGCAGAACCGACAACCGATGGGGAAGAAAGGTTCTCGAGTGGCGACCACGTACCGGAAGACGCCGTGTTGGACGGCCTCCCACTAGATGGATAGATGACCTCACAAAGGTCGCTGGAAACCGCTGGTTGCAGGTTGCGCAGGACCGTTCGTTGTGGAAATCTAGGGGGGAGGCCTATGTTCAGCAGTGGACGTCATGCGGCTGATGATGATGATGACATTACACATTGCTGCGCACATTGCTCTAAATATGTTTTACATAAATTCTATTGGCTGATTTTTTTGTAGGTCTGCTAATTTACGTAGTTTATTTCCCAGTGGATGGTCGACCTAAAGGAAATCGGAGCACCTGAGCTGGGTTTATGAGAATTGGAGACATTTTTTTGAAGAAAATGTTTTCCACCTGTCTCTACTTGTTGAAGGATGTAATAGATGAAAGTTTCAGACTAGGAAACTTTCGGAAAGTTTTACTTTATGGCTAATATTGACTCTAAGCTCACAAAAGGAAACATTCGGTAATGTTTTTCAGTAAATTGGTTCGAAAATGTCTGATATTTATGGTGTCTAACAGCGGCATTGAAAATATTTGACTGGCCACGGTTTCAGCCGGTGGTTAATGTACTAAACCCACTGTAGGACTATCTACAAAGACAAACATTTGAGTGATGAATATGGATGTTAGTTCTGAGTCTGGGTGTTTCAAACGTATCTGTTTAAAATTAGATGCGTATTATATCTGCTATCCGGCTTCCATAGCACAACCTTTGCTTGACTTAAGACCGTGTGGCGATGTCCAAAGGAGTGTCGACCAAGATTTTTTTACTACTACAAGCATTCCGCTGTTTTGCCTTCGTAACTAACTCGCGTTCCCGTTATTTCCCGCCGTAAAAACAGAATATGTGCTATTTCAGTACCTACACATGCAAACTGGCGAATTTCTAATATTACTAGGATTTATCCCGGCTTACGCAACCCAAAACACGTGTCAACTGTTTCAGTAAATATGAAACAATTCAGCAACAAACATCCAAAAATCCCAAAAAGGATACATTTATCTAAGGAAAATCCTAACATCTAAATATGCAAACTTTTCTATGTGTTCTATGTTCGCGTTCCTGAGCATAACGAGTTTTTTGTTTAGTTTTTAGAGCTACTCTCAATTCAAAACAAATATAGCTAAAAACACTGCTTTTTTAAATAAAGGGTGACGAGACGAGCAGGACATGTGCCTGATGGTAAGCAACATGCCTGCCACATAAAAGTACAGTGACATGCAGGTATTTAAACAAGAAGAGTCCACATCATTACCTAGCACTGCACTGCGCTCGTCACGCAGCAATCTCAGTGTGGGAGGACCCTACATCGCACCATATGATGTGATTTATGGTGCGATGTAGGGTCCTCCCCACTACTTTTACGTAATTTCCTCTGATTTTAGGGCTCCTGTGTAGAGGCCACGAGCAAATGACCTTGAGATTTTCTCGACGATCAAAACTATAATCTGATTATCTCGCGACGTGTCAAATTTAAATTAAATTATCATTTAATTCGTCGTGACCACGGCGGTTGTAACGCTGTCGAAACGTAGAGGTTATTAAATGATAGTTTTGATCGTGATTTAGTCCCGTATAGTCTTTACCTTTAAACGAGCAATTCTTGTAGGTATATATATGTATAAATATATATAATCTGAATCTAGGAAACGGCTCGAACGATTTTCATGAAATTATGTATACAGGTGGTTTCGGGGACGATAAATCGATCTAGCTAGGTTTTATTTTTATAAAACATCATTTTATGCGCGTTTTTGGACAATGAAAAACTCCAACAATGTTATTAGAATACGATAACTTATTTCGCCACTGTTCTTTAAGTCTAAATGGCTCAGACAGAGTATGCTCGCCTTCGGAGTCACCAGGCCCCAGTTCGCATCCTAATGGTTACACTCGGATCTTTTCTTTTTGTTCTTTTTTTTCTGAGAAAATCTTTTACTTAGAGCCCTTTATAAACACATTTAAACCGAGCAAAGCTAGGTCAACCAGGTACTGTTTACATTATGTGTTCAAATCGTGAAAGTTCAAAAACAATATTTTCTATGTAATATCAGCTAGATTTTTAAAAACAACTTCAGACCAGGCGCTAATATTTTTCTGCAGTGAAGCGACCTTTAACTTGCTTCAACATGCTAACAAATTAAAATCACGTAATTTTTCGCTCTAAACTCTATTATTGTACACACAAGGCGTATTTTTGCTCAACAAGTGTTGATTAAGTTAACTGGAGTGACAGCTAATTGATTGATGGCCTCAATTGGTTCTACAGGGCTTGGCAGGAAGGGTTTAAATACACCGAAAGGGTATTAAAGTATTTTCTATGTTAGTATTCATAAACGGTGTACGAGCATCATCATCATCAGCCCTTACTTGTCCACTGCTGAACATAGGCCTCTCCCAAGATACGCCACTCAGCCCGATCCTCGGTCTTCCGTCTCCAACCGCCACCAGCTGCCAGTGTACGAGCAGTTATCCGTTATTTCGTCTACGTAGGATTTGACGATTCCCTTTAGGAACTCTTTTATGCTCCGATACAAAAAACAACGGAGTGTCATAATTTTAATATGTCTGTATGTATATGTGTGTCTGTGGTATGGCAGCTCCCGAACTGAACTGATAATGAAGAAAAATAAATTGGTTTTATTTTTCTTATTTTGTTTGGAAGTTAAATTAGTTGCGCGCGTTTTGAGTTATTGACAGCTTGTTAGCTGACAATTGCCACTGAGAGTTCACAGTTGTGTGGTCAGAGGTTTGATTACCGCGTGCACCTCTAATTATTTCACTTAGTGTAAATGTAAAAATTGGTCACCACTGATTTTATGAATGAAGAAAAAACATCGTGAAGAAACGTGGAGCAAGAAAAACGTCAACCGAGGACGTACCACCATATTTTATTTCATCCACAAACTTGTACTTGGTGTATGTGTCAAACGAGTAGCGGTCACGCGCTTATAGGTACTCTCCTTGAAAAGGCCACTGGACGCGGTTGTCTCTATCATTTCAAGCGGAAAGATAAGAGAGAGCAATATCAAAGGTAAGACAGTTCTAGTTAGGCGGCCCTCCCTCTGGACCGACTAAAGCACACATGATTTCATCATCATCATCAGCCTGTGTTCGTCCATTGCTGGATATAGGCCTCTCCCATTATACGCTACTCAGCCCGATCCTCGGCCTTACGCCTCCAACCGCCACCCACTGTCTTTCGTATATTGTCACTCCATCTCATTCACACGTGGGTTACCCCTGAATTCATGTAAAATGTGTAACATCCACTTTATTTTTCTTCTCTAAAGAGGTACACTTCCTGTGTAACCTTATATAAAATGTATCTGCTCGAGGGAAGATTTATTGGTTAGTTAGTTCATTTTAGTTCGTGTCGTCACTGCGGTAGTTCGTTAAGTTTTATTAGTTTGATATGGGTACTATGTCACACATCTATCAATTGCCAGCGGGAGGTGCCACTCGATATTTTTTCAGACAATATTTTACTTCTCCTTTGAAGGAAATCCCGATCCCGAAAAACGGTCATATTTTGTGTTCCATAATAATGGATTAAAAGCCTGTTACATTTGGAAATCACATGTGGCAATAGTCACATTTGGAATCCTACTATTATTTGATATTTACGATATGATATTTATTATATTATATGAGAAATTACAGGGCTTAGAGATATAACAGCTTAGATCTCTGGGTGACGAGCGCAGTGCAGTGCTAGGTAATGATTTGGTCTTCTCATGTTCCAATAGCTGCGTGTCACTGTGCTGTTGTGGCAGGCATGTTGCTTACCATCAGGCTCATCTCCTGCTCGTCTCGTCACTATAAGCTATAAAAAAAAACTGTTTTTATTTTATCAGGGGTAATTAAATTATATGATTTCAAATACAGACATTTAATTATAGTTCTTCGTATTCGTTTCATAGATAGGTAGATGAGTAGGAATAGAGATATCGTTAAGTCTGTCCGTCTGTAATGATTGGGTCAGGACTCACGCTGGTCAGGGATAATCCTCCAACAAAATAGTCTGGTTATTAACGAGAGAAGCCATCACAATATTCGGATCTTTACCATTACAGTACGCCATTACCGAACTCCTTTGACGATATTGTTGAACTAACTTGTTCTCATACTATGACTGGATACTCGTAGTAATAAGTTAGTGGTGCCATGTTTCAACGGTCGTGAGTGGTGACGCAGAATCTATCAGTCTGTTGTAATAAGGGCTGATATTATTTGGAGGATAATCTATGAATTAAGGTGGTCCTGAGTCAGCCCCATTGATGCTGTGATTTAGCTGTCGTGTACATTAACTAATAGGATAGATCTTTTACATTTTGTATGTAAAAGATAGTAATATAATTCTTTTGTACGCGTGTTGACAGTGACCTCCTCAACCATCGATGTAAACCACAAGATGTGCCCTCCCAAATTTCAAGTGCACGGAATTATGTCATCGGCTTTTTTTTTTGTATGCGTTTGAGTGGCACCCTGGAGGACTTAGGTTAACAAATCGGCCTAGCAAATAGCGATATCTAGGCTATTATCGGAGCGAAGCCGGAGTGGGCCGCTAGTGCTTATATAGTTTCATCAACAAATAATTTTGCTATAGCAGAATCGAACCCATGACGAACGATTCAGTGAGCAGATTCACTACCGATTGTACTGCGATGCCAGTCTAGCAAATGAAATATTGATTAATAAAATGATTAATAATATAAATTTGATGATGTATGTGCTTTTCACACATAAATTTCAAATTTCGACATGTTCACGATATTTTGCTCCAATACTCCGGAGAAATATACTCGTATTTAGATTAAAATACGTAACCTTAAATATTACCTCAACAAACAACCACGTTATTGGGCGAAAACCCAAAAACATATTCATTTTTTGTTTGTTCAAATTAAGATGTAGCGTTGTTCTGCCCCAAACATGCGTGTTATTTATTTACCACCAGACACTCTACTTGCTTGGTTGAACAATCTTTTTTATTTTTCTTTCATAATATATGTAGTATATTGAATGAACGTGATAGACATGTACCTGATGGTAAGCCACATAACAGCACAGTGCCACACAACTGTGAACAGGAATATACCAAATCATAAGATCATTACCTAGCACTGCACTGCGCTCATCACCCAGATGTACGAGTACAAGACGATATATCTTTGTGTTCTGTAATTTATCATGAAACATTACCCGTTAAACTAGAAGACTGCGAGCTTGGACATTACTGCTTGGCGGCTGAACAACTAGAAAAGGTGTGGTACTTCCGTAAGTGGAGTCTGCATCTCTCCAAAGAGACAAATTCTTCAATCTTACCACAACAAATTTCATAATATTAGTATGATGGCAATGGTTATGAAACTCATGAGACTGTCATTTGATATGACTATAATTTTATTTTATCAATGGCGTTATACCACACTGACACAACGTCTCAAATAAGAGTTACAAATAACGCTAAATTGACAAAATAATGATGTACCTGCTAATTGAAAATATGATACACAGTCACTATTATTCTCTATTCCATAGTAGTTCTGTGAGAAAAATATCCACAAAACAAAAACAGTTTTGAAAGGTACGCTAGGTCAAACAATTACACTCCGCGAGGCATAAGCTGAGCTTTGCATTTGTGTGAGTGTACATGGATAGTGTAGGTGTGACAACCGGCCTTAGGCGCGGCGCCATTCTGTCTCGCCGCGCTCCTGCCTGATTGGTGATCACTCACACTAATGCAAAGCTCAGCCTATACCTCGCGGACAAAATTTCAAGCTCCTGCCTGATTGGTGATCACTCACACTAATGCAAAGCTCAGCTTATACCTCGCGGAGTGTACTGTCTTAAAAGAGTGCACTTGCCGTTTTGACACTTTTCGAGGATGTTTTGAAACTCTAACATGAAATCCTTCGTTCTCATATCAATGCTGCTTATGGTACCGATGCATGTTTAAGAAATTGGCTAAAACTAATCCATTTTCCCTATTTGTGTAATATTCGGTAATAACCGTTGCCGGTACCCTATTAATCGTAAACCCCGCTATGGCTCTACAAAGTAACCCCTCGACTAAAACTACAAAGGTATTGGTTCAGAGGCTGCGAGTTTGAAGGATGGCGTCTAATTAGTTACTTTAACTTAATTTACGTGTTAACTTGAATAAGCAACGGAAATAACGTAGAGGAAGGCTGTTCAGTTGCTCAGAATTATTGTTTGTTTTTGTTGATGTTTGAAAATACGACGGATTCGCAGATTCGTTCCAGAGACTTGTGCTTGTAGTTTGAAAAAGAGACATTGATTCGTTGTCGACGTTCGAAAGATTCGACCTGGGAGGTTTGACTCTGCTTTCATAAGAACGTCTAGTCTAGGTTATCAAATGTATTCCCTGAGTGGGGGTTTCCCGATGGCTACAAGCTTAGTGTTTTCAAGTACGGAGTAAATCGGTATCTTTTACTAAAATATGATCCGTCGTTGACCGCATCGTCGCTTAACGTGAGCCGAGATGGCGGTTAAGTGCAAAATATAAACTTGTACAATAGCACCCAAATAATATGTAAAAAGTAAAAAAAGCGACATTGTTTCATGGTTGATGTTCCAAAAGCACGACCGCAGAAATTTGACTCCACGTTTGTGATAAAAGCGTCTAAATTGTAGAATGTATTGTCTAAGTGGGTTTTCCCTGATAGTTAAAATCTTGGTGTCTTCAAATCGAGAGTGAATCGGTTTCTTCTAGGTAAGCACGCTCCATCTTAGATCACATCGTCGCTTAACATCAGGCGAGACGGTGGTCAAGTGCGAACCTATTATAGTTGAAAAAAATGTAAAGTATATTTTAATGGATTACAAATACACAAAAAATATTATTCATTGCTATTTTGCTCCTATCACTCTATAAAGTGAATAAGGTGAATGTTGAATTATTCACAATAAAAAGTAGTGACATCAAAAACTACAGACTTCTCTCCAGATACGAATAAAATAGCTATCAAAATACAGTGAGCTGGGTCCATAAATCAGATTTGAATATATCAAATAAAAACAAACAGGGACTTCTACCAAAACGACATTTGTATATTTTATTTGAGACGATTTCAACCCTGAATATTTCGTTGAAAATAGCATTGATGTAAACCAATGGATGTGCCCTGAGTAACATGAAATCAGTAATAAACTGCGTCTCTATGTGTGTCGTAAGTAATTTACACATAACCAATCTACTTGACCCCTAAAATCGCTAGCGGAGCGATATGCTGTGGTTCTACTTATTTTGGTTGTCGACAACGAATAGTGATAAGTAAAAACGTCCGGCGTTCAACAATTCCTGCAACCGACTGGAACGGAATGAGTGAGCTCACTCTTCCCAACAATGACATGATTCCGTGCATCCTGAAGTTTGGGAGGGCACATCTGGGTATTGAGATCTTTGGAAAATAATAGTCTTCTGAAACAATAAAACCCTACAATTCGTTTACCAAAACACTTTCACATATATATTTCACTGTAATCTTTTTTCGAAGATATACCTTTTAAGACTCGATAGCTGATGTGACCCAAGAGGCCAGCAATTTGAAGTGGGACTGGGCTCGACATCTCTATCGAATGTCAGACGATCGTTGGGCTAATATCACCGCCCGGTGGCAGCCAAATGGGAAACGACGACGCGGGAGATCCACTAAGCGATGGTGGGACGACCTCGACAAACACCTAAAGACTGCTTTGACTCAAAACAGACAAAAATGGAAGGAAGGTAGGGAGGCCTTTGTCCACTCAACACTGGGATACAATGGGCTCTTAATAATAAACAAATAATAATAATACCTTTTTAGCGCGTGATAGAAAAACGATGCGAGTTCATTTTCCAAAAAAAAAGGTACGAACACCTAAAAATGAAGTTGGCAACACTAGTCGCGCCCAGTTTTTACGCGTCACTACCGTAATATTCTTCTTACAATTTTTGTCTCACATTTTTGCAGTTCGGTCGCGCAGCAAAATCGAGATATGGATTCATGCTTCATGCTGAAAGGAATTTTGTTCAAATGTGATTGAAAGAAGTTTCCGACAGACCGAATATCCAAAAAGTTTGCATATACTACGTATAGAGTTCAATTTTCCGCACGGTGACTTTGTGTCAATTCTAAGCAGATGACGTGCAACAGAGTGATGTACCGCGACAAAAGAATGACACTTCCACAAGAGCGACAATGGCGAGCTATGGAGAGAGCTATGCTCGGAGTCTCTTTGCGCGACAGAATCCGTAATGAGGATATTCGCAAAAGAACGAAAGTGGCTGACATAGCTCAAAGAGTAAGCAAGCTGAAGTGGCAATGGGCAGGCCACATCGCTCGCAGAACTGACAACCGATGGGGAAAAAAGGTTCTTGAGTGGCGACCACGAACCGGGAGACGCAGTGTTGGACGGCCTCCCACTAGATGGACAGATGACCTCACAAAGGTCGCTGGAAACCGCTGGTTGCAGGTTGCGCAGGACCGTTCGTTGTGGAAATCTAGGGGGGAGGCCTATGTTCAGCAGTGGACGTCTTGTGGCTGATGATGATGATGATGATGACAAGAGCGACAAGGCAAGAAAGATGCTGCCCGTGCTTTCGGTGTAAAGTGTTTGTGCTAACCCTATACGTAGTATATGTATTGTAAACTCTTTGGAAATATCCATATTGGATTTACCATTACACATACGAGTAAACTGCTAAAAGTCCCCATCATTCCATTGATGCTCTAAGCCACTTATTGGGGCTTAAAGGTTTTAAAGATTTATCTCGAAAACGGTAAGATTTATCGAAAAATTACCTTAGACCAAAAACAAGCAGGCGTGTTGTTTACAATCAGGCACACGTCCTGCCCACTCCAATTTTACTGTAAACATTGCCCTTCAAACCAAAACACAGTGAAACTTGCACATTGCTGTACAATAGAATAACTGGCAAATATGTGGCATTTTTACCGGCGGACCGTGCAAAGAGTCCCTTCACTACTAAATGGCAATGTCAACATCAATATGCTAACCAATATTTTTACCGATTCATCACTTAAATCTTTTATTCTGATAACGTCTTTTAGTTCACTTAACTATCGTATATTTTTGCTGGCGTAACAAAAGTGGTAATACCCATTAAAATACTTGTTTTATAGCGAAAGTCATTTGTAAGTTAAACTTTTAGAAAGACTGGATCTAGTAACGGTGGATACAAAGAATTATGTTTATGTAATACTAGCAACGCCCCGCGATTTGACCCGCCGTTCCTGAGCGTAATTTTCCCATGATATTAAGTACCTAGCCTATAAATATGCTATTCGAATTTGAGAGTATTATCGAACCGTGTTCCAAATTTCAAATCGAACAAACAAACAAACATCAATAATTTCGTATTTAAAATATTAATAAGTTAGTAAGTGGGCTAGAGGGAGGTCTAGTAGAGGTTGGCTGGGATAACGGCGCCTGCCGATCCGGGGACCCGAAGATTTCTTATCATTCCCGAGCGTGACGCTAGAATACAATTCACAGCCCACGAAAAATCTGTCTGTGGCGCGGCAAAAGAAGCTTTTACTTCAAAAAGTCAGTGACAGTGATAGCTGCTAAACAGGAGCAGCTGACATTTGCTAGCATCTTTCTCGCTTTGGAACACTCGACGGTCCCGATTCCGTCCTAACATTTCTTTCATTTCCGAGCGTGACGCTGAGCTTCATTCACAGCCCACGAAAAATCTGTGTGTGGTGCGTCAAAAGGTGTTTTCAGTTCAATAAGAGACATTTACTTTTAGGCTACAGATATACTGCTATTACGCATACCGGTGGCGTGAACTCACAAAATTTCCCCCGTCTAGAAAGAATCGAACAGCACTTTATTGAAATAAAAAAAAATGTTTTTTTTTAACTTCCCGCTCCGTTGCCGTTCCTACGCTACACCGCTGCCTGAAGCCATTAAATTACCATTTGGATGACGCGAAGCCTACCATAAAAGAAATGTCCACTTTCATACACCATTTGATAGAAAACTATTTCTCTAGACAAAACAGACGAAAGGTCAATCCAAGCGAGTCAATGTAACAAACAAGACATCAACGCCGAGAACCAATTTTCGTCGTAGTTCTTCATTGACACTCACACAAAGGTTCATTGGTCACTCCGTCGATTGAATTTATTTAACGACTTGTTTTTGTATATCTAAGGAGTACTACGATAAAAATGAATAATCCACAATTCCAACGTTATGCGCGACGATAGCATTTGAACATTTTTTATTATCTTATCTTACGCCTATTATTATTATTAATAAAAAAATAATAATTTATTTTCTCCGAAAAAAAAAAAGAAATGAAAATCGACTTCAATTTAAATTTAAAAGATATTTCGACCAAATTTTATAAGAAGCCATAAATACATATTCTAGAGCCAATGACACTTCAATACTTCAATGATACTTTTATTCGTCTGTGAAACTCTCATACCAACTATCCTCAAAGGTGAAACTAGGTTATAACCTAGTAGCCTACAGGCCACAATCCTCAAAAAACTATTTGGTTCGTTAGTTAGATTGCTAACAAATATTGTACGCGTATTTTTCTTTTGATATACAAACAAAACACGACAAAGATACAGCGCTTAAGGTACAAGTTCGCGCTGAGACTGCGACAGGAGACCGCGATCGGAGACCGCGACAGGCACTTGACTCTATAGAATTGTATGGGCGCCAGTTCGCGCGGAGACCGCGACACATGTCTCGCGACACGTGTCTCGGTCTCATGTCGCGGTCTCGGCGCGAACTGGCGCTCATACAATTCCATAGTGTCAAGTGCCTGTCGCGGTCTCGCGTCACGGTCTAGCGTCGCGGTCTCGCGTCGCGGTCTTGCGTCGCGGTCTCATGTCGCGGTCTCCGGGCGAACCGCTACTTTTAGAAATATCGCTTGACGTCGCTCGATGGGTACGATTTCTACGCGAGTGATGTCGCGACTCGACTCTCGAAGTTCAATCATCAGATCGATCTTTGTCGATTTTTTATATTTTGAATAAAAAATTAAAATACGTGTCCCATATTTTTCAACGATTTAGCTCACGGACTAATTAGAATGGTGTATTTTTGACCCGGTCCGATACCCTCTTACAAAAGGGCGTTGTTGTGTCAAAGACCAGAGAATCGTTCACTAGTTTCCACCATAGTTTGGTATACAGACAGACATTACAAACATGTTGTTTTGTTACGTGATCTACAAATATCATGTGGACAATAAGTATTCAAATAAGTGCTACTTTTCCGCTTCATCTCACAGAAACTAGAATTTAAAAATTAACTTACGTAATTATATAGTAGCATTGTTAGTATTTTAGTTTTTTGTTGATGTTTCAAAAAACCGTCTCATTGATTTTGATTTCATATTCCAATAGGTGGTACACTCCGCGTGGCATAATCTGAGCTTTGCATTTGTGTGAGTGTACATGGATAGTGTAGGTGTGACAACCGGCCTTAGGCGCGGCGCCATTCTGTCTCGCCGCGCTCCTGCCTGATTGGTGATCACTCACACTAATGCAAAGCTCAGCTTATACCTCGCGGAGTGTATTCCAATAGGCTTTCAATAATAATATTCCAATAGGTATTCTAATAGTGCTGTTATGGGCTGGTGTATTGCTTGCCATCAGGCACATGTTCTGCTCGTCTCGTCACACTTTACTACAAAGACACACTATTGTTTGACGGCAGATTACTGGCCAAGATTTAATAGGTACTCTCCCAAGGATTACGAAAACAGGTTTCCGGTGAACCTATGTATAATCTAGTGAACTACCAATAGGGGTGAATATTGAATGATGTTGTTGTCGAATCAACAGTAAGTACAGTACATCTGGAAAATATTGTTCGCCGTTATTTGAGGTGGGGCGTTGAACCTTGCTATCCTACCGACCGACTTTACCGACTTCCAAAAAAGACGAGGTTCTTGGTTGGTCTTTTTAATCTCCGACAAAAAACAGGGGTGTTATAAATTGGACGTCGATGTCTGTCTGTCTGTGTATCTGTGTGTGTGTGTGTGTGTGTGTGTCTGTATGTGGCACCGTAGAGCTCAAACGGATGGGCCGATTTCGATGCGGTTTTTTTATTTGAAGGTTAGTATCCGTGCGGGTGTTCTTAGCTATGTTTTGGTTAATATCGATTCAAAATGGCCACCTCCACAAAATGGCAGACGAAATATTTCTTCACAACCTACCTCAATATGGGTATCAAATGAAAGGGCTGGACTAGTAGATCATTTTGCACTATGACAAATTTCAAATCAAAGATGGCTGCTACCACAAAATGGTGAAATACATTATTTTTTTCACTACTGCCTCAATATGAGTATCAAATAAAAGAGCTTGACTAGTAGAATGTTGTACAGATAACAAATCCGAGGCAGTCGGGGTTAATCATTTTTTTTTATTTTGTTCTTGTTTTCTGTATGTACCACATATGTTACGTTATAGCTCATTTTGATAACTATTTTGTTGTATGGTAGATCTTACTTTAGATGTGGTTTCATATGGATTTGGCAAAATCGATGCAGCGGTTTGTAAAATATATGTAAACAAAAAAAAACATTTAAAATCTCTGTGGTTCTACCGGCTAACTGAAACTTTAGTTTCGATATTGCTCTCTCTTTCCTTGTCGATTGAAATGATTGAGACAGCAATTAGTAAAGCTATATCAGATGTAGTTAGGCGGTAGAAAATCTGGACGACGTCACTTATTATGTTCTACTAGCTCGCTGTTTCTTTAGAACAGATCATTTATCATTTATTCACCATTACAACATGTTAGTTATACAAGGTACGTCATGAATACAGGAATAATCAATACTAGAAACAGAGATAGTACGTAAGTTATTTGAAAATTAATAATTTAAATTTACAATATATTTAAAAAAATTGCCATCACAAATTATCTGGCTAGGTAAATAAAAAATAATATTTTTGTTTTTGAAGTATACATAATACATGTCAAATGTTATCTAATCTAATCTAGGCAAGTAATAATCTAATTAACATTAAATAAAATAAAATTGTTAAATAAATAGTTAAATGTTATAAGTCAAAGTAAAAATATGTATAAAATATCAATGAACGCGAATTTTTGTGTGTCTAGTTGATTTAAATGAAATTTAGTCGTGTGTCTGACTTTAATTTTAAATTCAAATCTGTTTTTACGAAGCGAAATGAACTTATTGTTTTACTGATATATCTGAGAGAACATTTTGTCCTGGGTTTCCCTTTGCACACATGAACAATTGGTGGCTTGCATGACCCAGAATTGATGGTCTGTGTTCCCAACAACAGAAGAGGTGGCCTGTGTAATCCAAAATTGGTGACATGTGTTCCCCAACAACTGGCGGTAAGTGTTATTCGGAATTGGAGGCCCGCGTTTCTCAAAACTAGTAGACTGCGTAATCTGGAGTTGGTGATCTGTATAGCCTAAAATTAGTAGCTTTATTTTTTATAGTAAAGAGTGACAAGACATGTCACGAGTGAATTCCCTGATGGTAAGCAACATGCCTGCCACATAACAGTGAAACGCTGCTATTGGAACATGAAGAGTCCAAATCATTACCTATAAGAGATCTATTGGCGGTGGAATAACTAACCAAATAGCCCTACCTACAATTTCCTTTTGTTTCCCGAAACTGATGAACTCTTGTGGCTGACACCTGGTTGGTGGTCCAAATGCCTAACGAATGAACAATCTTGAGTTTGCTACGCGTCTAAACTATATTTATCCAACGTACATTATTGCTCCTCTCAAAAGACGTCATATACCAAAGCTATAAAACTAATATTACATTTGTGAAAGCTAGCGATGACGGCGTACTGTCTATAGCCGTAGTGTGGCTGCGAAATCTGCCGCTGGTAGGAATTTAATCATGTTTTATCCTACACGGAGAAACCTGAAGTGGGGAATGTGAATTACGTGAGTATTTCGCATTAATTTTAATGAGAACTAGACCAGATCATTCGTATCTCGGTATTTGATTTTCAGTGAGAACATGTCTAACTATAGATCTAGAACAAAATACTTTATTTAGGTGACGAATGAATTTACGAGTTAAATTCTTCAGCAATTTTCCGTAATAGAAAAATTACATTATTTTAGTATCGAGGGACAAGGAGAGAAGGATTTGTGCCTGATAGGAAGCAACATGGCTGCCCATAATAGCACATTTATTATACCTACCTAAATACCAAATTTCATCTAAATCTCTTTAGTATATAGGTTTTGCATCGATACAAATCAATTGACGTGCCCTCCCAAACTTCAGGACCACGAAATTACTCACTTTTTCCGTCCTAGTCGGTTGTATTCGTTGTCGACAACCAAAATAAGTAGAACCGCAACGTACATTTGCGCTAGCGATTCTAGGGGTCAAAGTAGATTGGTAGTTGTAAACCACTCACGCTACGCCACATCTAGGTTGTGGAATGCGTTACCTGAGTAGGTTTTCCCCGATAGTTACAATCTTGGTGTCTTCAAATCGAGTGTGAATCGGTTTCTTCTAGGTAAGCACGCTCCATCGTAGACCGCATCATCGCTTAACATCAGGCGAGATGGCGTTCAAGTGCAAATCTATTACAATAAAAAAAAGACGCAGTTTGTTAATAATTTCAAGGTGCTCGGGGCACATCTTTTGATTGATATAGATGAATTTTAGCGTCAAATAATTACAAACATACTCGTACATCCATACATTATTACAAACTTACAGTCAGTAGCAGTCACAACGTACAGTAAGTTTAGTACTTTTTGGTAGGGAAAATATTTTGTATTTGCGTCATCGACATGGTCATGTAGGGGCGTAGCGTCAGAGTAGTGGTGGAGCAGCGTAACGAGAACTATGCGTTAGACGCATCAATAAAGGGAAAGATATATTGCAAGTTAAAAATGCGTAATAGCAGCAAAAGTGGCTAATGAGGTAGTATTGTGCAACATTAGTGCTTTTAATTCTAAAATTATTAGTTAGCAGTTTTCAAATCTATTGCCAGATTCTATGACTGTCGATTTATTACGTGGGTTCGATTCCCACCCAGTGCAAATAACTTGTGTGATGAATACAAATATTTGTACTGTACCTAGGTGTTTTCTACGTGTAATAAGTATGTATCTAAAATATATAATAAATATTATATCAGCTATCAGGCACCCATAATAGTACCTACAAGCTTTGCTTAGTATGGAGCTAGACGGAGTTGTTTCCGAAATGTCTACCAATACATTTATCTCTAAGATTTTGTTTTACGTCACCAAACTTCAAAAAATTTAAACCAACTCGATAATACTTATAGCTTTCTGGTTTACAAAAGCCTTAAGTGTATGTTTCAAATAAGGCAGTTACCACGTTTTGCTTCCATTTCCCAATATTCTCCGTGCAAGCTTCATATAACTCGATACCCTCATTTTGCGGCATTATCCAAATAATGTTCGTACCGTGCATTACAGGTATAACATAATACTTCGTTAAAACTTCCCCGCATATGAACAGACAGTGGATCAAAACGGGAACACAATACGTCCCGAATAATGTAGGAACCTCGCGCAGCCAATTTGCGCGAACCAGCTTTGTCAGTTTAATTGAATTTTCCGCCGCCATTCGGCCACGTTCGCGCGTGTTCGGCTGTTCAATTGATTTGATTGGTGCGCAAATGGGACTCTGTGATTGGTTTAAAAAATATTTTTATTGTATGCTAGAATTTTTTAAAATACTAACGCACTGTGGATCTATAGAAACTCTTGTAAGTTTTTGTAATGGCAAAGTACCGGTTTGTTTTAAATTTGTATGGTAACGAGCAACTACCTCTCTTTGTCCAAAACTCGTCACCATTTCATCCAGTTTTCGCTCTTAAAAGGCCAAAAACTTTAACAATATCGTAAGTAGCTACTTAAATAATTATGAAAGTAACTAGGACCGTCAAACCCGGGTCTTCAGCTTCGTACCCGACGGACCCTCTCATTAAACCGGTATTAGGGCCCTGAAATACGGCCACACACTGCCGGTACCGCTAAATTATTTCCTCCAAATACTAACGAATGTATCTAATAAGTTTAACAATTTAAGTTGGAGAATTTTAAGCCTTATAGTATAGAAATAAGTGAGATAAACCCAGGGTAAATTGTAGTCATGCTGGCGTAGATAATTTGAATTCTGTTATAGTTTTTACTAGCTTTGGCCGTTGTTTCACGCACATTTTAAGGGCATTTGTTTATTTTGCGCTCCGGTTTATTTTGCGCTTTTGCGGATCGATTCCTACGCGCACCAATGTCTTTTAAAAACCGTATGCGTAAAGCAGTGGCAGGACTCTTGGTAGAGTCCGCCTAGGGAAGTACCACACCTTTCCCAGTTATTCTACCGCCAAGCAGTAATGTACAAACATTACTGTGTTCCGGTTTGAAGGACAATGTTTCCAGTGAAATTACAGGGCTTAGAAATATACGAGTAATATCTTAGATCTCTGGTTGACGAGCGCAGTGCAGTGATAGGTAATGATTTGGACTCTTCATGTTCCAAAAGCTGCGTGTCACTGTGCTGTTACGTGGCAGGCATGTTGCTTACCATCAGGCACATGCACTGCTCGTCTCATTATTCTTTATTAAAAAAAAAACATGTGACAAACATCGTGATGAAACCAACACGAATACCTAGAATCTTCATCGCATCATCCACCAACAGCACTGGGCCAGCATGGTCGATTACGGCCTTGAGTCACTCCTTGAGCTTATGTCGTGCGTTGTGCGTATATTTATGCTGTTTATGTTTTCCGAAACCACAAACAGCTTAACCCTCTCCTCTCTCAGTGGAGCCGGCGTACGAGTAACACGCACTCCTCCCTCTGGTAACTTGACTGATATAACTACACTCCACCACGCTGCAACGTTTCGGAACACTCACGCTACACATGCATACACAGAATCACAATCTATTTATTTCTTATCCCCAATTTTTTTTTCTACAAATATTTGGTGTGTTATTTTATTTATACACAATCCACAGCCCTTAAAAACAGATATTCATTAACTCACAAACTATCTTACGGCCAATAACGGATTTACATTATTCGAACATACTGATATAAGTTATGTGTATGACGTGTCGCTCTCTCGCTCTTTGTGTGAGGATGTATGTATGTGAAGCTGCGTATGTGTGTGTATGTGTCTATCTGTGTCCTAGCTCCCGAACGGATGAACTGATTTTAATTTGAGATTTTCAGCTGTAATTTGGGAGTGCGTTTTTCTATGTTTGGTATAAATCGGTCCAAGATGGCGGCCGCCACTTAAAGGGGGGGGGGGATTACATATTTTTGCACAAATTCCACGTTATTGGTATCGACCGAAAGGGCTTGACTAGTAAAATATTACCTTACCTATTATTACCTGTTTATCATCATCATCAGATTATTCTAGCGCACAGCTCGACATAGGCTCTTTAGCCCTCTAGCTTTATTGACATAAGTGAATCCACTGCCTGTATCATGAATATATATCCTGAATCCACTGAATACGTATATCGTCACTCCGTGTAGCCGTGTACTCAGTTGGTGTCCCCCACTACGTTTACCGATTCGCAGGCTGCACTCATACACACAAATAAGCAACAACAATTCATTAAAATAAATCTATTATAAGTCAAACGTAAAAAAAACGTTTGACAGTAGTATCTTTCACGTTATTTTCAAGTAAAATAAAGCTAAAAAAACTTTATTTAAATCCAACTTATTTAATCCGTAAGCGTAATGCGGTACTTCGTGTAGAGTTTCAACAAAATCCTTAATTAGCATTCGTCAAATCTCATTCCCATCGCAAGCACGTAGCTGTCTGCCCTTCTGCCCCGTTCCGTATTGCGCTCAGTAGTTACATCAAAAGGTTGTTAGGTGGTACGAGACTTAAATAATTGTTTCGACATTAGATTAATTTGCGGAATGCCAGGATAAATGTGTTTTGTTTCTGGTTTCGTTGGAAGAATAATGTTTCTGGAATTTCCTTGTATTTTATACTAGCAGCGTATTGAGTTTTACTCGGGTCATTCCCGTGGTAGAAAAATATCTAAAGGTACAAGTTCGCGCTGAGACCGCGACAGGTACTTAACACTGTAGAATTGTATGGGAGCCAGTTCGCGCCGAGACCGCGACACGTGTCTCGGTCTCCTGTCGCGGTCTCGGCGCGAACTGGCGCCCATACAATTCCATAATGTCAAGTGCCTGTCGCGGTCTCCGGTCGCGGTCTCCTGTCACGGTCTCGTGTCGCAGTCTCAGCGCGAACTTGTACCTTAATTTATTCTAGACCATATCGTAACTGTGTTTCAAATTTCAACACAATGCTTTCAGCCGTAATCATAATGTTTCACATGATTGAGCAATAAGCATCCAATCTTTCGTATTTTTAACATAAGAAAGATGAACAGGAAGTAGGTACGAGTAATATAAAAGCGATTTTGCCGGTGCAGAGTTTAGAAAATAAATTGCTGTGAGGAAGTCAAAATTTTTAAGGATCAAATTCTTAGCACATGTTATTCCATCTGTTTTTCCAATATCAATCCAATCCATTCAGATGATGCGGCGTAATTGAGCTACAAAAATTAAAACTCTTGCATTCATTATATTAGCAGAATAGAGATTTAAGAAACATTTTGCGCAGTAATATTAAAAGCAATCTCTTTTAAGCCACGTAAAAGCATATTGATAACCTCTTAGACATATTTCACATAACAGCTCTGAGGAAAACCGTAGATAAGATTATAGTCCTCCTTGACGTATTCGTCAACGGCGAACCCAGCTAAGAGCGATTATGCGCGCGAACATGGCTCGCAAAACCAAGTTTCGTTTTAAACGTCCTATCGCATGACGCACAATGCAATAGGCCATTCGAATTGTATGTATAGGTGTAGGAAGGCTTCGGGCGGGTCTTATTAATGAGCCGTTTTGCGTCTAGATCTTGTAAACGCTTCGTTTCAAAATTTTTGATAGCTTGATGGACAGAGCTGCGCCATACGGATCTCTGTTTTGCCAGCTCTTCCCAACCATTGCTCGGGATGTTACATACATTAAGATGTCGCTTCAAGACATCCTTGTACCGAAGATATTGACCTCCAGAAGTGCGCTTTCCCTCCTTCAGCTGTGAATAAAATACAGCTTTAGGCAACCTGGAGTCATCCATACGTACAAGGTGTCCACACCATCTCAGTTGGCTTTTTGTGAGTAAAGATTCTATGCCATACAGTCCAGTCTTTTGCAACACTTCAGAGTTTGGGACTCGGTCCTGCCATTTTATCCGAAGAATAGATCGTAAACACCTCATGTGAAAACTATCAAGGCGCTTGATATCTCCTTTGTAGAGACACCAAGTTTCGGTGGCGTAGAGCAATATTGGTAATATTATTGCTTTATACACAGCGATCTTTGTGTGTAACCTTAGATCGTGCGAGTCCCAGACTCTTTTACGTAGTAGTCCGAAAGATGTTGCAGCCTTTGCAATTCTGGAAGAAATTTCGGTTTCAAGGCGATTGTCACTACGCACAAAGCTTCCAAGATACCGAAATGATTTAACTTCTTCTAAAGCTTTGCCACCAAGAGTAATGGGTGTCGGGTCTGGTGTTATACCACGTGCAGATTGTTTAAGCACTTGTGTTTTAGAAACGCTTATGATCAAACCAAACCGCTCACATGACTCATTCAGGTGGTTTAAAAATGTTTGCAGGCTATGTATACTGCTTGCCATTAAACACACATCGTCAGCGTAAAGAGCATCCAACACAGAAAGTTCGTGCACTGACTTCTTAGCTCTAAAACGGCTTAGATCGAACACTCCTTTGTCAGTTCTGATACTCAAGCTAATCTGGCCAGCAGTATCGCAGTTTAAGTATGCATATCTCAGTACGGTAGCAAAGTAAAGACCAAAGAGAGAAGGCGCCATAACACATCCTTGTTTAACGCCACTAGTCACTGCAAATTGGTTTGTGAAGTCGTTTTCATGTTGGACTCTAGCCATCATTCCATCATGAAATTGGCGTATTAGATTAACAAATCTATCGGGGCAGCCAATTTTCGAAAGTACAGTCCAGAGAGCAGCTCTAGGCACACGGTCAAAAGCCTTTTCCAAGTCAACAAAGCACATGTTGAGCGGCTGATGTTGCTCAAAGATTTTTCCTGTATTTGCTTGACAACGAAAATAGCATCGACAGTGCCTCTACCGGGACGAAAACCACATTGGCTCTCAGGCAAAACACGCTCAGCTATGTCTCCCAGACGACGTTTCAAAATATGGGCCAGAACTTTTCCAGCCGCACTGAGTAAAGAGATACCTCTGTATGACCCACAATCGGAAGTGTCACCTTTGCCTTTGTATAATTTGCAGATATTGGCGTCTTTCCAGTCCTGTGGAATTTCCTCATTATCCCAAATTCGCAAGATCAATTCAAATAATCGGTTTTGAACGTTAGGTCCGCCATATTTATAAAGTTCAGCCGGCAGACTATCTGATCCTGCGGATTTACCATTTTTTTAATCTTTTCACTGCAGCAAAAAATTCATCAAAAGACGGAGGCTCATCTAGTTCTGAGGATAGAGGTAATATTGGAAGACTATTGATGTAGGCAAAATCCGCGCGATGGTCGGTTGGGCTTAATACTTCAGCAAAGTGTTCGGCCCATCGGTCTAGAACGTCACGGTGATCAGTTAGACGTTTGGATTTATCACGAGAGTAGATGGGGGCAATTTTCTTATGACGTGGACCAAAGATTGTTTTTAAAGACTGGAAGAAGAGACCTGTTTGCTTAATATTTGCAAGGTGCTCCAACTCTAACGCCTTCATCGTCCACCAACGGTCTTTTAGTTGTCGTATCTTGACCTTCAGCTGGTGTCGAATAGGTTTTATCTGAGAATCGGTTTTGGAGACTTTCATTAAACGCCTGGACTCTGTTATGAGTGACATGATCTCGGTGTCGGAGTCGTCAAACCAGTCTTCGTGTTTCTTCTCCGGCTTACCGACTACCCTATGGGCCACATCATGAAGCGCTTGTGCAAGAGTATGCCAATGATCATTGATTGAACCCACTGCACTTGAAGGACTGGAATTAAGTTCAGCATTAAATTCTAGTTGGGTTTTTGAGGAGTTTGCTAGTTTTGCGAACGCCAGACGAGTTGGAATTTTATGTTTTGCTCGGCGAGGCGGTTTATAGCTGAGCCGGACTTTCGACCTTATTAACCGGTGGTCAGTCCAGCCTTCAGCGCCTCGCATAGCTCTGGTAATCATCACATCCTTCAAATCAGCCCTGCGCACTATGACATAATCAATCAAATGCCAGTGTTTAGAGCGTGGGTGCATCCAAGATGTCTTATACTTGTCGGCCATACGGAAAAAGGTATTCGTAACACATAGGTCAAATTCTGCACACAAAGATAACAGCAATTCACCGTTGGTGTTACAGTTACCAACACCATGCCGTCCAAGGACCTGTTTCCAGATGTGACTTTCCGAACCAACACGAGCATTAAAATCACCTAATAGGATAATTTTATCGCTGGGAGGTATGTCCTGTAAAACCTTCCTCAAGTCACCATAAAATTTATTTTTTTTCTTCATCACTATATGTCATTGTAGGCGCATAAATGCTTATTACGTGAAGATATTTGTTGAAACTCAAGTGTAATCGTAATGTCATAAGCCTATCATTAATACCTTTTGGACTTTCTACCAATGACCTTCTAATGTTGTTTTAATAGCAAAACCAACCCCGCTGCTGGCTCGTTCCTGTGAGTTTTTGCCTATCCAGTAGTAAGTATACCCACCTTGGTCTTCACACAGTTCGCCACTATCAGACAAGTGGGTTTCGCTTAAGGCAGCAATGTCTATGTTGTATCTTTGTAATTCTCTAGCAATGAGAGCAGTTTTACGTTCAGGGCACTGATTTCTTGGATTATCCAACAGAGTTCGAACATTCCATGTTGCAAAATTAAATGAGTATCGGTTGAATAAATTATGATTTTAGATTTTCTATGCATTTTTCGACCGCGATTAATTGGTGCCCGATGACCGCGGTTTGCCATGCGGGTAAAGGGTGGAAGCGGACTATGTTTGGGCCACCTTTTCTAGGCCCCTCTCCTGTGCAGGAGTAAGCAGAGCGCTCCTAATAGGGGGCTGCTTAGTCATCAGATGTGCTGCCGAACCCGTACTCCCGCCCCAATCGAATCCAGGAGCGACCACTCTCATCTGACCGCCTATGTGCAGGGAAACAGCTAAGAACCAGATACACCGTTATCCGAATTCTCACCACCATCGCCCCATCGCCATAGGACTTTTGCTCGTAGTCCAACGTTCTAGCCAGGTTCATCTGCGCGTGACTTGTTTTAAGTGAGTAAGCGGTTGCGCTGGTGCAAACCCACTCTCTTGTTCCGATTCTACCAAGACCCAATGGACCAGTGACCTGGTACGATTGGTAGTAGAAGGAATGCAGTGAATTGGCCGCCAGCCATACTAGATCCTGGTTGGCGCCCTTTAAGGCATATCACATCACCTTGCTACATCGCCGCTGTCGCCGGAGGAGTTCGCCTATCGACGGGTTCCGCCTTCAGCACCGATGCAGGCTTTGTGTACAATCGGGGGATCGCCCGACTTAGCTGAAGAATAGTTCAGCCCCCTCCATTAGGTTTAGCCCACAGATCGATGTGGTTACCGGGGTGTGGCCGCTGCGTACACTGCAGCTACGAGGAGCCACTAATGGAGAGATTATGAGCGGCTTAGAAGTGCAGTCAGGGTGAACGTTCTCACTAAGCATGTGAAACGATCGACGTTTACCTGACCATAAGGCACTAAAGAGCCCCTCACTACACCCCAAGATAAGATTACTATGTACTTGACTGGCGGAAAACTCGTAAAAAATGTAAGATTAATTTTTTATTACGCTTTCTCAGCAAAGAAGAGGATATGAGCAGAAACGCTTGAATTAAACTGCCTCAAGGGGACCGCAATTATGAAAATCACTCGTTAATTTTTTGATAATCGGTTTCGTTAATGGGTCGTACGGTCTTTGGAGAGATCGTAACGCTACGTGAGTGGGTGTCATATGATGTTATTCCCGAGTGTCTAGCTAATATTGGGTAGGCATTTTCCCTTAACAGCCAGGTCTGCCCCTCCGCTTAGGGGTATGATAGGTAGGATATAAGTATAACAAGTTTTTAGTTTGTCCAATATACCTACGCCAAATTGGCCACCAGATCTCGGAATATTACGACTTTGCTAAACACCTATTTGCGTGAATGGGAGAAATTATTTACATATCAATCTACAAACATTGTTTTTGCCCAACATACTGGTGCTTAATTGGCGCAGCGTATCAACATTGATATTCAGCGTGACAGTGATGCCAGCATGGTGGGCGCAGTTCCAATTGGTTGAAGCTCAATCATGATTGCTTTTTTTTTCATAATGATATAATGATCATGCAGATCAGTTGCACACTCTCTAACGTGTATCCGATAAAAAACAGATAAGCTAGCAATTTTGCGGCGATGTTCACGACTTTGAAGTCTTTTACGCACAAGAGTGTAATTGTCTCTGAGCCTTTTGGCACGTCTCTCAATTGATTCAGAGTCTCCAGCTGAAAATACTGAAAAATAGCATAACTAATGATCTAACATGATCTAATTCCACTTTGCCCTTTTTCTATCGGCTGCTAGTAGCTAAAATAAACTCCATCGTTTCGTGGTTCAAATTCAAAAAACACGAACGAAGAGTTTTGACTCTAAATTTTTGATAAAATCTAGGCTGTGGAAAACGTTGCCTGAGTGGTTTTTCGCGATGGTTACAATCTTAGTGTCTTTAAATTGATAGTTAGTCTGTTTTTTTTAACCAAAAATGCTCTATCGTAGACCGAATCGTCGGTTAACAGATAGATAGATAGCAGCTAAGTGTAAATCTATAACAGTTTTAAAAGTTAAAAGCGAGCGATTTTGATAATCGAGCCCCGAAATATGCTCATTGCTCAGCCATGTGCGTGGAAGATTGATGGAGCGCCACTCAGCTGTGCTAACGCGCCAGCACGCCTGCCCGGAATTAGAAGAGGTATATACGTCCCGTAACAGGTGCCGTGTCAGCTTAATTTAACTTGTAATATTAATCTTAAAATATGATAATACTGTGTTATGGTGTTTGTTCCCGATGAACTCTTCGCTTGGTTAACCGATATTCACGAAAGCTTGCAATTATGTATAATTTTGTCTAACTTGATCTTATGGTTTGAAGGGCAATGTTTCCAGAGAAATTACAGGGCTTAGAGATATAACATCTTAGATCTCTGGATGACGAGCGCAGTGCAGTGCTAGGTTCTTTTTTTTAACTATAATAGGTTCACACTTGACCACCATCTCGCCTGATGTTAAGCGACGATGCGGTTCACGATGGAGCGTGTTTACCTAGAAGAAACCGATTCACTCTCGATTTGAAGACACCAAGATTGTAACCATCAGGGAAAACCCACTCAGGCAACGCATTCCACAACGTAATGATTTGGACTCTTCGTGTTCCAATAGCTGCGTGTCACTGTGCTGTTATGTGGCAGGCATGTTGCTTACCATCAGGCACATCTCCTGCTCGTATCGTCACTTTTTATTATAAAAAAAAACTTGAAAGGTTACCTATAGTTTTTATTGAAGTGAAAACTTCTATTGGCGCGCCACAGACAGATTTTTCGTGGGCAGTGAATTGAATTCTAGCATCACGGTCGGGAACGATACGAAATCTTCGGGTAAACTCGGGACCATGGATGACCATGCTCACGGCCACGCCCTCCGGTTTCAACGTAGTTTCCAAAGTTAGCTATCAAATTCTGAGTTATAAGTTTTCACTTATATCAGCAGTTCCTATGACTGCGTTTTTTCGATGAATGGTCTTTATGTGACAATATCCGAGTGACGGAATATTATTTTTATATACATTTTAGACTATTGTCATTTATGTGTGGCATGTCTTATCTTTAAAATGGATTTTGGTGCATATTTTTTTAATAGCACTACTTACTTTCAAACTAAGCAAAGAAAAAACGAAGCAAACTTATAAAAATAACTTTCTTTGAAAAAACAAGAGAGAGGATTAATTACGCTGTTGAAAATGTTCATAGACTTTTTGTAGCGGTAGGATTCTTTGGAGAGTATGCGTCTGTTTTTATGAAATAAAAAGCTACCTATTGAGCAAGGCATATTATAATATAGACGACTTTGTTAAAGATAGTAACGTATGGAAGAGTTAGAATCTTGTAATAAGGTAAAATAATAGATTTTTAAGAATTTTGATGTTACATTGTTTGTACTAATGTAGTATCTGTATACTGTGTGTATTGATTATTTGTTAGTTTGTCTTCGACAAAGCCTTTTTACAGCTGCATGTAATTGACTAGGCCCACACTAGGGCCCTTTACAGCTGCTTTATTCTTTTTGACGTTGTTATTTTATTATATTAGTACCTGGTTCACTCGGTTTAAATGCGTTTATAAAGGGCTCTAAGTAAAAAGACTTTCTCAGAAAAAAAAGAACAAAAAGAAAAGACATGAGTGTAACGATTCGAACCGGGGCCTGTTGATTCCGAGGGCGAGCATATTCCGTCTAAGCCATTTAGACTTTAAGAACAGTGGCGAAATAAGTTATCGTATTCTAATGACATTGTTGGAGATTTTCATTGTCTAAAAAAGTGCATAAAATTATGTTTAAAAAAATTAAACCTAGATAGATCGATTTATCGTCCCCGAAACCTCCTGCATATAGTAGAAATAAATCATCTAATATCTTGGGGTGCTAGGTAATGATTTGGACTCCTCGTGTTCCAATAGCTGCGGGACACTGTGTTGTTACAGGAAGGCGTGTCGCTTACCATTGGGCACATGTTTTTTGTAACTTGAATAGGTTTACTCTTGACCGCCATCTCGTCTGATGTTAAGCGACGAATCGGTCTACGATGAAACGAGCTTACCAAGAAGATACCGATTCACTCTCGACTTGAAAACACCAAGATTGTAAGGATTATTCGCATAATACCAGATTCTCAAATTATCAGATTCTCAATATAGCAGAAGTACAATCAAGAAAAAAAACTAATAAATTATTTAACAACTTTTAACAGACTTCAAAAAAAGAGGTTTCTTAATTCGACCGTATATATATACTATATAATTTATGTGTTTGGGAATGACTTCGTCGTTTATGAACCGATTTTGATGATTATTTTTTATTTATAGATTTGTTAACTATCGGGGAAAATCCACACTCAGGTAGCTCATTCCACAGCCTAGATGCTCTTATCACAAAAGTAGAGTCAAACCTCTTTGTTCGTGTCTTTGGTCAACGTCAACAATGAAACGATGTCGCTTTCTCGAGCTACCAGCAGTCCGATAGAAAAAAAGCTGGCAATTTTGCGGCGGTGTTCAAGGCTTTGAAGTATTTTACTCACAAGAGTAGCATTGTCTTTGAGCCTCCTTATCCTTTTCGTCTCGTCGTTCTACAGTATAAAAACAAAACTACTAAGTACATAATATATCACAAAATAACATCAAAATGTTCTGTTGTCAATATAAGCATTAACCTGTTCGGAACAAAGTTAGTCTCTCAACACGTGTAATGAAAGAAAAATAGCCTCGCAATATTCCGGCTTCGAGGAAAGTCCTGCGGGAACGAGTAAAACAGCAGCTAAATATTATTTCAGGGCACCTACTGCCTAGTATACTGTATATTATGTTTACTGGGCATTGGCTCAAAGCCCAAAGGCAAATATACATCAAAATTCTGTTGGGGAATACAATACAAAACCTTTCTTTATAGAATAGAGTGAGGAGACAATCATGATATAGACTAATATTGGTTTTAAAAGTGAAAGAAAGTTCTTTTGGCACGCCATAGACTAATTTTTCGTGGGTTGTGAATTGAATTCTAGCGTGACGTTCGGGAATGATAAGAAATCTTCGGGTAAACTCGGGACCATGGCCATTGGCCATTTTTTTTTATCGCGTTTGACCACCAACTCGCGTGATGGTAAGCGACGGTGTGGTCGAAGATGACGCACGTTGACCTAGAAGGTACCTATCCACTCTGACCTTGAAAAGTTCTAGATTGTATCTCTCAGGGAACAAGGAGGCCGGCAACATATTCCACTCCAAAGCTGTACGTACGAGAAAAGTGGATTCAAACCGTTTAGTACGGATTTTGGGAATAACCACAGTGTATGGGTGGTAGTGAGCCGACTTAAGCAACCCATGCGATCATTCCCATGCTCATTGCCACGCCCTCCGGTTTCACCCGCGTAGTTTAGTTATCAAATTCTGAGTTAGTATAGTAGTTAAGTTTTCACTTCTACAATGAAACAGACCCCATCAATATACACAAAACTACACTCACGTCATTCCCTCATCTCAGCATTCTTTCCCACCATCAATACACACTACACACTCCCCAACCACACCACCCCTCACATTTCATCAAAGTGCATAGCAGGACTATCTTTGAAACCATTCTCAAAGCAGGAACCTGCATATCTTATTAACCTTAGTTATCCTAGTTTTTATTCATTTTCTTGTTTAGTTAGTCTACTGAATATTAGAAGAGAAGGCACTAAGCCTCACAACACAGGCTCCCCCTAGTGTGAGACTTAGGGCTCATAATTGCATGAGATTGTTGAACAATTTGGTCGCCACTTAATTAAATAGTTAACTTAATTAGTTATAATCTGCATGCTAGTTTCTTTAAGTAAATACATTAATTTATAATAAGGCCAAATTGTTAAGAGGAAATAAACTTTATTATTACTTTATTATTATTATTACTTCTATCGGCAGTTCCTATGACTGCAATTTTTTTTTAATATACAGTGATGAGACGATCAGGAAATGTGCCTGATGGTAAGCACCATGTCTGCCACATAACAGAATAGTGACACGCAGCTAATGGACCATTAAGACTCCTAATCATTACCTAGCACTGGACTGCGCTCGTCACCCAGAGGAGTAAGATGTTTTATCTCTATGCCCTGTAATAATATCACTGGAAACATCGCCCTTCAATCCAGAACATAGTAATGTTTGCACATTACTGCTTGGCGGTAGAATAACTAAGAAATGTGTGGTACTTCCCCAGATGGACTTTGCAAGGACCTACCACTACAAAAAAAACCATACAATTTGGTGAAACATAAAATTATGTTTAAATAATAACACTATTAACAAATTCTGCTACTTTTATAAATATTATAATTAAAAAACACAAGTTTTTGATATTGTAACATAACACAGGGCTAAATCACGATGTAAATTATTATTTTTAATTGCCTCGTAGTTTTGGCAGCGTTACGACCGCCGTGGTCACGAGAAGAAGGCCAGCTTCTCGTAACCATTTGTGAGTTTTTAGTTCAGTTTGTCAACCTTTATACCACTAAGCTGTAACATTTCCTACTGGGAAAGGTATTATTTTGAGATAAAAGCGAGTTATATCGGGATTACCTGTACCGCCGCTCTCAGCCGCCATTCCTCATTGTTAATTTGAAGCACTCATCGGAAACCGCTTTGATCGAAACGCATCAACAAAAGCCAACTCTAAACAGTGAATTTGAAAGTCTAGAGATGGGATTAAATTATTCGAATTAATTTCTTAATGGTATATTTCATTCGAATACATTTTCAAATACAAAGTCACAATGTATTTTTTGTTTGTTGCAGTATAAAGGTATATAAAAGGCAAAAGAGATTGACTGATAGAACAACGCATAACCCAAGCCCTTGGAGCTAAAAACTTAAATCTTCATACACGTATTTTCCATTAAAGACGTTTGCATCCATTCAGGAAAGTTATTACTACTTCATACGTTTCCTCCTATGACTCAGGGTTTATCAAATATTCAAAAAGCGCGAATTTCGAAATTTCGCACAACCTAAGTACAGTTAAAATAATTAGTTAGGTAAGTATTTCAGCGCTTTCCGAAATTCAACCCCTAAGAGGATAAAATAGGGGCTGAAAGTTTTATAGAAACTTAAACCCTTAGAACTATTAAGTACGATCGCAAATTATGTTAATATTTGATGGTCCTGCTACTCATCAAATCATGAATATACTCGTAGTAGTAGATTGGTATCATTGTTGGGTAGCATAAATAGTCAAATAATGCGAGAGAAGCCGCGGGCATAAGCTAGGTTATATCTGTATTATCTGCCGGGTGCAGGTAATCCAGATAATCTCTTCCTGCTGCCATATCTCATTTTTTATACGAAGCACTCATGGGAATCCTCTTTGATCGAAACGCATCAACAAAAGCCAATTCTTAACGGCGGTTTTAAAGCTAATACCGAATGTTTCAGTAGAGAGAGATAATCAATAATTCGAATTCATTTTCAGGAGGTTCATTTTATTCGAGTACGTTTTTTAATACAGGAAGATATTTTTAGTAGCAGTGGCCCGCGGTGTTACCGCGTGGGTCCTATTCCCGTAATTTTGGCGTGATAAAAAGTATCTTATAGGCTTTTCCAGACCACAACCTAACTGTGTCTTAGTCTAAGCTTTAGGCTTAGTTTTAGGTTTGTAAACAATCGTTACTTACGTATACTAAGTAACCCAATCGTGTGTCCCATCGTTACATCTATATAAAGCGTGTATACTTTTTTATTTGTGTAATGTGAATTTAATTATCATTATCCAAGTTTCTCTTTTTTTTATCTATAATAATACGCTTTTTGCATTTTTTTACATATACGTACTTATTTATTTCTTTTCTTAAGCCTAAGTTTTTACCATATTGATATATAAAACAACATAAAAACATTATACAAACTTAAACCTAGTTTGCCGCCAGCAGCGGGGAAGGGCCCAAGCTACCGGTGGTTGGGGCGGCAGACTGAGGAACCTCCTGACGATGCGCGCTGTGTCAAGAATGACTGCCTTCTGCATCTGGCCCTTAACCCAACCGTCTAGCGAAAGTCTCTTGAGATGTTGGTCGAGACTTTTCGCTACAAGGCCGTTTGCCGACACGACTATTGGCACTATGATCGTCGAATCAACATCCCACATGGCGGTAACCTCAGGAGCCAAGTCAAGGTACTTGCTAAGCTTGTCCTTCTCAGCTTTCACGAGGTTCTCGTCATGTGGTATAGTGATATCGACGATCACAGCCCGACGCTGAGACCGGTCTACCAGCACGATATCAAGCTTATTGACGACAATAGTCTTGTCCGTGATGATAGAGCGGTCCCAGTAGAGCAACGCACGACCATTTTCGAGAACTGGCAGAGGTGCGTACTTATAGTACGGTACCTCGGACTCGACAAGGCCATGTTGAAGAGCAAGTTGCTGGTGGATGATCCTGGCTACTAGGTTATGTCTGTGCAAGTACTCGCCGTTAGCAAGATGCGAACAACCGGAAATAACATGACGAAGAGATTCGCCTGGATGGCGGCATGCCCGACAAATGTCGACCGCACCCTCCTTCATTATGTATTTCCGGTAATTGTTCGTCTTGATAACCTCGTCTGTAATTGCACAGGCAAAACCCTCGGTTTCTCCGAAGAGGTCCCCGAAGCGCAGCCAGTTCACCGATGCGAGCAGATTCACATCGGGTCCCGTCAAGGCCCGATAGAATCGCCCATGCAGCTCACACGCTTCACACACAACGCGCAGTTCGTTCACGTATTTTTTCTGTAGTGTAAAGTACGTAACCTTCTGTTGTCTTGTATAAACCAGGTATATTATTAGTATCATTCCAGGTTAAAATGGTCAAGATGTTCAAATGTTATGTTTTTGTAATAAGAGGACTTTTTAATGCAACTTTTAAACACAAACATATCCTGATTAAAATATTTTTCTAGAAATCAACAAAAATACATGTAAACACAAAAGAGAAATGTCGGACGAAAATAATGCATCATGTTGAATTAATAATACATTTTCCCATCCCTAGGAAAAAAATCGAATAAATCATTTGCCGAATCGTCTCAGCTGATCCCGACTGATCGTCCGGGAGGTTGGATGGATTATAGGTACAAAATATTTGTTTTGATGAAAGTTGTCGGTGTAAGTCGTGAGCGCGGGCGTATTCTTAGTCCATCATAAACAAATGTTAGTTTTAGTTTAATACTGATAATGAATGCGTGTAATGACTCACTGATGTGTGCGTGTCAACCTGTATGTGACAGCGCACACGTGCACATTATATGGCCGACTCGATGGACACAGTTTTTGTTTTAGTGATACTACGGCCGACTTTTTTATACGTCCACGTGATAGTGCCACTCAATTTAATTATGTTTAAATTTAGAAAAATGTGACCTCGTTTCATGGTTGACGTTCCAAAGACTCAAACAAAGAGGTTTGACTCCATACATCGGGATACAGTGATGACAAACAATATAGGGGTACATTGATGTTTGCATAAATATTAGATATGTTTTGAGGGTAGAATAACTGGCATATTTACCTATGGTACTTTCCCAAGTAGCCTCTGCAAACAGATCTACCTCTACCATAAATCCTATTTAATATTATCAAAGCGAAAGTTTGGATGTTTAGACGATTTAATGTTTGTTGCTCAATCACGTCGGAACTTGTCGTCGAGTTGAAATTTGGAACACAGTTAGATTATGGTTTGAAATAACACATATGATACTTTTGGTTACAGCAAAATAACAGGAATGGGAATTGAACAAGAATAACCGCAGGACGTTCCTAGTTAATACATAAGTCAATGTTAAAAATGTCATATCTTCTGATCTGTCTGTCATTCTAAAAATTGGTTGTCTGTAAAGTCGGTTTGTTTACGGACGATAGTTTGACGTGACAACATCATGACAAATCATTGATAGATGCGGCGCAAGCGTACAACGAGCGTAACGGGACAATGAGCGTAACGTGATCTAACGAGACACTTTTTCGTGCATGCAGCCGGCGTTAATCGATTTGTTAGACGTTGTCACGTCAAAAACTTCTAAATAGTTCTAGAAAGTTAACTTACTTGTGAGAAGTAGAGTTGAGAGCTTGAGAGATGGGTATTAGTTCGGCTGCAGTGACATAGTTCTAACCGAAGGATCCATGTCAGTCAATAGCGTTGCAATCTGTAACAAAGAAATAAGAAAATAATCACATCTTGCTTTAATTATATCCCAGTTTGCACATACATTATAATATGTCGTTATGCAATAAATCGTAATAATATACTAGTCATACATGCAAAAGATTAAATGTTTATCACAAAGTAAAGTGTTAGAAAACCACAGAAGAGGACCGAAATAAAAAAATTGTCACAATTGAACAAAATGTATTTTGCATTGATAATTCCGTAAGCACAAATAACATTTTTGTTTTAATTTTTCAACACTTCGGGACCATTTTCCGGCCTTTTTTATTAATTTTATTAAACTCAAAAGTGTAGGGTATAACTTCCCAAATAAAACACCAAAAAAAAATGTTTTCCCGCCAATAACCCGTCCGCAAAGTTAAGTTTGTTGGTTTTCGTCATCAACCAAGTTTCTGGGTACTATGTAACACACCGGTGTAACAAGCGGTGGAGGTAATTATGTGCATCGTACATATCGTAATTATTCATACTTTTTGTTTATCTGAAGCAAGACTTCAACTTCTTCTACTATATAAAGTTCAGAGAATTTTAAGTATTGAGCCAATAATTGGGTGTTTCTATTTATAATAAGTATGTATTTAAAACTATATATGTATTATATCAGCTATCTGCCCGCCATACCACAAGCTTTGCTTAGTTTGGGGTCAGATGGTGTTGTGTGTGAATTGTCCACCAATATTTATTTATTTAATGACAATCTCAATGACGAAACAATACTGGCACTGGCGAAGTTGAGGTAACCCTACCTTAAAGAAGCCATAAGGAAACATTAAAGTTGAAGAGTCATATATTATGCCGTGAAGTGAAGTGTGTGTAATAAAAGCTAATGTATTATAGCATCAAACAAAAAGTGAATAGGGTCTTTATTGGAAAGCACTCTCCTGGAAGGCTCTGTTAATACCCTTGATATTGAAATATTGCCTATGAATATATCATCATCATCTTCTAGCTTGTTTCAGTCTCTGGTGGCTGAAATCCGTAGTTTCGGTGGTATGTCGGTTTTATGTAGTTTTTTCTTCGTAACCCAGCGCTTTTTATACTTTTTATTACTTTCTTTTATTCCTTACAAAAAAGCAAAGGTTTTGTGAGTTTTTAATTAATTAAATGCTTGAAGCGAGTGGTTAGTTCATCTACGTAATTCTAAAATAATGAAAAAATACCAATGTATTTTTAGTGGAAATATTTTAAAAAGGAGTAATAGAGTTTATAAGTTTTTATAACATGGTTGTCATATTTAGTTATTAATTTGCATAGAGTACATATCGCGAGATGAACTACTGGGGAAGTACCACACCTTTGCCAGCTATTCTACCGCCAAGCAGTAATGTGCAAACATTGCTGTGTTCGGGCAATCTTTGCAGAGAAATTACAGAGCTTACAAGTATAACATAGGTGCTATGTTTTTTTAACGTGGTATGTAATGATTTGGACGCTTCATGTTCTAATAGCTGCGTGTCACTGTGATGTTATGTGACAGGCATGTTGCTTACCATGAGACACATGTCCAGCTCGTCTCGTCACTCTTTATTATAAACTTGCTCTTATTGGTTCTATCGAGCGTGACGTATACTTTGACCAACCAATCAACACGAGAATATAGTAAAAACAAGGAAAGAAGAAAGTCAAGATTCCAGAATCACGCGAGTGTGAATGAGATGCCGCATTCAGCCGGTTGACAACAGACCTGGCATCACTAGACCCTTTTGATTTTGGGAATCAAATGAAACGAAAACTGAACTATTGTAATATTCATTTTACGTATAAGTGAAAAGTTTATTTCTAATAACATTAGAAAAAACATGCTTTGAAGAGAAATAACAGGTCGAATGCGCATAGATCGAAGTTCTGGTCACAGTATAATTAGTTTCCGTGTGCCCGTGCGCGCGAAATCGCCTTGTTGTGGCAGAATTCAGAAGTAAAATATAACATCTATTGGAGATCAGTACTCAATATTAATTTGTTACTCACGGGTAAACCGGTAGAATAGGCCAACCCTGTCACAAGTGAGTTATTTGTGAATTCATAAAAATAAACGATGGCACATGAACATAAAAAATACGCGCACCTTTTTTTTTCTATAGACTTATTGTAAAAAAGACAGGTTTTAGAGTCACGTAAAAGCCGGGCCACACAGAGGCGGGAGCCGCGAGAAAGCGATCCGATAGCGATCGAGTGCAAAGCGATAGCGGTCCGTATCATGTCACACAGAGCTACTGCCCGCAGCCCGCGGCGGGCAAATGGCGAGAACACAGCCGGTGTGACACCAAAAGCGATCAAATTGCTCACGACCTTACGTTGTAAAAAAATACTACTCGTGAGATCGGATCGCGATCGCTACGCGAACGCTCTGTCCTGTGTGACAGCTTGTACTGACTACCGTAGAATACAGCGCCCGCGCGGGCCGTCCGTCGCGCGTCCTTCCCGCGAAGCATGGCGAAGCGATCTCTTGTTTGTCGTCCCAATCCTGTCGCGCGGGAAATCGCATCGCGCCGGATCGCTCCCGCTTGCTATGTGTCAGGTTGCAAACAAATTCGAATATTACAAAAATTCCCGTCCCGGATCGCGATCGAGTGCAAAGCGATAGCGGTCCGTATCATGTCACACAGAGCTACTGCCCGCAGCCCGCGGCGGGCAGATGGCGAGAACACAGCCGGTGTGACACCAAAAGCGATCAAATTGCTCACGACCTTACGTTGTAAAAAAATACAACTCGTGAGATCGGATCGCGATCGCTACGCGAACGCTCTGTCCTGTGTGACAGCTTGTACTGACTACCGTAGAATACAGCGCCCGCGCGGGCCGTCCGTCGCGCGTCCTTCCCGCGAAGCATGGCGAAGCGATCTCTTGTTTGTCGTCACGATCTTGTCGCGCGGGAAATCGCATCGCGCCGGATCGCGCCCGCTTGCTATGTGTCAGGTTGCATACAAATTCGAATATTACAAAAATTCCCGTCCCGGATCGCGATCGCTTTCTCGCGGCTCCCGCCCCTGTGTGACCCGGCTTTTAGTGTTGTGTAAGTAAATAAATATTGTTGGAGAGTTCACACACAACACCGTCTATTCTGATCCCAAACTAAGCAATACTTTTAATATAGCGGCCAGATAGCTGATACAATACTTATCTGTGAATACATAATATATATATATATATATATTATATAGAAGAACCCAGACACAGTACAAATATTTGAATTCATCAATCAAATATTTGCACTGGGTGGTAATCAAACCCACAATCCTCGGCTTCGCAGGCAGAGTTACTATCCACTAAGCCACGAGGCCAATCAAATCCTAAAACGGTGACAAATTTCTTTACGCTGGAATAAAAAAAATTGTAACTTAATGTTCACACTGGACCTCCATGACGCCTGATGTTAAGTGACGATGCGGTCTATCATGGAGCATGCTTATATTTTATTAATTTAATAATTTATTTCAGACTACAGTCCATATAAATACAAATAAAAAATTGTATCTTATGTAAAAATAACATAAGATATAGAAACCCATTAATCACAACTTGAAGACACCAAGGCTGAAAGCATCAGCAGAAACTCACTCAGGCAGCTCATTCCTCAGCCTTTATCTAATCACAAAAAGATAAGGAATGAACTGAAAAAATGTTCCCAGGTCAGTCACTTGTTTCAAACGCATTGTCTTATTACTCGAGCCACACTTTTTCTAAATATACCACTGTTGATTAGAAATAAAAATAAATGCGCGGAGGCGAATTCCTTAACAAAACAATCCGAAGTAATTCTCGGTAAAACATCGCGATGCTATTTGTTTTTCTGTATTATTTACTGTTTAAAAAATAAAGTCTTTCTCTTTTAGAAAAAATAACACGATACCCAATTCATGAGATGAAATAACAACAATACCAAGAACAAATAGTACACATTTTGACGGTTAATGATATTTTCTCTTTGTCAACTGTTGTTGTATAGAATTTGCGAAGGTGCTGCCTTAACAATTATTAATTGTAGGAAATCAGTAGGAGTGGTGGTGGGTGTTTAAAGCAGCTTTATAGAGAATTTCACTCAACTATGTAGGTACTTGTTTTATTGATAATTGAGAATGTTTAGACGAAAGGATCTTTATCGAAAACTAGAGGTCCACCCCGGCTTCGCCCGTGGTACATATAGCTTTTAGGGATGACGTAGATATCCAACGGTGAAACGATGTTTGAAAATCAGTCCAGCAGCTCCTGAGATTAACGCGTTCAAACCAACTAAAACCCTCCACACACGAGCCCTAAAATCAGAGGAAATTACGTAAAACTAGTGGGGAGGACCCTACATCGCACCATATGATTGGTGTTTTATGGTGGGATGTAGGCTATAATATAATAGTTTTCGAGTCTAAATATTCATGCCACACTTGTTTGTAAGCAAACATTTTTTTATAGTATAGAGTGACAAAACGAGCAGGACATGTGCCTGATGGTAAGCAACATGCCTGCCACATAACATCACAGTGACACGCAGCTGAACATGAAGAGTCCAAATCGTTACCTAGCACTGCACTACGCTCGTCATCCAGAGATCCAAGTCGTGTAATTTTTCTGGAAAGGTTGCCCTTTAAACCAGAACACAGTAATGTTTGCACATTACCGCTTGGTGGTAGAGTAACTGGCAAAGCAAATTACCCAAAATAATAACTTTCAAGCTTCTAACTTCAAAAATTACTGAACTTTCATCCCTGTATTCAACCTTTATTCGCATTTGAACATAGCTTATGTGCCTGTGTGCTATTACTGTAATTAATTTCCTTAAAATCTGTTCGGTAAAGCATAACAGATAAACTTTTGTATTCATAACATTAGTAAAAATTAATTTGTTCCAGTAAACCTTTACTGAGAGCAAAAATCCTAACGCTGAAAAGCATCGCTCTCGACTTCTAAAGAGCTGTTTGTTGTCCAACATAGAAAAGCGTTGTAGCTCGGAAATTAATTATAAAAACCCATTTGAATCATGCAGAACACTCTAAAAATATTAACGTCAAACGTTTTTTAAAACAAGTTTATAACACAGATGAGTTCAGGCATAAAGACTCAAAACATATTTAAATTATACGAGGTATATATATAGAGGTATTAAAAAATATTAGTGGAGGGATCCAATACAATCTAATTCGCAGCCAACTGGTAGTGAGCTTGAGCATCTCGGTAATCTCTGTACCTTCACTTTTTTCCACGTTTTATTTCGGATTTTACTAGCATTTGCCCGTGACTTTGTCTGCGTAGAAATTAGGAATAAAACATTGGGGTCCATTTTTGGTAATAATAAAAAACCGAGTCACTTGGCAGTTGCGAGTGTTCTGTGATATCAGCAATTAAACGACGAAAACCTTTTTTACTGTATGGGAGTCCTCTTAATAATTTATTTTATTTTAATTTATTTGCGGCAATAGAAATACATCAGCTGTGAACATTTCAACTGTTTAGCTAATAACCGTTTTTGAGATACAGATACAGCCTGGTGACAGACGGACGGACGAACAGCAAAATCGCAGTAATAGGGCCGCGCTTTTAACCTTTGGGTACGGAACCCTAAAAAGTAGCATATTCCAGATTATAATCTATGATCCAAATTTTCGACTAACCTGCACGGTTCTTACTACGTGATAGATCAGATCAACATGTGAACATGTAAACAATCTGACAAATTGTAAATTTAAAATTTTACAAGTAAAATTTTACTTGTATTTAGTAAATAAATAATAAATGAAAATGTTGAGAATACAATATTATTTCACCAAAAGAATTATCATTTTGATTTATCGATAATGGGTTTGCACATCTCGTCTGATGTTAAACGATTATGCGGTTCATAAAATAAAACTCAAATCTAGACGAAACCAATTCACTTAAAACTGCTGCTAACTTAAAAACGGCGAAGAAAAACGTCGTGAGGAAACCGACATGTACTGGGCCATATTGCGAGAGAAAGCCCCGAGTCCCAGCGGTGGGAACATTTAGTGGGCTGCTTATACTTGGCTTAAAACATCCTGATTATATCCGTCAGGAAAAGACACCCACTCATGCAACGTATCCCATCACATTCATGTTACGAAAGTGGCGTTAAGCTTCATCTTTCTATTTCTAACGACCTTCATAGAAACCCATTGATCGATTTCAAAGAGTTGTTTTTTTACAGAAAATCAAAGCTGACGTCATTAAAGTTCCCAGGGGCTGCTGCTCCATATTTCACAAAGCCAGGTCTCAGTTCAAAGATTTCCGGATTGCAATCTACACTCAACGAAGAAAATGATATTCCTTTTATCAAACTCGTAAACTTCAGGCAAGATTGGTCTTTAACTTTTATGGTGTAAGACCGATAATCGTACACGATAGTGAAAGCTCTTAGAATGCATAGGAAACCTCGGGAGGAAGCAAAATATGCGTCAGGCAGCCGCTTCTTGCATTTTAAATTATTGCATTTAAGGTTTATTTTTGCTTGTTTTCATACTGCAACATTCGTAACCTACCTAATATCAACACTAGACACCAACTTTAATAATTTCAGAAAATGCCCTTGGTGTATGTGATGCGTGACCAAAATGCTGGCGCTTATTTGGCCCAACGTATATTGGCGTTGCCATTCAGCGCAGTGATGCCGCCAACTGGGCACATTTCGGACTAGTAGTGGGCATGATCAATTTGATTATTTTTTAAGGCCCACTTACTTCTCTGAGTATTTTTTCCATGCGCAAACATACATGTTTATCGTTTTAATTACATTTGGATGAATAAAATTATCACTGAATTATTTTCCTGCTAGGAATGAGTCAGTCATGACCTACCATACTGACTACTGGGTCAGTATGGTGCGGATCACTGCGGTGTTGGAGGACATCCCATCGCCCTCGAATGCGACTTGCGAATTTTTTTGGAACATGATTTTTACTCAAGATATTTGCCTATCTTATTTTTAAGATTCATTAATAAATCATTTAATTTGCAACATAAAATATATATATTTATTTACTAGCGACTCGCCCCGGCTTCGCACGGGTGCAATGCTGATACTAAATATAAGTACCTACTAATGAAATTCCGGTCCGGCGGCAAGACGTTTCGTTTTACTTAGTCACATTTTTGGCGCGACGGACGCACGGAATGTTATGATTGATGGAACGAAACGTGCTTCACACCAAAGATAGCGACAGCGCTTTGTTTGTCAGTGCCATCAGAATTTAACAATATTGAGAATTCTCTATAATCCGTATTTTGTGGACATATGCCGTCGACTCAAAATCAATTTTTTTATGTTTTGTTATTCATATAAGGTTTCGATCAAGTCTACCGTACCCCTTGACGAAATTATTAATATAGATTTAAAAAAGAATTGAGACTCAGGTAACTTACTCATTTTAATACTTTTCAGTTTCTTAATTATACTTATTCTTAACCAATGTTAGCAGAATGCCGGACGTTGACCTCTTAAAAATGTTTTTGTAATTGAGAAAGCCTCAAGTCCCAGTAGTGGGGACATTTAGTGGGCTGCAGAACCGTTATGAATTATAAAATATATATATATTAAATATAAAGCTGAAGAGTTTGTTTGTTTGTTTGTTTGTTTGTTTGTTTGTTTGCTTGAACGCTAGGATCTCGGGAAGTACTGGTCCGAATTGAAAGATTCTTTTTCTATTGCATAGTCCATTTATCGAGGAAGGCTTTAGGCTATAGAAAATAACTCTACTATTAATTGAAGCGGAGCATGAAACAAGAATGTAACAAAATCGGGAAAAAATATTCCCCTTTTGAGAGTGTTCGTACGTTTCGTGCTTTGACATGGCATATGACAGCATGTGTCAAAGATTGCGTCATTGAATTCATTAATCTGTGCATTGAATATAAACCTTTGCTAATTTTTTTTTTCTAAATCTGAGTTAGTACGACCAATTTCCGACAGGTGGCGTAGCAGGTAGCTGAAGAGGTTTTTTGTTTGAAATCGATATTGTCAGGAATGAGTGAACCGATTTCAGTCATTCTTTCACCGTTGGATTTGTACGGGATCCCGATGAGTGCTATATAATACACCACGGGCGAAGCCGGGGCGGGCATCTAGTGAATTATAAAGAAAAGTTGAATGTGATTTTTAACTTACAACGAACGGAAAACGAACAGACCAACTACAAAAAAAACACTCAGCTTTTAATGATTTGGCAACAAATTACCCACAATTCGTAGGAAATTGTTGAGGTAGCAACCGAGACGTAAACGTGTTCGTTTATTGACGTTGGTAATGGAGGAGCGGGAGTGCTGGAGATATCGCCCGATTAGAATCGAACTTACGACGGGAAATATTTGTAAAGAGAGAATCCAGTCAGCTGCCTGGAATGTGGCAACACTCATGTTTATAGATGCACTGGTAATAAGTTTTGGAATAGTTTGGATAAACCCGAACGGAGCGTGGCTTAGTGAGTTGAACTTGCGTTTCTCTACCGTTGGTTCGACTGAATATGAACAGGTTTGCTATACTGGCTTTGACAAAATCGATTTCTTTTTGTTGTTGTACATATGTATGTGTTTTAAGCGGTTTTAATTGTGATTCCATTTTGATGTTTATTTTTTCGTTTGGTAGATAATACTTCAAAGGTAGTCTCTTATAAATCGAAAGTCCGTGTAGTGATAGTTTTGTAGTGGTAGGACTCTTGGCAGAGTCCGCCTGGGGAAGTACCACACCTTTGCCAGTTATTCTACCGCCAAGCAGTAATGTGCAAACATTACTGTGTTCCGGTTTGAAGGGCAATATTTCCAGATAAATTAGATCTTGTATCTCTAAGCCCTGTGGCTTAGAGATATAAGATCTTAGATCTCTGGCTGACGAGCGCAGTGCAGTGCTAGGTAATTATTTGGGCTCTTCATGTTCCAATAGCTTTGTGTCACTGTGCTGTAATGTGTCAGGCATGTTGCTTACCATCAGACACATGTCCTGATCGTCTCGTAACTCTTTATTTAAAAAAAAAGATGTTTTAGAAAAATCAACAAAAAACTAAAATTTGTTAACATTTATCTGAACGCCTTACATCACTGTGCTGTTTGTTGTGTGGCAGGCATGTTGCTTACCATCAAGGCCTGATCAGGCATATGGCCAGACCGTCACTCTTTATTAAAAAAAAAATGATGTTTACGTATTATGAAATGGAGAAGGTTGCGTATGATATCGGTCCAGTATTTCTAGCGCGTTCAAACAAAAAGCAAAAAACCTCTTCAACTTTATAATAATAGTATAAATTAACTTTATAACAGGTATAAATTATATTTAACCTATTTAAAAAAAAAAATGTTATTGCATAAAATTGTTTATCATTATCGAAAATAAAAGGGTAATTTTAAAACTGAGTCCGTATTTCCGACATTTTTGAGGTAGTTTCACATCGTTAGTGAAATTCCACCCCACGAACAGGGGGAGGTTCGTTAGCAAAGAATCTTGATAAATTCGTTACCACCTGTAATATTGAAAGGTTTTATTTATGCCGCATGAATGGTAAGTTTTTTGTTTGAAGCCGTTTTGTGCGCATTTGGTAGATAAAACATGTATGTCAGCGATATGCTGATGTAGCGTCGGAGCGATGACGGAGTAGTAGCGGTAGTGCTCTTTAATACTTTTTTAAGTTATAAGAATTCAGTTCTATGTATAGGCTCTATGACTGTATATTTTTTATTGGAACAAAGTTTCTTGCGGCTTGAAGAAGATCAGATTTTGTTGCGTGACCGAAAAAAATGTGTGACAAAAACCGTAAGAAAAATATGTAACGGAAATGACGAGTAGAAACCGCTGGCTAAAAAAGATGAAACTTAAAAAGAGTGAAAGTGAGGAAACTTTATAAGGGTAAACTATGAACACAGTCAGAAAACGAGGAGGAGGAAAAACAAGGAGAAGAAAAGCTGCAAAATTTTGGGGTTTCTACTAATTTTCTCCTAAATTTTATTGTTAGAATTTATTTTCGAGTTTCTAAAAATTTTATTTGTGTATTCCAAATATTTGTTTAAAGCTTACACGAGCCTAAAAGTTGGTAAAAAAAAACATTTCTTTCAGGCTATACCCATAAATATAAAATTAACAAATGAAATCCATAAAAATAAAAAATATATATTTATAAAAAAATAGTAAGTATTCAATTGTCACACAAAATTAAAATGTCAAAATAAATAAAATAAAAAACTTTCAACAAAATATACTCAAAGAGACGATGGAGATTAAACCAGATTTACTGACTTTCTCGTGTCGTTTATGTCCAGCTCCTGTGATGAAAATAAGGAGACTTGTTCGAAGTCTTGAACATCACTCTAATGTATCCAAAAACGAACAACCTTTTAAACACACACCCCTTTTTTTGATCGGGACCAAAAAAAGGGGTGTTATAAGTTTGACGTCGATGTCTGTCTGTCTGTGTGTGTGTCTGTCTGTGGCACCGTAGAGCTCAAACGGATGGACAGATTTCGATGCGGTTTACTTTATTTGAAAGTTAATATCCGAGCAGATGTTCTTAGCTACGAGTATGTTTGGTTAATATCGATTTAAGATGGCCGCCGCCACAAAATGACGAATTATATTTTATTTTTCACTATTACCTCAATATGGGTATCAAACGAAAGGGCTTGACTAGTAGAATATATTGCACTATGCACTTTGACAAATTTCAAATCCAAGATGGCCGTTTCCACAAAATGGCGAAATACATTTCTTTTTTCACAACTCCCTTAATATGGGTCAAATGAAAGGGCTTGACTAGTAGAATGTCGTACAGATAACAAATCTGAGGTAGTCGGGGGTTAATCTAATTTTTTTATTTTGTTCTTGTTTCTTCAATGTGTTCTATTCGAGAGTGATTAGAATTCTCGTAGATGAAAACCCTCCAGTGTAGACCGCGTCGTCACTTAACATCAGGTGAGATGGCGGTTAGGTACAAACCTACTCGTATCATTGCTACAAACAAAACTGCCTCCTTCTACTTTGATCCACAGTGGCGCTCCACGTGTGCAGCCGGGGAAACTAACTTATGAACTACAAACTTTTGTTGTTCACAGTGGTTCAAAACTAGTGTTAGTTAATACGAGTAACTGTGGGAAGTCAATTCTCATTTCAGAAGAAGACTTTAATCAGCTGACCATTATTGATTTTTTTAACCCCCGACCAAATAAAGGGGTGTTATAAGTTCGACGTAGATGTCTGCCTGTCTGTCTGTCTGTCTGTCTGTCTGTGTGTCTGTCTGTGGCACCGTAGAGCTCAAACGGATGAGCCGATTTCAATGCGGTTTTTTCATTTAAAAGTTGATATCTGTGCGGATGTTCTTAGCTATGTTTGTTTATATCGATTCAAGATGGTCGCCTTCACAAAATGGCGGACAAAATATTTCTTCACAACCTACCTTAATATGGGTATTAAATGAAAGGGCTTGACCAGTAAAATACACTACATAATAACAAATTTCAAATCCAAAATGGCCGCCACCACAAATTGGCGAATTATATTATTTTTTTCGCTACTACCACAATATGGGTATCAAATGAAAGGGCTTGACTAGTAGAATACTTTGCACTATGACAAATTCATATCCAAGATGGCCGCTACCACAAAATGGCGAAATACATTTATTTTTTCACAACTCCTTAATATGGGTATCAAATGAAAGGGCTTGACTAGTAGAATGTTGTACAGATAACAAATCCGAGGTAGTCGGGGGTTAATCAAATTTTTTAATTTTGTTCTTGTTTCATTTATAAATTAATACTACAACAAATTGTCTTGCCAGACATATTGCATGCCTCTCGGAGAGGCCAGTTTGTATGGGGCTACTTTTAAAATGTTTTTTATCATCTTATATCTTACCTACAAACAGCAATAACGATTTTTGTATTTGTATTCAATTTTATATTCATTTTACGAGAATAAAATTTCATAACTATTTTATTAAGGCTTTATTTACGATTCTTAGTAGATAGGAGATATATATCAATGGGTTCATTATGGTCTATAGAAATCATAACTACTTATACTTTTTTTTTTTGAGTATGATTTTTTTGTGAGGTCGCGGCGCCGACGGCGTCGGTTTTTTTTTAACCAGAATAGGTTCGCACTTGACCACCATCTGACCTGATGTTAAGCGATGATGCGATCTACGATGGACCGTGCTTACCTAGATAAAACCGATTCACTCTCGATTTGAAGACACCAAGATTGTAACAGGGAAAACCCATTCAGGCAACGTATTCCACAACCTAGACGTTCTTATCACAAACGTGGAGTCAAATCGCTTCGTTCGTGTTTTTGGAACATCAACCATGAAACGATGTCGCCCTTTTGTGAAACGAGAATTCCGATAGAAGAAAGTGCAAGGTGGAATTAGATCATGCAGATCAGTTGCACACTCTTCGAAGTGTATCCGATAAAATACCGATAAGCTAGCAATTTTGCAGCGATGATCAAGACTTTGAAGGGTTGGGATGGGAGCTCAACGAGTTAATATTGGTATCATAAATAAAGAAACATAGTAATTAAGAAGTTGTATAAAAAATTACGCATACTTCACTCACAGTACCAACTGACCCCAAACTAATCAAAACGTGTACTATGCCCACAAGATAGCTGATATAATAGATACTTATGTAGTTATATACATATCTACTTATTATACATAGACACACCCAGACACAACAAATATTAAATTTGTATTTATCACACAAATATTTGCACTGGGTCGGAATGGAACCCACAATCCTCGGCTTCGCAGGTAGCCTTACTACCAACTCTAAGCCACGAGACCAGTCAAATTTCATTCAATCATAGGTAATAATTATCTTTTGGTTATAATTTGGTTTGAAGGGCAATGTTTCCAGAGAAAATACAGGGCTTAGAGATATAAGATCTTAGATCTCTGGGTGACGAGCGCAGTGCAGTGCTAGGTAATGATTTGGACTCTTCATGTTCCAATAGCTGCGTGTCACTGTGCTGTTATGTGTTAGGCATCTTGCTTACCATCAGGCACATGTCCTGATCGTCTCGTCACTCTTTATTTAAAAAAAAAAAAAAACTTTATTTTTAGCTGACTTTAAAAAAAGGAGTATGTTTGTCTTTTGTATTTTTGTTAGATAAATATATCTTATCTAATACCTTTAAACGAGCAATTCTTGTAGGTATATATGTATATAAGTATATATATATAGAGAATCTGAATCTCGGAAACGGCTCGAACAATTTTCATGAAATTATGTATACAGGGGGTTTCGGGGACGATAAATCGATCTAGCTAGGTATTATTTTTTAAAAACATCATTTTATGCGCGATTTAGACAATGAAAAACTCCTACAATGTCATTAGAATACGATAACTTATTTCGCAACAAATGGCTCAGACGGAATATGCTCGCCCTCGGAGTCTGTAGGCCCCGGTACGAATCCTGACGGTTACACTCGGGACTTTTCTTTTTTGTTCTGAGAAAATTGTATACTTAGAGCCTTTTATAAACGCATTTAATTCGTATCTAAGTAGGTCTGAGTAAGTCATCACTTCGTAATTCGTACCTGCCTAAATATCATTTAAAAAAAAACGAGCAAAGCTCGGTCAACCAGGTACTAAATATATTATCCGCCATAATAAGCCTGCTGTGCGATACGAGTAGCTCCTAGAACAAGGTCATTGAATAAGCAATCGTACCCGTGTTCTGTGTTCCACACTGGCGCGGTGTTTTTTCCGTTTAACCGTTTTCGTTTAAAACGCCCTGAAATTGAGTTTACAATTGAAATTGAAGTTCAATGATTGTGTTGTTTTTTAATTGCGGGTCTGTTTCCTGATCCCGGAACGGGTGCCGGTACAATAGAATTTTGTGTGAAGGGACCGGGAAAAGGGATGAGTTTATACTCGTAGTGATAATACAACGTTTTCCTACGCAGTTAAAACCAGTACTCATGACTAACTTGTACATTGGGACTTGAAGGAATTCGTAGTATTTCTTAAATAATGAGTGACGAGACGAGCAGGATATGTGCCTGATGGTAAGCAACACGCCTGCTACATAACAACACAGTGACACGCAGCTATTGGAACATGAAGAGTCCAAATCATTACCTAGCACTGCACTGCGCTCATCACACAGACTCAAGCGGAACGTGACATCTTTTTGCACGTGCAGTCAGCGTTCATCTATACTAATGTCAAAAAACTGTAGAGCTCTTTTGTTTGAACACGCTAATCTCAGTAACTGCTGACCTATGTCAAAAACTATTTTACCATTGGATATGTACAAAATCCTTGAGTGCTATAGGCTATAAATGTACCACGGGCAAAGCCAAGCGGACCGCTAGTGGTATATAGTGGTAGAACTATTAAATTTGTAGGGTAGTTCTTCCCGCCTTCACACCTAACCAGTAATTCTACTATGAAGCAATTATTACCCCCTATAATTAAATAAAGTAGTTATAAGTTAAAAGACGTATTTAACAATAAAAGTGGTCAAGTCCGAATCGGGCTCGCCCATGAAGGCTTCCGTAGCAGCAAGTAACATAATACAAAAGTTCTTGTACTTCGTTGTTACTTTAATCAGTGTTTTAACAATAGTCAATTTATGACATATTAAAATAAAACTACTTACTAGATATCATTCAAACTAATTTTCGTTGATAGTGTACATGGTAATGTAAATCATACACTTTTGTTTATTTTTGTCATTCTCTTATTTTAGAAGTTACAAGGGGGGGGGGGGGACACACCTTTTGCCACTTTGGAAGATGGAAGAGCCCTTCGCGCAAACTATTCAACTTAGAAAAACAATATCATTTTTGATGACCTATCCATAGATACCCCACACGCATGGTATTGACAAAAAAAATTTTGAGTGTCAGTTCTATGTTTTTTTTTTTTTTTTTTTTTTTAAATTAGCCACTCCACAGACTCCGGGGTCCGTGATCTTTGTCATTACAATTATCGTTTTTTACACATATCTTGGATAAGGAGAAGAAGAGGAAAATAGGAGGGAGTTGGGTACATTTAAAATCTAATTCTAGTGCTCGTCTGTAGAGCCGATCACTACCGGTTGGGATTCCGCTAGTAATCGACTCGACATCGAGTGTTTGCCTTGTCATTTGCCTAAGCTGCCTCCTCCCGGCCCAGAGCCTCCACAACGGCCGCATTTCTGTCCCTGATGGCCATCTGTAGGTTAAAATCGCGGATGGTCTTCGGTGATGCAGCCCACGCTCGCCGCACGAACCGACCGATGGCGTCGTCGGTGTCGTCAGCGTAATATGTGAAGGTCCCCGTGTGCCGTGAGATTGCCACTACCGCATGGGGCACGCTCTCGTGCAGCTTCATGTTTGCCTTGGTTTTGATTACGATTACCGACTCGTATGTTAGTCCTTGAGCTTCATGGATAGTAAGGATGCGTGACCCGGTGCCTGATCCATAACCCTGGTTTGTCAGGGTCTCCTTCTCCTCTTGAGTGTGAACTAAGAAGAGGGTATTTGGTAGGGTATTGGGTATTTGCGCTCCCTTATATCTTCTCTGTTCTAGGGACTTTATACGGGACGCTGAAGAGTACATACCGGAGTATATTTCCCTCAGTGCATATGCGACGTCCATTGGGTTTCGATGTGTGCAGAGCAACTCCTGGCTGATCTTTGTTACCAGGTTCGGGCGATGATACCTCATTTCGAAGAGATTTTCTCTGTCGATATAAGGCAACTGATTGACGTCTCCAATGAGGACAATTTCACCAACACCAGACAGCCTTGAAGCCATCACAATGGCTCCAAAATGGTTCATGAGAGCTTCGTCCACCATGAGGCGACTGAAACTTTCTCTACCGAAACCATTTACCAGAGCAGAAGCCATGGTTCGCACTCTGGTTTTGACCAGGTTTCCGATTCGGTGCGATAGCTTTTCTCTTAGATCTTTTGCTGCCTCAGTTGTTGTAGTGATGATGGCGTCCTTGTCCACGTCGAAGTGTCTAATCACCCATGTTGTTTTTCCACATCCTGGAACTCCGTTGACCCACTGTATTCTCGGTACCTCCCAATTTTCCCAATCTGCTTTGACGTTTCCGTTCCTTCGATGGTCTTGGCCATCTCTAGGATCTTATCGTCCAGCATAATCTTGGTGCATCGGGCAGTAACTACAATTGGGTCGTTTGGTGGTGTCGCATAAACAGGCACTCCCGCGCGCTCTGTCTCTCTCTCGTTCAGTGTCACGAAGCCATTTTCAGCACTGTAAGCTGCCATATACTGTCCTGTCATGGTTCCCTTGATGACCCGGGAAGTGACATTATTGTAAATGGCTGCTTCGGCCTCCTCGAGTTTCGCCTTTAAAAGGCTTTCACTTCCTAGCCTATAGGACTGCATGATGTTTTCGCAGGTCTTGAGGTTGACTTGTCGTGTCGCGCTCAGTGTGGCTATGAATTCGATGAAGGCGTTGCGTGCATGGCTCCGCGGCTCCGAAGCCGTGACATAGCGGGGCGGTTCAACCTGTCCCATGTCGGCTCTCGTTCGGGCTGGTTGTTGCTGTGAAGTTGCTTTGGGGGTCTTTGACGTCGAGGGGGCGATGAATGGGATGTGATTCGGAGTACGCTCCTTGCTGCTGCGTTGAAAGCAGTCACGAACGCGGTGTTGGTGCCTCGGCTGCTAGTTAGATTGGCTGAGGCTTTTCCGCGGCTGCCCTCTGCTGTACTCTTTCGGAGCCGGTTTGGATGGTCGAACTAGGAACAGGATGTCCCCAGCTGTCAGTTGCATTTGTTTGGTCGTGCGAAGGGGCTCTGAGGAAGCTCAGATTTTCTCCCTGTCTTCGTATACGACAACCTCATGATGTTTAGAGGCCTCAATGCAACCCAGCCGGTCTGCGACTCTCGCTCTTGAATATTCGATTGCCATCGCATCCACGCTTATCACCCGGGTGTTTCACCTGCATTTCTGCTCAGATGTGCGAGCAGCGCACTTGCCTGTGTGAAAGGCGTCCGACCTTCCGAGTATTCTATTAGTGCAATCGTTTTGTTTTTCGATCGCACCAACCGAAATCGGTGGCCGTCTACCTCGCACACCGGCATGGCGTCGTAGGTTTTCCGCTTCATCGTGACTTTTGCGGTACTCCCATTGAGCAGGCAAGACAATCCAGGCGACAAACGGGCTCGTTTCCGCTCCCAAGCGAAGCAAAAGCTTATTCCGAATCTTTCTTTGTTGCTGTCCATGAAGAGAGCCACTCGCGGATACGGATCCCTGCTTCTCCTCGGTCTGCGTTCTCCAGTAGCTGTTTGACGGAGATGCTCTTCGAGGAGTTATGTTGGGCGGGAACCGCATGCCGCGCGGCGTCCACAGACAGCGGGGCAGGGTGTGGTGGTGATGGGGGGCGCGTATTTGAATTAGTGGAGTTTCTCATGGCCGCTATGCGGAATGAGCTCTCCATGAAGGACAGGAGCCGTGTTCTGTTATCTGGATTTACTAAGATGTTGTGGAGATCCGAGACAACCAGTCTTCTGTCGATCATAGATTCGAGCTCATGTCTTGCGACCATGAATCGGGGACAATCGACTAGCACATGCCAGACTGTTTCGGGTTGGTTGGGGTCACACTCGCATGCCGGACTGCTCTTGAGCTTAAATCTGTACAGGTAATCTGCTATTCCTCCGTGTCCCGTCAACGCTTGTACCTGGAAGGGAGTCAGTTTCGTGGTTCTCATCACCCGATATGCGTTTGCTATATCGGGGAGGAACGTCTGGGTGACTTTTCCGGTGTCCCAGGTCTCAGTTCTATGTATGGGACACCCTTAAAAATTTTGTTTTTTTTTCAATTTTTGTATCAAAATCTTAGTGCGGTTCACAGATTACATCTACTCGTATTTACCAGGTTTCAATAGTATAGCTTTTATAGTTTCGTAGAAAAGGGGCTGTGACATACAGACGAACAGACAGACAGACATGACGAATTTATAAGTGTCCCGTATTTTGCCATTTGGCTACGGAACCCTGAAAATCAAAAACCAACATAAAATTGTTTTAACAAATGAAAAGGGTTATCGTATGCGGTCTTCGAGTAAATTATAATATTTACATTATAAAAGTTCAAAGTAATGCCCACTATTATGTTCCATACTATTTTATTATCCGTATCTTTATCCGTATTTTATGTTCCACGGGCAAAGCCGGGACGGATCGCTAGTCGATTTATAATTCGTTATCATGTCAAAACTAACCACACTTGTTATCAAGTGTGTGTGACACTTGAAATAAATAACAAATACAAAATATTGGATAGAATCAGTTCGTTCGCAAGTGAGTGAGCAATAAGACCGCATGGCTTACTCGTCTCTCGGAATATCGATGAAATGATACCGAAAACGTGAAATAGCTGAAACAAAATAGTTTTGACCAATAAAAACGAGTTCTGATATAGGATAATCGACATCTTCATAATCAAATCAAAACTATTTTCTTTTTAACCGACTTCCAAACAGGAGGAGGTTATCAATTCGACACCTATATTTTTTTATGTATGTTACCTGATTTTTTGAGAACGTTACTGTGCTGTTATGTGGCAGGCATGTTGGTTACAATCAGGCATATGTCTAGGCCGTCTCGTCACTCTATGCAAAAAAAAAAAAAACAATACACCACCTCTGACGAACAACAAAAATCCCTCAAAATTAATTGACGATCGGATATTTCTTTAAAATTGTATATTGTGTTTCTAACTCCTGTCTATTATTTAAGATATACTCTTAAAGCTGAATATTAAAGTACACATTTGATTTAGAGCGTTTCAGCACATTCGCGGCACTTCAATTACAAGTTAAAGTTAAACTATGCAAATAGTTTTATCAACGGAGCGCAATGCACACGGAAACGCTTAGTTTTAGTGTAGTTATGATGCAAATTCCGTGACACTTTGTGTTTGAATTGGGAGTAGTGTGCACTGACGTATGCTACTAACGTCTAGACGTACTGTAAGAAGGTATTAAGTTATGCCCGAGCTAAATAGGCTAGTTTTAGCAAGCTAGTGTTAGTGAGCTAGCTTGTAATTCTAGCTTCGTGTATACAACGCTACGCAGCAGTCGTTTTTAGGTAACGCAACCTAGGTGCGGGTGGGATTTGAACCCGGGGGTTCTGGATCAGCAGTCGCTACTAGACGACTAGACCAGCCGTAACTACTAGACCATCAAAGTAGACAAGACGAATTAGAATAGAGAGGGTAAAAACTACACCAAAAACTTGACCGTTAGTATCCACATTCTTAGATTAGACCTTTTTTCACTTAAATCTGTTGTCGAATTTCGGTTCACCCATTATGCAAATTCATTTGAGTACGTATATCTAGTTCTCGCGGGTCTACCGCCTAACTAAATCTGCTTTTAAGCGAAAATAAACGATAGAGTATTATCAAAGCTAAGACAGTTTGAGTTAGGCGGTAAGCTCTCTGATCTAAATAATCTATTTCTGAACTTTGCGTTTTTAAAGCAATCATTTTAAAGACAATTGACACTCCATATGCGCAATCCGATGAACGTTAATGCACATAGAGTTCTTAATTGCGGAGCATAAGGCCAATTGTCCACGTAGCCGCACGCTATAGGCACGCTTCCGTCAATTACATTTGCAAGACGAATGCATGACGAATGCTTGCATCTTGCGTAGCAACAATGAAACCTGTGTCCACGAAGTGGCAGCTGCTCGTCATACGTTCATTGACGAGCGGCTGAGGCGACGTTGCCGCTTTGTGGACACAGATTTCATTGTTTCTACGCAAGATGCAAGCATTTGTCATGCATTCGTCTTGCAAATGTAATTGACGAAAGCGTGCGTACAACGTGAGGTTACGTGGACAATTGGCCTTATTCTTGTGGGTAAATGGGGGTCGATATATAATTAATAAAAAAATTATTTAAATTGCGCAGTGACTTTAGCCATTTCGTTTCTTTTTTACAGAAATATCTAGGAGAAACAACTGAAAATAGGGGGACCGTAGGAAACATTTTCAACCCAAGTCTATTGCTCATTAATCAAATTTAGCTGTTTTCTAACTCGAGCTCAGAGTTTTCACCACGACGGTATTTCTGACCTAGATGCTAGATGACCCCTTATCCACTTGTCAATGTCACGGAACACTATGTTTGTACAATTTGTGAACTAGCTTGCCACTCCCGTTTGTTCATATAGCCACAAAGGAAACGCCCACGTTTCACTTTATATCTATATCTGATGTCTAGGTTAGGTAAAATTACTTACTTTAAATGGCCAGGTATATAATTATAGCATGACATGCAGAATAGATGTATCACAAAAACGAACATAACCTGAATTCAGATTTTTAAGTGAAAACTTATTTTAGCACCACACAGATTTTTCTTGGACTGTGAATTTAGCACAAGCGTCATGCTCGTAAATGAAAGGAGTCTTCGGATGAACTTGGGACTCGGGTTTGAAACATGGCCATCTAGTCTAGGCGACCATGCTTAGAAGACTTATTTAGACGAAAATGCTTTGAATATTTATTCCACACTAGTAGTGCCATCTGGTTTCACTCGTGTAGTTTCCAAAGTGAGCTATCAAATTCCGAGTAGCTTGTAAGTTATCACTGCTATCGGAAGTCCCTATGACAGCCAATTTTTTTTATACATTTGTTTTCATAAACGTAAAATTGTGGCAAACTAATTGCACTCGCCTGACTTTTTTTAGGTTTAAACTCCCGTATATCTCTTGTTATAGCTTGTAGGTAATGCCATTTTAAGAGTTCTATGGTGATACGGTAACGTTAAGACAGTTAATAACGTGACAGTGACACAGGTTAATAGAGTTTGAACCCAAACATAATTGTACGTGTTATAAATATAAGAATACCTATTATTGACGCATCTCAGGTCAAAGCCACAATTCACCATTCTTCCCCAGTTGGGTAAGTAAAATACGCAATTCGTGCAAAAAAAAACTTTTATCAACATGCTGGTTCCATCATGATGTTTTACCAGTTCTATATTTATTTGGAGTTACAGGAGGTATATGAACATTCACTCCTAAGATTGTGAAAACTTTCGTCCCACTATCAGCATTTAAATTGGCTTATATATTATATATAAGCTAAAACAACAAAAACTCCAAGAACCAGCATTACGATCACGTAGGCACAAATTTCCGTTGTAAGCCTACTTAACTCTTCCACCAGACAGATACATCTTTTAAATTGTGTTGTTTTTGGTGATATATCTTACGATAGCCCATTATTTTGCTCGTTATCTTGTTCTTTTTAGTTGTGTTATGAAGGAACTAACAAAGAAAAGCCGAATTTTACCACAAATATATTTTTACTTATTGTAGACGAAAAAATTCGTGACATTTTCTTCAAAACTGAGTGACCCAAGTAACCCGACAAACATTTTATATATGATTTTACTGAGACATTTTTGGATGCAAAAAAGCTTGTAATATGGCGGCCAAATGGCTGATATAATAGGTACTTAGGTAAATAGTAAATACAACTTTATGATAATTCATAACATGGTTCTCGGTTACATGAAACATGCGCCCATTGTTTCTTTTTGTAAAAAATAATTTAGGATGAGTTAGTTAATTTAATATTGGTGCCACTTAAGCCAAAATTAAGCTGGCTATCTTTGTTAGTTCCATTTATATCTTGGAAACGCATCATACTCAGATATTGATAACGAATATTTACAAGTCATATTAAAGTTCTACGACGCGACGTTAAAATTAAGTACAATTCCAAGTTTTTTTTTTTACTTCTATAGGTTTCCACTTGACCGCCATCTCGCCTAATATTAAGCGACGATGCGGTCTTTTATGGAGCGTATTTACTTATAAGAAACCGGTTGACTCTCGATTTGAAGACACAAAGATTGTAACCAACAGGGAAGACCCACTCAAGTAACGTATTCCACAGCTTAGACGTTCTTATCACAAAAGTAGAGTTAAATCTCTTCGTTCGTGTCTTTGGAACATCAACCATGAAACGATGTCACTTTTTCGAGCTACGATTCCGATAAAAAAAGGGCAAGGTGGTATTAGATTATGTAAATCAGTCGCACACTCTCCGAAGTGTACCCGATAAAAAACCGATAGCTATCAATTTTTCCACGATGTTCACGGCTGTGAAGTTTTTTTCGCACAAGAGTGTCGATGCCTATGAGCCTTTTGGCACGTCTCTCGATAGATTCCAAAGTCTCTAGCTGGTACTTAGCCGATAATTAATAATATTATAATTATATGGCATATTTAAAACCGAAAACCTCATCTGACAACCGAATCTCAAAATGATGACACCTGTTGTAACCAACGTTGGTTAAATGATTTGGATATTCTTTTTAAATAGTGCGTTTTAATGCCAAAATTGTGATTTAAAAAGATCGAATGTGGGGCAAAACATTAAAAATACTCTACAACCTTGTAGTTGTAGAACTTCTTGCAGAGTCACTCTGGGGAATTTTTCGGCGATGTTCAAGATTATGAAATCTTGTTGTTGAGTTAAAATTGCTGAAATTTTAAAAACTACATCTAAACATTTGAACACCTAAGCAAATTTAAACTTTTGCAATAAGTACTAGTAAGATTATTTTTCACTTAGTGGTAATAACGCGAGTATTTTTTGCATATTATCAAAACAATATTACGTTCCATGCGATGCAGAAAGCCTTTTGATATCCCATGCGTACGACACAAAGGAAGGGGGAGCAAATCTGCCTCATCTTGGTAACGCCCAAACCACACATTAAACGTTCCTCTGTTGCTCCTTTGTGTGCTAATGTTCCCTGGAATAATCCCTTAACCTCCGGATTACAGGGATCTTGTAAGGCGAGGGACATACTAGGGGATTAGAAAGCAAGGTAATAATAGCTTGAAGGAATGCTTGGACGGGCTCGGATCTGAACTGTAACACGTCGGTTTAGGGTAATTATCGTTTCGAAGTTCGAGAAGGGTTATTAGTTTACGAGAGTGCTGAATACATGCTTTTTCTATTTACCTGTGCGATTTTCGTTGTTATTCTGTTTTTTAAGAGACTTATATGGGTGTCAGCCTCAATTGGCCTATGCCTTCGGATCCTAATATTTACAGGTGTAAAGTATAATGGAAGTGTATCTGGAGGCATTCCATACACTTACTAAATTAACTTAGCTCAATGAGTTATTGTGACGATTAACGCAAGGGAATGTCGGACAGTAAAATTAATGCCGTCGGCGTCGATAGGAAAAATCAAGGATGGACTCGGAACCATCAATGCACTACGGCCTACGCCTCTAGCAGGGATGATGATACTTTAGCTATTTTGGTAGTGGTAGGACTTTTTACTGAGTCCAACAGGTAAAGTACCTCTACCATACGTTTGCCAGTTATTCTACAGCCAAACAATAATGTACAAACATCATTAAATTCTGGTTTGAAGGACAAGTAATTTATAAAGTCTTTGCATTATACATTTCTTAGAATTACGTATTGACCTTTGAATTTGTAACAGTGACAGTAATTTTTCATACTCCTTTCTGATAGACTAGCAAAAACGTTGGGTGATGATTTTTCACTACAAATACAAGCTAACGAAATTTAAAATATTTATTATAATTAAAATTATGTACTGCAATATTGTATATGTGTTCGTCCATAACATTATCTATGATACTTGGTTTGCTCAAATCTGATATTGCAATTATAAATTTAATAAATTTGCAAGAAAAATCCCTATTTCAGAATTCCAGATTTCAATTTTGGAATTATTTTGGAGAAACTATAATAATTTAATTTTGTAGGTTACTAGCGGTACCCTGCCACGCTTCGCTGTAGCACATTGTGATGTAAAAATTAGATAAAACCAATCCTTGATGTGGATTATATATCATTGTGAAATTTCAGCTCGATCGGTGCAGAACTTTTTGAGTTTTTGAAGCGTACACAAACCAACATAATATTTTGATATATAGAAAGATTACGCCGCGTGTCTTACTCCCAAAAGTAATTGTTAATAATATCTGTAACTTACCCAAGGCCTATTTATATTTATGTCACTCCATGGTGTAACATTTTGTACCTACACATTATCCTTATCCCAGCCATCAAGATATTAACATTACTCCCATAAGGATAATAAGAAATAAGTATGGTCGTGCAGGCAAATGGAGTGTGCTTATTGGTTTGTCAGTAGCATTATTGTTTCTTTTTATGGGATAGATGAATATGATAGGTCGGGCTAACGATGATAATGTCCATACAATTCTATCAACATAATAACCAAAATTAGGAAAATGAATGAATGAATGAATGAATGAATGAATGAATGAAAACTCTTTATTGTTCACAACTTAAAATAACACATACAATATAGGAAAACAATAAAACTAGTGAAACAGCTGGCGGCCTTATCGCTGAAAGCGATTTCTTCCAGGCAACCTTGGGGTGGAGAAAATGATAAGGAATATAAAAAGCGTGGTGCGCAATAAAGACTATTACTACGAGATAAACGTACATTCTAATAGTATTCTAATAGGAAAAGTGAGTCAACGGTGTTAGATGCATCTTTAGGAACGCAATTCCACATATAATAAATCAGTCGACGTCTTACATTTCGATGCAGTGTCATGCACGTTCATGGATAAACATACTCGTTTATTCATGAAAAATTTACTCGTAAACATGAAGCATCACATTGTATCACATTGCATCAAAATATAAGGACTTGTTTTACTATTTAACTACGGTATATATATTGAAATTTATGATATTAGTGTAACAACACGTATTTTAAGAAAATTTAAAACGCTTCCTTATCGTGGTAAATGGCCTACCGAAAATAGATCGGACGGACAGATACAAGCCTAAGCCTCTGTAATAGGGTCCTGTTTTATGTAGGGATACAAAAAAAAACAAAGAAATCCTTATTCCACTTGCATTATAAATGCGAAAGTTTGTGTGTAAGTATGGATGTTTGTAACACTTTGACTTCCAAACTTCTACAGAAATCTAGATGAAATTCAAGAGATAGATTGAAAATAGTCTGGAATAAGACATAGACCAACTTCTATCCCAAAATAGTAATGGGTTTCGTAACTATTTGGTGAAACTGTGGGTACTGTTAGTGAGAAAATAAAAAACAATTCACAGACTGCAATGTGTACATATTGTGGCCGGATTGAAATTAATCCAACCAGCGCCATAAATTGCCCACATAACTCGATTTAAACGGCCTTAAAATTTTGGTTATCAATTGAAAAAAAAAAATTATGGTAAATGAATGAATGAATGATGGTAATGGTTTCTGGTATTTTAAAACAGCTTGAAAATTATGGAGGTTAAGAGGTATGGAATGTCATCTCGTATAGAAGAAGATTTAAAAAAGTATCCAACTGTAGTATACTATAAAAACAGTAAAAAAAAATCCACAATGACGCCGATGTAGAAAAAGGTATAAATAAATAATCTGCAAGTAATAATTGTAAGTAAATTGAAGTATGCTGAGTTAAATAAAATTACATTATTTTCAACTAAAATAGTTTCATAAACAAAATTTCATATACTTGCGTAGTACAAAATATGTAGTACTTAAATTTAACCTTAAATAATTGGTATGAGAAAACCTGTGGTTAGAATGATTTTATTTAGTGAACTGTGAATAGTGCGTTTATCGATTTACTTTAAAATTTACCCTGATGCAAATGTAGCACCAACCTAATTTAACGCATTTGTACGGTCACTTTTTCATGTACACATAATATGACACTCCTTACCTCACCCCTCCATATTGGAAATGGAACGGCCTGTCCTTCTACCGCATACCTAAATCTGCCTTTGGCTTTGCTATTGCTATCGCAAAGCCAAAGCAGCAGGTCTACTACGAAGTCCGATAAACGATATATCGGCCGAAGTTATGGACGTTTTATACCACGTAACACAATCGGTCGGTTGATGACACAAAAACTGTCAAATCAGCGTCGGTCGGGATGAACGAAACGCCCGATCAGATCAACCGACGATTGTGTTTCGTGGTATGAAACGTCCATAACTTTGGCCGATATATCGTTTATCGGACTTCGTAGTAGACCTGCAGATTTGCCAAAGCAGATTTAGCACGGCAACCGACTGAGCCACCAGAGAAACAAAAATATTTTGGGTTGGTTACGAATGCAAGTACCAGTACATTTTAGTGCCAACATTCCACTCAGTAATTATTGTACGCTAGCACTAACGTACTAAGTAATGTGTACATACTCGTAGTTTAACCAATAAATTATTCTGATTCAAATCAAATCAAAATTTCAAATCAAAATAATATTTAAAACTATGATTAACCTTCTAGACAGTTTCTATCATGACGCATCTTAATCACGTCACACCACCTACAGGCAGTCAGTCATAAAGCAAAGTAAAATGTATGCATATTACGTCACATGACTTCACAAAAATAGTTCGCAACTTGGTTGTAAAGTCGAGTCCGATTATTGCCAGGTCAGCGCACAAGTCGCTCAAGTGTGAGCCCACCTTATCAACCAATTATGAATGCTCAAGTTGTGTGTACAAAGGGTGTATTATTTGAACGTGGGCGTAACTTCACGTGTGGGTGGAAACAGTAGAGATAATCATTGTGATGAGAAAATTATATTAATGAAGGTTTGAAAAAAGTAAAAAAGTAATGTAAAGTTACCTTTTTAAATTTTCTTTAAAAAACAACACAAAGGAACAAAAGCCAACATTGATTTAAAATTATATTTTAAATATCATTAGAAATTGTATAGATAAAGGTAAGCACATTTTAGTTTTTTGTTCATGTTTTAAAAACCTCCACACTGATTATGATAAATTGTATCTAAAACCAGTGTGAACCACTTTGTTTGTTTGAACCAAACCACCAAACAAAATGAACAATCAAAATCGATTCAAAATTAGTGGAGCTATTGCGTAGCATACCTACACACAATTAGTGAAGCTATCGCGTAGCATACCTACATACTATTAGTGGAGCTATCGCGTAGCATACCTACATACAATTAGTGGAGCTATCGCGTAGCATACCTACATACAAATTTCCCTTCTTTCAGTCGGATAAAAACATGCTACCGAATTGAGAATCTCCTTCTTTTTTGAAGTCGGTTAAAAAACAATGTCAAGTAAAAATAAAGAAAGTTTCAATAGTATGAGAATGAGAATTGAGAATGAGAATTTTACAATTTGGAGGTTGTAGGTGGAGTGATGAAATAAAAACATTGGAGACAAATGTAATGCCATATTTCAAGAATTACATAGAGCAATCGATTTCACTCCAATCATGATCATTTATCGTGGCAAGTTTAGTGTCATTCGCTAATCTATATTTGAACAGCGCGTTGGGCTATGACCTTGACTTTCTTCTTGTAAGAGAGAGACACTGAGTTACATAAAATTGTCTGCTTATGTTCTAAAATTAGTCTACAAGTAAGTACTTATCTTTATTCCAATTAAATAGAGTAGTTAAATATTAATAATTACTCATTCTGATTTCACTGATGTAAGATTCCAGCTTCTAAAGCTGACGTTAAAGTAGCTGGTATACTAAGGTAATCTGTAAAGTCTAATAAATAAATAAGTAGGTAATAAAATAAACATTACAGAGTTATTCTGGCAACTCTCTCGGCTCTAGGAACGAAAATAACAGCAAGAAATTACTTCAAAATTATAGACAGTAAAAACTTTGCCTACCACATTGAAATTTAACTACTCTCGTTAAGAATACGTTGCCTTAGAGTAACAATGAAGTGAAAAAGTAAAACAACAGTGAGGTTTACTGCGTAGCGTGTAAAATTTTGACCGACTAAGATCGTCGTCGTCTACTGGTTCTGTGGACTAATGTCTACTGGTGGTAATGCAATAGAACACAAAAAGAACATTTACATTTTTTACATTGACCAAGAATGCCAAAATTCAATTACTTAGTGACACCACCCGCCATATTTTATGTCTAATAAATTCATTCTATTATAATAAATTTGTTATTATTTTTGTATAAATATTTGTTATATTTTAAACACATTTGTTATTTAATTACGTTATAGAAACTGAACGGAACAATCTTAAATTTGAAAATGACGAATTATATAGTATTAGAGTATAAGAAAGTCCATGAATAGGTCCTATACGACCTATATGGTAGTAGTAAATACATCAGAGGAAACAAGAGGAAAAAAAGAAAACCTGGAAAAAGCATGGCGGTTTTTGATATATCAACCAAATACTAATATTGGCTGATATATTTATCTGGACGACGCGATGTGATAGCTTCTTATATGATAAAACTTAGTCGAGTGTCTGAATTTAATTTTAAATTGTAGTCAGCTCTTGTTCTTTTCTGGGAAAATTAAATTATCTACCCATAGGTTTGAAAATGGCTCGCGGTAACGGTTTCACGCCTTCTATTAGTTTATATCTCTAAGGTTCTAGTCCGTACCAAAGTTTTAATCCCGAACATCTCCCCCGAGTGTCCCAGGCCCTTATTTGAATACAAACAAATCGTTTCCAGATACTTGGAACTGTAAAACTAAATGGACAACATTTTAACTTCACCGTCCGTGAAATAGTCCCGTATCCATAACCGTTAAAGGTCAATATACTCTATAATGTGGAACTTATGTTGATGACGTGGCAAATCATCATGGAATAACGTGGAAGAACGTGGAATTCACTAGGTGGTTACAAAAAAAGAGAGAAATGGAAGCTTTGGAGCAGAAGAAGAAGAGAATTGAGAGTAGTTGAGAGCAGAAGGACAAAGAAAAAAAACTATGTGTTGGTTGGTTATTATGATGCTGTTTACTAAAAGGGAACTAGCATTGCCGTTTTTCTAATAGAGTGACAACACAAAGCATGAAATGCGCGAGATGTTACAAGACAGATTTGACTGGACGGGCCATGTTTTTTTTTTTAAATAAAGTGGGACGAGACGATCAGGACATGTGCCTGATAGTAAGCAACATGCCTGACAAGCAACATGATAGCACTGCACTGCGCTCGTCCTGTGATTTTTCTGGAAACATTGCCCTTCAAACCATGGTATCAGTGTCACGCCGCTATTTGAATATGAAGAGTCCAAATGATTGTCCAGCCTCTTTTATCTCTCTAATCTCTCTGAAACCATTGTTTTTATGACCTAATTTTTTTTTTAATAATGAGTAACGAGACGTTCAGGACATGTGCCAGATGGTAAGCAACATGTCTGCCAACATGATCAGATATCTAAGATGTTATAACTCTAAGCCCTGTAATTTCTCTGGAAACATTGCCCTTCAATCCGGAACACAATAATGTTTGCACATTACTGCTAGGCGGTAGAATAACTGGCAAAGGTGTGGTACTTCCTCAGGCGGGCTCTGTCAAGAGTTCTACCACTAATAAAATTTAATCATAATTGGCTAACGTGTGGTACTTCCCCTAGCTCTTCAAAGAACTCTACATTCATAGTGTAATACTTACTAGAGTGAGATGAGATGAGGTGTTGCATGTATGTTAAGTGTGGCAGATTATGGTTTTAATTTGTCTTGGTTTTATTGTCTTGATTTTATTATGAAACTGTATTTTATCGTAGCTTTGGAAACAACTTTTTTTTGATGCTGTCATACGCACAATTTGTAAAACATCTTCAGAAGTTTGAAAAGTTTCGTAATAAGAACATTATTTTAATTGTAATGCAATTTTAGGCTTTGTAGGTTTTTTTAGTTTACCGCTGTTTCAGGTGATGTTGAGCAAAGAGGCGGACTACGTTGCAGTGTGTTTTTGAAGTTAAAACTTCTTGTGACGTGCCACAGACAGATTTTTCGTGGTCTGTGAAATGAATTCTAGCGTCACGCTCGGGCATGATAAGAACTTTTCGGGTAAACTTGGGACCATGGGCATTGGTCATCTATAAATGCGTTAGCATTTCGCATTGATGGCCATGGTCATGGCTACGCCCTCCGGTTTCACCCTCGTAGTTTCCAAAGTAAGCAATCATATTCTGAGTTGTATATTTTCACTTCTTTCGGCAGTCCCTATTATGACTGCCAATTTTTTCAGGAAGAAACTGATTCACTTTTCACTTGAAAACACCAAGATTATATTTATCGGGAAAAACTTATTCAGGCAATGTATTTTATGGCCTATACGTTTTCATTAAAAAAATGAAGTGAGTTAGTACGAGATAATAATCAGGATGTCTTTATAATGAGAGTGACAGAGACGAAGGCGAAGATGATGCACGTGCGCATTATTACAGAAAAAGACTGCCAAAAGCGGCTGTAACTTACATATTTAAGCGTCGCGTAACCAATCATATTATTACATATTCGCGTCACTCGTTAATTAGTTAAAAATTCGGTACAAGTCCCGCTTTTTTGCAAAAACAGAGTGTATTGGTATTTATTGTACACTAAAACGCTTCATTTTATGGTTATTAGATTGCTAAGCCCTAATGGAGTACGTTGAGTCAGAACTTATCTCTGCATCAGTAATCTTTTTTATGAAGCAATACATGATTGAGTATGTGTATTATTAGGATCAGTATTGTTTCTATGCATTTATGCTACGCAGTTATTGATTTTTATGACATTTAGTTTGTGACAAAGTTATGATTTAAAATAACAAGTGTTATAAACTGAAAAATGTAAAAACCCCAGTTCAATTCTTTAAATTTAACATCACACGTATGTTTGCAAGTTAAACAACCTAATAGACGTTTAAAAGATTCCTATTACAGCGAACAAAAGAATAGATTAATTTTGAGATGGCTCAACCGAATTTTATAAAACTAGCCAAGAAAAATTGCAACCAATTCATCTTTCATCTGATTTAATCAAAATTGCTTTATCTTCTTGGAAGCTACGAAGAACTACAACGTGCCACAATGAGCTACGAAGAAGCTACGAAGTATACACATGCGCGCAGACGAACAGACGCACACACATACATGTATAAGCCCGTCGAATTTACACACAGCCAGCAATTGCAAGCCTGTAATTTTTGCTAAGAGTTCAAAATAAACGCATAGTAGTTCCCCTTTGGGAACGAATACTAGCTGTTAATGTTTATAGTGAGGCTTCCCCCCGTATGAGGAAACTTCTGTAGCTAAGTGTGGTAATTGCCGCGGAGTAGTGACGCACTGTAATTCCAGCTTAATGTGCATTATCCGACCATTCTGAAGCATAACGCTGATGGCACCAACACAATCACACGGAGCCGTTAATGTTAGTGTTATAACTATTGCCTTCTGTTATAAACCACTATATTACTCATCTATAACATCCATTAAATATTTTGTTGAGATGTATTTCTGCGTTCCGGTTTCAATAACAATGTTTCCGTTGAGATCACAGAGACCAAAAATATATCGTTTTTCTAGTTGAGTTCTTTGTTTTTACTTAAGGCCAGGTAGTTCTGTCAAATTAGCCATTTAACGCTGTCTTGTTCCGCGACCGTCACCGACCGCGGAATCGGTGCCACAGTGCAGAAATAACATTAAAATATTGGACTATGTAATTTAAACTCATTTTTTGTACAAGATTTGTTCATACTAGTGATAACAATTTTGTGAAGTTGTGAAGTGATAAGAGTTTTTTTTGATATATAAACGAAGAAATATTAAATTTATCTATACTCGTAGATTTACAAAACTCAACCTTTTCTTTTTGGTCACACTATAAGTTGAGAACGGCATTTCCAATTTCATGCATCTTTTTAAAATGTTTCCTAATAATTCACAAGTTCGTCAAAAATTTTAAAAAATGTGCTGAAACGTAATGAAAGGCCAGTAAAAATAGAAGGTTTCTTGGTCAACTTTGCTCTAAATTTCTAATCCAATTTTTTTTCTATGAAGTAAAGATCACTTACTGAGCATAAAATTACAAAATGCTCACAGATCCAGGTAGAGCTTCAAACGCCAATTGAAAAAAAACTGTTTTAGCCGATATTTTGGATAACTATATATTTTGACAATAATTGTAGAAAATAAAATTTTGCATCTTTTGTTGCTAGTAAACTTTTTTTGTAAAACTTACCGTTTACGATTTATAACCCATTTAATGATACGATTGCGATGATGCCGATAATAGTGGACAAAAATGATGTGGTCTACGATGGAACTTGTTTCTCTAATAGAAACAAGCACAGTGTACCTCGTAACCCCAAGGTTCGAACCTTCGTCAAAAACCCACTCTGGCAATGTGTTTCACAGCTTAGTTGTTCTTATTACAAAAGTGGAGACCAAACTTTTCGTTCAACTCTTCAATCATGATGATGAACGGTGCTGTTTATTCGAGCAACGAGCAAAATGATAGAATAACTTTAATTTAAAAACCCCGACTACAAAAAAATCTACACGTAAAAAAATATTACCTACTATCTAAAGACACTTTGGCGAGTCAGACTAGTCTTAGAATATCTTAGTTACAAAAATCCATCCAGCCGTTTGGAAGATATGTAGAAATAAAAGATTTACAAACATAAAAGATACGCGCGAAAAACATAACCCCTTCCATTCCGGTCAAAAGGGACATGTTTGTGCTACTGGGAACAGAATTCACATCTTATTATTTTTACATTGTTATCATCAAATTTGACATAATAAATCGTAATCGGTAAGTTCGAAAAAAAAGTTTACTGACAACAAAAGATGGGAAATTTTATTTTCTACAATAATAATAGGCTTTATAACTTTTTCAGAGTATCGGCCAAAAACGTTTTTTCGAGCTGGTGCTTGAAGCTCCACCTGGATTTGTTATTATTTTGTGATTTTATGCTCAGGAAATGATTCTAAACCTTATTTAAAAAATACGAATCGGAAACTTAGTGCAGAATTAAATTCTACGAGTAATTATACTGCCTAAAAGGCTTCTTATCAAATTTGGTCGAGTGTCTAAATTTCTATGAACAATATTAACATTTTCATACAAAAAAAAGAAAAAACAATAAATTTTGGTGGTGTCACTAACTTGGAAAAGAAATAAAAAATAAAAATTCTAACAAAACCATACGTGTATCTATGGAAAGGTGTTCAAAATTGTATTGAAGTTCCTAATATTTTTTTTCTAAACTGAATAGTTTGCGTGAAAGTCTCTTCCAAAGTGGTAAAATCTTATGTGTATGTATGTGAGGACTTTTCTTCCAAGTACTAAGTACCTTACTACCAAAGAATTTACATAGCATTTAAATAGCATACCTAAATTTCATAAATGATACCTAACTTGCATTTATATTAGGGAATTTACGCAGGGGATTTCTCCCCTCTCATTATTTCCTTATCCCGATCTCTGATTTGACGGACGAATATTTTACCGATACTTATCTACCTATTTTCCATTGCATCCGCATTGAATTTTTTACTGATGTGATATCGACGTCAATTTTTTGAGACTCCCCTATTGGTCTACAACATAAAGTAAACAGCGTACTAATTAGTATCAGCGTCTATTTGCAATTCCAATAAAAAAAGGAATCAAAAATCAAGATCATAGCGTGCTTCACTAGTAATTCTTACTGATATTGTTATACTGTGGCACTATGATCGTAATATCTAAAATTTATTGGTTGTCAAAATTGCAAAATCAAGCACAGGCCCGTCGTCCGTGAGCGCCGAAACGCGACTGATCAGGCCTGCCGAACGGCGCGCTATATATATGGTAGATATTAAAACATAGTGAATAACTGATACTTTTTATCAAGTCAAACTCTGCGAATGCATCTATAACTTTTTAGTGGCTTTCGTTGAGTACAAAAATTTAGTAAAAAAAATCATTAATTTAGTCATAAACTTGAAATAACTTTTTGAAAAGGGGTAACTTTGAGATTTTTTTCTATCAAGTAAAATTCATTAAATCGTGTCATTGACTGCGAATTGCACTAGATTAGATCCTTAACTAATACATATATTTTTTTCAGAGTTTAATACACTATTTTAAAGGTCTTAAAGTTGTTTTAAAAATTCAAAATTACGGCCCACACGCCCTTAAGAGTGACAAGACAATGTGGCTTGTTAGTAATATTAGAACGAAGAATCGAAATCGGTGCTTTTCACATTAGAAATGCAATGTGAAAAGCACCGATATAAGATGATTCATCATCATCATTCATCGTCATCATCAGCCGCAAGACGTCCAATGCTGAACATAGGCCTCCCCCCTAGATTTCCACAACGATCGGTCCTGCGCAACCTGCAACCAGCGGTTTCCAGCGACCTTTGTGAGGTCATCTGTCCATCTAGTGGGAGGCCGTCCAACACTGCGTCTACCGGTTCGTGGTCGCCACTCGAGAACTTTTCTTCCCCATCGGTTGTCAGTTCTGCGAGCGATGTGGCCTGCCCATTGCCACTTCAGCTTGCTTACTCTTTGAGCTATGTCGGCCACTTTCGTTCTTTTGCGAATATCCTCACTACGGATTCTGTCGCGCAAAGAGACTCCGAGCCATAGCTCGCTGTGTGACTTTGAGCTTCGTTATGAGGCCCACAGTTAAGGACCACGTCTCAGTTCCATAACAATCTTTATGAAGATGATTCATCTTTATGTAATCTCTATGTGAAATATAATAAAACCTGAACACAGTGATGAACACTACTGCTGTTCAATAAAATAACTGGCAAAAGATTGATACTTGCCCAAGCGGACTTTACAAAGAATCCATTACAGATGTATAATGCGTTCCGGTTTAAAATGCAGTCTTGGGTCCGTGATTTATATTAACAATTCCAAAAAAATAAAATATTAAAATAACAGTTAAGATTAATAGGAATGACGACTAACATTTGATTTTGAGTAATGTGCCATCAAAAACTCTTCAATAACTGAAACATAGATGGAACATTTATTTGTTATCTTAAAACTTCCCGTCAGATCACGACTTTAAAATCACAATTTTGAAATTCTCTAAAAACAATAGTATAAAAACCACTAAAAAACGTGACGTCATCACTTGGTATTTTCTATGCGTTGCGTATACATTACGTTTAAGAAACTATCTTCATAACATCTTCAAAGTTAGTGGGTCTAATGTCTACATTTTCTAATAATTTCGTAGTTTTAAAATGAACTCGCCCATCCAACTTTGAATGAGCATAAAGTAAGTTAAACAAAAATATTATTTTATTAAAGTACATTCACATACTGTCATAATATCAATGAATCACTATCACTATATAGTATTAAACAACAAAGTCGCTTTCTCTATCCCTATATTCCAATGTATGCTAGATCTTTAAAGTTAAAATACAGATTTTGATGCTAGTTTTTTAAATAGCGTGATTCAAGAGGAAGGTTTATATATAAAATATGTGCATACAACAGTAGAGAAACACTAATAATTTTAAAGGTTTCTAATGTGATATCCACTTTTGAATCCACTTTTCTCGTACGTACCTACAGCTTTGGAGTGGAATATGTTGCCGGCCTCCTTGTTCCCTAAGATATACAATCTAGAACTTTTCAAGATCAGAGTGAATAGGTACCTTCTAGGTCAACGTGCGTCATCTTCGACCACACCGTTGCTTACCATCAGGGGAGTTATTGGTCAAATGCGGACCTATACGCGATAAAAAAAATGTCATAAATAAACACATTTTTTGCGCTCACTTTGCAAACGCTGGCTGGATCATACGAGATGGATCAAAATAATGTACTGCAGTATTGTACCCCTTAACAAGGTCTACAAAAAAGTCAAAAATGGTACATGTCTATTTCTTAGGGATAACCCACAGTAACCATTTTTATTCGAATTTTTAGTATCAGCATTGCACCTGTGCGAAGCGGGTCGGCGTCGGTCGGGAAGCGGCGGGCGGGTCGCTAGTCTAATATAATTACCAGTCTAATATAAATCAGTCACCATACTCATTAAGATTAAATACAAAGAAAGTTATATTTTGGGCTGATCTCTCCATGAAATCTAAAGCTTCCAGATTGTTCTTAGCTATAGTGCAGGTACTTACTTTTACTTCAAAGAAAACTATTTTAAGCCACATAATATGTAGTTACCATAAATTTAATAAAAAGTCATGTTCAGAACATACTCGAAGTCAGTATATGTTAAATTTACTTGCTAAATGACTGTAATATAATATTACATCTAAGTCCTAAGATCTAAACTAAGTACGAGTAGCGAGTAGGTACATCTAAGTTAAGAGAGTACAAAGTTAGCTAAGTAGAACGTTCTATTAGTTCGAAACTTTCTATTAACGTTTCAATGTCATAGGTAGATTATTTCTATTGAAAAACTTCGACAAACAACGGTAGATACTGGAGCGTATTCTCAAGAAACTTTGAAAGCAGTTCTTAAACACAAATATATAATACATATGTATTATATTTGTGTTTTAGAACTGCATTCAAATACAAATACAAATACAAAAATCTTTATTGCTGTTTGCAGGTAAGATAAGATGATACAAAACATTTAAATAATTGACCCATATAAACTGGCCTCTTCTTCTAGAGGCATGCAATATGTCTGGCAACGCAGTTTCCATTGGTCTGAATTTATACAATGATAATAATAGTCAGCTGATAAAGTCTTCTTCTTTTTTCATTTTTAACTTTTAATCGGTTGTGTCATATATGTCATCTGATTCATCATGTATTAATTTCTGGCTTCTATCCCGGTGTGTTATGTTAGTGTGATATGTTTTATGAGTACAATTACGCCAACGTCTTGTGCTTCAGCAAGATGATGTTATGGACTTTGACAAGTGTGTGGTTTCATGTAGAATCCAAGGTCTTGCAGTTTAGCCGTGTGAGCAATTTTAAAGAATGTCATTATGTATAGAAAAATCAAAAAATAATAATCAAAAATAATGATAATAATAATTCAATTTGTATAAAATAAAACAATGACAATGTGTGTAAAAGAATGTTAACATGTATAAAATTTAATATTTGTATACCTACTCAAAGAACTCTCACAATATATTATAGAGTAATCTGATTCAACCTGTCCATTACAATATATTATCTGATCTAACATTAGTTAAATCTAAAGTTTCATAAAATAATATAGACAGTGGACACTAATGTGGCTAATGGAATTTAATTTGGAAGTTAATGGAATGTAAAATGTCATGTTATACAAAATCTATACATCAGTATTCCAATTAATTTCCCTATCATTTAAAAATTCTTTCACAGTGTAATAACATTTGGGTACCAGTATCTTTTTTAATTTACTTTTGAACATGGATGAGTTAAGTTTTTTAATTGCATTTGGCAGCTTATTATATAGAAGAGGAGCCATACAAAAAATACTGTCACTCATAATCTTTTTCTTGCGTTTGCTTATGAGCAGCCTACACTTGTCACGTCGGTTCCGTTCCACTTTGTCACTCAAGAGAGGAAAACAATGGGGGTTATTCCTTACAAAACACATAACTTCAAAAACATAAAGGCTTGGAAGGGTTAAGATTTGGTTGTCTATGAATACCTGTCTGCAGCTATCTGTAACTTGCATCCCGAACATAGCACGAATGCATCGTTTTTTGTGCTTTGAAAGCTAAGCCTGTATCCGTTGAGTTACCCCAAAAAATTATCCCATATCTCAAGACTGATGCCACTAATCCATGGTAAGATGTAAGAAGAGTCTCTTTTTTTACCACTGGAGCAAGCCTATGCCGAGCTACCAAGCTTCTTGCAGAGAATCTCAATATGTGCCTTCCAATTCAATTTCATGTCTATTGTCAAGCCCAAAAATTTTGTTGTAGTTACTTCTGCAATTTTGTTACCTTGATAATTTATGTTTATGTTATTTAAGTAATTTTTGTTTGTGTAAATTGCATTAAATTGGTTTTATTTAAATTAATTTTCAAGTTATTAATGTTCAACCAGTGGATAGACGAATTTAGTGCAGCGTTGATATTTTCCCCATAATTAGCTTTATCTTGGCAGGCTATTGTAATCGTGCTATCATCTGCAAATAGTGACATTGGATGTTCAATTACTTTAGGAAAATCATTTATGTAGACAATAAATTGAAACGGTCCCCACACAGTTCCCTGCGGCACACCAAATTTAACAGTTCTTTCTTTAGAGATGAATATTTCTTCCTGTTTCGTTTTAGTATTAATCTTTGTAATTTTAGTTACTTGCCTTCTGTCTGTTAGGTAAGATTTTACTAAGTCAAGCACATTACCTCTAACCCCATAGGCTTCAAATTTACTTAGAAGAATGTCATGATTGACATAGTCAAATGCCTGGGTCATATCGCAATAAATGGTACATATAGCATTGTTATTATCAACATTTTTCATTACATTGTTAAGAAAATCATATATAGGAATATTTATTGTTTTATTCTGTCTAAACCCTTTTTGTTCATCACAAAGTATGTTGTATTTTTCAAAGTACTGAATAAATTGCTGATTAAAATATTTTTCAAATATTTTTGACATTATAGGTATATAGGGCAATAGGTCGGTAAAATACGCCATGTGTTCCCTATTTTCTTTTTTAAAAACAGGTATGATTATACTTTTTTTAAGAGCCTCAGGAAAAGTACCTGTACTTATACATAAATTGATTATATGACTTAGAGGGCTACAGATAGCCTGCTTGACAGCTTTTATAATTTTAGTGCATACCTCATCATATCCTACACTGTTTGTATTTTTTAAAGAATTTATGATTTTTAGAATATCATGTGGTGTAGATGGTGCCATGAACATTGAGTTCTGAGTTATTTCAATATTTTGTATCACATTTACACCAGAAACAGGCAATGGAATAATTTTATCAACAAAATAGTTATTAAATGCGTTAGCAATTACTTCTGGGTCTGTCAAGATTTTGCCATTACATTGAATTTTATCTATGGATATATTTAAGGTAAGTTATTTCTCAATTTATTTATAATTTGCCAAGTAGTTTTTGATTTATTATCTGACATTTTAATTCTGTAATTGTTTTGAGCTTTTTGTGTCAGTTTAATAATTTTTTTGAACAATCTGGTGTAACTTTTATATTTTGCCTTATTTTCTTCATAAGGTTTATTTCGACAATTATTAAACAACAACCTTTTCTTTTTACTACATAGTTTTAACCCACATGACAGCCATGTCGCCTTTCTTGTCACATTGATAGTTACAGTTCTGTAAGGAAAACATAAGTTATATAATAATTTAAATAAATCTATAAATGTGTTGTATGCTAAGTTGGCATCACATATTTTATATATATCTGAAAATGTAAGGTTTTTTAAATGACTTTGAAATTTTGTTATATTTTCAACACTGTAATCTCTACATTTTTTCCGCCAATATTTAATTATACAAATTCTTTTCACCGGGCATCTCAATAATTGAGCGGTGTGGTCAGATAGTGCCAATCCCAAAACCTCCGCTTTACACTTGTCCCTACATTCAGTAAGTATTGCTGTGTAATTATTGACAGGCCTCATGGATTAGTGGGTAGTAACTAAGTCGTGGGTTCGATTCCCAATTCCCACCCAGTTTAAATATTTGTGTGAAGAATTCAAATATTTGTACTGTGTCTGGGTGTGTCCATAAACAAACAAGTATTGGTGGACGTACGTATGATAAGTATGTATTTACAACTTTAAAACTATTATATCAGGTATCTGGCCGCCATCTTATAAGCTTTGCTTAGTTTGGGGTCAGATGGTGTTATTTGTGTGAGTCGTCCGCCAATATTTTTTATTATTTATTACTGAGAATTAAATCATATTATAGATATAATAATTCAACTTAAAAGATTTCGATTTGTATTATACACGTTACACAGTTTTTTTGTGTGATAATGATCGATGGCTGGTTGATTTTTTTGATAATGATCAAAGCCTGGTTGAATTTGTCTGATAATGTTCAATGGCTGGTTGAATTTGTCTGATAATTATCGATGCCTGCTTGAATTTATCTAAGAATGATCAATGGCTGGTTGAATTTGTCTGAGAATGATCAATGTCTGGTGGAATTTGTCTGAGAATGATCAACGGCTGGTTGAATTTGTCTGATAATGGTCAATTCCTGGTTGAATTTGTCTGATAATGATCAATGGCTGTTTGAATTTATCTGAGAATGATCAATGACTGGTGGAATTTGTCTGAGAATGATCAATGGCTGGTGGAATTTGTCCGATAATTATCGATTTCTGGTTGAATTTGTCTGATAATGATCGATTCCTGGTTGAACTTGTGTGATAATGATTAATGTCTGGTTGAATTTGTCTGATAATGATCGATGCCTGGTTGAATTTCTCTGATAATTATCGATGCCTGGTTGAATTTATCTGAGAATTATCAATGGCTGGTTGAATTTGTCTGAGAATGATCAATGGCTGGTTGAATTTATCTGAGAATGATCAATAGCTGGTTGAATTTGTCTGAGAATGATCAATGACTGGTGGAATTTGTCTGAGAATGATCAATGGCTGGTTGAATTTGTCTGAGAATGATCAATGGCTAGTTGAATTTGTGTGATAATGATCAAAGATTACTTGAATTTTTTTGATATTGATTGATAAAACACCACTGGGAATATCTAGTGGGATGCTTATGTGACCACAGATTGATGTATGTATAGGAGAAACTAGATCGATTTATCGCCCCCAAATCTCCCACATACTAAATTTCTTGAAAATCGTTGAATACATTTCCATACATACAATGCCACACCAATTGTTCATTTAAACGTATTAGATAATATTGGTTTGAGTTTGAACATTCATTTGTTATTCTTATCTAAATTGAAGCTTCATTTGTTATTCCTACGAACGTTATTCTAGTCTAGTCTAGAACGTCGACTCCGTTTGAAATCATCGATAGATTGTGTAGTGTCGTGACTCGGTCGATCTGTACCAGCTTTACGATCCGACGATGTGAATGCTAATACGTGCACTGCCATGCTTCGTGATAAACGACGTTTGTCGTAACAGGGCTACGCGGGAAGAGGGTACTACACTGAGAGGGGCGAGTTTTAACATTAAAAAAAGTTTGATACGAAATGATTCTCTCGCTATAGAGCGTGGGAATACTGCAAGTATGATGGGTACGTTTGGATAGGAGGTTGTCACCTGCAGGATATTTCTATAAGTTAGCGTTTTTATTAGATTTTCTTATCGTTAGTTTGTCAATTGATATAGGTACAATCTGTAATACAAAACTTTTCATAGTATCTCAAGGACAAAACAGAAAAATAGTAATTATTAAATTTTAAATTAAAACATCTTGGGAACAATAAGCGATCTTTTCGCTAATACCGATAACATTTCTCTCTTTATAATAGATAGTTCTTCATAGCCCAATAATTATAGCGTAATCTTTTGGGCATTATTAATAAAACTTTTATCAAAGGGCAGTAGAGTGGTAACGCTAATATTAAATGTGTATGATTACACACATTTTAAAATAAGAACTAAAATTACAAAAGTGGAATCAAAAATCTTCGTTCGAGTCTTTGGAACATCAACCATGAAACGACGTCGCTTTTTGAAACTACGAGCAGTCTGATAGAAAAGCGCGTATTTAGCGTGCTTTTATTTTGTATGATATTTCTGTATAACCTTTATGCATATCGCTTACCTATACAATTTATTCAACAAAATGAAACTTTGAAACATGGCACTAGTTTTGTATTCCGATATTATATAGTATATGTGTCATTGTCCTATTAGGATGCTGCGGTTATGTATTGTCTTCATCATTATCCACAGCATTCTGTATCCCACCACTGACCTGGCTGGCCTGGTGGCTTAGTTGATAGTAACTCTGCCTGCGAAGCCTTGGGCCGTGGGTTCGATCCCCACCCAGTGCAAATGTTTGTGTGATGAATTCAAATATTTGTACTGTGCCTGGGTGTTTTCTATGTATAATAATAAGTATGTATTCATGTAATCAAAACCAAGGCAAACATGAAGCTGCACGAGAGCGTGCCCCATGCGGTAGTTGCAATCTCACGGCACACGGGGACCTTCACATACTACGCTGACGACACCGACGACGCCATCGGTCGGTTCGTGCGGCGAGCGTGGGCTGCATCACCAAAGACCATCCGAGATTTCAACCTACATATGGCCATCAGGGACAGAAATGCGGCCGTTGTGGAGGCTCTGGGCCGGGAGGAGGCAGCTTAGGCAAATGGCAAAAGGCAATTAGGCAAACACTCGATGTCGAGTCGACTACTAGCGGAATCCCAACCGGTAGTGATCGGCTCTACAGACGAGCACTAGAATTAGATTTTAAATGTATCCAAATCCCTCCTATTTTCCTCTTCTCCTTATCCAAGAAATGTGTAAAAAAAAATTGTAATGACAAAGATCACGGACCCCGGAGTCTGTGGAGTGGATAATTAAAAAAAAGTATGTATTCAAAAATATCTTAGTATTTTATTTCAGCTATTTGACTTCCATAGTACAAGCTTTGCTTCGTTTAGGGTCAGATGGTGATGTGTGAAATGTCCACCCATATTTTTATTACATTATATTACTGGGTATAGACCTCTCTCTTATTTTGCCACCTTCCTTAGTCCTCCATCTGTTTTACTTATGGTACATTCCGGTTAACACTAATGAGGTGATTTCATTTGTTCCCACTGCGGGGATTTGGCAACAAAAAAAATACAAATCCTCTGCATAATCATTTATTTTCACCGAAAAACAAAATACGACTTTAATCTAAAATTAAATTCAGACGAATTTCATAAAATAACCATCACTAAAATATCTATATACATGAAAGCAAACCTTAATGTTTTGTTCTTATGTCAACAAGAACAAAATTAAAATTTTTGGCTTACCCCCAACTAACCCGGATTTGTTATCTGTACAACATGCTGCTAGTCAAGAGTTGTGAAAAAAGAAATGAATTTCGCCATTTTGTGGTAGCGGCCATCTTGGATTGAAATTTGTCATAGTGCAAAGTATTCTACTAGTCAAGCCCTTTCGTTCGAATCTCATATTGAGGTAGTAGTGAAAATATATAATATATAATTCGTTATTTGGTGGTGGCGGTCATATTGGATTATTGGATTTGAAATTTGTTTTAGTGTACAATATTATACTACTCAAGCCCTTTCATTTGAAACCCATATTAAGGTAGGTTGTGAAGAAATATTATGTCCACCATTTTGTGGAGGCGGCCATCTTGAATTGATATTAACCAAACGTAGCTAAAGACATCCGCACGGATATTAACCTGCAAATTAAAAACAGCATCGAAATCGTCTCATCCGTTTGAGCTCTGTGGTGCCACCACCACAGACAGACACACACACACACACAGACAGAGTTGATTGTGCAGATATAATTAGAATAAAATAATTTCGAAAACATTTGCGGTCTAAAATCACGTTAATATAAATCAAATGCCCCACCTTGACCTATTAACCTCAGTAATGAAATCCAAAGTGTTATCCATAGTTATCCCACACTTAGAGCTCTAAACCGTTACTATGACAAACAAACAGTTCTGCGGTATTTCGTCACGAACTGAGGATTCAGTTCTGTTGTTATGATATAGTAGAAATATTTAGTTAAAACTTTTATGTAACTCATATTGTGGATTTACACTTGAACGCAAATTTGCAAATATAAAATATTATAATTCATATTACAATAATTATATTATTTTTTCGAAATTATTTTTGTTCTAACTATCTCTACACAATCAACTCTGCTCGTCTTAAAAGTGACATCGTTTCATGCTTGACGTTTCAATTCAAAAAAATCTATTTCTGTGATTTGAATGTCTAGGCTGTAGATTGCGTTGCGTGAGTGGGGTTTTCCCGAATGTTTCAACCTTGGTATTTTTATATTTAGAGTGAATCGATTTCTTTTAGGGAAGCACGCTCCACCGTAGACCGCATCGTCACTTATCATCAGACGACACGGTCTACGATGAAGCGTGCTTACCAAGAAGAAAGTGATTCACACTGGACATAATTTTATTATAAACGCAGATCGTCTTCATTTTTGTACTAAGTATTTTTTATTTAAATAAAGAGTGACGAGACGAGACGACATGTGCCTGATAGTAAGCAACATGTCTGCCACATAGCAACACAGTGGCATGCAGCTATTGGAACACGAAGAGTCCAAATCATTACCTAGCACTGCACTGCGCTCGTCACCCAGAGATCTAAGACGTTATATCTCTAAGCCCTAATTTCTCTGGACACATTGACCTTCAAACCGGAACACAGTTATGTTTTTGCACATTACTGCTTGGCGGTAGAATAACTGGCAAAGGTATGGTACTTCCCCAGGCGGACTCTGCCAAGAGCCACTACTAAAATAAACTAAATATCATCTTAATTCGTTACGAAGACGTTTACGAGAAACAGAGCCTTTTTTAATTAGTATAGATTTACACTTGACCGCCATCTCGCCTGATGTTAAGCAAAGGTTCACTCTCAATTTGAAGACACAAAGATTGTAAACATAGGGGAAACCCCACTCAGGCAACGTATTCCACAGCCTAGAAGTTCTTACCACAAAAGTAGATTCTTTGGAACATCAACCATTAAACGATGTCACTTTTTAGAGATATGAGCATTCCGATAGAAAAATAGTAAGGTGGTATTAGATCATAGTGATCAGACTGTACAACTGATTTGCATCTCCGAAGTGAAGTCAAACTTCATTCGAATCCTTGAGACGTTGAAAGAAACAATGTAAAATAAGAAATAGGTTAATTGGCACACAAAAAATTACCTACATCAGTAAGTCAGTATAAAAACATCACAAGATATTGGAAAAAGAGAAATTACAGGGCTGAGATATATAGGTAATATTTATCGGCGCAAATGCAACATGCTACGTCATCTCTCGAACAACGCTCCGAACGGGGCGTAAACAAGTGACTCACAACACTCGCCCCTCTACGATCGCCCCACCACAGTGCTATAAAAAGGCGCGCGCTGTAGCGGAGCACACAGTCGCTTCTCTGCGCTCGGACAGTAAACACCTAATCTATTGTAAATTCTTGTAATCTATGCTGATTATATGTGAATTTTGATTGAAGTAAAGTTGGGTGTTTTAATTATCCCTGAAATGGAATACTCCAGTAACAACGACGTCAGCACAGCTGACGTCTTGGCGTCTAAAACAATACTGGGCCATCCTGCGTCGTCATCAGAAGAGGGATCGAATAAACTTGAATTTCTGCCCAGGTGAAATTGACAATTCGTCGACCAAGAATTTTATTGATCCAGATGTTTTGAGCTTCGTGAGTACCTGAGGAGGTTAAAAAAAAGATAATGGCAAAAAATACTACTACGAATAAAACCTGCTTGAGAAGAAGCTGCCGTTGGATAACATAATTATGAGTTCGTAGAAAAGGATAAATCCACCAACGTGCAATACCTTACTACTGAAATACCTTTCTGCGAGCATCATAGAAAAGGATTCATCCGCCAACGTGCAATACCTTGCTACTGAAATACCTTTCTGCGAGCATTTACTTTGTGAAGTTGATGCAGTGTCTCAACCTACTGATAACACCGCATCTGAGATTCACCGCACACTTTGATGTGTCAATGAAGATAGTGCGACAGTCCCCAGTCTTACGGTACGGTTTCTTCTCAACCGAAGAAAAACAACCGAAAGCGAAAGCCAACAATAGGTGTTCCTGCCTGCGGGTTGGTCTGTCCACGTACACAGTCTACGCGCTAACCTGCCCGCCAGTGCCGCCCCCACCAAGCCACCCATGTACTTGCTTATTGGCCGGCAGGCCATCATATCTGCTCTACTGCCTACGCTGAGATCAAGTCCTGAGGCGACCGGTTGATGATGGGGCAGCCAGGCAATCAAGTTGATAAGTTGAAGACTACGCTCCGCGAAAAGCCTAAGCTATAAAGCAGCAATTTCAGAATGACCGATGGTAGCGGAAGCATCATCAACCCTGTATTATCGTGTGATAGCACGACGGACGCACATCTGCATACCAGATGATCAGATGGAACAAATTGGCGTGTCTACTACATCTCATCGACGGGCACTGCGATGTGTGTTCGAAAACAACATCCTTTGAAAACCTTCGAGAAACCTCAGCGATCATAAAGAATAAGACGGAAGCAAGAGATACTAAAATCAAAGATAATGAACAAATGTATGTTGATAACAGGATCAATCCCGCCAAATACATGAAAAAAGAAATTTGGAAAGTAATCAATGCAGAAACAAACGAAAATGCGAAGGAATGGAAATGAGATCTAATGTTTACTTCATGACTATGGGAAACAGTCTCGGAATAAGTAATTTGCCCGTCTGTCAAGAAGCTGTCAATCACGTTGAGAATCAAAAAAATGAAGTTTTTAAATCTCATTCTATTTCACTAATGATTAATGGAAATAGCAAAACATAAAATACGTAACTCCGAAACTAGCGAGCATGTGTTATTTCTCGTAAACAGCATACTTCAATCAGAAGAATACTCAGCGTCACTAAATAACACAAGAGTTACTCCTTTATATAAAGGAAAAATAGTTTTATCATTGGTGGTTAGTTACAGACCAATCACAATACTGCCAACTATTTCAAAAATCGTAGTCTATCATGTCAGATGGTACAAAGTCTGATATAATGGAACATCTGAACAAATATAAAATTATAGATGACGCGCAATACACATATTGGAGAGGAAAGTCAACAACATCAACAGCACATACACCTGTAGAAATAATAGTGAAGGGATTAGACAAAAAAAAAATGGCAGCGGTGTTTTAGACTTATCAAAGACTTTTGATTCGGTTAATCATGATTTATTGACACAGAAACTTATAGTTTATGGAATAAAAGGTAAAGCGCTAAAAATAATAAAATCATTCTTGGAAAAAAAGTAGGCAGACAGTAGAAATGAAAAATAGAAAATGATACCCTAAGATCTTGTCATCAGAGAGTAGAAATTGGTGTACCTCAAGGATCTTCTTTAGGTAACACTATGTTTTTAATATTTGTAAATGATTTGCCCAGAATTGACTTAGAAGGTGGAAAGAGTAAAGTGCAGAAAATGGTTTGACGTTAATGGGCTGAAATTTAACACCGAGAAAACAAATGTTATGTTCTTCAATGCAATATCCTCCAAAATAATAACCAACCTTAAAACACTACACGATGGAACTATTTGCAAAGTATCGAACTATATCAAAGTATTGGGTTTTGAACTGGATCCTGCCTTAACTTGAAAAACACAGATACTACTTTCCATAAAATCTGGAAAGGAGTATATGCCTTGAAGCAGCTTAAAGAAATATCTTCACCAGAACACCTAAAAACAATATCAGTTGCCCGTATCGGCGTGAGAAGACGACACTCCAGTATTGGTGAATGAGACTACACCATCCACTTCACAAGACAATGCAACCAAACAAGAAACCCATGAACCAGCGCATCACTCAGGTCATGTTTGATTATCATTATCTAAATTAATAATCACTCACACAACACAGTACCACAGTGTACACACAACACACTACTACAGTGTACACACAACACACTACTACAGTGTACACACAACACAGTACCATAGTGTACACACAACACACACACACAGTACCACAGTGTACGCACAACAAGTACCACAGTGTATGCAACGACAAAGTACCACAGTGTACGCAACGACAAAGTACCACAGTGTACGCAACGACAAAGTACCACAGTGTACGCAACGACACAGTACCACAGTGTACGCAACAACACAGTACCACAGTGTACGCAACAACACAGTACCACAGTGTACGCAACAACACAGTACCACAGTGTACGCAACAACACAGTACCACAGTGTACGCAACAACACAGTATCAGTGTACGCAACCACATAGTACCACAGTGTACGCAACAACACAGTACCACAGTATACGCAACAACACAGTACCACAGTGTACGCAACAACACAGTACCACAGTGTACGCAACAACACAGTACCACAGTGTACGCAACAACACAGTACCACAGTGTACGCAACAACACAGTACCACAGTGTACGCAACAACACAGTACCACAGTAATAATCATCTAGGTACTAAGATACCAAAGTCAAAGAAAAACATTCACTTGTTACAGATATACTCGACAGCTTAAAACATCAGCAACACGGCTAGTGCAGAGCGCGCACTGCCGGTCAGAATGGTCGTATCGGCGCAAATGCAACATGCTACGTCATCTCTCGAACAACGCTCCGAACGGGGCGTAAACAAGTGACTCACAACACTCGCCCCTCTACGATCGCCCCACCACAGTGCTATAAAAAGGCGCGCGCTGTAGCGGAGCACACAGTCGCTTCTCTGCGCTCGGACAGTAAAGACCTAATCTATTGTAAATTCTTGTAATCTATGTTGATTATATGTGAATTTTGATTGAAGTAAAGTTGGGTGTTTTAATTATCCCTGAAATGGAATACTCCAGTAACAACGACGTCAGCACAGCTGACGTCTTGGCGTCTAAAACAATACTGGGCCATCCTGCGTCGTCATATTTATGTTATATCTCGAGCGAGCGCAGTGCAGTGATAGCTAATGATTTGGACTCTTCAAGCACATGTCCTGCTCGTGACGTCACTTTATATTAAAAAGAAAAGTATGACATTATGACCACAATCTTTATGTACATGAAAGACATTTAGCGGCTTCAAAGTAAACACCGAGCTTTTATCTTAAGGCCCTGGTGCGAAGTAGTACAAATCTTTCTGGGCTGAAAACTGAGTTGCAAGAAAAAAAGTGACAAATTCTCCATTCTTAGTTTTTGGGACGATGCTAATACCAAAAATGTTGTTAGATATTTTTCTAAGATTTTAGTTCATTCCAAGGCTGCCTAGAAGAAATTGTTTTCATAAGACTTCCAAGTGCTGGGGAGTAAAGGTTTTCAAATGGCGACCACTAACCAGCAGACGCAGTGTGAGACGGCCTCCCCACACGATGAACCGATGAAATTGTCTTGGTCGCGGGAAGGCGGTGGATGGAGGCGGCACAAGACCGGTCATAGTGGAAATCATTGGGGGAGGCCTAGGTCCAGCAGTGGACGTCTGCAGGCTGCAGATGAGATGATCATGTAACTACGCGGCACTATGTCGTTATGAGCAGGCGTATTGCTCGTACCATCAGGTGTTTTTTTTTTTTTTTTTTTATTTTAACTTTTATAGGTTTACACTTGACCGCCATCTCGCCTGATGTTAAACGATGATGCGGCCTACGATGAAGCGTGTTTACCTAGAAGAAACCGATTCACTCTCGATTTGAAGACACAAAGATTGTAACTATCGGGAAAAACCCTCTCAGGCAACGTATTCCACAGCCTAGACGTTCTTATCACAAAAGTAGAGTCAAATCTCTTCGTTCGTGTCTTTGGAACATCAACCATGAAACGATGTCGCTTTTTCGAGCTACGAGCATTCCGATAGAAAAAAGGGCAAGGTGGTATTAGATCGTACAAATCAGTCGCACACTCTCCGAAGTGTATCCGATAAAAAACCGATAAGCTGGCAATTTTCCGGCGATGTTCTAGACTTTGCAGTCTTTTTCGCACGAGAATGTCATTGCCTATGAGCCTTTTGGCACGTCTCTCGATCGATTCCAGAGCTTCCAGCTGATACTTAGCCGATCCATCCCAAAGGTGCGAGCAGTACTCCATACAGGAGCGAATCTGTGCTTGGTATATCGTGAGCAACTGTTCAGACTTGAAGTACCTTCGCACCTTTGAGAGGACACCTAGTTTTTTGGCAGCTAATTTAGCCTTAGATTCGATTATACGAGCCAAAGTTGAGAGTCGATGACAAAGTAACGCCCAACAGCTCGAGATGGTCGGATACCGGCACGGATACACCACGAAAAGTAGGAGTCTGTTGGAAGGACTCCTTTTGCGGAGAACAGACACGCCTGCGTCTTTCCCTCGTTAAACCTGACCAGGTTGGCATCGCCCCATTTAGAGACTGCCTCAAGAGTCAAGTTTAAACGCTCGATCAAACTCTCTCTCAGTACCTGAGTTTGTTGCCTATTGGCTCTCGCGCTCGATATGTAGCTCTCTACAACGGTGCTATCATCTGCGTACCCAAAGATACCGGGCTTCAACAGATCGTTGATATGTAGCAGAAAGAGTGTCGCAGAGAGCACCGACCCTTGAGGGACTCCGGCATTAATAGCCATTTGATCCGACGAGCAGCCATCAATGACCACTCGTATGGATCGATCCCTCAAAAAGTCCGATATCCACGTTATAAAACCTGGAGACACACCATAAGCTGAAAGCTTGCTTAAAAGGCCATCGTGCCAAACCCTGTCGAAAGCCTTCGAGATATCCAGGAGACTGCAAGTGCTGCCCGTGCTTCTCGATAGCTTCACTCCAGATGTGAGTGACGTACGCTAGAATATCCCGGTGGACCGGTTTCGGCGAAACCCGTATTGCCGGTCACTGAGGAGATCGTTCGATTCTAGGTACGCCAGGAGCCTGTGGTTTAAGACACGTTCCATAGTCTTGCAGAGTATGGACGTGACCGAGATTGGCCTGTAGTTGGCAGGGTCAGCACGACTACCTTTCTTGGGTACTGGTTGCACGTTGGCACGCTTCCAAGACTTCGGTACTTGCCCAGTTTCGAGAGAGAGTCTATACAGGCGCGTCAGTATTGGAGACAACTCAGGCGCACAAGCCTTCAACATTACGGCAGGAATACCATCTGGGCCACTAGCCTTATTCACGTCCAGATTGCGCAGCACTTTGCGAACCTCCATTTGGCGAATATGTATTTCTGACATAGAAGTCGGACAGCCAGGTGAAGTAGGAGGTGTCGCGCTACCAGCATCTAGACGCGAAGATTCCGCAAACTGAGATGCAAACAAGTTTGCCTTCTCCATTGCGGTGTGAGCCAGTGTCCCATCAGGTTTCAGCATTGGAGGCAGTGAGGGGCGGCAGAAGTTCGATTCGACCGATTTAGCTAGGGACCAAAACGCTTTGCTGCCCGCAGGGTACGAAGCTAGTTTGTTCCCTATTCGACTAATGTGGTCAAAACGAGCCCTCTGAAGAACCTTTTTGCATGCCTTAGCAGCCTTGTTGAACGCTTTCTTCTTCTGGTGTATATCCTTTGCCCTACGCTGTCGAGCATCAACCCAAGCTAGGTAGGTCTCATGTTTAAATGCTTCAGCACTTTTACACTGAGAACCAAACCAAGGGCGAGCTTTGCTGGATAATGTGACGTCGGAGTATGGAATGAAATATTCCATAGCCGTTCGTATTACATTAGTCACAGCATCCGCGCAGACTGAGGGATCACCAGAAGTGAAGCACAATGGCTGCCATGGGTAAGATGCAAAGAAAGAGCGCATCTCATCCCAATCTGCTGACTTGTATCGCCACATCCGCCGGTTGCCTCTAGGGCTGGGGTCAGGCGGATGGTGAACAGATACTGACTTCACCAGACAGTGGTCGGAGCTGCCTAACGGCGAAGATACCACCACGGAATAACGGTCTGGATCTGTTGTCAGCAGGAGGTCTAAGCAATAAGGTGTATGCGACTCAACGTCGGGTACTCTTGTGGCCTCTTGGACCAGCTGGGTTAGGTCTAACGATAAAGCTAGCTTTCTCGTTTCCTGCCCAGCGTGGTCAGTGTCCCGGTATGGGTACAGCTATTCCTTATGATGGCCGTTAAAATCCCCCAGTAACACTAATTGGGCTGAAGGGTACTTCTGTTGAGCCGCGTCCGCCGCCTCACTTAAATAATCTATAAGCCTAGTTGTCTCCTGGTCACCGCTGTGCGATCGATATACACAGGTGTAGGACTTATCAAGTATTCATTGCCAAAGTTGTGATTAGTATTATATTAACATAAAAGTTACTTGATACAATTTGAATACTAAAAATAAATTAATACACTTTTTATTGAGTTACGAAATTCCCTGACGAAAGAAAAAGTTTCATTCGATCGAACAACAAACAATGATGAAGTTATTCTATAAGCGACGGGAAGGAATCAGGCCTTTACGATGTTTTGATGATAAAAGTTTGAGAATGACCTTACGAAAGATTGGGGAAAGTTGACGAACTGCCATGTGCGGCGATTTCGGTCGCGACTACGAATGAGATCAAGTAGTAATGTGCGGACATTGTTGTATTCCGAGTTGTAGCAGCCCACTGATGGGACTAGGAGTCTTCGCTCCCAAGGAGTGCGAATTAGTGGTTGACACGAACGTGACCTCGAAAGATTATAGGTATTGTCAGTTTCCTCTCGATGTTTTCCTTCGCCGTTTTTAAACGTTAGCGGCATTACGCCCATGACTTGAGAAAGACAGTGCAACGCTGTCGTGCAGTTGTCGATCTCCTGACTAGACCTACTATAAACTAGTAAAGTTGCAACAAGCCACTCACAAAAAAAAATTGTGGGATGCTTCATCCGTGGTTCCCATAGCACTCAAGGATTACGTACATATCCAATGGGGAACATTTTTTTGAAATATCTGTCAAGCAGTTCCTGAGATTGGCGCATTCAAACAAACAACTTCTTTGCCTTTATTATATTATCTCTAGAATAGAAAAGTACCAATAGATAATTTGCTGACGAGTGATATGGTCGGTCCGGGCCGATTTAAGTTTCAGTCGCAAGTTTAGTGGCGTCCTTTTTCAAATTAAATAAAAATTTGCAACAACCACATTAATTTTCATAGAAAAATAATATTGAACAAACATATTACTTACTTACAAGCCACCCTACTTTTGCATCGTACCTCTAGCACACAAAAAAGAAATAGAATTGTTTAAGCTTCAGCAGAGTGCTCCAGTAATTTAGCAAAGTGCAAATACCAACACTTTAGTAATGGTCTACTCGCTATAAATTAGGAGTCTGAAAAAGGTTTTCCCGGCTCAAAAAGACCTGTGTACTATTGACAATTCGTAAGCCTAATAGAAAATGGGGACCTACCAATCTCTTAGTAGAAAGACTTATTTTACATTCCTCATAGAAATGAATTGGCGTAGGTACCTTTGAACTAACTGTTGAAAAAGAGGTGAAAAAAACTGGACAAGTGCGAGTCGGCCCAACGAGATTGGTGTCGAATTTATTGATGGATTTTTTGTTACTTATTTCATACTAGCGACTCGCCCCGGCTTCGCACGGGTGCAATGCTGATACTAACAATATGAATAAAAATAGTTTTTGTGGGTTATCCCTAAGAGATAGATATATGCCATCGTAGACTTTTTGTAGACCTTTCTAAGGGGTACAATACTGCAGTACATTATTTTGATCCATCTCGTAGGATCCAGCCAGCGTTTGCAAAGAAAGCGCAAAAAATGTGTTTATTTATGACATCAAATTAGATTTTTTTTAATTATTAGTGTTTCTCTAGTGTTGTATGCAGATTGCACATATTATACATATAAGCCTTCCTCTTAAATCACGCTATCTATACGCTATATATTTGAAAAACCCGCACCAAAATCTGTTTGTTAGTTTTAAAGATCTAAGCAAATGTAAGGAAATAGGGACAGAGAAAGCGACTTTGTTTTTTACTATGTAGTGATTACCAGCGCTGCGCAGTTCTAGCCGTGTCGATCCCGTCGCGTTGGCATTATTTCAACGGACTAAAAAGTGACTAATATGTTACTCCAGACTGCATTCTAACTGTGTTCTACATTCTACCAAATCTGGTTAGCGGGTTCGATGTGATTGGACAATATAAACCCAAATGTTCGCATTTCGAAAATAGTAGTAGGACAATCGATGGGGGACTTACCAATTTCTTAGCATATTTGCTTACTTATTTCGCTTACAAAAATAAATTGGCGTACCTAGAAACAAACAAATTACTATATTAATATGAAAATAATGAGAAATCAAATAGACAAGTACGAGTCAGGTAAACACTGAAAGTTATCAATCGATACAATTCATACTGATGGTTTTTTTCGTATAGCAGAGATTGAATTTCACACAATCGTTTAAGGATCTTCAATCACAACAGTAACATTTTTTTATGTTTATAAGGAAATCAATTGACACACCTATGAACAAACAAGTTGTAACATTGATATAAAACTGGAGAAAGAAGTAAAAGAGAAAGTAGTAAGACACAAAAATGGACAAGCGCGAGTCAGCGAGAGTTCCGTATCAACCTAACAAATTATATTGATAGATTAAAACAAGAACAAAATTAAAAATTTTGACTAACCCCCGACTACCTAAGATTTGTTATCTGTACAACATTCTACTAGTCAATCCCTTTCATTTGATACCCATATTAAGGGAGCTGTGAAAAAAGAAATGTAATTCGCCATTTTGTGATATCGGCCATCTTGGATTTGTAATTTGTCATAGTGAAAAGTATTCTACTAATCAAGCCCTTTCGTTTGATACCCATATTGAGGTAGCAGTGAAAAAAAAATATATAATTCGCCATTTTGTGGTGGCGGCCATCTTGGATTTGAAATTTGTTATAGTGTATATATAGTACTCTACTAGTTAAGCCCTTTCATTTGATACCCATATTGAGGTAGGTTGTGAAGAAATTTTTTTATCCGCCATTTTGTGGAGGCGGCCATTTTGAATCGATATTAACCAGTCATAGCTAAGAACACCCGCACGGTAATTAACTTTCAAATAAAAAAAACCGCATTGAAATCGGCCCATTCGTTTGAGCTCTACGGTGCCACAGACAGACACACATACAGACAGACAGACAGACAGACAGACAGACAGACAGACCGACAGACAGACAGACAGACAGACAGATAGACAGACAGACAGACAGACATCGACGTCAAACTTATAACACCCCTTTTTTTGGTCGGGGATTAAAAAAATAGTTTGAAATATAAGTTTCGTATTTTGTTATTATTACCATTCTAAATATAAATGTATTTTGTCTATTTTTACAAGACAATTGTGAAAATTTCACCAAACTAGGCTAAAATCTATGAAGATAATAATATCTCTATCGTTAATGTAAAACTGATGAACCTTGTCTCTTTCAATTGTTTTGGCTGACACTGACTTGATTTATTAAAACAATTATGATATCTTCTTGCTTTTTTGTCGTCACCAAACGCAAAACTAATTTAAGTTTTATTTTGTTTATTTGGATTCGTTTGACGTCAAAACCGTTGAAATTTTTATTTGACTGTGCTTAATAATACGGCAAAATGTTGGGTTGCCCATGTCTTGCGTAAAAATCTTTGGAATAAGGCGGTAAATGTTATTTTATGATAAAAATAATATAAATAGTATGTTAAAAAAAAACATCAATTTATTGCAATTAAATTATTTTGTATTGTTGTGATATTCTTAGCATACGTACACATAAATATATGACTTTTTAATCTTAATGTATTGAAGTTTAATTTATTTAATTCGAATATTTAATATTGTTTATTGTTATATTACTGTATAAATTATTGTCTTGTTTTATTGTTTGGCTGGCCATAGCAATCCAACGAGGCAATGCGGCCAGTATAATGGGCACTTTTGCACCGGGTGTTGCTCGGGGTGGGTTATTTTAATAGATAAATGACGTATACTTTTTGTATGAATTATGATGTAATTTTCTTTTAATTATTTGATATAATGCCAGTATTTAGATACAATATTTATTATTGCAGTTTATTAATTTTGTAAAATAAAGTAGCAAAATTAAACAAGACGGATAGACAAAACGAAGTCATAGTAGATGGCTTCGTTTTTTTGCATCGAACCCTAAAAAACAATAACGACTGTTCTATAAGTTACGGAGTAAATATTTTATTGGTTGATAAATTACGAGCTTGTTCGCTGTAAAAACTGTTGGATAATTAATTCATGTTGTTGTTACAATAATAAAGTTTTTCTGGTTGATTGTTTTGTGCTCGTTTTAGTTTCATCCACAAGTGATTCGTCACGGTAATGGTGTTTGTTGAAATGTGAAGGAAAAAATAATTTATTTTTGAAATTGTGCGTCTGTGTGAAGTTGTGTAATTCAACAACGATTGGCGGGTATAAACAATTGATCATTTTCCTTTTTTTCCATACGGAATATAAGAACAGTATAATTCTTTTACTATGAAGAATTGGAGCTTTTTTTTTTAAATAAAGAGTGACGAGACGATCAAGACATGTGCCTGATGGTAAGCAACATGCCTGACACATAACAACACAGTGACATGCAGCTATTTGAACATGAAGAGTCCACATCATTACCTAGCACTGCACTGGGCTCGTCACCCAGAGATCTAAGATCTTATATCTCTAAGATCTGTAATTTCTCTGGAAACATTGCCCTTCAAACCGGAACACAGTAATGTTTGCACATTACTGCTTGGCGGTAGAATAACTGGCAAAGGTGTGGTACTTCCCCAGACGGACTCTGTCACTTGACCGCCATCTCACCTGACGATTAGCAACAAGTACAAAGTACAACAAGCAACAACAAAAAAAGATAATTACAGCCCAAATCACTGAAAATCAAAAAACTTTTATTCCCATAAATAGGTATTTGCATTTATACAATTTTAACATTTAAACAAAATTTTGTAAAATCCGACAGTACATTGTTGATACACAAATCACAGTCTAGTAGTGTACTACGCTCGTCACACAAAGATAAAAAAATGTTTTGCTTTGTAATTTAATAATAATGCTTTCATTAAACCATAGAAAGAATATTCATTTATCATTTTATTACTTAGTAAGAACATTATAACTGAATTCTAATAAAATAAAATAAATTGGATGGATAGTTAAAATATATGTAGATCAACCACGAAATTGAAGCAAAAAGTATTTCTAAATACAAATACAACAATCTTTATTGCTGTTTGTAGGTCAGATAAGATGATACAAAACATTATAAAACTGGACCCATACGAATACAAACTAGCCTCTTCTTCTAGATACATGCCATATGTTTTAGTCTTAATTTATGCAATGAAAAATAATACTCGTTAGTAAACAAAATGGTAGGTCAGCTGATTCAAATCTTCTTCATCTTTTCGTTTCGGTTGGTAATCATGATGGTTGTGTCTTATGTTATCCGATTCTTCATCTACTATTCAATCCTTGCTTCATTCATTGATTTGGTTATATAAATAGTACTTGGGTGACCGAGCTTTGCTCGGTTAGGTACTTAGATACATACTGATTTCACAAAAAAAATAACTTGAAAAAAGAAAGGCGGCTGGTTGGAATCAAACCCGGACCTACCATATTATGACCGCCCACCTTCCCGACTGAGCTAAATACACGTCATACAATAGACGTCGCGAAATTTACCGTCGCGTTCTAATCTTTACGTAACAGTTTTTCATTGTCTAAAAAACGAGCATAAAACGGCGTTTTTTTTAAATAAAACCGGGCTAGATCGATTTATCGTCCCCGAAACCCCCTGTATACATAATTTCATGAAAATGGTTCGAGCCGTTTCCGAGATTCAGATTCTATATATGTATACCTACAAGAATTGCTCGTTTAAAGGTATAAAAGTACCTGGTTGACTGAACTTTGCTCGGTTTTTTTAAATGATATTTAGGCAAGTACGAATTACGTAGTGATGACTTACTTAGACCTACTTAGATACGAATTAAATGCGTTTATAAAAAGCTCTAAGTATAAAATTTTCTCAGAAAAAAAAGAACAAATGGCGAAATAAGTTATCGTATTCTAATGACATTGTAGGAGTTTTTCATTGTCTAAAAACGCGCATAAAATAATGTTCTTAAAAAATAAAACCTAGCTAGATCGATTTATCGTCCCCGAAACCCCCCTGTATACATGATTTCATGAAAATCGTTCAAGCCGTTTCCGAGATTCCGATTCTATATATATATACCTACAAGAATTGGTCGTTTAAAGATATAAGATAAGATGTGAGATGTTTGATGAGCACAATTACACTAATGTCTTGTATTTCAGCAAGGTGTTGTTTAGGAGTTTGATCATTCTGTATGTCAAAGTCAAGTTAAAAGAAAACATTCGAGCAGGGTGACTTCAAAATAAGACCCCAGAAGTGACCCCAGCGCAGCATCTATTTTCATGTTTGTAATTCGAGAAATCGTTTTAATTTTTTCGCCTTCTTTTCGTTGGGAAACTCGTATTTTCCTCATTTTCGGCCCAAGTTTTTTTAAGGCAAAATTGGAGAATATTTGAATTATCTCCGGGATTATTTTAACTTTTTGTTAACAAATCGTTTTATGGCTCATTTTTCGTTGAGATATTTTGAGATTTTTTATTGAAAGTGTACCTACTGTATTGCTAATATTTACTTTTAATAACAGGCTCAGTGTTTGCGATATTATTACGTTCCCTATAATTAAAAGGTAAATATATGTATATGGCGTTCGAAACTTGTGAATGATAATCCAAAGATATATGCAAAGAGATTTTAACAGAAACGAGCCACCTGGTAAAACATCATACTAACTATAATACTAGCTTCTTATTTTTCTATTAATGATTTGGACTTTACCGTCATCTCGCCTGATGTTAGCGACGATGCGGTCCAACGGTCCAACATGCAACACGATAACCTTAAAAAACAAAGTTAAACTTGAAGAAATCCAGATTATGTCGACCTGAAAGAACCCACTCCGGCAGCGCATTCCTAAGTTAAAACCTAATACGAACGTAGCGTTCGTAAAAACAAGAACTGGAGTCACTTTTTGTGTAGATATTATTTATTCTCTTTATGTATTTTGAATTTTGAAATGATGAAGCTTTTTGGAGCAACGAGTAGTTCGAAAGAATAATGCAAGGTGGTCATGATCATATCATTCTAGTTAGAATTAAGTAATCGTATAGGCCATTCTCAAAAAAAAAAAAGAAAATGCCAACGCAATTCAAATAATGCGAAAAAGATTAACAATAAAATTTAATTCGTAATGACAGCTAGGCAAAAATTATTCATTACGTTGACGTTGTTCATTTGTTTTTTTTATAATATGTGGTGAGTTTACTTTGAATGTATACAAATTGTGACGAATCTTATACCTTTAAACGAGCAATTCTTGTATATATCTTGTAACGTTACATATTGGCTTTAAACAATATGTAAGCGTACATTTCCTACTAAAATCATCATTCATGAGACTATGTAGAAATTTATGTACTTACATAGTGAATTTTCATACAACTAATATCTGTTCTATCGTGTCCTCACGATAAAGCATATTTTTCTGATCATAATATTAGTATTCTTCATGTATTATTTCTATTTTAAACTGTAGAAAACTACGTTTTTCTGAAAATTTTATTTATTTACTTTATGTTATCACATTTCAAACATTCACTATTGCTTAGCAACCTCTATCATTTTCATAAGGTTGAATAGTTTTTAGGTCTAATTCTCTCTGGCCGCTAATTATAAAATAAACTGTCTCTCATTTTAGATTTGAATACCATTATTAGAATACCAAGTCTTCTTGTAAAAGCTATGAACTGAGATGGGCAGTCAACATTTGGATTTCAAAGTAGAAGCATCACAAGATACCCTGAAAGGTGCAACGTGAAAATAGGACTGCTGTGGGCTACTACCGCTGCTGATCCCTGCTGCGAGCCACTGATGTTGTGGACTGCTGTGGGCTACTACCGCTGCTGATCCCTGCTGCGAGCCACTGATGTTGTGGACTGCTGTGGGCTACTACCACTGCTGATCCCTGCTGCGAGCCACTGATGTTGTGGACTGCTGTGGGCTACTACCGCTGCTGATCCCTGCTGCAAGCCACTGATGTTGTGGACTGCTGTGGGCTACTACCGCTGTTGATCCCTGCTGCGAGCCACTGATGTTGTGGACTGCTGTGGGCTACTACCGCTGTTGATCCCTGCTGCGAGCCACTGATGTTGTGGACTGCTGTGGGCTACTACCGCTGCTGATCCCTGCTGCGAGCCACTGATGTTGTGGACTGCTGTGGGCTACTACCGCTGTTGATCCCTGCTGCGAGCCACTGATGTTGTGGACTGCTGTGGGCTACTACCGCTGCTGATCCCTGCTGCGAGCCACTGATGTTGTGGACTGCTGTGGGCTACTACCACTGCTGATCCCTGCTGCGAGCCACTGATGTTGTGGACTGCTGTGGGCTACTACCGCTGCTGATCCCTGCTGCAAGCCACTGATGTTGTGGACTGCTGTGGGCTTACTACTGGCTGACTACCGCTGCTGATCCCTGCGCGAGCCACTGATGTTGTGGACTGCTGTGGGCTACTACCGCTGCTGATCCCTGCTGCGAGCCACTGATGTTGTGGACTGCTGTGGGCTACTACCGCTGTTGATCCTGCTGCGAGCCACTGATGTTGTGGACTGCTGTGGGCTACTACCGCTGTTGATCCCTGCTGCGAGCCACTGATGTTGTGGACTGCTGTGGGCTACTACCGCTGTTGATCCCTGCTGCGAGCCACTGATGTTGTGGACTGCTGTGGGCTACTACCACTGCTGATCCCTGCTGCGAGCCACTGATGTTGTGGACTGCTGTGGGCTACTACCGCTGTTGATCCCTGCTGCGAGCCACTGAGTGAGCTGCTGAAGCCAGGTGGATGTTGTGGTGCTGTGCGCTGTTGATCCCTGCTGTGAGCCACTGAACTCTACCGTGGGCTACTGATCCTGCTGTGGGCTGCTGATCCCTGCTGCGAGTCACGGAATCCTACCATCCTACCGTTCAAACCCTCTCGGTTCCTGTTTTTTTCTTTATCTTTAAGTTACGTCTGTTTTAATTTTTTATTTCATTCCTTTTCATCTTTTTTTTTTAAATATACTTGTTTCCTTAACCTTTTTCATTTACCCCGTTCTTTATACCCATCCCTATAAAGACTTTTTGTGTTCACTCTAACGTGACAATCTATTTACCTATATATAGCATCTGAATCTCGGAAATGGCTCTAACGATTTTCATGAAATTATGTATACAGGTTTCGGGGACGATAAATCGATCTAGCTAGGTTTTACTTTTTTAAAACATCATTTTATGCGCGTTTTTAAACAATGAAAAACTCCTACAATGTCATTAGAATACGATAACTTATTTCGCCACTGTTCTTCAAGTCTAAATGGCCCAGACGGAACATGCTCGCCCTCGGAGACAACAGGCTCCGGTTCAAATCCTGGTGGTCCTTTTCTTTTTGTTCTTTTTTTTCTGAGAAAATCTTATTCTTAGCGCCTTTTAGTAGGTCTAAGTAAGTTATTACTTCGTAATTCGTACCTGCGTAAATATTATTTAAAAAAACCGAGCAAAGCTCGGTCAACCAGGTACTTTAACTAACAGTCATACCCTTAGATAAAGTATATGTATCTCCTCTTTGGTCATACCATACCAATACCTTTGCCTGTTATTTTTTTTTAATCTGGGACAAACTGTGGCTTTGCGAAATGTTGAATACTAAAAAACAGATACCACAGCCGCCCACCCCACTCAACGGACAATGAACAACTTATATAAAGTATAAACTCTTTGATGAACAATGACAAAAAATATTTCTTTATCATTAACAGCCCGCCCCATCCAAAAACAGGTGTTGTATCTTTTTTTTTAAATAAAGAGTGACGAGACGAGCAGGACAACTGCCTGACGTTAAGCAACATGCCTGCCACATAACAGCACAGTGACACGCAGCTATTGGAACATGAAGAGTCCAAATCATTACCTAGCACTGCACTGCGCTCGTCACCCAGAGATCTAAGATCTTATAGCTCTAAGCCCTGTAATTTCTCTGAAAACATTGCCCTTCAAACCGGAACACAGTAATGTTTGCACATTACTGCTTGGCGGTAGAATAACTGACAAAGGTGTGGTACTTCCTCAGGCGGACTCTGCCAAGAGTCCTACCACTACTAAAATCTTTCCTATATCTTTTTTGTATTTTAGTGCTAAGTTTCGTTGTACAATGTACACCTAACTTATTTGTATATTTCATATTTTATTTATTAATTACAATTGTATATTTTAAAGTTTATATAACAAATTGACAAAGTTTAAATAAAGATATAAGATGCACCTGCGGTTCTATGGTAGAGGCAGATGGCTTTCACCCATTGAGTTGTCGTCGCTGTTTGGGAAGGTTTCCACGCCACCACGCTCTCAACGACATTATACGAAGAGCATTTGTTTCGGCCAATGTCCCCTGGATGCTGGAGCCTCCGGGTCTTTGTAGGCCGGATGGTAAGAGCCCAGACGGCCTGACCTTGGTGCCTTGGAAAAAAGGAAAGTGCTTAGTGTGGGACGCGACTTGCGTTAGTACTATCGCGGCTTGTCATCTTGCCCGCTCAATCCGCACGCAAGCAGCTGCAGCTGAAGATGCCGCTAATAAAAAACGAGAAAAGTACGCATCCTTGGAACCCCTCTATAATTTTATCCCCATTGCAGTGGAGACGCTGGTCAGTTGGGGCACTGAGGCGCGGGAGCTCGTAAGAGAGTTAGGACAACGCATAAGGGAAAATGGCGGTGACTCCCGCTCCGGCTTGGCACGTAATAGGCACCTTTGTGCCAGGTACCGTTAGGGGTGGGTTATGTGACTGATGAATTTATGATGTTATTTTTAATTGTGTGATTTAGTAGCTTATATCTTTATAAATATTTCATATTTGACAAAAATACAATTCTGTTTTACGGTGATAAATTATACAATTAAATTGAACTTATGATATCAAATTAGTATTTCGAAACATTAAGCTAAATCCGCGAATCACTCCATAACGATTTCACGCAGCCCAAATGACTGTTATTAGAACGTTATGTTCAGTGAATGGCTTCGGCAATAAGCGAATCAATCGACGAAGCCTCGCAGTGGCCGGGGAATGATTACGTCACCACTATAAACCCAGGCCTGGGATGGAAAATCTTAGAAATGTATTTAAAAGTAAACCACGCGCTGCTAGTGTATAATATGTTTCAAATTTCAATTTGACTCGTTCAACTGCCCCGTCGTGATTGAGCAACAAATATCCAAACTCGCATTCATATAATTAGTAAGACTTCTAATTCAGCTACATTCACACTATTATTGATTGGAGTAGTGGCATAGTTGATAGTAAAGTCTGCCTGTGGAGTGAAAGTCTTGGAATCGAATTCTACTAAATAAATATTTATTCTGTTTCGGAATATTTATATGTGTCCATCAGAAGCATTTATTTACAGTAGTTTTTATTTATTTATTTATTTAAATAAAGAGTGACGAGACGATCAGGACATGTGCCTGATGGTAAGCAACATGCCTGACACATAACAGCACAGTGACATGCAGCTATTGGAACATGGAGAGTCCAAATCATTACCTAGCACTGCACTGCGCTCATCACCCAGAGATCTAAGATCTTATATCTCTAAGCCCTGTCATTTCTCTGGAAACATTGAAACATCTGATCCCGAGATTAGCGTGTTCAAACTATATTTATGCTATAGGCTACTTTTGATCCCCAAATTATCGTGCTGTTTACTGGGTCAGAAGTGACACCTGTAGACATCTGGCGGGGATAACTAATTAAATGACGATTGATCAGTTTTCGACCGGAGAGGAAAAATGATTAAATTACTAAAATGGCTATTAAAAAATAAGGGTTGATCATAGAAGGGTGAAAATTGAGGATTGTATGTATTTTTGTATGTTGTATCATACAAAAATAGAAATTAAAAATTTTGTCTAAAAAATAAATAATAAAATTTAGGGGTGGACTACCCCTAACATTTAGGGGGATGAAAAATAGATGTTGGCCGATTCTCATAGATACCGGATAAGCACAAAAAATTTCATCAAAATCGGTCAAGCCGTTTCGGAGGAGTATGGCAACTAAAACTGTGACACGAGAATTTTATATATTAGATATAGAATAACAGTATTTAATTAGAATTAACTATGGACTAATTTTAATTTTGATATTTTTTAGTTTAATTTACTTTACAATCATTCAAAGTTGGACAGGCAAGTCTATTTTAAAAGTATGAAATTATTAGAAAATGGATTTATCATTGGGTAACCCATTACATTTGCCTATGAATTTGTAGTGACTTATGTTATGAAACCAGTTTCCTAAACGCAATATTTAATATAGCTACCATACAAACTTTACGCGCGACGCATAGAAAATACGACACTGTGACGTAACGCTTCTGAGTGTTTTTGTATGAAGCGTGTTTGAGAGAGTCCAAAATTGTGATTTTAAAATCGTGATATCACGGGATGTTTTTAAGATAACAAAGTAATATTTTCACCTATGTTTGAGTTATTGACTAGCCTTTTGATGGCACATGAAATAAAAAAATGAGTCGTTATGCCTATTTTAGACAAATATTATTTCAGCCATCTGGCTTCAATGGCTTAATTTGGGGCTGGTTATTGTTGTGTGAGGACGCGTTATTGTATAATTAGAAATAGGTAATTGAAAAATTACCTATTAAAAATTTGTTTAGGACCAATTGGGCCATAGACGACTCTAAAAATGACCTATTAAAAATTTGTTTAGGACCAATTGGGCCATAGACGACTCTAAAAATTACCTATTAAAAATTTGTTTAGGACCAATTAGGCCATATACGACTCTAAAAATTACCTATTAAAAATTTGTTTAGGACCTATTGGGCCATAGACGACTCTAAAAATTACCTATTTAAATTTTTTTTAGGACCAATTGGGCCATAGACGACTCTAAAAATGTCTATACTAAGGGGTTTTTGGAGTAAAAACTTATTTTGCTGCGCCGCATCGTCGTGGGCAGTAATTTATTTATTTATACAATTGTTTACTATGCTAACAGCCTAAACCAACATGCACTGTAAGCCAGTATATTTTTAATTAAGTTTATATAGTACTATAAAATTCACAAACACCAATCAAATCTTACAACACACTATTGGTATCGTTATAGAGTATCTCTCTACTTAGTCTGTGGCAGCAATTGAACGCTGAGAGGTAAAAGGCTTGATCGGGTGAATCCGGGACCGCCGAGTATAACCGAGTTAGAAAGATATATTTGCATATAGTCGCGACACTCTGTACACTGAGGAAGAAGAAGACTTTAATCAGCTGACTATTATTTAATTTTTTTATTTATAAATTAAGACTAACAAATTGTCTTGCCTGACATATTGCATGCCTCTCGCAGAGGCCAGTTTGTATGGGGCAACTTTTAAAATGTTTTGTATCATCTTATCTTACCTACAAACAGCAATAAAGATTTTTGTATTTGTATACTAAAATAATAAACATTACGTAGGTATAAGTCGCCGGTTATTCCAACCTATTTATCTGCTATTACTATTGAAATAATAGCAGAGTAGCTATAAACTAGCAACCACGCTACTAAAACACCCATAAATTCCCTGCAATGGCTGGAAAATGCATAATTAAATACACATTAGTCGCTAGAATAGTCAATTTGTGATTCCCTTATCTAGGCTAGACGAGGCATTGCTCAGGGAAACCAGACCCAAATTGCCTAAGTAATGTTATGATAGCATAGAAATAATTTAAATAATTCAAGTTATTATGTAATATGTAAATAGGATAGTTTTCTGTTAGGTGTTAATTACGAAGCCCTGCTACTAGTATATCGCCGATGTTGCAGATCCGCCGGTTCCCAGGCAAACACCGTCTTGCTGATGCGGCATTGCGCAAGCGGCGAGTTGTCGCTAATTTTAATTTAGAATAAGCATTCCATTTTCCCACATCGAAGTGGTCTCACCCTTTTTTAGTTATAGTAATTAATTGTAATTTTATATTTTAAATAAATTTATATTTTACATTTCGGTTTTTTTTCGATCCTCCAGCTGCCGCTAACGTAATTGGCGCAGTCGGTAGGATACTCACGGGTAGATTTCGGGACTATCTTATATCGATATTCGCGTCGCGAGCTACCCGGGTGGCTATCGAGCACCAGCATCGAGTATCCAGAACTTACGGACCTGCAGCAGCCTGGAAGGAGAATCTAATCCTCGATTCACGGAGGGAAACCAGAGATGAAATCCATGTAAGTACACTTGAATTACTCTCGTGTTGCTTTCCTTTACTCCTAAGTCCAAATCTTAATCGTAAAGATTTACCACCCTAGAGCCTCTAGTTCTCGGGAGCCTGAATCACGCCAGGCCCGCCGACGTGTAATAGATAGCAGTAGACATATTTTAGAAGTCGATAATTTTAAATTAAATAGTAAAATGGCTGTTGACCCGGACACTATCTTCAAGGCCCTCCGCCTTGTCCCGGAATTTGACGGCAACCCAAACATCCTTACAAGATTTATTACTATATGTGACCAATTAGCAGTGCAGTACTTAAGTTCTGCAGCTGGCAGTGACTTCCCGAATTTGTGCCTTTTGAACGGGATACTAAACAAAATTACGGGAACAGCAGCTTGCACTATAAATTCAAATGGAATTCCAGAAAACTGGTTAGGCATTCGAACTGCCTTGATAAATAACTTTTCGGATCAACGTGATGAAACAGCATTACATAATGACCTCTCTTTAGCTTCCCAGGGTAACAAGTCACCCCAAGAATTTTATGATCATTGCCAAACTTTGTTTAGTACGATAATGACTTATGTGACACTACATGAGACGATAATTACAACTATTGCAGCTAAACGTGAGCTATACAAAAAGGTTACAATGCAAGCGTATGTGCGCGGATTAAAGGAACCCCTAGGTTCACGCATACGATGCATGCGCCCCGCTACCATAGAAAAGCGCTTGAGTATGTACAGGAAGAGCTTAATATTATGTACTTACAATCTAGGAACGACACCCTAAAACTCAAGTAGCTCCGAAGGTCAGCCCTACTTTACCTGCAATACAATTTACACCCCCGCGACTACACAATTTACAGATGACAACCCCTAACTGGCCTGTTCCTATGGGACACCGCCCCATGAGGCCTCCACCTCAACCATTTAGATTTGATAACCAACATCGCGTGCCCACGAACACACAGCGAATGTTCGCTGCCCCGCCACCTAATTATAACGCGCGTAGTAACGTTTTTAGATTACCACCCCGCGGTAATCCACCACCACCTCAAGGCCCTCAGCCTATGAGTGGAATTCAGCGGTTTACTCCGAAACAATTGCCTCACACAAAAATGATCACGGCCCATGATTGGAGTAAATACGGTAACCCGCCACCAACTAATTATTTTAAGACTAGAGAAATGAATATGAACGAGTGTGCGGCGTACAATGACCCGTATTATAGCTGTTATCAGCCGGAGTCGGATTACTACACCGACTATAGCGATAGCGGTTTAATCCCCGACTTCGCTTGTGACCCGACTTATTTTTACGAGATGACTCCAAACAGCCAACTGCCAGAAGACTACCAGGTAAGCTCTAATAACTGTGAAGATCAAAATTTTCAGGAGATTTCGAATTCACCAAAACCAACATAGAGCTAAATCTCCAGACGCAACGGCGTTTACCATACATACAAATCGCGAACCCACCTTTAAAATTTCTTATAGATACCGGAGCCAACCAATCTTTTATCAGCCCCGAGGCCGTTGAGAAGTACTTTACAGACTATCCTCTTAACTTCGACCCATTCGAGGTAACCAACATACATGCAACTAGTAAAAATAATTACTCTATTACGCTACCGTGTTTCCAAGAATTTAATGACGCTGATAGTATGAAGTTATTCATTTATCGGTTTCATGACTACTTCGACGGGCTCATAGGTTTAGATTTGTTGAGTAATTGGGAAGCCCGCATAGATCTAAGGGAAGGTAGACTTTTAACCCGTACAGCATCCAACCCCATCAGGATGTATAACTCATGCAACGTGAACTTATACGAAGATATAATTCCAGCGGGAACCTCTAAACTCATACGTATTCCCGTGGATACAACAGACGGCGAAGCTTTCATAAGGGAGCAAGTCCTCTGCAACTGCATGGTTCACGAGTGTATTACAACCGTAAGTAATAACCGTGGCTACTTAGAAGTCGAGAACTCAACGCCTAACGACGTAATATTCTCACTCGACCGGAATTATTTAATACTGAGTGCACGCGTACCCAACAACTGCCTCGCGCCCAAGATGTTACCTCACGGTTACGAACGGATCATTTAAACGAAGAGGAAAAGGCAAACCTTATAAACCTTTGCTCTCGTTACTCCGACGTGTTTTATATTGAAGGCGAAGCACTTACCTTCACGAATAAAATCAAACACCGAATTAGAACCACTGACGAAGTACCAGTGCACACTAAGAGCTATCGGTATCCTTTCGTGCACCGCCAGGAGGTACAGGACCAAATAGGAAAAATGCTAGACCAGGGTATTATACAACCATCTGAGTCAGCTTGGAGCTCACCCATTTGGGTAGTGCCCAAGAAGCTCGACGCCTCGGGAAAGCAGAAATGGCGCCTCGTGGTCGATTTTCGTAAGGTTAACGAAAAAACTCTAGACGAGAAGTACCCCATTCCAAACATAAGCGATGTCCTTGACAAGCTAGGCAAGTGCCAGTACTTCACAACTTTAGATTTGGCTAGTGGGTTCTACCAAGTAGAAATGGATTTACAGGACATCCAGAAGACCGCATTCAATGTTGAACACGGGCATTTTGAATTTCTTCGAATGCCAATGGGACTCAAAAATTCTCCGTCCACGTTTCAACGTGTAATGGACAATGTCCTCAGAGGCTTTCAAAATGAAATATGCCTAGTGTACCTTGATGATATCATAGTGTTTAGCACATCCCTGCAAGAACACATGATAAATCTTGAAAAGGTCTTCCATAGACTTCGAGAGTCCAATTTTAAAATCCAACTAGACAAATCTGAGTTTCTTAAATTAGAAACAGCCTATCTCGGCCATGTTATCACCCGAGATGGTATAAAGCCAAATCCCGATAAAATCTCTGCTATTAAAAAATACCCCATCCCAAAGACTCCAAAGGAGATAAAACAATGTTTAGGTCTTATTGGTTATTACAGAAAATTTATACCAGATTTTGCCCGTACAACTAAACCACTTACTCAGTGCCTAAAAAAGGGTAGTAAAATCACCCTTAACAATGAGTACGTTAACTGTTTTAAGAGATGTAAGACACTTTTAACTAACGACCCCATCTTGCAATATCCAGACTTTAAAAGAGAATTCAATCTCACGACAGACGCTTCAAATGTAGCTATTGGAGCTATTTTATCACAGGGTCCTATTGGATCTGATAAGCCAATCTGTTACGCATCTCGAACTTTAAACGAAAGCGAGATGAACTATAGCACTATCGAGAAAGAGCTTCTTGCCATAGTCTGGGCCACAAAATACTTTAGGCCTTATTTATTTGGACGGAAGTTTAAAATTTTAACTGACCATAAACCTCTCCAGTGGATGATGAATTTGAAGGAGCCAAATTCACGTCTCACAAGATGGCGACTTAGACTGAGCGAATACGATTTTACAGTTATCTATAAAAAAGGCAAGTCTAACACAAACGCTGACGCTCTTTCGCGTGTAGAAATACATACTAAAGAAGCTATGTCTTTAATAGAGGAAATTGACGAACTAAATTCCTTAATGGGCAACCCACCTGAATCAATACGTGCCCCAACCAATTCGTCTACTGAAACGGTTCATACTAGTAATGAGAATCCTATTTTAGAAATCCCAGTTACTGACGAACCTCTTAACAAATTTAACCGACAGATACATTTCACTCTTGTTAGTACCGTTAAAAAACGACCCACCGTAACTAAGCCCTTTGACACCCACACACGTGTAAGTATTCAATTATCAGAGTCTAATTTAGCAGAAGATGTTGTAAACGCAGTTAAAGAGTACGTCAACCCTAAAGTCAGGACAGGTATCTTTATTAGCTCCCCCCTTAGCTATGTACTCAATAATCCCAATTTTACAGGACAAATTTAGAAGTTCATCCATGAATCTTAAGCTATGTAAAACTGAGTTAGAAAATGTCAAAGAATACCTTAGACAGCAAGAGGTTATTCGCCACTATCATGATGGTAAAACCAACCACCGTGGCATTAACGAATCCTATTTAGCTCTATCTCAAAAGTATTATTGGCCAAAGATGAAGGAACACATAACTAAATTCATAGGTGAATGTACCATCTGCGGACAAGCTAAATATGATAGGAATCCAGTTAGACCTCAATTTAACGTTGTGCCCCCAGCTACAAAGCCTTTTGAAATAGTACACATAGACTTGTTCACCGCTCAAAGTGAAAAGTACATAACGTTCATGGACGTCTTTACAAAAGTATGGTCAAGCCTATCACTTACGCGACGGAACAGCTGTTAGTATTTTACAAGCCCTTTTACAGTATTGTACTCATCATGGCGTCCCTATGACTATCATTACAGACAACGGGACAGAGTTCACCAACCAGTTGTTCATGGAGTTTACAAGACTCCACAAGGTCAACCATCATAGAATACTAGCTCACTCCCCTAACGATAACGGCAATATAGAACGCTTTCACTCTACACTCCTGGAACACCTTAGAATCCTTAGACTACAGCGTAAAGATGAACCCATTGTGAATCTTATGCCCTATGCTATTATAGCCTACAATAGTTCTATCCACAGTTTCACAAGATGTAGACCTTTTGACTTATTGACAGGACATTTTGACCCTCGAGATTGCTTAGACATTGATCTGACACAACAACTATTACAGCAGTACGTTCAAACTCATAGAGACCAGATGAAGGAAGTCTATGAAATAATAAATTCCTCATCTCTCGCTAACCGTACAGCACTCATAGACAGACGAAATACGACTCGGGAACCCGAAAAGCAATATGCACCCCAACAGCAAATTTTTATTAAGAACCCCCTCGCTAGTCGACAAAAGACCGCTCCACGTTTTACACAGGACACTGTTTTAGCTGACTTACCTATCCACATATATACCTCTAAAAAACGAGGCCCCGTAGCAAAGTCAAGGCTAAAGCGTATCCCTAAAGCAGCCAATTTGTTACAGAATCCTGCTAGTAACGATCCTCCCAATGATACGACCTCAAGAGATAAAACTTGAGAGCCTAGACGATGGACCCGGACTACTACCCTACAAACTTGGACTCATGAGACTTACTACTCACCACCATACGTTCCTACAGTACGTACAATTGAACGACATCGAAGACAACATACACTCACTACAAACTCAACTACTAAGCTACCAAGACCGAATGACTAACGACAATTAATTACCTGTACGAAATTCAGATAGACTATCTTACTAAAAAGCTTGGCAAAATTTTAGATCAATTAAAATCTTTAGAACCGAATAGAGTTAAAAGAGGTCTTATTGACGGCTTGGGTTCAGTCATTAAAAGCATTACCGGAAACCTAGATCACACAGATGCTTTAGAATTTAATGAAGCAATTAAATCATTAGAAACCAGTCAGAATGAAATAGTAACCGAGTTCAACAAGCACATTAGTTTGAGTAAAGAGTGGATGTTCAAACATAGTAATGTAGTAGCACAAATAATAGACAATCAAATTAAAATCAATACAACTTTAGAATTAATATTACAAAGTAATGCAGTAAAAGAAAATAGTTTACTTAAATACGCTAAGTTCGCCCAACTTTTAGAAGTTACAAGCGAAAACGTAGAAGACTTAGCGCAAGAATTGCTTAGAATAGAGAATAGTCTAGCTTTTATTCGAGTTTCCAGTACGCATCACTCTATGATAGACATAGAGATACTAGAAACTATGGTTAATAAATTAAAAAAATATATATGGTAGAGAGCAGATTTTAGATTTAGAACTTAGAGAATATTATAATATTATTAGACCGGGATCATACTATTTGAATAGCCAGATAGTATTCATTTTTAAATTCCCGATAGTTTCTAAGGATAATTTTGATTTATATAAATTAACTATAGTGCCAAACAGACACGCTCAGGCTCTTATCCCATCCTTTCCCTTCATAGCAACTAACGAGATGACATTCGTGTACATAGAGGCTGAATGCCCAAGTTAAAAAGAAGTTAAAAAACTGGTACCTCTGTGAAAGCGAAGTCACCCACCAGATTCGCATCAAAGCTGATTGCATCCAGGAGCTGATCATCAACCAAGTACTCCAAGAATCCTGCCAGTTTACTACAGTCACCCTGAAGAGAGAAGCCATGGAAAAACTAGATGACCAGCACTATGTCCTTTCCTTCCCCCCAAGAGACAAACGTCCAACTCATCTGTCACGAAAGAAATTACACCTCACTTCATGGAAGCTACCTCACCACGCTTCCCATAGGATGTCGCCTGAAGAGTAAAGAATTTACCATCGCAAACGACAACGACGAAATCAAAGGTCAACCCCTAAAGTTAACAAACACAAATTATAATATTGAGAAACAAGGAACAACAGGAACTCACGTCAATCTAGACTCCATTGACCTTCAAGGACTACACAGTATTCAAGATAAAATCATGGTCCAGACCCCCTCTACAAACGGACAACGTGCAACCAGATGTCTTATACCACACGACAGTACCATTCTACTCAGTACTGTTAAGTACAGCTGTACTTACTATCATCATAAGATTCCGGAGCTACCTATTCAGATGTAACAAAGCTATGAAAAGGGACCAGCAGCCTCCGACTATAATCCTGAAGGAAGAAGATCCTGGCAACGTCCCGGCAACATTTTCACTGAACGTGCTAAAATAGTCGCCGTTCTAAGGGTGGAGGAATTACGAAGCCCTGCTACTAGTATATCGCCGATGTTGCAGATCCGCCGGTTCCCAGGCAAACACCGTCTTGCTGATGCGGCATTGCGCAAGCGGCGAGTTGTCGCTAATTTTAATTTAGAATAAGCATTCCATTTTCCCACATCGAAGTGGTCTCACCCTTTTTTAGTTATAGTAATTAATTGTAATTTTATATTTGAAATAAATTTATATTTTACATTTCGGTTTTTTTTCGATCCTCCAGCTGCGTTAACGTAATTTGTTGCTGTTCAGTTCAAAAACATTTAATCCACTGAAAGTTTTAACCGACTTGAAAACTGGAGGTTTCCAATTCTGTTGTGTTTTTTTTCGTATGTATGTTATTTGATAGCTCCGCCATTTGCAAATAGATTTTCATAAATATTTTTTTGGTTGGTTAATCATACTCTAAAAGTCCAGTAAAAATAGTAAAAGTTTTGCTTATTGAAATTAATGTGGCGGTTTTTTAAAATATAAACAAAAACTCAAATTTGCTTACTTTTTCTTGAACGAGGCATTCGTAGATTTCACCAACATTATGAAATCTAATCGAGTGTTCTGTTAAATTTTGAATCGAAGTCAGTATTTAGAGTTCCTTAGCTAAATGGTAAAATACGGGACCCTTATAGATTCGTCATGTCTGTCTGTCTGTCCGTCCGAATGTCACAGGAAATTTTCTCTGAAACTATAAGAACTAGGTATACTATTGAAACTTGGTAAGGACATATATTCCGTGAACCGCATTAAGATTTTCAAACAAAAAATAGAAAAACGAGAAATTTTAGAGGTGTTCCATAATTAGACCTGATACTCAAAATTTTTTACTGTCAAAACCATACGTGTGAGTTATCTATGGATAGGTCTTCAAAAATGATATTGAAATTTCTGACATATTTTTTTTCTAAAGTGAATAGTTTGCGTGAGATACTCTTCCAAAGTGGTAAAATGTGTGGACCCACCCCCTTTAACTTCTAAAATAAAAGAATGACAAAACTAAACAAAATGTATGATGTACATTTACCATGTAAACTATCAACGGAAATTGGTTTGAAAGAGATCCAAGTACGTAGTCTTATGTTAATACGTCATAAATTCACTATTGTTAAAACACTGATTAAAGTCACAACGAACTACAGGAACTTTCATATGCTTGCTGCTACGAAAGCCTTCATGGGTGAGTCCGATTCGCACTTGACCACTTTTACTGTTTTTTTAACTAAAGCTAAATGATCAAGCGTGCTTTTCTCAGATACGATTTGGCCGCCACCACAAAATGGCTAATTATATATTTTTTTTCACTACTTCCTCAATATGGGTATCAAACGAAAGGGCTGGACTGGTAAAATACTATGCACTATAAAAAAAATCAAATACAAGATGGCCGCCACCACAAAATGGCGAATTATATTATTTTTGTCACTACTACCTCAATGGTATCAAACGAAAGGGCTTGACTAATAGAATGTTGTACAGATAACAAATCCGAGACAGTCGGGGGTTAGTCAAAATTTTTAATTTTGTTCTTGTTTCAATGAATAGTGACCGGAGGACAAAATGGGACAAAAAAAAAATTATAGTGTATAGTATTCTACTAGTCAAGCCCTTTCATTTGATATCCATATTGAGGTAGGTTGTGAAGAAATATTTTGTCCGCCATTTTGTGGAGGCGGACATCTTGAATCGATATTAACCAAACATAGCTAGGAACATCCGCACGGTTTATTAACCTTCAAATAAAAAAAAACACATCGAAATCGGCCTATCCGTTTGAGCCTACGGTGCCACAGACAGACACACACACAGACAGACAGACAGACAGACAGACATCGACGTCAAACTTATAACACCCCTTTTTTTGGTCGGGGGTTAAAAAAGAGTACAAAGGTTTTCCTACCGCATCACGTAAACTAACAACTCTACAAAATATTTCACACAATACTAGTGGGCCGTACCGGATGTGCTCGGATATTGTAATATATCATAAACAGCCCACTAAACAATCCCACTGCTGCGACTCGAGGCCTTCTCACAAGGAGAGAATCAAGGACATAATCCACCACACCGGCCCAGTGCAGCTTGGTGGATATTATAACACATGACCTCGATAGATTCTAGGTACACTCCGCGAGGCATAAGCTGAGCTTTGCATTTGTGTGAGTGTACATGGATAGTGTAGGTGTGACAACCGGCCTTAGGCGCGGCGCCATTCTGTCTCGCCGCGCTCCTGCCTGATTGGTGATTACTCACACTAATGCAAAGCTCAGCCTATACCTCGCGGACAAAATTTCAAGCTCCTGCCTGATTGGTGATCACTCATACTAATGCAAAGCTCAGCTTATACCTCGCGGAGTGTACATTACATAGGTTTTCCGATGTTTGTCTTCGCAGGAGTATCAATGGTTTTTTATATATCTGTCTATTACATATTTTTTGTTGTTATTGTATTACCTATCAAAAATAACGATGTACCCAACTTATTTCTATATTTCATATAAGTATGATAAAAAAGTAATTCTGTTTTATACTGATAAACTAAACAATTAAATTGAACTTATGATATCAAACTAGTATTTCGAAACAATAAGCATTCATAACGATTTCACGCAGCCCAAATGACTGTTATTAGAATGTTATGTCCAGTGAATGAGATTCATCATCATCATCATCATCATCAGCCGCAAGACGTCCACTGCTGAACATAGGCCTCCCCCCCCCCAAGATTTCCACAACGAACGGTCCTGCGCAACTTGCAACCAGCGGTTTCCAGCGACCTTTATGAGGTCATCTGTCCATCTAGTGGGAGGCCGTCCAACACTGCGTCTTCCGGTTCGTGGTTGCCACTCGAGAACCTTTCTTCCCCATCGGTTGTCAGTTTAGCGATGTGGCCTGCCCATTGCCACTTCAGCTTGCTTACTCTTTGAGCTATGTCGGCCACTTTCGTTCTTTTGCGAATATCCTCATTACGGATTCTGTCGCGCAAAGAGACTCCGAGCATAGCTATCTCCATAGCTCGCTGTGTGACTTTAAGCTTCGTTATGAGGCCTACAGAATGAATGAGATTAACCGTTTTAAAATAGCGGCATTGTCCTATAAATACCATTAATCCAATTAAAAATTGTATCAAATTGAAGCTGTAACAAAAGTGCAAATTACACATAAATGATAACTTTTGTGAATATCAGTTGTCTTGGAAAAATTCACTGGGAATAGCATCATGACACTGTTTTTTTTATATAGATTAAAATATCTAAACCATTAATAACTTATTTACCAGATCTCTCTGGCGTGACTTGTGTCTGCTTGATAAACGATAGCCTAACCTTTCGGATGAGTGGTAATTTTGATAATTTAAATATTGCAATGTTATGTCATGATTATCGCAGTTACGTCGTCTGGTTAGCACTCATTTATTTACGTCATTATTAACACATTACGTTTATTTTAGGCTTCATTTATTACGTACTACCAGAGCCCCGCTGTTTCACTCGCCTAGAACTTCCGTTATATTCCGGGGATAAAAATTAGCATAGCTTAATTCTAATAAATACCTTTAAAAATATCTCTATAAAGTTTCATTATGATCGGTTAAGTAATTTTTGCATCAAAGCGTAAAAAACAAACTTACTTTTGCATTTATAGTAGCAGCATAAATACCTGCTAGCAGCCCGTTTATATTTATGTCATGATAATGTCATTTACTACATTTATTTATTACTTGAAATACTCAAACACTTAAAAAAAAGCCCATGAATTGAGTTAACTAACCTATCTATCAAACTGGACCAAATTCTACACATATCGGATATACATGAAACTTTAGATTGAAGAAATATTCTCTGGGAAAGTCACACTGAATATGACACTGAATCAAAACAAAAAAATAATCAAAGGTCTAGTGTAAACAAACATTTAATGAAATTTTCCAACGATCGATCGACAAACTTTCCATTCTCCCCTGAAGCACAAAACTTGGTACTAATATTTTTCATACAAATTTCGCGCTCCAAAACTTTTTATATTTGCAAACAGCCATAAAACGCTCCGAGTGAAATAGAGTAAGTATAGTAAAAACATAGAGGAAGAGGTTATTATCGCAGTTTTTGTTCGGGAGCTGATAATGAGGGTTGAAATGGGAGAACCTATTCTAGCTCATTTCCGCTCAGGCGCCCCGGTTTTGGAGCAAGGGTCTAATGAGTTGGTAAGATTACTACTGGCCTGATTTTTAACCGCGAACTTGAAAAGGTTGGTGATATTAGAAGCATTGGTTGGATGGAACGAGCTTCGGGATAAGGTGGAGCCAGGTTGCGATAAATAGTTATATGTTTTACAAGAGTGCAAAGTTGATTTTAACAACTCAATTTTGATGACCGAGCAAGCGAAAGACTCTAAAATTGAATCACGAGCCCAACGAGTGATTAAAAAATTAGAATCCTGAGCGTAGCAACGAATTCAAAAGGGCACAAGGTGAAAAATGTTTTCACTCGACTGCAACACATAATTTTCATCCCACCTTAGCGAGGAAATGACTAAATGCTTTGGCACATTATTAACAGTTGCAGTCAATTCTGTTGGCGTCAAATAAACTTCTTTACCACTTTTTCTTTACCTGTACCACGGGGCTAACATCGATCTTTTCTACGCATCTTTTGGCTGGAAAAAAATAAATGTGGAATATTATAAAACAGGTGTGCAATTATGTTTGCTGTGGGTAGATGTGTAATTAATAATTATGTAGTAGAATTGTAGTTTCCAACTACGTAATATCTTGGTCCTAAGTCTCACAAGTAGGAACATGCATTGAGCTGTTTGGGATTTACTTCAATTTTACACACAATAAAGATGGTTTTATTCTATTAAGTTGCGATCCCTCTCTCTCTCCCATAAGCCTATTTTGGTTCGTCTGTCCGCGTCTCCCGGGATGAGATCAGGAGATTGGTATTGATGAATTGGGACAGCTAATATTCATTTGCGATTCAAGGCTATTGTTTTATGGAAATATATTTATGATTCACCTTTTTGGAAGCATTTTACTTTACTTTTATATTTACAAAAACCTGATAAACCCGACTGAATGTATAGAACAGTATAAGCAGAAGTACACCTTTATTTCCTTCTGGTGAACTAGATACGAAAAAAATACTGCTCTACTCTGCTCCATTGCTACTTTTATTTTAGTTTGTATGTATTTTTTATTAAGTGCAATAAAGAGTTAATTTATCTATCTATCTATTTCTAACATTTTACACATGACTAGCAGCACCCCGCGGTTGTGCTCGTGTAGCTCCCGTTCCCGTCATTTACTCGGAGTATAAGTACCCTATGTGTTCTTCCAGACTGTAATTTAGGTATTACATCAGCTATCTGGCCACCAGAGTACAAGCTTTGCTTAGCTTGGGGTAAGATGGTGCTGTGTGCAAATTGTCCACCACCACCACCAATTTGGCTGTGTTCCGAATTTCAACCTGATACGATCAGACGTTACACCGTAATTGAGCAACAAACATCCAAACATGTAAACAACCAAACTTTGGCATTTATAATATTAGTAGGAGTTTCAATTCCGTACATTTTTTTTACCGATTTTATGATTGACTCTTGCTTTCCATATGATTTTGAGACCCAGTACCAACACAGTCAACATTTTCTATACTCGGTTGCTGAAAAGTAGACTATATAATAATAGTCCTATACCAACACTGTTGCAGATTTTAAACACAAAACTTAACGATACCATATTCATGTACATTTCGCTCCAAGAAATCCTGAACGCGCTATTGTAGTAATTTGGTATTGGATCAATAAATCAGTGGAATGGTTGTTAATTACGCCGCGTTGGGGCATAAATAAATGGAACATTGTGGCGGTCTCCGGGTCGGATGGAAATCATGGCCGATACGTCACGGAGATACATGACACTCTGGTTTGTGTTGCTGTATGTCGATTGTACAATCGACCAACATTTTGTGATATGCAGCACGGATATATCACAAAATGTTGGTCCAATCGATAAGACTGCTATTTGTCGCACTACTTTTAAGTGTATTGATTCTTTCATGGCTAGTAGCACAAAATATTTAAAAATAAATAAGTATTACATTAGCTATCTGGCTTCCATATTACAAGCTTTGCTTAGTTTGGGGTCAGATGGTGCTGTGTGTGTGTGTCCACCAATATATGTATATCCACCAATATTGAAAACATAGGGTCGAAGCTCATGGGCAAGCAATACTCATGTCAATGCACAAGTGTGTCAATAGTACAGTTACTTGGGCCAGATAGTTTCTTTAAAAAATAGACAAGACAAGGAGATCAGTCGTCGAATAAACAAAGCCTGGAAGAGGTCCATGAAAGAACTTATGAAGGGAGAACTTCCGATCTCCCTGAAGCGCATACTGATCGACACATAGTATTGTATCTTGTTTATCGTAACCTACGGTACACAGACTAGAAGTTCCTCCTCGGAGTTTGTCAGCGAGCAATGGAACGCAGTATTTTAGGCATTAAGAGACAAAACGTGTTCGTAACACTCAGGGCACATCTAGTGGTTTATATCGATGTTTTGAAGGTTTGTAACGAAAAACACAATATCAATTAGCTGGTAAAAAACGAACATAGTGGGTAGTTTTGCCCTGAGGTTGTACTCGCAGATTCGTTAACTGTAAAATATACACTGACTTACTTGGGAATAGATGTCGCAGAGTTGAAACCATTAATTTGTAGTTATGTTTGGCGTTACATACCTGTAAAGACATAGGTATTATTAATAACAATAAAGTTAAAATCAGGTTCATGTCCTAAGTTAGTGGTGGTTTGACCTTGTTGTCCCAAAATTAGGTAGCTATGTAGCATATAATAATAACAGTGCAGCACTATGTATTTATTTAGACTTAGTCCGTTCTAGTAGGTACCTGCGTGCCACTGCGCTGTGAACAAACGTGTCGCTTACCGTCAGGCACATGTCCTGCTCGAGAGATAATTCTAAGCATTTCGTAACTTCCTTTCAGAATGTTAAATCCAACACATTTGTTTTTTTTTTAAATTCGCAGCTGATGTTTGGCACGTATTTTATTGTGTTGATTGAGGTAATAGATATTTTGTAATTTTGTAATGTTATACTAACCAATAGATAAGATACATTTTCCAGAATCCATTTTTTTGTAATTTTATACAATAGATATTGTAGATAAATATTTGGGGGCGTATTGGCGGGAATTCTATGAAAACTGTGATGTGTAATTAAAACTAGCAATGACCTAATGATTTATCAATGTGCCAAAACATTTGTGTATATTTCACTTTATCTGAAGCCATTTTTATTTCAGTACAATCGTATCGTAATACCTACCTACAACTTATAATAATAAATCACAACATTTATTCACTGGAATGAAGTCCCGACTTAAAAAAGAAGTAGGTTTTGATTTAGGCAGATTGTTTTTGTTTAGCTGAGTGTATTTGTGGTTATATAGTGTATAGGTCACTCAGTGGTAAATCAATTTCGACTTTTTTTTGTTTGATGGGTCATAATATACTTCTGACTCAGAAGTTCTGTGGTTATCTTATATACATTTTTAACCGACTTCAAAAAAGGTTTCTTAATTCGACCGTATATTTTTTTAATGTGTGTTCGCGAATAGTTTCGTCGTTTATGAACCGATTTTAAAGATTCTTTTTTATTAAAATCAATTCAACACAACTGTTCAGAACTGGATATTAACAAAATATATGTGTCAAAATTATCCGTTTGTATTTTCCCAATATGAAAAAAATACTGATTGAAATCAATGTCAATCAATCAACTGTACAATCTACTTGTTTTCTGGGTATTTCAGTAGATTCAAAGCTTCAATGGGGTCCTCACATAGAGAGACTAGCTGATCGACTCAGTTCAGCTGCCCACGCAGTTCGTCAAATTAAAAAAATATCAGACGTTGCAACAGCTAGGCTTGTTTATTTTGGCTACTTTCACAGTATTATGTCCTACGGGATCTTATTATGGGGTTCGGCTGCGGACAGAAACTTTGTTTTCGTATTGCAAAAAAGAGCAATCCGTGGTCTATATAATTTATCACCTAGAGAATCAGTACGGGAGATGTTCAAAACTATTAACATATTAACAGTCCCTTCATTGTATATTTATGAATGTATAATGTATGTAAGAAAAATCGAAGTCGTCTGCAGAAATTAACTGATCTGAATCCAAAAGCGCACCATAAACACAAAATTGTATTTCCTAAGTGCAGACTTCAGAAAACAAATAACTCTTTCAAATGTAATGGTATTCGCTTCTATAATGCAATCCCTGTACAAGTGGAAGGCCTCAATGAAACCAAGTTTAAAAATGAAATAAAAAGCTACCTATTGAGCAAGGCATATTATAATATAGACGACTTTGTTAAAGATAGTAACGTATGGAAGAGAAATGTGTCGAAATTAGAATCTTGTAATAAGGTAAAATAATAGATTTTTAAGACTTTTGATGTTACATTGTTTGTACTAATGTAGTATCTGTATACTGTGTGTATTGATTATTTGTTATATTGTCTTCGACAAAGCCTTTTTACAGCTGCATGTAATTGACTAGGCCCCTTTACAGCTGCTTTATTCTTTTTGACGTTGTTATTTTATCATATTATGTACACAGATTCTTTGCCTTTTTGTAAATGACGTTACCAAGTGTTCTTATGAATTTATGGTATGAATAAATGAATTGAATTGAATTGAATTACCTGGTCTTCAATGAAAAATAATTAGCTTAATGCTTAAAAGTGTGTGTAAATACACATACAAGAAATTAATACTTTTTATCTTCCTTCCTCGTGCTAACGCATCTAACAACAACCTTAAAAAATATGTAATAATTTCAACGCAGTATTAACCAAAAGTTATTTTTTATTGGTGGACAATTCACACACAACACCATCTGCCCCCAAACTAAGCAAAGCTTGTGATATGGCGGCCAGATAGCTGATATAATACTTGTAAAGTCCTAAATACATAATTATTATACATAGAAACACCCAGACATAGTGCAAACATTTGAATTCATCACACAAATATTTGCACTGGGTGAGAATCGAACCCACGAGCCTCGGCGTCGCAGGCAGAGTTACTACCCACTAAGCCACGAGGCCAGTCAAGTTAGTTACAGCGTTTGCTAAAATGATGACTAACTTACTTCAGGATGTCGTTTTTTTGTGACAGTGTACGCGCGCATCGTAAAATATACTAAATCATTTCTCACATACATGTTAAAAGAAGTATTACTTTTTTTTGGGACTTTTGTCGCTAAGCGATCATGTCAGTAAATGCGTCTTCTACGTAGTAAGTCTGCGATCGAGGACTGACCTAGTAAGTTTATCGACAGGCCATTCCCGTGACGTCACACAAGCGACGTCAGCACTTTTCAGAAACTGTTTCAGCTTTTACAGCTCTTCTTCCTGCTCGCTACCGTTGTTGTTGCCTTGTTAGCAGAGAGACGTTTTACTTTTGACGAGTCTGTGTAACTTCCGGAAACAATGTATTATAGACAAGTAGATGTAAAGGTACCTACTCTTTTTTGACACGTCAGAAGAATATGATACACAAAAATAATTTGTTTGATGACTAAAAAAGTTAATTAGTCGACTTACTAATTAGCTTTTTTAGTACAATAACTAACTTAGAATTTTAGTAGGTAATATGTGTGCAGGACGGCGCTATGGAATGAAGATATAGTTATAAGATATGAGTTTTAACTTTGTTAATTAAGTTTTGTTTGTCCGTATTTTAGAGTAAAATTAAATCAAAAGTGGGCCGGGGCTCTCATTCAGGTAAAGCAGCGCAGTACCTCTATGTGTGCGAGAGGGACGCACAGAGCGGGATGCCAATAGTTTATTCTCGCGCTGCCATTGGCCCGCCAATCAGAGCCCTGGTTCATCTTTCGCGGATTTGGTATAAATATAGAACGAAACAAAAATTGTTATGTAGTAACCTGCCAGCAAGCTTCAAGTAAACACCTGAAAACAAGAAATTGACTTTGTCCTCCAATCCAGTCCTACAGCTAACTACGTGACCGTCGAACAGTCCGGAGCTCCCGGGCTCCGCACATCATCGAGTACATCGGTGGTCACGTACATCGTGGTCCTTCGAGCCGGATCTGAGGACGTCAAGTTACTGCGCAGCGCTCGCCATGCCGATCACAAGATCTACGGGAAAGGGCCGGGTGATCATTCCCGAGAACCTGGACCCTTTCCACACTTCATCGAGCGACACACTCAGCACCGCGCGCGCAGCTACATCTTCAGCAACAGCACAGAAGCCTGCTACTACATCAACGCCCCTACAGGGCGCCTTGCCATCTGCCGAGCGAGGCGCCAGTGCGACGGTCAGCAACGCCGAGCCTATAGTCATAGAAGCCGAGGCAGAGACACGTCGTGCAGAGCCGCGCGACGTGCCCCCGCCCGTCAACCGCGTCACCCAGCACGCGTCACCGAGCACGCGGTCAAACCGAGCCGCGAGAATAGCACGAGCCAAGGAAGAGCTCGCTCGCCAGCAAGTCAAGCTGGCCGAGGCCCGCCTAGCCGCCCTAGAGGCGGAAGACTCCGACGACGACATCTCCGTGTATTCGAAGACAGAAGCCGACGAGCGCGTCGATACTTGGTTGAACCAGACCAAGAAGCCGCCGCCGACGACAGAGAAGCTAGACCTCGAAGATCAGAAGCCTGAACAACCGCAAGTACTTTCAACACCGGTGGGAGCCGGCGTCCAGTCCGACATCTCACAGCTTGCGTCGGCTATCACACAGGCCGTCAAAGCTGCGCGTCAACCCAAGTACGTCGAGCTACCATTCTTCAGCGGTCACCATCAAGAGTGGTTATCATTCCGAGCCGCCTTCTTCGAGACAATGGACACCTTCACCAACATCGAGAACCTGAACAGATTAAGAAGAAACTTAAAAGGAAGAGCGAAGGAAGCAGTAGAAGGGCTGCTTATCAGTAACGCCGAGTCAACAGAAGTCATGAAGGTGCTGCAGTCCAGATTCGGAAGACCTGAAGTCATCGCCACGACAGAGATAGACAATCTTAAGTCTCTGTCTCGCCTCACCGAGTCGCCACGTGACATTTGCATTTTCTCAAGCAAAGTCACGAACGCCGTGTCTACACTTCGAGCTCTGAACTGCATACACTATCTCTACAACCCAGAAGTCACCAAGATCATGGTCGAGAAGCTCACGCCGACGCTGCGCTACAGATACTACGACTTCGCAGCGCTACAACTCAAACAAGATCCAGACTTAATCAAGTTCGAGAAGTTTTGAAGAGAGAAGCTGAGCTGTGCGGTCCATATGCACAGCCCGAGTCGGTGGGTCCCCAATCACAGCCCACTCAGCAACATAGAAGAGCACAGAACGTGCACTCAGTCTTCGAGAAACAACAGTCGTCGAAGTGTGCCGTCTGCGATAGTTCGAGTCACCTCACTACAGAATGCGAGAAGTTCAAGACAGCCGACGGGAACGAGAGATGGGACATCGCCAAAGAGAAACGTCTATGTTTCCGTTGTCTACGCTTCAGAAACAAAACGCACAGCTGCCGACCGAGAACCTGCGGTGTCGACGGCTGTAAATATACACATAACAAGCTCCTTCACGTCGGAAGAACAAAGAAAACAGAAGAGGTCAGCGAGAAACAACAGACAGAGGTCATCAACTCCGCCTGGACCGGGACTAACAAACAGTCCTTCTTGAAAATCATCCCGATCCAGGTCAAAGGGCCAACAGCGACCGTCGATACCTACGCCCTTCTAGACGACGGCTCGACGGTGACACTCATCGACAACAGTATATGCGAGAAGATCGGCGCGACGGGACCTATAGACCCGCTGCGCATCGAAGCCATCAACAGTTTGAAAACAACAGAAACATCATCAAGAAGAGTCGACTTCATCGTACGAGGGCCGAATCATAGAGAACAACGCATACAAGCGAGAACAGTCAACAATCTGCGAGTGTCTACGCAAGAAGTTCCGAGAAAACTTATAGAAAATTGTCAACACCTGCGAGACATCAGCAGCCTCCTCGCCTACGATGAAGCGAAGCCGCGCGTGCTCATCGGTCAAGATAACTGGCATATCCTGGTGGCAACGCGAACAAGAAGAGGCCGCAGAGACCAACCGGTGGCATCACTCACGTCACTGGGTTGGGTACTACACGGGGGCCGCACACGCACCCTCGGCCATACAGTACACTTCATATCGCATATGACGGAAAACATCGATGTCAAACAGCAAGAGGAAAATACAGAGAAGATGATGAGAGACTACTTCAACATGGACGCGCTCTGCTTAGCGCCGAAGAAGCCGAAGACAGATCCAGAAGAGCAAGCCCTACGTATCTTAACAGAAAATACAGTCCACACAGAGGAAGGAAGATACCAAACTTCGCTACTCTGGAAAAAAGAAGACGTCGTTTTACCTAACAACTATGAAAACGCCTTGAAACGACTACACGGCATAGAACAGAAGCTCGACCGCAACCCATGTTTGAAGCAGAAGTACACAGAACAGATGGAAGCTCTCATCGAAAAGGGCTACGCCGAACGCGCCCCGAAGTCAGTAACAGAAAATAGGACCTGGTTTACCACACTTCGCAGTAGTAAACCCGATGAAACCAGAGAAGCTTCGAGTCGTCCACGACGCCGCCGCGAAGACTAGAGGGGTGGCCCTTAACGACCTACTACTTAAGGGCCCCGACCTGCTACAGTCGCTACCGGGAGTTGTCATGCGATTTAGACAACATAGTATCGCAGTGACAGCCGACATCAAAGAAATGTTTATGCAAGTGAAGCTCAGAACAGAAGACAGAGACGCGCTACGTTACCTTTGGCGCAACGATCGTCGAGATGACCAGCCGCCCGAAGAATACAGAATGACGTCACTTATCTTCGGCGCCTCGAGCTCACCGTCTACAGCCATCTTCGTCAAAGATCTGAACGCTAAAAACATGAACATACTCACCCGGAAGCCGCACTCGCCATACAGAAAAAAACATTACGTCGACGACTACTTAGACAGCTTCAAAACTACAGAAGAGGCCATACGCATCGTTACAGGCGTCCGAGACATTCACTTGAAGGCGCACTTCGAACTCAAACAGTGGAAGTCGAACTCACAGCGACTTCTCGAAGCTCTCGGCGAGAAAGAGGCCTCCGAAGACACAGAACTCTACGGTAACGAGGAAAAGACAGAACGAGTACTGGGCCTCATATGGAAACCAGATGCAGATGTCCTGGCCTTCAACCTCAACTTGGCCAGGATACCACCGCAGCTCATAGACGGCAAGACACCGACCAAGAGAGAAGCCCTGAAGGTCGTTATGTCCCTGTTCGACCCGCTTGGTTTCGCATCCGTAGTCACGATCCGAGCGAAACAGCTCTTACAAGAAGCGTGGCGCCGAGGCACCGCGTGGGACGAAGAGCTCAACGAAGACCTAACGGAACAGTGGCGACACTGGCTCGTTCACCTGAGAAACCTGCAGAACGTGACGATCCCGAGGCAATACCTACACTATAGTGACGCCTCCGTTCTACAGCTGCACGTCTTCGTCGACGCCAGTGAATCGGCCTACGCGGCGACTTTATATTGGAGAGCTGAGGCGCCCGATGGCACAGTCCACGTGTCACTCATCATCGCCAAAGCCAAGGTCGCGCCGTTGAAAATCACGTCGATCCCGCGGCTAGAACTCCAAGCCGCCGTGATGGGAACACGCCTAACAGAAGCCGTAATAGAAGAACATGAAAGGAAACCCGTCTCAAGAACCTTCTGGACAGACAGCAAGACGGTACTCACATGGATACGAACCGGGTCCAGGTCGTACAAGCCCTACGTCGCTCATCGACTCGCCGCCATAGAAGAAGCTTCGACGGTCAACGACTGGCGCTGGGTGCCGAGCAAGTTGAACGTGGCCGACGACGCAACCCGGGACGTACCGCCATCTTTCACACAAAACCACAGATGGTTCCGAGGGCCTGAGTTCCTATATCACTCTCCGGAACACTGGCCGATAGAAAACAAACAACCGATCGCAGCGCCAGCCGATACGGGCGAAGAGAGAACTAACAACATAACAACATACGAAAAACGCAAGTTATGTCTATCTGAGGGACTTCCTGTAACTTCGCGATTCTCCAACTGGGAACGACTTCGACACGCGACGGCCCGAGTCCTACAGTTTATACAGCTGTGTAAAGTCAAAACGCACAGCGTACACTACAAAAAGACGAAGAAAAACAATGAAAATGACCCAGAATGGGTGAAAAGTCAAAAGAAAAATAACACATCGCCGAAACACATAAGAGAGAAAGAGATAGAAGATAGAAAATTTCACCCAATGACAGCCGAGCTTTTACGAACAGCTGAGGAGTTACTTATGCGCTCTTCACAACACGAATCGTTTACAGAAGAGATAGAAAACATCAAGAAAGAACATAGTATCAAGAAAGATAGTCGACTTCGTCAATTGAGCATAGAATACATCGACGGCGCGCTACGACTAAGAAGCCGCATTAACGCAGTCGAGGCGTCCGATACAGTGAAGAGGCCTCTAATATTGGACGGCGATCATCCTACCGTGAAGTTATGGATAAAACACGTCCATAAACAGATTCATCACTCCGGTATCGAGGCCACATTGAACGAGTGTCGACAACAGTACTGGATTCTGCGCCTGCGCCCCGTGATACGCACCGTCGTGAAACAATGCTTCGTCTGCCGTATGAAGACCCGCCAGCCGCCGCATCCGAGAACGGGTGATCTACCGCCGTGTCGCTTAGCCCACCATAAGCGACCGTTCACCTTCACTGGCGTGGACTACTTCGGCCCGCTGAACGTGACAGTAGGACGCACGCGCCAGAAGCGTTACGTCGCTATTTTCACTTGTCTCACTACGAGGGCGGTACACCTAGAGATGGCAGCGTCGCTCAGCACAGATTCGGCGATCATGGCCCTGCGAAGAATGATCGCTCGCCGCGGCTGTCCGAGCGAGATATGGTCGGACAACGGAACGAACCTGAGGGGTGCCGATCGAGAACTCAGAAAGGCGATCGACGACGCGACGGCCACGGAAGCGGCGAAGAGGACCATCTCCTGGAGATTCTTGCCTCCTGGAGCCCCATTTATGGGGGGGTGCATGGGAGAGAATGGTGCGCTCAGTCAAGACCGCACTAACAGCCACACTTCATGAGCGAAGCCCGGTCGAAGAGGTACTCACGACTCTCCTCTTAGAAGCCGAGTACACTGTCAACAGCCGGCCATTGACCCACGTGTCGGTCAGTCCAGACGATCCAGACGCCCTGACCCCGAATCACTTCCTACTCGGGGGGTCCGGCGCGCGTCCCTACGCCCGGCGAGTTCAACGAAAAGGACGCGATATCAAGACACAGCTGGCGCGCCGCGCAACGACTCGCCGACCTATTCTGGACGAGATGGGTCCGCGAGTGCCTGCCCGAGTTACAACATCGGAGAGAGCCACATGGACGAGGACCACCAGTCAACATCAATGACTTGGTACTCATCGTCGACGCAAACCTGCCCCGTAACACCTGGATCCGGGGCAGAGTCATAGCCACATACCCCGGGCCTGACAACGTCGTGCGAACCGTCGACCTTCGAACAAGAGGCGGCGTGCTGCGGCGACCGGTGCGGAAGCTGGTGATCCTGCCGATCGAGAGCGCCGTGCCAGCACCTACGGAAGCTGCGACAGGGTCGCACGGCGGGAGGAATGTGCAGGACGGCGCTATGGAATGAAGATATAGTTATAAGATATGAGTTTTAACTTTGTTAATTAAGTTTTGTTTGTCCGTATTTTAGAGTAAAATTAAATCAAAAGTGGGCCGGGGCTCTCATTCAGGTAAAGCAGCGCAGTACCTCTATGTGTGCGAGAGGGACGCACAGAGCGGGATGCCAATAGTTTATTCTCGCGCTGCCATTGGCCCGCCAATCAGAGCCCTGGTTCATCTTTCGCGGATTTGGTATAAATATAGAACGAAACAAAAATTGTTATGTAGTAACCTGCCAGCAAGCTTCAAGTAAACACCTGAAAACAAGAAATTGACATTGTCCTCCAATCCAGTCCTACAGCTAACTACGTGACCGTCGAACAGTCCGGAGCTCCCGGGCTCCGCACATCATCGAGTACATCGGTGGTCACGTACAATATGTTTTAACAATCTCACTAAATTGTTAAAACTTGTACACGTATTTTTCTTTTGTTTTACAAACAAAAACTGACGAAGATACGTTGCGGCTATATCATGAAACTTTTGGGTGGGAAATGATATGTGGACAAGTCAGCAAACGGGGGTGCCCAAAAAAGATGTAGAAAAACAGTAAAACAAAAAAATATGTAGGTACTCGTATTAACAAAGTACACAAACTAATAATATCATAGGTAATCATTTGCTACAAAAAATTTAAGACAAAGTATGTAAATTATTTAGCATTTTGACGTGACAACGTCTTATAAATTGGTTTGCCGGGTGACACTTCAAGAAACTGCGTTACGCTCCGCTCACGTTATGCGCTCACAACGAGAGCGAGTGAGAGGCACGCGTCCCTTCCACTCGGGCATGGTTAGCCCGCCTAAGAGCGAGAGAGACAGACATAAAAAGTGAAAGGCACGCGTCCCTTCCGTAAAATTATTTTACCACTCAAAGTCGTTGTCACGTAAAACTTTCGCCCGTATACCGACTTTACAGGCAACCAATTTTATTTAATCTAAATAGTAAGAGAACAAACCTTCTAAGCCCCAAGTTTAAGTAGATTTGTTAATTACATTCCTCGATCATAGCTTAACGAACATTTCAATTATTCAGCTAATGTACGTATTCGCAGAGAATTTCCTCACCAATATACTCCGCGAACGTATTCCGAGAATAATAATGTTAAAAGCAAATTCATAATTTCGTTAATAAATGAATTTTGATTGAGAACAAACCGGGTTTGAGGGAAACTAGTTGTTACTTTAGCAAGAATTTATTTTTGGCGTGGTTACCAGGCAGCTATGGAATTACTTTCAAAAAGTTCTGAAGGGAAGGTCTCCGTTGAAATTCAAAGTTACTAAGCCCGTATTTTGGGCACTTCTTGGCATGTTAGCAGCCTCCGTTATAATATTATGTTACCACATAAATATTATGCTATGATGTTATGATCACACAAAATTATTCTAAAATAATATGATTTATGTTTGTTGATTTGCATAATTAGTTACATAATAATTTACTATTCTCCAAGAAAAAAAAAAACCTCAATTTTAAAATTAAACTAAATTAGACTTTACAAGACAATATTGTGTTTGGTAAATCTACTAAACACAACGTACACATGTGACAGCAAGGTATAAAAAAAAACAAAATAAATGTATCATCGAGACAAGAAAGTTTTAAAATTTGTTAGTAATACAAAAACTGGTACTCCTATTTGGATAAAATGTATGGGTATAGGATATAGGATCTATTAGACCTCCGAAGTATTATTTAAAAAAATATAATGAATTTAAAATTTCCTCCTTTTTGAAGTCAGTTAATTAATAACAAACATGAGCACACTTTGTTTCTGTGATCAAAACAAATACATGTCGAATATGTACCAGATTTTAATTTGGAATAAAAGTAGCCATTTATAAGGCGGCCCCTAGACGATCAATCATTTTGCGCAATATTGCAAATTGTAAAAAAATATTATATATCGTTTAGGGTTATTTGAATTTTTAATTTGAATTGAAGATACCACAATGATTCAATGAAAGTTTGAGCGAGTGTAATTTTATTGCTCCATATTTTTTCATTGCGTCGTGTAGGATCAGCATTGCACAATATTTATCAGTCTGTTGCTCGACTTGACGAGAAGTACACGTATGCCGAGAACGCAAAAGTTAAGGAAACAGAGATTATATATGAATATGAATATCCAATCGTACAGAGAATTGCCGTCTCTGTGGAATATCAAGAGTAAAGAATGTAATGAGCGGTCATTCCTTAGTAAATAAATGTTTAGTATTAGTTTAGATAATTTAGTATTAGACATTGTTGTCTAAATGCAAAGAGATGTTTCCTTTTTGTATAGTACCTATTTTAATGTGATGAGACGAGCAGGGCATGTGCCTGATGGTAAGCAACATGCCTGCTCATAACAGCCCAATGACACCACGCTATTGGAACATTAATAATCCAAATAATTACCTAACAAAGCATTGCACTAGTCACCTAGATATATAAATAAAAATAATGCCCTTCAAACCCGAACACAGTAACATATTACAAACAAAAACAACACTATATATAATAATCTTGTTGTAAAATAAATCTTGTTGAAAGACACTTTGTTCGCGCGGTCCTTACGGAACAAACATCGTTCTCCGACTGAACACGAAAGCATTGAGCAGTTCGTACTTTTGTGCAATATAATTGATCGTTTGGATGCTAAGTTCCTTTCAATCTTTTCGTACAATAAAATGCATTAACAACAAAAAATATCAGATATTTAACACAAATTAATGCGATAGATAATATTAATAAGAAGACCACACTAGTAAATTGTGAACAGAGATAATATTTGAAACGACGAAATCTATCGATATCGGCCGTTGAACTTGCGTGCGCGCCGCGCCGCAGCCCGCAGTGCCAAACGGGCAGCCATCGCGCGCGTGCACTTTCCTTGAAAAAGGCCGCCGGACGCGGCCGAAACTCGAGTCGGATTGGCCGACCATAATATACGTGAATGTCCCGTTCAATCATCAACAGCCCACTAAATGTTCCCACTGCTGGGACTCGGGCCTTCTCTCGAAAGGAGAGAGTTATGCCATAATCCACCACGCTGGCCCAGTACGGGCTGGTGGATGACACATGACTTCAAAAGGTCGGTTTCCTCACGATGTTTTCCTTCACCGTTTTAAGTTAGCTGCATTACGCACATGACTTCGAAAAGAACTTTGGTGCGGGTGGGGTTTGAACCCGGGGTCTCCGGATCAGCAGGCGCCGTTCTCCCGACTAGACCAGCCGTAACTTTTTTCCCGAATGTCCCGTTAATCCAATGAAATACCATCAATAACGGCTTAATTTTAAACAAATAGATGCTGACCAGACTGAAAACTTTTCCGCCTTTTTTATTGTTCCTATTTTGATTCTCATCCCATTACTACCATAATTTTCCTCTGTAACAAAAATATAATCGACATCTGCAACGGCCACAAGTAATAAACCCGAACGAACCTGTGGGAGACTTAACTTTTTCCATCACTCCCCATAATTTCCCCGTCCTGTGAAATATTGGTTGACGTGAAAATAAACGCAAAGAAATAAATTCATTCTTTGCGGTACAATAGCTGAAGAGCTCACGAAGAAAAAGAGAGTAAGTACGGACGAAATTTTGACATTTGGACTAATCATTCATTCGTAAAATAAGATGACGGGAAAAGCAATTTTTTCCCTTAAATAAATCGCGTTAACGTCCACTTCTCTCGCCCCAGTAACTCTTTTGACGTCTTCGAGAGTCTTGAAAGTATAAATCAAGTCCCATTGACACGAATACTCCAATGAAATACTAAGCAGTTACTTCCGGTGACTGATGCCACTGATATGATCAATTCACTTGCGGGAAATAGTTTCTTTGTGAGCCACTCAGATGCTCGATCGAGAGCATCTCGAAACGTCGTGATAACCGGAGTCTCACTTAGTACCATTTGAATGTAAAGTACCTTGGTGACCGCTTTGCTCAGTTTAAATACTGAGTATACTTAAAAAAAAGAAGGAAATTGAAAAAATAAATAAGAGCCGTGTTGATTCGAACTCGGATTTACAATTTCATGACCGCCCAACTTCCCGCCTGAGCACTGTCGCGCATCGTTGCGAATTTTACCGTCGCATTCTAATGATAATGTAACAGTTTATCATTGTCAAAAAACGCGCATAATATTAGCTTTTTTTAAATGAATCATAGATCGATGTATCGTCCCCGAAACCCCCTGCATACATAATTTCATGAAAAAGTTCGACCCGTTACCGAGGTTCAGATTATATGGGTATATACAAGAATTGCTCGTTTAAAAGTATCAGATAGAAAAATCCTTTCTGCATTTGTGAATATTATAAAACCCTGATAGTTTTTTTGAATTGTAAGGTCAATTAGCCGCGTTGAGCTCTTTTTGGAATGGGAAGATCTTATGAGTTCACATCACCACCTCATCACCAACATGGTAACGTAGTAGCATAGCGTTGGAGCGAGGCATGTGCGATAGACACGTTTTGAAAGCTAAAAGAAAATGAAATCATATTATATTTTACTAGAACCAAGGAAAATGAGCGGATAATTATTATTAAAGCATTCGTTTTAAAGATATTACTCGTGCTAGCGTAGTGCCCAGATAGCTAGGACTGGTGATTCACAAACGAGAAATGTTTTGTAGAAGATGTTTATATCTGCGTGCTGTACGTGTACTGGAAGCATCGTCCTTCAAACTGGAACGCTTGTAAATTACTGCTTGGCGGTAGCATAACTGACAGGGGTGTGGTACTTTCCCAGGCGGACTCTGTAAAGAGTCCTGCCACTAGTAAAGTAGGACGTCAAGTCGTGGATTTGAATCTGGCCTGCACCTTTGGAGTCTTTTTTTTTAATTTTCCATTTCTTTTGTAGTGGTAGGACTCTTAGCAGAGTCCGTCTGGGGAAGTACCACACCTTTGCCAGTTATTCTACCGCTAAGCAGTAATGTGCAAACATTACTGTGTTCCGGTTTGAAGGGCAATGTTATCAGAGAAATTACAGGGCTTAGAGATATAATACCTTAGATCTCTGGGTGACGAGCGCAGTGAAGTGCTAGGTAATTATTTGGACTCTTCATGTTCCAATAGCTGCGTTTCACTGTGCTGTTATGTGGCTGGCATTTTGCTTACCATCAGGCACATGTCCAGCTCGTCTCGTCACTCTAAATTATAAAAAAAAAAACGCCTGACTGATTTTTAGTTTCGGTCCGTGATGAATTAAATTGTTCTTTCTCTCTCAAAAGTTCTCAAATAATTTAGTTTTCTGCAAAATTCCAAAAAACTTGGATAAAGTATAAGTAAAAATATATTTAAAACATTTTTCTGGACGACGTAGCTTTTTATGACATTTACTCGAGTGTCTGATTTTAAGTTAAAATTGAAGCCGATCTATGTTTTTTCAGATAAAATGTTTTATTTGGGTCTGTTATAATATAGGTGTCGGCAACAGAGTCTCGCCATCATCATTATTGATCGCATCCTTCTGCTGTGGGCATAGTGGCGGGTAGTGTTGGATGAAAACACGCAAACACAATGGAATTTATTAAGCACAGGTAACAAAGTTGGTTTTATCGATGGTTCAAGCTCAACCGCTCTGTCCGACTGCCGCACAAGAAGTGTCGTGCGCTCCGCTCGGCCGGGTGAATGTTGACTCCATCGAACGCCGACAGATGGCGCTTGCGTTCCGCGTTGATAACGTCATAGACATAATCACAAAATATTATCTGACAGATTTGGCCAATTAGCTTATATTGACATGTTGTTTACAGCATTGTGTCGTGTTCCTAACAGCAATATGTCATGTGAAAAACAAAAACCACAAAGTTCCATACATTACGTTTCAATGTTGTTGTCGCCCGTTTGCGTGCGAGTTTTTCAGGTTCTGCTCGAAACGCGCCGTCATCGCGCCAGAATGCATAATGAATTGGAGGACTCAGTGACTGCGCACTGACACAGTTTGAAAACATCAGTAGAATAAGTTTGTCACAGCCTGATTTTACTCTTACTCATTTGATTCGCAATGAAAATCTAGTGATTGAAATTTACTAAAAATAAGTTAAGCTAATAGCTCCACGGTTTAATCAGCACAGTTTCCGTTCTCGTTGTTTTGCTGTAATAAAAAAGTAACTTATTCCAAATTACAATCTAACTGTATTTAAATTTTTTATCCAACCCGTTCCGATGTTCAGTTGTGATTGATCAAAACTTTCACATTTATAATAGGTATTAGTAGAATATTTATTTTATGTGTTAGGTATTTTATCGTATTAAATTATAGCTTACGTATGAAAAAAGCTTATTTAGTCCTGCTCTGCACCTTCATACGAACCACAACATATCCTATGACAAAATTATTGTTAAAAATAGATAACTTTCTAATTTGCTTTTAATATAGCTTTACGAATGTTTTATTTGAACAAAATTTACTCAATACACGCTTTACCTACTATATTTTTGATCTATTTTATTTTCTATTAGTATGGGAAATTCAATGATTAGACAATTAAAACTTTGCTTAGCTGTATATTGGTCGTAAGTGTGTTTCAAAGAAATTAAGTTTCTGTTTTTTTTCTACCGAAATATGTGTATTTTGTCTGATATCATAAATAAATAAATATACAATAAATGTAAATTTTTGCTAGATATTTTATCAATCTCTATTTATAAAAAGCTATGTTGGTTTGTGTACGCTTCAAAAACTCAAAAAGTTCTGCACTGATCGAGCTGAAATTTGACTATGATAATATATAATCCGCATCAAGGATTATTTTTATCTAATTTTTGCATCACAATGTGCCACAGCGAAGCATGGTAGGGTACAGCTAGTTATAAAATTACTAAATAGTAGTTTTAGTAATTTAACTGTGCCTTGTTGCTCTGTGGCGCATGTTTCTTCCCCGATATGCAAATTTATTCAATGTCTGCGAACAGTTTAGTGATTCTGTTTTTACGATGCCGATATCAATTTGAGCAGTGAATTTGGAGGCATCGGGCAACGGTTCGGAACATTCTGGAACATTTGGGCATCGAAGTGGAACCATATCGTCGGGTCGAAACGATTTTAGCGACATTTTAGAATGCTACGAAACCATTTGAGGGGAGATTTAGATAGATACTTTTCAATCTGTCTTGGAGAATCTTTCCAAATCGTTTACATTGGGATATATCGGTGTGTGGGCTGGAGTATTCTGTATGTTGGGTAGGTATATTGAGAACGTGGAAACCTGTTGGGATTTTTCTTTCGTCATTTGAAATGGCACGGCTTTATTGTGGCTTAACAATTACAGTTAAAGAGACATATTTATCTTTATTACACCTGTGCTGTCCATCAAGAGATGTATATTAGAATAGTTCACAATACGTTAATTAAGTCAATTAATCAACTTATAAGGCTATGAAGACTAATGGTAAGGCCAAGTCCACAGAGCGTATATTAATTACGTATGCATATAATACACACTATGTATATTCACTATATTAGTGTATCCTACTAGTAATTAATATAAATGTGAAAGTTTGGATGTCTGTAACTCAATCACGATGAAACGTCTGAATCGGGTTGAAATTTGATACATAGTTATATTATGGTCTAAAACAGTACCTTAGCTAAGTCTTAGTAATTGTAGGCAGTCCGTAAGGTATGTACTTATAGCGTAGTTTTGATTATTATTAACGTTTATCGATAGATGCCGTCACAATAAAATATGAAAATTACAAAAACAAAAGTTTTACTTTTATCATAATATATGAAAGACATACCATGAATCAGTCCAGAGTGAATATAACAGGACAGCCGCGAGTCCACGATATTGCATTCTCCGTCAAAGAGAACGCAACTTCGTATCCACAATGCGTCCCTTGGTTGACTGCTTCCATGAATCAAAAGATCACATACCAGATACTAGTATCTGCAGCAAAGGGGTAACTTTACCCGGACCAGTATTCTATCAAAGAGAAATAGGACCTACTTTTTAGAATAAATGCACTCGAAGTTAAAAGAGAAAATATTTGCTAGACAAAAGTTTCAGTTTGAATGCGAGTAGTTTAGTATACCAGTAAGTTGAGCGAATATTTTGAAAAGTTTCTAGAAATAGAAATTTTGTTACATTTTAGTAATTAAGATAAAATGGTGTTGTGAAATTTCATTTTTTTCGTTTTGTTGATTCATTTTAGTTTTTATTTGTCTGCCTCCAGATACTACGTCAATAATAATTCTGTAATAATAGAGGGATATTTTATTAATAAAACTACATAACAATTAGAACTACACTGTGGTATAGTATGTTCTGTGACAAACTTGAATAATTGCACAAAAACATCAGAATTATTCTATATACCTCTATAATATAATGAAAGCAGTGCCCTCTGGTTTCACCCGTGTAGTGCTTAGTTCCATTATTTTCGGATAAAAATGACCCTATGTTTGTATTCCAGATTATAATTATAATATCAGTCCTAAATATATACAGTACAGCAGTTTTTTCGTGAAACAGTAACAAACATCCATTCATTCAAATCCTTTTTTTTTTTTTTGGTAAAACTTAAACCTAATTTTATTTTATTATTGTTGTATGTTCATGAAATTTAAAATTTAAACGGCCACAAACATTTTATAACAGTCGACAATCTATACTAATATTATAAAGAGGAAAGATTTGTATTTTTGTATTTTTGTATGGCACGAATAAACTCAAAAACTACTGGACCGATTTCAAAAATTCTTTTGCCAATAGAAAGCTACATTATCACTGAGTAACATAGGCTATGTTTATTACGAAAAAAAATGAGATATCTACGGAATTTTTTACTAAAACCAACGCAAGGTATAAAAAAACAGTCATAAAATGGCTTTCATCGCATACGCTGCGGAAAGTACTAATGATAGACCAAAACAATGTTCTACAATATTATAGAGCGTATTAAAATCTACAAAAAACCTCGCGAGGCCATATGTCTAACTACAGTAATTACCTCGCAACAACTACTTTTTTACATTTTAAAAGTAAGTAAAAATGCCTATCAAATTCAGACCATGTTATCAACACATTTGTATTAATTCTTATCCAAATAAATTATTTCTTATTCAAGACTCTTTTAATACCTATTGATTACTTTTTGAATTATTGAAGTCGGACATTCCATTCAAAAGATTTAACGAAATTAAAAATATCAATCCTATCAAAATGCGGCGCCGCGCGGCGCAACAGCGATAGAGGGGACACCGAGGCACGGGGGAGAGGTGTTCGCAGCTATGAAATAGGTAAGTACGAGTAGCCGCGCGCGTCTACTAATTCGCGTGGTCGCCTCGCTACGTAGGTAGTGGACACAAATGATACTAAATATTAAACAATTTTTCGTAACACTTTTTTATGTTCCTATCAAAATGTTCTTTTCAGAACTACTTTTGTATAAGTTTATTCTACCTTTACTGTTATTGTTCAAGTTTTCTCGCACTTTCTACACAGTATTACATTAAATTTATTCCATTTTGGTTTCCTCACGATGTTTTCTTTTACCGTTTTAAATTGAAGGCATTACGGACATGCCTTCGAAAAAATAGTGATGCGCGTGTAATTTGAGCTGGGGGATAGGATACGATATAGGACATCCCCAAAGGTCCCCTTTATTCTACCTACTAAAGTAGAATAAAACGGAGCATTAAGGACTACGATGAAATCTAGCTGTGTCAATAGATTCAATAAGCAGCCCACTAAATATTCCTACTACTGGGACTCGGGGCCCTCTCTCGCAAGGAGAGAGTCAAGTCCATAATCCACCACGCTGGCCCAGTGCGGGTTGGTGGATGACACATGACCTCAAAAGATTCTAAGTACATGGCGATTTCTTCACGATGTTTTTCTTCACCGTTTTAAGTTAGCGGTATTACGCATATTACTCCGAAAAGACAGTGGTGCCTGGTGCACGTGGGATTTAAAACCGGGGCTCCAGATCGGCCGCCGCCGTTCTCCCGACTAGACCAGCCGTAACTATTTAGTACGTAACGTTTAGAACTAATAGACTTTAGTAGTTACATAAAACATTGCACAACCATAAACTACGTCGTAGGTGGCATTAGCAGATTTTAACACTAAATTACAACAATTAAATATTTACTGATTTAATTTTTGATTTGATGCGTAAAAGTAAAAGGGGAATAACAACGACGCCAGACACGCGTAAAGTTTTTAGGACTAATGATAATATACCATAACAACTAACGCATAACAGTTTTCGCATAATTTTTGCTACCGTATATAGCATAAACATAACTTAGCATAATGTTTAAAGGCACATATTGAGAGAAGCATCACAATACCTAAACATAACAATTGGTCCTATTAACCTCTCGCTACGGCGACGACCTCGCTTGGCTCGCTCCTCTCAGGACCTCCCTTGAGCTTCTGGCTCCCGCATTTTTTATAAAGTAAAATAGGCAAAAAAACATGCGTTTTAAATGATAAACAGATGATTGGGATTGTTTGTTTTGTCTTATGTCCTAAGCATGGCAATTCTGCCAAGAGTGTGTTAAAATTTGTAAGTCTAATAATTTTGTTTTATACTTATTTTCCATAATACCCGTGCGAAGCCGGGGCGGGCTGCTAGTATTTCATATTTTTAGTGAAACCTGCGATTACCTACGTCAGCCGTCCAGAAAGGGAAGCGATTTATTTTTGATATTTCAAAGATATTCTGAATTAAGGTTTACCTCACTGAATTCAATAAAAAAAATATATATTTGGGGACCTACGAAGTATTTATCTTTTTTTTTTTTGGTAAAACTTAAACCTAATTTTATTTTATTATTGTTGTATGTTCATGAAATTTAAAATTTAAACGGCCATTTTTTGATATTTCAAAAATATTCTGAATTAAGGTTTACTTCACTGAATTCAATAAAAAAAATATATATTTGGGGACCTACGAAGTATTTTATCTACCAAGAAAATTGCATAACATAGGTACATACAAAACAAACAACTATACATACAAATAAACAAACATACAATCGAATTGAGAACCTCCTTCTTTTCGAATTCTATTATAAATCTATTATTATATTTTGTACTCAAATCGCTCATGCTACATATACGAGTATGCAGATAAATCAATATTTCTATCAATACTAGCGGCCTGTCCCGGTCTTACCCGTGATACATAATATATAGCCCATAGCAGGGATCAGGTATAAATTCAACAATGAAAAAAGTTTTGAAATCGGTCCAGTTTTTTATTTTTATTTAAATCAGCCACTCCACAGACTCCGGGGTCCGTGATCTTTGTCATTACAATTATCTTTTTTTTACGAATATCTTGGATAAGGAGAAGAAGAGGAAAATAGGAGGGAGTTGGGTACATTTAAAATCTACTTCTAGTGCTCGTCTGTAGAGCCGATCACTACCGGTTGGGATTCCGCTAGTAATTGACTCAACATCGAGTGTTTGCCTAATTGCCTTTTGTCATTTGCCTAAGCTGCCTCCTCCCGGCCCAGAGCCTCCACAACGGCCGCATTTCTGTCCTTGATGGCCATCTGTAGGTTAAAATCGCGGATGGTCTTCGGTGATGCAGCCCAGTAGATCCTGATCCAGTAGATCCTGAGGTGCTAAAAAACCTCTAAAACTGTGTAATATTATCGTAGAGAAACAATACAAACGCGTCAATAAAATGACCACTACTAAACCCCCACGGGATAAGAAGCATCTACCAAACATGAAAATGTACCGTGACTACGAACTTTTATTCAATATTTCAAACAAAACAAAACGATGACCCAAAAACAGCACTGTAATCCAATAACTGAAATATAAACATACTGAACCATAAAGGAGGAGAAAGAGGGGATGAGAGGGTACCTCGTCCCTCCTGGACCCATTTGGGAAAAGAAAAATGCGACGCTCAGCGCCGTGTGATGCCGAATAATACATGCTGACGTGAGTTTTGACACCGGTTTAGGATGGCACTCACTACAAGGAGAGATGACACCGGAATGTGAGATGAATTTGTTATGAGAGTAGATAGTGAAGGCCAAAAGTAATTTATGAAGTGCAGTGGCGTAGCGTGTCCTGTGAATTAGTTGGGACCAAAATGAAGGGTAAACATTGTAAATTAACATATATTAATTTTTGCTTCCACACTTAAGGTGATTATATAGCACTGGAACCCCGTACTGATACGGTGGTGCGGTGGTAGCTACGAACCTGATGAAGTCAAAACTTCTTTAAGCTTATTTAGCAGTTTTTGTGAAGCACCGAACGCTTTCCATGAACTATAATCATAATCATATTTATTGATAAAAAATATTACACGTCACAAAATTCAATATAAAAGAATTACACAAAATGTAATTAATTAAGAATATATAACCCATAGTAGTAGGATAGTATCAATTAAAAAAAAAAATGTCAGACAATAATTCAAATCACCACGTCATTAAATACAATAAATTAAAACTATATAAACTATATATATATGTATAGGTACTGTCTATAAACCTTGGTACATGTAGATTGTGGGTAAAATAACCTGGGACTAATGTCATTGTCATCGCACGCTTACCATAAGATATAATTATTTTAAACATTCGTGAAATTAAAAACGAATATCCGTGAAAAAATCGAAATTATAAGTTTTCACTTTTATCGGTAATCTCTATGATTGCCACTTTTTTTTAGGTGAACACTTCTTTTATAAGGCTGTAAATAAGTTTTTGATGTTTTGCGGTGAAAGGAAAAATATACAGTCAGCCAAGCCAGTGGCAATGACAAGCTTGCCTCATTCATAAAACGAGAAAAAAAATGGCAGTCAGAGGAACTGACAATAGAAGTGAAACCTTATAAACTCAGAATTTAATAGCTTACTTTGAAAACTACGGAAACCGGAACGTTAAACCGGAAGACGTGGCCATGAGTAGAGAGAACATTTCCCATTGTTCATCAATGACCAATGGCGATAGTCCCGAGTTGAACGGAAGATTCACTATCATTTCCGAGCGTGACGCTAGAATTTCAATTTATTTCTTCGAACCATTATTTTACAATAAAAACTTGGTAACGTCAATGACAAAAAAAAAATACATAAGAAAACAGTTTGAATACAAAACTAATCAATAATATCAACATTTAAAGTAAGCGGCTGTAAAGAGGCCTTGTCCAGATTTTGCAGCTGTAAAAGGGTTTTGTCAGAGATGGTACAGTAAAATAACAGTGTTTGGATGTAATCGGAATGGGAAATTTAAAATGTCACGAGAAATTCTTAATGTGAAATAGCCAGCTAAGCCAGCGCCACCACATCGGGCAGTCGTAAAAGTCTCGATTTAGAAATTAATCGGTAATTATAATATTTCTTGCGATATCATCTTCTTCCATACATTCTTATCTTTAATGAAGAATGACGAGACAAGCAGGATATGTGCTTGATGGTAAGCAACATGCCTGCCACATAACAGCACAGTGACACGCAGCTATTGGAACATGAAAAGTCCAAATCATTACCTAGCACTGCACTGCGCTAGTCAGCCAGAGATCTAAGATGTTATGTCTCTAAGCCCTGTAATTTCTCTGAAAACATTGCCCTTCAAACCGGAACACAGTAATGTTTGCACATTCCTGCTTGGCGGCAGAATAACTGGCAATAGTGTGGCACTTCCCCAGGCGAACTCTGCCAAGAGTCCTACCAGTACATCGCCGTCTGTTGTTAGTCTATTGTGTTTTAGTCACTCTTCAGAGAGTGTACAGCTGATCTGCATGACGTAATATCACTTCGTATTTTTTCTATTGGACCGCAAAGCCCGAAAAATCGACATCGGTTCATAGGACCTTTCATTTCCGAGGTCACAATCAGCCTCATTTACAGCCTACGAAAAAATATGTGCGCGGCACGTCAAAAAACGGTGTTAGAAGCTTTAGGATTACATCTCGATATGACTAGTAGCGGTTCTGACTAAATAGCTTTAAAACCCTCTACACACGAGCCCTAAAATCAGAGATCAAAACAGAGAATAAAATTACGTACAACTAGTGGGGAAGACCCTACATCGCACCATAAATCCCCAATCATATGGTGCGATGTAGGCTCCTCCCCACTACTTTGACGTCATTTCCTCTGATTTCAGGGCTCGTGTGTAGAGAGTTTAAAGCTTAACCTCGATATACATACATATAATGACTACATTGCGTTAGGGTTAAGTAGCTGTCTGACCACATAATATATTTTTTAATTCAGACACATACAACTGAATTGAGATTCCCTCCGTTTTTGAAGTCGATTAAAAATTTAAAAGCTATATCTCTTGTCGCTTTAGATGTTCTACCATCCTTACAAGAGGTTACCTTCAGGAAATGACACCGATTGTTATTCTAATGGGGGCGTAATGGCGGATTTGATAGCGTATCACTTCCGAGGGGTGGCTTTAAAAGAGTATGATATGAATAATATCGTTGTTGTTATGTTCTTCTCGTTTGTAAAGGTGGAAATTATTTACCGTTTTGTATTTTTTTGTCTTTGTATGTTTTTTTTCAGATAATGGATATGTTTTTGACAGTGAAATGATACAGGGTTTTTAGTAAGTGTCTTGTTATTAATGCCTCGTGTTGTGTTTTTCGTTTCTGAAGATGACAATTATTATTTGCCTTTTCGTACTTCTATTTTGTGTCTCCGTATGTTTTATAAAGCTAATGCTAGATAGGCTTGAATAATTGTTTTTTGGCTTAAAGTAATTTGTAAACTTTTTTCCATTCTACAAGCTTTGCTTATTTTGAGCCTAGATAGTTTGTGTGAAAAATGTCAACCAACATTTATAAACTTCAAATTAATTGAAATACCCCAAAACTTTATGCAACAATTAATAAAACTACGTCATTTAGGTTTTTTGAAATAATAATTTAGTACTTATATAATATTAATTTAGAAATAAAGAGTGATTTAGTATATAATATTAATTTAGAAATAAAGAGTGATTTAGTATATAATATTAATTTAGAAATAAAGAGTGACGAGACGGGCAGGACTTTTGCCTGACGGTAAGCAACATGTCTATCGCATAACAGCACAGTGACACGCAGCTATTAGAACATGAAGAGTCCAAATCATTACCTAGCACTGCACTGCGCTCGTCACCTAGATATCTAAGATGTTATATCTCTAAGCCCTGTAATTTCTCTGGAAACATTGCCCTTCAAAAAGGAACACAGTAATGTTTGGACCGAATATCCGTGGTTTGGACATTAGGTAGATATATACTCTTTATTGAACTCACCAAAATAACAATAATTTACAAATTGAAACAGGTTAAACACTTAAAGTTAGTGCGACAGACGGCGGCCTTATCGCTAATAGCGATCTCTTCCAGGCAACCTTAGGGTGGAAAAAGAAAGATGGGATCTTAAAATGCGGGGTGTGCAGATGACATAAATAAATAAAATTTACTGCTTCCATTACTGCTTGCGGTAGAATAACTAGCAAAGGTGTGATACTTCCCCAGGCGGACTCTGCTAGGAGTCCTACCACTACAAAAAAACAATCAAAAGAAATAAGTTCATGCAATGTACTTCATATTACGTTCATGAACGCATTTGCTATGCATAGATGGGATACCAAAAACTGTCTCGCAGCGAACAACTAATCTAAATTCAGAATAAAGTGTATGATAAAATTATGTATTTTCCCATTTCCATAATGTATTTCCGCATATAAAGTAGCGTTCGCGGCATGATACTAGTTTGTGTTAGCGAACTACCTAGAAAAGAAGAAAAATCTGAATATATTTCACCTATTAATTTTCAAGTGTTTTTCTACATTATTTTCTTGGACTCGAAGTCTATGCAAAAAATAATGGTTGTGTGTAAAGTCGGTTGGTTTACCGACGATAGTTCAAACTGATAACGTCATAATAAATCATTGATAGATGCGGCGCAAGCGTACAGTGAGCGTAACGGGACACAACGGGATACTTTATCGTGCATGCAGCCGGCGTTCATCGATTTATTAGAAGTTGTCACTTCAAAAAATTGCGGTTACCACGGTATCCCTTGTGATCAAAACATGCAGGGCGTATTGGTCACCACACCAGCCTGAACGACATCATACAAGCTTTTCCATCGCCACTGTCCCAGCCATTCTCGAATCGAGTGGTCTTCAACATGGCGATGACAAAAGACCTGACGGCATGACTGTTGAGCCTTGGAAGTTGAGTCGGGACGCATATTGCATCGATACTCTTGTACCATCAAATCTCCCAGAGAGACATAATAAGGTCGGTACAGCGATTGATTGAGCTGAGCATCTCAAACGGTGCAAATATGCAAATCGCAAATTAATTTAATGAAAATTATTTATTCTTCACACCAAAAATTATAGTGATGATAGATTAAGGAAAACTGTAAACCTTGAGAAACTACTGGCGGCCTTATTACTGAAACGGAGATTCAATTTAAAATTAAATAGAAACACTTGACTAAGTTTCATATTTGAATATTTGGTGTACATTTCAAAAAACGACTGCACCGATTTCGATGCAATTTATATGCAACCATTTGGTAGATCATACATAGTCTAAAGTCTAAACTCTAAACTTTGATCTACCAAACAAAAAAAAACTCAAAATCAATTCACGATTTCCGAGATATCACGTAACAAAAATACATAGTTGGATATTTTTTTACATACGTTATTTCTCCACACAACCGTATATTTTTTATATGTGTGTATATATATGTGTTTTAAAATACACATATACACACATGTGTATTTTAAAAGTCTGTTGAAAATGTAACTATGATTTTGCAATAAATTTATGACTACGGAAACACAGACGTAGAAAAAGTAGTTCGGTATAATACGGTATAATATTAAATAGAACGCGAGTGAAATGTTTTCAAATTAGACAAGTGTTTTGTGTTACCTTGAATTACTTGTGTGTTGGTCCAATGGGATTTTCCTTTGGCGTCTATGAAAAGACGAAATTCCGTACAAAACGAACTTTCCAACAGTTTTAGGAATTTTACTAATGTGAAGCGTAAAATATTCGATGGAATAAATTTAACAGACACGTGTAACTTTTTAAATGTATATAAAATTGTCAGTATACCCTTTATAGATTCGTAAATTATACATTATACATAACTAATATAACATATACAATGCGTAATACGTAACTATACACTTGATCATATTATGATGATCTTTGGCAAAGTTGTCCTAAGGTTTCTGAGTCGGTATGACCAATTTTAGACAAGTGGCGTACCAGCTGTGGAAACATTGCCTTTCAAACCGGAACACAGTGCTGTTTGCACATAGCTGCACGGTGGTAGAATTTGGCTTTGTTGTGGTACTTCCCCAGGCGGACTCTGCAAAGTGTCTACCTCAAACAAACAAAAGTCAAACCTCTACAACCGGTGCAGGCCGTTAATGTTCTCTAAAACTTTATAGTTAACTAGCTAGATAGTCCGATTTCACAATGGTAAAGCTGTTAGTTCGATTCTCTTCTGTACTATTGAGTAATTGCCCAGAATAGATGTATGAGTTATATTTTCAATACAATAGATTTGCATATTGCGAGCTGTGTATTTTTTTTTTTGTCAAAGCGGCTATTTTCGACCGTGTCATCAATAGCAAAAATATGACACTCCTGACTAATTTACCTTCCGAAATCACAATCGATTTATTCTTTCGGAAGCTACGATGCCAGAGATAGACACACAGATACGTCAAACTTCGCTGGCCTGTTGGTTGATTGGTTGTAAGTTTGCCTGCGAAGCCGTGGGTCGTGGTTTAGATCCCCACCTAGTGCAAATATTTGTGTGATAAATACAAATATCTGTATGTGCCTGTGAGTTTTGTATGTATATTAAATGTATTAAAAAATATAAAAGTATAATTATCAGCTATCAGGCTCTCACAGTACAAGCTTTGCTCAGCTTGGAGCTAGTTGGTAGTTTGTGTGAAATGTCCACCAATATTCAAAATATAAAAAAACTCATAAAACCTTGTTGTTTTTGCGTCGGAGGATAAAAAACAAACTCAATGGAATAAAAAAACAAAAGTGTATAGACTGAATGAAATGCTAGATGAGATGCAAAAGAAAGAGAGAGAGAGAGAGAGAGAGACAAGAATGCAAATGCTAGATAACCACATACATTCATCCGTGCTACTTTGCAAGAACCTAATTTAAATATTCTATCTCTTAATTCGAGAACTTTCGAGTTAAATTAACGTCCATTTTGCAAAACACCACTTAAACAGAATTTTGTCCATTTGAGTTCTTTTGACGTCATAAACGTCGAAAACTTCTAGACCAATTTGAATAATATATTCATACTTTGTACGGTTTTGACTCATAATAATCTATACGCAATATCAAAGTTTATATGGCTTAGTTTCTAGTAGCTTAGTAGCTTAGGTACGTCAGCGCGCAAATCTTGCGTAGGATTTGGGTTTGATTCCCACCTAGTGAAAAAATGTGTGGTCATTACAAATATTTGTTACGTGTGGGCGTTTCTACACATACAAAGGTCTTATGTGCATATATTGTATAACTATTTTAACCGAATTAAAAAAAAAAGGAAGTTTTCAATTCGGGTGTATATTTTTTGTATGTTACGCAACAGCGGCGCCTAATAGGCGGAATCGATTTTGACAGTTCTGTTTTTGTTTGGTAGATCATTGATAAGAAAAAATCGAAGTCGTCTGCAGAAATTAACTGATCTGAATCCAAAAGCGCACCATAAACACAAAATTGTATTTCCTAAGTGCAGACTTCAGAAAACAAATAACTCTTTCAAATGTAATGGTATTCGCTTCTATAATGCAATCCCTGTACAAGTGGAAGGCCTCAATGAAACCAAGTTTAAAAATGAAATAAAAAGCTACCTATTGAGCAAGGCATATTATAATATAGACGACTTTGTTAAAGATAGTAACGTATGGAAGAGAAATGTGTCGAAATTAGAATCTTGTAATAAGGTAAAATAATAGATTTTTAAGACTTTTGATGTTACATTGTTTGTACTAATGTAGTATCTGTATACTGTGTGTATTGATTATTTGTTATATTGTCTTCGACAAAGCCTTTTTACAGCTGCATGTAATTGACTAGGCCCCTTTACAGCTGCTTTATTCTTTTTGACGTTGTTATTTTATCATATTATGTACACAGATTCTTTGCCTTTTTGTAAATGACGTTACCAAGTGTTCTTATGAATTTATGGTATGAATAAATGAATTGAATTGAATTGAATTGATCAAAGCGGGTCCCATATATATTTTTTATTGATGAATGGATTTTTGTTACTCTTTGACGTGAAAACTGCTGAATGGATTTGGACGAAAATCCAAGAAATGTGTTAAGTAAAGTTTTTTTTAATAAAATGGACGAGACGAGCAGGACATGTGCCTGATGATAAGTAACCTGCTTGTCACATAACAGTCCAGTGACGTGCAGCTATTGGAACGTGAAGAGTCCAAATCATTACCTAGCACTACACTGCGCTTGTCACCCAGAGATATATAATTTAATTTAAAAACCCCGACTGTATAACTCAACTGAAAAAAAATTGGTTGTCTGTAAAGTCGGTTTACGGACGATAGTTTAATGTGACAACGTCATTCACAAAACATTGATGAAATGATTGCATACAAAAGAATCGAGTGAAAAAATAAGACCATATTTAAAAAAAAAAATTACCCCCGACTACCTCGGATTTGTAATCAGTACGATATACTTGTCAAATCCTTTTAATTGATACCCATAATGAGGTAGTGTTGAAAAATAATGTAATTTGCGATTTTATGGTGGCGGTCATCTTGGATTTGAAATTCGTCGTAATGTAAAGTATTCTACTAGTCGAGCCCTTTCATTTGATACCCATATTGAAGTAGATTGTGAAGAAATATTTTGTCCGCCATTTTGTGGAGGCGGCCACCTTGAATCGATATTAACCAAACATACCTAAGAACCAGCGCACGGAAATTAACCTTCAAATAAAAAAACACCGCATCGAAATGGGCCCATCCGTTTGAGCTCTTCGGTGCCACAGACAGACACACACACACAGACAGACAGATATCAACGTTAAAACTTATAACACCCTTTTTAATAAAATTATCCTATGTAACTCGTAATCTGCCATTTAGGTTAACAATGTCTTAAGAAGTAGGTACTTCTTACGACAGTGATGTTGAAAATGCGATTTTCAATGGCATTGAAATCCCATTAAATCAGTAAACCCGTTTCAGAAATTGGCTGGACTTTTTGATTAAGAAAGTGCCATAGACACACATGTGCAATTAGAGAAAACTTGGAATTACAAACAGAAAACGAAACCGGCGTCTTCCAAGACAGACATGTTGTGTCATCCGCCAACTCACATTTCATTATTTAATAAAACATATTTATTTGTATTGTTAATCGCACCACTGCCCAAAATTTTACAAATTTAGTTTCCTAATGAAACAAAAGGTTATCTGGAAGAGATCGCTTTTAGCGATAAGATCGCCTTTTGTTTTTTTTTGTTTTTTTATCTTTAATAGGTTTACACTTGACCGCCATCTCACCTGATGTTAAGCGACGATGCGGTCTACGATGGAGCGTGTTTACCTAGAAGAAGCCGATTCACTCTCGATTTGAAAACACCAAGATTATAACTATCGGGAAAAACCCACTCAGGCAACTCATTCCACAGCCTAGACGTTCTTATCACAAACGTAGAGTCAAACTTCTTTGTCCGTGTCTTTGGAATATCCACCATGAAACGGAGCCGCTTCTTCGAGTTACGAGAAGTACGATAGTAAAAAGGGCAAGGTGGTATAAGATCATGCAGATCAGTTGCACACTCTTCGAAGTGTGTGTCCATTATGTTTTGTTATTTTATATGTTACTTGTTGTCGACTTTGTTTTGTGGTGCCAATAAAGTGTTTTGTTTTGTATTGTATTAGTATTGTATGCGACCGGCCTTGACTCTCTCCTAGTGAGACAATATCCCGAGTTCCAGCAGTGAGAACATATATGTATATGTAGTATGCTGTTTATACCAAATTGTTTATTAGATATTTATAACTGAAAATTACTTCTGAAGCAATTTTGGATTACCAAGTTATATTATAATTCATTACGTACATTAACTAGGTAGCTTTAACATAACAATATGGTAATGGAATAAGTTAATTAAAATAACGTTGGAGTATTATACTCTAGAGAAAAGGAAAAATATTTATTTTAGTTACCATTTAAACTTACATTATTAAAACATGTACGATGTAGTGGAAGACCTCTTTGCGTCACCTGCGAAAGTACCACACTTTTGCTAATTATTCTATCTTCAAGCACTAATGTGAAAACATTACTGTGTTCCGGTTTGAAGATCAACATTTCCAGAGAAACTATAGAGCTTAGAGATATAACATCTTAGATATCTGGGTGACGAGCGCAGTGCAGTGCTAGGTAATGATTGGGACTCATGTTCACTTCACTTCATGTTCCAATAGTTGCGTGCCACTGTGCTGTTATGTGGCAGACGTGTAGCTTACCATCAAGCACATGCCATGCTCGTCTCGTCATTCTTTATTTAAAAAAAAATACCTAATAAGTGTTAATATTTTTGTGACGGTCATCCCAGTTCCTCTAGAAAAGTTGCTCTTCAGCAACTTTTCTAGAGGAACTGGGATGATGGGCTAAGATATAAACCATTTTGAAATGCACTAACGGCCGCCCAGACTTCGCCTGTGATACATAAATAGGATATAGCACTCCGTAATCACGAACATATCGAACGGCGAAAGAATTTTTCAACTAGGTATAATAGTTTATAAGATTTTTGTTGAACCCGCTAATCTCAGGAAGTACTGAACCGATTTCAAGAAATCGTAGTTTTTTATATGTACGTTACCTCTGAGTTTTAAATGTAACATATAATTTGCTGCGGCCGAAGCCGGAACGATGTCGATAGTATAAAATAAATAAATTTAGGTGGTGGACAATTCACACACAACAACATCTGACCCCAAACTAAGCAAAGCTTGTAATATGGCGGCCAGATAGCTGATATAATACTTATATAGTTGTAAATACATACTTATTATAAATAGAAACACCCAGACACAGTGCAAATATTTGAATTCATCACACAAATATTTGCACTGGGTGGGAATCGAACCCACGACCATCGGCTTCACAGGCAGAGTTACTACCCACTAAGCCACGAGGCGAGTCATAAAATAATCATTCAAATTGATTCACAACGGATAAGTTGGTTTTAAATACGTTGTACTATTCGTATGCACTACGTGGCTGTGTCATGTATCATTGTGTTTAGCTGATTACTAAACATAATGACACATGAAACAGCAAAGTAGGTTGGTTCACAAAATTATGAAATATAGTCGAGTTGACTTGAATCATTTAAATCAACTTTGAATAATAAACCTCATTTGATAAAAACAGTATGGTATGCACAACAACAGTAACATTGTGTAAGGAACCCTGGATGTCACACTAGGTGAAGTCCTGTGTCGTGAAAACCCAGTGCCTTCCTTGCCTCACTTCTGTTAGCCGATAAACATAAAACAAAAAGTAGACAGAAAAGGGAAAATGTAACAATAGTAATAACAAGAACAAAATTAAAAATTTTTATTAACCCCCGACTACCTTGGATTTGTTATCTGTACAACATTCTACTAGTCAAGCCCTTTCATTTGATACCCATATTAAGGGAGTTGTGAAAAAAAATGTATTTCACCATTTTGCGGAAGCGGCCATCTTGGATTTGAAATGTGTCACAGTGCAATGTATTCAACTAGTCAAGCCCTTTTGTTTCATACCCATATTGAGGTAGTAGTGAAAAAACATTATAATTCGCCATTTTGTGGTGGCGGCCATCTTGGATTTGATTTTTTTATAGTGTATAGTATTATACTAGTCAACCCCTTTCATTTGATACCCATATTGAGGTAGGTTGTGAAGAAATATTTTGTCCTCCATTTTGTGGAGGCGGCCACCTTGAATCGATATTAACCAAACATAGTTAAGAACACCCGCACGGATATTAACCTTCAAATAAAAAAAACCGCATCGAAATCGACCCATCCGTTTGAGCTCTACGGTGCCACAGACAGATACACACACAGACAGACAGACATCGACGTCAAACTTATAACACCCCTTTTTTGGTCGGGGGTTAAAAATGAAACAGAAAATAAAACAAACAAGGGAGACAGACACCTTTTAGAGAGCCTCTACCTACCATAACCATATTGATGTTAGATTTGTTTTGTATGTTCGGAGAAAATTATAAAAATTAGTTGTATTAGGTATTCTCTTCTTAAACGCATGATACACGCTAAGCATCAAAATGTTCGCTTAAACATTCTTACGCGAAGGCATCGAACCATCTCACGAGAACGTGTAACTTTAAACTCAAACAACACTTAGCTAAGTCATTTAGTTTTGCCGCGGGGGCGCGCGCAAACTTCCCCCTGACGTAGTTACAGAACTAATAACGGAGCTAAGTTGCGCCACAATCGAGTTATCGGTCTATTACTTTACCGATTTCTTGTAGGGGAACGACGGGAGATAGACTCGCGGTAATTAGGACATGATTATGTCCAGGGTTCGCGCCGCTGAACATGTGTCAAAACTAACAGTGTCTCGCGGTTTCAGCTGCATATCATACACAACCCACTAAATATGCTCTTACTCTAGGGACTCGGCGCTTTTTCTCGCAAGGAAAGAGTCAAGGCCATCCACCACGCTGACTTAGTGCGGGTTGGTGGATGACACTTGACACCTCGATAGATTCTAGATACTTACATGTTGGTTTCCTCACGATGTTTTCCTTCACCGTTTTAAGTTAGTCACATGACTTCAAAAAGACAGTGGTATGCGTGGGATTTGAGCCCGGGGCTCCGAAGCGACAGTCGCCGCTCTCCCTACTAGATCAGACGTAACATGCAACTCATATAGCCGCATAGTTTCTGTCGTTTTCAAGTGATGAGAAGCTCCGTCTCTTTGACTGCCCTAGTGGCTTAGTTGGTAGTAGCTCTGCCTGCGAAGCCGAGGGTCGTGGGTTCGATCCCCACCCAGTGCAAATATTTGTGTGATGAATTCAAATGTTTGCACTGTGTCTGGGTGTTTCTATGTATAATAAGTATGTATTTAAAACTATATAAGTATTATATCAACTATCTGGCTGCCATCACACAAGCTTTGCTTAGTTTGGGGTCAGATGGTGTTGTGTGTGAATTGTCCACCAATATTTATTTATTTATTTATTTATTTATCTATGTTTAAATTTTACTTACCGCCTAACTAAATCGGCTATGGCTTTTCTAATGCTGTCTTTATCATTTCAAGCGAAAAGAAAAGAGAGTGCAATATCAGAGCTAAGGCATTTTTAGTTGGTGGTGGACCCTCCGGAGGTCTACCGCCTAACTCTCCTGCTTTCTGTTATGATATGATTTGTCATGTCTTCAGCCAATTTAATAACGCCAATACTGCAGACAACTACATCTATACAGCGGAACTGAAAGCAGATGTAAGTAGTTGTCTGCTCTCATCGGAAGTATATGAGGAAGCTGAACATTTGACATTAGTCATAAAAGAATTGAGGAATTGCATACCTATCTTTTTAATAAGCAATAATAGTCATAGTTCATAATACTTTACCTTTTAACCGATTTTATTGTTTGGTTGTATTGTTTATTATCTTCTTCCTAAATGTAACTCTTCGACTGACCTCGTGACTTAGTGGGTAATAACTTTGCCTGCGAAGCCGAGGGTCGGGTTCGATTTCCACCCAGTGCAAATATTTGTGTGATGAATTCAAATGTTTGCACTGTGTCTGGGTGTTTCTATTTATGATAAGTATGTATTTAAAACTATATAAGTATTATATCAGCTATCTGGCTGCCATACCACAAGCTTTGCTTAGTTTGGGGTCAGATGGTATTGTGTGGGAATTGTCATAACATTAAGCAGTGTTTGGTGGTAGACCTACCGATCTGGTTAAGCGTTCCGACATGATTGAGCATCAAACATCTGCACATCTAATCATTCAAACTATCGTATTTATAACTAACTAGTAGTACCCCGTTATTTTCCCCACATGAAAAGTAGCATAATTATGTTCTGTTCTTCCAGAGTATAAAATCTATTTTTCTTCCGAATTTCAACTCGATCCGTTACGACGTTACGAGGTGATTGAGCAACAAACATCCAAACATAGACTTTTAGAACATTAAATAGAATATAGGACTAGTTATTAGCGTTCTACGGTTTCACCCGCGTAGTTATCATTCTTGTTATATTCCCGCGACAAAAAAAACTTAATTAATATGTATTAAAAACTGTGATATACCTAGTTTGTGTTAAAATTCTACCAGATCAGTTTAGACCTTCCGACGAAATTGAGAAACAAGTATCCAAACATTCAAACTTTGGCGTATACTAATATTGTAAAGTTCAAGAGTTTGTTTGTTTGAACGCACTAATCTCAGGAAGTACAACTTTATAATATTAGCGGAAATAAGATACATGCTAAGTTGGAGTTTACCATTTGATTAACTTCAAAGGATAATTAACAGTGGTTAAATTGTAAAACTAGGTCCATACATTTCTATGCAATATTATTACGCCGTACACGGATAAACTATACACGTTTTTCGCGAACATGAGCGACATTTTCCATGAATGAGAAGTATCCTATTTGTTTTTCCACACTATAATCTATTTTACTACAAAATTTGAGCTTTATCCATTGAATCAACAACGTCATTGTAAACAGGACTCTTTGCAGAGTCCACCTGGGGACGTTATTCTACTGCCAAGCAGTAGTGTCCAAACATTACTGTGTTCCGGTTTGAAGAGCAATGTATCCAGTGAAATCACAGTGCATAGAGTTAAAACATATTATATGTCTTGGTGACGAGCTCAGTGCAGTGCTAGGTAATGATTTGAACTTTTTATGTTCCAATAGCTGCGTGTCACTGTGCTGTTATGGGCATGCATGTTGCTTACCATTAGGCACATGTCTTGCTCGTCTCATCACTATTGTAATTACTATTAACCCATTGTGTTCTAGTGTTGAGCATAGACCTCCCTACCCTCCTTACATTTTTGTCTGTCTTATAATGTAAAAAAATACGAAAAATTTAAACAGACAAAACTTTGACATCTGTAGTAAATATAGTGTTTTTTGCATGAAAGAGTAGAGTAAAAAACCAAATGATAAACTATGACAAATATAATTTTAGAACAATATTGTTTAGTCTTTGAAATCCCTTAAAAGCAATACAAATAAAGGAAGAACTATTTCCTATTGTATGAAACCAGAACCCACTTCAGGCCACTGAGCTTTAAAATTACGGGCAAGTGAGTCCAACTGGGACACAGTTTCTGAGGAGGAAACTACTCAAGTGTCTCATATTGCGGATTGAGCCCTCTAGTAAAGACCTTATCTAAGAATATTGCAATTGTGATATTGGAAACGAGAATGTGTATTTATTTATTACTAGTTCATATTTATGATATTCCAGACTATAATCTAAGTGTGTTGTATACAAAGATCTACATATACTACGTATGAAGATGGAACAAACGTTTTACACCGAATGCACGGGTCTGATCGCTCTTGCCTTGTCGCTCTCGTGGAAGTGTCATATTTTTGTCGCGGCGCATCACTCTGTTGCAAATATGCACGTCATCTGCTTACGATTGGTACAAAGGAACCGTGTGGAAAACCCTAATCTATTTACTTAACCTCTATCAAAGGTTGTACATTGCAACCTGATCCGTTTCATCGTTGCAATGTGGTTTGAGAAATATTATATCGAATTCTTTTGCAATAATATCTAAATGTAAAATAAAATAAATTTGCAATTTGATGTAAAATTGCAGGGCATAAAAATAATTCGTCAAATTCAAATTCAAAACTTTATTTGTAACTAAGTGTACAATATGGTCTTACAATAATAATCGGTTTAGTAACTTTGGCCTTTAGGGGGTATTGCAAATGTTTGCAAATGTTACGAAAGCGTACGGTAAGTACGTTAATGGTAACTATAAGAGAGCTTTGTACATTAAGACACTATAACTATAATAAAATAGTTCATAAGTGTTTATTTGTAATATTTTAAATTGTTTGTGTTGCAATAAAGAGTTTCTATCTATCTATCTAAAATAAGATAAATTATTGGAGTAACTTAATACATTTATCTATATCAGTTATCTATATCATTTAAAATACTGATAACATTAATGTTAATATGAGATGTCATGACACCTTTCATTCGAGAATCTTTGAAAGTTTATTAAATAAAAGGTTATACATTTAGGTGAAGAGCGCAGTTCTAGGTAATGATTTGGATGAATCGAATTTAAAATAGGAAAAAGAAGGAGGTTCTTTATTTAGTTATGTGTTTTTTTTTAAACCGATTTCAAAAAAGGAGGTTTCTCAATTCGACCGTATGTATGTTCCTTTTTTTTTTTTTAATGTGTGTTCGCGGATAACTTCGTCGTTCATGAACCGATTTTGATGATTCTTTTTTTGTTGTAAAGGAGATATTCCAAGGGTGGTACCATGATAAGGAAACCAGGATCTGATGATGGTATCCTAGAGAAATCGAGGATAACTTTCGAAAATTGTAAAGATGACTAGTGCGTTAGTTCAGTTTTTGCTTGAGCATTTTAAAGCAGTATAGTTTAAAGATGGTCTGGAGTCGATCTGATGAGGGAACGGGAAGACGGGACCTTGTGTTTGGGCTCGATGAATTTGTATTGATGAGAACTTTTTACATAGATGGGTTGTGACTGTCATTAGTGGTCGGATGATGAAGATAAAGGACAGTCAAGGGAATTTCTTACCGGTTTACAGGAACTACCCAGTGTTTGGGTTTAATTCATGTATTGAGATCTCAACACGAAATCGTGTAAATGCATTAGTGAAAACTTGTTTAGCACTAAAAAGGGTAAAATAAACTATTTTTTACAAAAAATTAAACCGACTTCAACACCACAAATAGACACTCAAAAGCGAAACATAATTTAATATAGGTAATTATTATAACCTCTACTCACTCATCTATATGAAGTCGGTGCCAGCCAAATCTAACAGGTAGTAGATAGATACTTTTTACCTATGCCTACTTACTTACTACCTCATACATAGTATATCTACTAACTTTTTAACTAGCCTGGCACCGACTTCATATGGATGAGTGAGTAGCGGTTATAATAATTACCTACATTAAATTATTTTTCGCTTTTGAGTGTCTATTTGTGGTGTTGAAGTCGGTTTAATTTCTTGTAAAAAATAGTTTATTTTATGTATGCTACGCGATGGATCTATTGTGAATCGATTTAGGTACTATTTTTTTTTCAGCGGTTTTGCCGAAATATGAACAAAAAAGTAAAATTTATTTTCATTTATTAAGACGACTTTGTGATATCTTTTTACATATTTTGATCGAGTGTCTGAAAGTAGTTTTAAATTGAAGTCGGTTATAGTTGTTTCAGAGAAAATATTTTTTTACAAATGTTAATTTATTTTCAAAGAAAATAATTAATTAATTACCTAACAAACGGTAATAGTTATTTGTTATACAAGAGTGCAAAGTTGATTTTTAACCGCGTGCTCAATTTTGATGACCAAACAAGCGAAGGAATCTAAAATTAAATTCAAAATTAGAATCCTGAGCGTAGCAAGGGAATCAAAAAAGCACAAGGTGAAAAATCTTTGCACTCGAGTGCAACACGTAACTTTTCATTCCACCTCAGTGAGGAAATGACTAAATGCAAATTTTGAAATGTTTTCGCGCTAAGCAAATTAAAAAAAAAAGGATGTACACCAAGGAGGTTCCGAGTCTTGAGTTTTTAACATATTAAAAAAAATGTATGATACATTCGGCACCAAGGAGGTAGAAATAAATAGGTTGAATTATGTTTTGAATTCAAAACCTCAGTACACACGGTGTTCTAAATTCAAATTTACTTTAACCTCTAGAGGGTAAAAACGACTTTTGCGCCCTGATATAGATAGATAGATATACTCTTTATTGACACACCAAACAAAATTAAACACAAAAAAAAGAACAATACATTTTACAGTAGTGCGACAATGGGCGACCTTATCGCTGAAAGCGATCTCTTCCAAGCAACCTTAGGATGGAAATAATAATTGGACAAGTATACGGGGTGTGCAAATAAGAATTAAACAAAGCAAACATACATATTGGAAAGAAAATAAGAATTATGATAAAAATAAAATAGAATAATTAAATACCTACATATAATACATACTAATAAATACAATATAAATACATCTGTAATTGCAACTGGAGAAAATCGACAAACAACAACAAACTACATTTTCAACAAATAAAATTGTTTAACATTGGTTTTGAATGTATTCAGAGAAGGAGAATGTCTGATGTGGACAGGTAATTCATTCCACAACTGAGTTGCCCTGTAAGTAAACGACTTGCCATAAAAGTTTCAGTTCGAGCCGAAGGGGTCATGAGGTAAAGAGAGTAATTTGACCTTAAAGGAAGCTGATGGTAATCTTGCAAAAGGTAAAGCGTTCCTTAAGGTAGTGCGGAGTGGAAGGATTAAACAAAATATTGTACAGAAAAAGAGAATGTGAGCATTCCGACGAAGACGAATGGGTAACCACTTGAGCTGCACACGAAATTGGGACACGTGATCATATTTGCGTAATCCAAATATGAATCGTATGCAGAAATTTTGGAGGCGCTCAAGTTTGTCTAGCTGGTCCTCTCTAAGATCAAGATAACAGGCGTCAGCGTAATCCAGGATAGGAAGAAGGAGAGACTGAGCAAGAGCAATTTTAGTGGCAGTGGGTAAAAGTTACGGAGACGTCTGAAGGACCTACCGGACGCAAATAATTTACTACTGATTGTCTTGACATGGCAATCCCATGATAAGGTACGATCAAACACTACTCCAAGATTTTTACGGAACTACTAAATGGTATAGGAATCCCATCAAATACAACACTAGGTAATGTGTTCCAGTTCACTCTGGAGATCCAGTACGAACTGCCCATTATTATCAACTGTGTTTTCGTAGGATTTACTTTTAAGCCAAAAGACTTACTCCACTGAATAATACGATTCAGATCATCATTAATTTTAGCAATAGCGATATCCAACTCATTAAAAGGAGCTTGAAAATAAATTTGCAAATCATCTGCATAAAGGTGGTAGGAAGAAACAAGGTTCTTGGAAATAGAATTTATAAAAATAGCAAAGAGAAGAGGAGATAGCACGCCGCCTTGAGGAACACTGGCTGTTGTATTACACCAAGAAGACAAATCATCTTCTAGGTGAATCCGCTGCCGGCGACCTTGTAGGTAACTACGAAACCATTCAATTACCGGTGGAGATATGTTGATGGAACGAAGTAAAGCGAGCAATATGTCGAAATTGACGGCATTGAAAGCATTACTGAAGTCTAACAGAGCTAGAACAGTAAGCTTACCGTCATCCATGCCCAAGCGTATATCGTCAGTGATCTTGACAAGCGCAGACACAGTGCTATGCCCAGGACGGAAACCGGACTGAAGAGGATTAAGAAGGTCTTGTCTAACAAGGAAATTGTTATCGAGGAGCAAAAGTACTCTTTCCGAGCTGGTGGGATGAAAAAGTATTTGGCGTTTTTTTTTAGAGAAAATAAATCATTACCTAACAAACGGTAAAAGTATTGTTATATATTGGTGTTATCGGTTTTTTGTCGGATAGGTTTCGGAGAGTGTGCATCTGATCGGCATGATATAATATTAAATCCTTGCCCTGCATTGTTCCTGCTATTTAGAATCTTGATATGTTCGAGTCGAGAATAAATAGACTTTTTTTAGGTAATCACATTCCACCGTAGCCGTAGATAGTTTAACATCATGCAAAACGGCGGTCAAGTGGAAATCTATCTAATGTTAGAAAACTAGAACAAAAAACAAAACTTCGTCCACCTAGAGATCAGAAAGGACTAGGTTCCTTGAAGAACTCTAAATTTTTTAAGGACAAAGTTGGCTAGTGATATTCTTTAGGAAGGATTCGTTCATAGCCTGGGAGGCTACGATTCTAAATTCTTAATTTCCGGATGATTCAATTATAGTCTGCAGGACGGACTACGGATGAATTAGCCGGAAATAAGGAACTCCAAGGCCCTAATTTCCGTCTGATTTTTGCATTTTTGAAATGTAGATTCACGGGTGAAACAAGACAGTCATGGCCGGATGGTGAAACACGACTGTCCATGAAAATATAATGTCAACAGAAATTTGAACATTAAGAGAACAAGGCTCATAACTCGACGTAATTAAAGTTGTCATTGTCCTGTAAGTACTCTCCAAACGGAAATATACAAAAAATTGGCAGTCATAGGGACTGACCATAGAAGTGAAAGCTTATAACTCAGAATTGGACAGCACACGTTGAAAACTACGCGGGTGCTAGTCTGGAATATAACTTCAAAGCATTGTCGTCGAAATGAGTCTTCTTAGCACGGCCATATAGCTAGATAGCCATAGTCTCGAGTTCATGACGATGACGATGACTGATGTTGAGCTTCATTTGCAGCTCGTGAAAAGTCTGTGTGTGGTGCGCCAATAGAAGTTTTCACTACAGTAAAATTAACACGTCACTGCTTGTTAATAATATATTGGCAAACAACGCCGCGGTTTAATTCTGCTGATATCATAATTGTGACAGTGTGGCTGTTTGGATGACAAACTGTGGTGGAGACTATCAAACAATTATCTGGTCACTGACACAACAACACACTTTTGTAATTACCCTGTTTCACATACGAATTAAAATATCATTGAAGTATAAATAATACATAAATAAATAAATATTGTCGAACAATTCACACACAACGCCATCTGACCCCAAACTAAGCAAAGCTTGTACTATGGCGGCCAGACAGCTGATTTAATACATATATAAATATAGTTTTAAATACATAGTACTTATTACAAACAGAAACATATCAGCATACTTCCCGTTTTCGCATTTTTTTTAAACTAATAAACTGTAGTCTATGTGTGTTTCAAGTTTTAAGCCGTTCCCGTAACGCACGATCGGACGCACGGGATCACGTAAAAACGGCTGAATCGAACGGTTTATGTACTCAATAAACAATCAAATCAATGTAACTTTTTTCCACCATCTAATAACAATATTAAAATGCCTATTGCACGTTGCATATAACTATGAAAATTACAATCAATTAATAAAACTTCAAAAATACATTTCCATTAACATCATCATTATCATCATCAACAGCCCACTAAATGTTCCCACTGCTGGGACTCGGGCCTTCTCTTGCAAGGAGAGAGTTAAGGCCATAAATGCTGGCCCAGTGCGGGTTGCTGGATGACACATGGCTTCGAAATATTCCAGGTACGTGTCGGTTTCCTCACGATGTTGTCCTTCACCGTTTTTAGTTAGTGGCATTACGCACATGACTTCGAAAAGACAGTAGTGCGTGTGGGGTTTGAACCCGGGGTATCCGGATCAGCAGGCGCCGTTCTTCCGACTAGACCAGCCGTAACTTACATTTCTATTCACCATCACAAAACGCAAACAAAACGTTAGAATGTTTAGTTGGGAAAACAACTACCTATTATCACAAATGTTGCATAAAATTTGATGTACCATTATAATCTTATTTATTTCTTAGGAAACGCGGAATGCTGGCAGTTAATTGATAACAAACCCCCTAGAATACCTATTGTACAACCGTAATGTTGTTTGACGAGCTTAACTGTTTATAGCGGCGCCGCCGCGGCGAAGTCACACCATAACAGCGATGTACGGCGTCGGAGAATTATAGACTTATTAAAACGTTACTCCAAACCATTTGAGACAGTCTTGATCCTTTGAAATGTGTTCCATCGCGGGATTGACGCTGTCTTTTGGCCTATCCTGTAAGCTCTACCATGACTAATGTTTGTAAAAGTTTTTTGTATTAAATGATTTTCCGTATAATCTGCCTTAAATTTTAAGTGTGGTATAAGTTCTTTATATTTGTATTCCGTCTAATCTGTCTTAAATAAGTACATGAGTAAAAAAAAAAATTAAAATTAACGTGATTGTTACACATATTTCATTGGACAACGGGACACTTACGTATGGTATATACTCACTTACTCAGGTCGGTCAATCTGATCATATATACCTGAGTGTCCATGTATACGCGATGGCCGTTTGGCAATCGATGCAACACGGGTAGCCATCGCGCGCGTGCACTCTCCTTGAAAAAGGCCGCCGGACGCGGCCGAAACTCGAGTCGGATTGACCGTATGTATACCTGAGCGTCCCGTTAGCCAATTAAATATATAAAAATATAGATGTTTTACACTTCTTTTTAAAACATTTTAGAAGCGTTTTCAAATGCAAAGGACAGACTAGCCGCTAGATGTTATATCGTTAAATTAAAGTGGTTTAAATAAAAAAAAACTGGTCGTAAAATTAAATTAGTTTTATGAAAAGCTCAAGTCAAAACAGGCCACTTTTCATTTAATAATGAATTCAAACTTTTTTTTGTCCAGAAATGTAAAACACACAAAACATAACCTACTTACGAGTACATACGTAAACTTTGCACGATCACGAGATCTGTTTAGCTGTAGAGTCCAACTGGGGAAGTACCACACTATTGCCAGTTATTCTACCGCCAAGCAGTAATGTGCAAACACAACTGTGTTCCGGTTTGAAGGGCAATGTTTTCAGAGAAATTACAGGGCTTAGTGATATAACATCTTAGATCTCTGGGAGACGAGCACAGTGCAGTGCTAGGTAATGATTTGGACTCTTCATGTTCCAATAGCTGCGTGTTGCTGGGCTGTTCTGTGGCAGGCATGTTGCTTACCATCAGGCACATATCCTGCACGTCTCGTCAAACTTTATTTAAAAAAAAAGATCATTGTTTCGAATCCTGTCTACAATACCGAATATATTTGACGTGACTACGTCTAATAAATCGGTGAACGCCGGCTGCATGCACGACAAAGTGTCCCGTTATGTCCCGTTACGCTTATTGTACGCTTGCGCCGCATCTATCAATGTTTTGTTATGACGTTGTCAGTTTAAGCTGTCGTCCGTAGACCAACTGACTTTACAGTCAATGAGATTATAATTACACGTTAGGTGATGTTTGGTCATTTCATAATCTAACTTCGTTAGATTACAATCTGACGGTTTTCCAATTTTACGGTGACATATGTATACACACAAAACAAAAGAAGCGCAGCCCACCAACTGTTCTCACTGCTGTGACGCGAGGTCTTCTCTCGCTAGGAGAGAATTAAGACCATAATCCACCACGTCACTGCCGATTGGATAAGGGATGACCTCGAAAGATTCTTGGAACATACAGTTTTCTCACGAGTAAACAGCATTACGCATGACTTCCAAAACACAGTAGTGCGTGCGAGTTTCGAACCGGAGGATTTTCGGCAGTTGCCGTTCCGACAAGAGCAGTCGTAAGTAAGTTTGTAGTGGTAGGGGCTTTTTGCAGAGTGTGCTTGGGATAGTATGACATCTTTGCCAGTTATTCTGCTGCCAAGCAGTAGTGTGCAAACATTACTATGTTTTGGTTTGAAGGATAATCTTTCCAGATAAATAATTAGGCTATGAGGTCTGCTATGGGATAGAGGTATGCTATGCTATGGGATAAGACTCTTCATATCCCAATGCCTGCGTGTCATTGTGTTGCTATGGGCAGGCATGTTTCTTACCATCAGGCACATGTCTTGCCCGTTTTGTCACTAAAAGTTGAATTAGTTTGAGATTGCAAAAATACAATAAAGAGCAACCAAACCATGAATGACAAAGATACGACGCTCCCCTTGTTAGCAATTCTTTAGAACCGTAAGGAAAAAGAAGACCCTGTTATGACAAGAAAAATCTAATTTTAATATAATTGGCTTTCCCAAATTTGTAAAGGCGGAAAACACTCGTGAAAATTGTCTTCGAATACTCGATAATAAATTATTGGTTCGTAAATGAAAATTAACTTTTCACAAAGTTTTTTCATTCTCTTTTGAGGACACTAATTAATAATTTGGGTATTTATGCCTTTTTCGTAAATTGTTTTATACAATTTAATATTTTATAAATGCTGTTGTGTGTAGAGTAATTTATAGAGTATCAGTTTGTCGTCTGAACGAGCTTTGAAGGTTAAAGAAAACATCGTGAGGAAAGCGACGTGCTACAAGAAATACATGTTTCGAGGACATGCATCATCTACCAACCCGTACTACCTTGGCTAGCGTGGTTGATTATAGCCTTAGGGGTCTTGCAAAGAAAAGTACTTACTCAGTTCAATCCTTGCAAACATACATAATATTTTTTTTTATCAGGTTTCTACGGCTCATACTATGATATGTTCTAATTATCCATGTGTGGAATGCATTGCCTGAGTGGGTTTGGCTCCAATGGTTTTAATTTTGGTGTCTTCACATCAAACTGCATTGGTTTATTCCAGGTAAGCAGACTTCATCGTTGCCTAACTTCAGGTGAGACGGCGGTCAAGTGCGAACCTAACAATGTTAAAAAAACAAAAGATACATTATTTTTAACTCATATTAAACGTCTATTGTCTCTTGATGAATTCATAATTATGTCTGACATGACATTGACAAAAAAGATAGAACTTTATAAATAACAAAACATGACAAAGAGATTCCTGGAACTACGAAAAAAGATTCCCTGATTCTTTTGTATTCAGCGAAAACATCGCGAAGTTAAAAATCTCTTTGTCACTACAACACGGACCGACTTGTTACATCATTAGAAACGGAACGAGCTACTGAGACACAAATTTAACTGAACTGGTGGAGGAAAAGAAAAGTTGAATCAGGAATGTCAAAGTCCCGTGGTAGTGTCTGAAAGGTTTTTCGTAGCTCCGGTACCCTTTCTGAGTCACACTACCGGTAGTGTCGTGAAAAATTTATTTTCTTTCTGCAATACTAGCCAGTACTGATGCGAGTAATATCCTATAGTTAGTATAGTTAGTCTTAGCCATCGACACTATGATTTTAGTATAGATTTGCAATGGATTGTTTGTTTCAATACATTTGCGAAAAGACAGGTACCTGCTTGTCTTGTTGAACATATGGGAGAGATGTAGCACCAGCACCACCTCGATATTTAAAGTGACCATCATTATCAGCCTGTTTTTGTCCACTGTTGGGCATAGGTTTCTCCCAGAATACGCCACTCACCATGATCCTCGGTATTACGATTCCACCTACCACCAGCCCAAAGTTACATACACCTACTACGTGTAGAGCTAGATTTTCCGCACGGTTTTTGTGTCACTCGTAAGCAGATGACGTGCATACTTTCTATGGCAACAGAATGATGTGCCGCGACAAAAGTATGACACTTGCACAAGAGCGAGAAGGCAAGAACGATGTTACCCGTGTTTTCGGTTTAAAGCGTTTATGCCAACTCTATACGTAGTATATGTAAACTCTTTGCACCAGCCATCTTAATAGCTTTAATAATTCAAATATATATGTCAATTGATTTTGACTTCCGATAGGAGTCACTTATATTTGAAAACTAGCAGCGCCTAGCGGGTTTACCCATGTAGCTCCTGTTCCCATAATTTTACCAAGATCAAAAGTAGTTTTGGTTTTTTTCCCGAATATAATCTAACTGTGTTCCAAATTTTAATTAGATACACTTAGACGTTACGAGGTGATTGAGCAACAAACAGGTAATCATCTTAACATTAACATTTATAATATTTGTAGTATAAGTGCTTACAGATCTTTGCACAAATGTAAAATATGTACACAAGCATTCTATCGAAAACTCGATAGCAGCGACGTGTCCAAGCGATCAGATAAGTTTGTTTCACAGTGCTCTAGGAATGAATACATTCTTTGGCGTTCTTCAGATTGTGGAGCTTCATTCATAGAGGTTCAGTGGCTTTGGATGATAGGTACTACTAGTTAGAGTCCCTAGGCTATGTTTTAACGGAGCTATATTGTACAGAAAAGATAAAATTAAAAAGGAAAAGTAATACTCGTATTTTAATAAAAAGCAACTGAAAGAACGAAAAATGCGCTTGATGACAAGTTCGCCCATAACAGTACAGTGACACGTAAGAATTTGAACATGAAGAGTCCAAATCTTAGCATTCGTCAGTCATATACGATAATTTGCACATTCAGCAAAATTGGGCAGGTGTTTACACTGAAACTCTTTGCTTCTAAGAATGATAATCTTTCTATAAACAATAACTGACAGATGGGTTTGTGTTTGAAAGAATATCATACAAGAACCAAATTAAAAATTTTGATTAACCCCCGACTGCCTCAGATTTGTTGTTTGTACATCATTCTACTAGTCAAGCCCTTTCATTTGATACCCATATTAAGGGAGTTGTGAAAAAAGAAATGTATTTCGCCATTTTGTGGAAGCGGCCATCTTGGATTTGATATTTGTCATAGTGCAATGTATTCTACTAGTCAAGCCCTTTCGTTTGATACCCATATTGAGGTAGTAATGAAAAAAATATAATTCGCCATTTTGTGGTGGCGGCCATCTTGGATTTGATTTTTTTTATAGTGTATAGTATTCTACCAGTCAAGCCCTTTCATTTGACACCCATATTTAGGTAGGTTGTGAAGAAATATTTTGTCCGCCATTTTGTGGCGGCGGCCATCTTGAATCGATATTAACCAAACATAGCTAAGAACATCCGCACGGATATTAACATTCAAATGATAAAAAACCATTTTGAAATCGGCCCATCCGTTTGAGCTCTACGGTGCCACAGACAGACACACACATACAGACAGACAGATAGACAGACATCGACGTCAAACTTATAACACCACTTTTTTGGTCGGGGGTTAAAACAGTTGATGAAGTAAACTTAAAGAAACGCAGGCTAAGCTTAGTTTGGGGGCTGATACTTGTACGTCTATATGTTAAATAGATTCATGATCAATTCGGCGGATTTATCTTTATGTTAAAATGTGTTGTATTGTGTTTTTGAAAATAAACTATTTGTATTAAATCCTAGTTTGGGTACCAATATACTTTTTATCAATTAGTATTTCCTAGTTTGGGTGCCTATACGCTTCATATCAACGAGTTTTTCCGAGTTTGAATACCATTGCACTTCATATCAACAGGTTTTTCCTTATTTGGGTACCAAATGACAACAAGTTTTTAATAATTTAGGTACCAATGCTATTCGCACCGACAAGTTTTTCCCAATTTGATTACCAATGCACTTCATAACAACAGATTTCTTTAGATGTGGTATCAATACATTTCATATAAATAGTTTTTTCCTAATTCCTACTAGTGCACTTTATATCAACAGATGTTCCTTGTTTGGGTACCAAACCACTTCATATCATTAGGTTTTCCTAGTTTAAGTACCAATGCACTTCATTCATATCAACTGATTTTCCTAGTATGGGTACCAATGCACTTGATAATATATCAGCCGGTTTTTTCTTAGTTTGGGTAACAATGTACTACTTCAACAAGTTTTTTCTTAATTTGCGTACCAATGCACTTTAACAGGGGTTTTCTAGTATGTATTTGTATTGCATGTACCTAGTGTATCAATCCATAAACAATTCTTTGGAAAGGTCTTGCTTTAAACTTTACATTTGTACATACTGTTAGGTATGTGTACTTATTTAACCAAAATCAATTTGATTCCATTCCGTAAAACCACAGCAAATATTCCGTAATTAATGACAATAACACGTCCGTATTTTGTGACGTTTCTTCCTCCACGATTATTTCGGTCTGTTTGTGCGCCGGCAGAAACCCGTCAATTATGATCGACATGGCAGCCACTATATCCATTTATATCGCCTCATTATTTTATTTTCCCGTTGATGTGGGTCTATTAATATTTACCAGCTATCTTGTCAGGCACTAGACGTGTTCTTGGTAAATATTTGGTACAATATTGATATCACAATGGTCATTTGTTTCGTGTATAATTGTGTATACTTGTGATCGCTAAGAGGTTATTTCATGCAGTGGCAGCAAAATGGGAAGATTCACACTCTTCCCTAAAAAATACCTTTTCGATTGAAATTTCGTTAGCCGTGTTAATTACTTTTTAAAGTAAAGGAGTATCGAGACGCAGAACAAGTGTCTGATAGTAAGTTACACGCCTGCCCATATAAACAAAGTGTCAATCAGCTATTGGAACGTGAAGAGTCTAAATCATAACTGCACTCCCCTCGTCACCAACAGATATAAGACGATTAATTTCTTTGCCCTGTAATTTCGCTGAAAACCATTGCCCTGCAAATGAGATCACAGTGAGGCTTACTTTTTGGAGTGAGTGCTTTTTAGTAGACGAAAATCTGATAGATATATACAATGGTATTTTGTAGAGTACATTTAGATTTATTCGCGTTTTAGCCCCCAAATTTTTTGCATTAATAAGACTGTTTTCAGAGTCTATCTAAAGAAGTATTACGCCTTTGCTAGATATATCTGTAGTTTACAGGCAAAAATGTATAAATATTACTATGTACCAATTTGAAAACATTTCACCTGTGATTTATAATATTTGACAGAGAGCCAAGAGATAAATTGCGTTTCTTCTCTGAGTGACAAGCACAGTGCAGTTCTAAGCAGTTATTTTGACCCTATAAATTGTTAAAATAGATGAGTTACACTGTGATTTAATCGTATCGAAAGCATTTCGTGCAATAATGACAGTCATTGGAAATGCCGATTGCAGTAAAAACTTACAACTCAGAATTTTATAGCTTACTTTGGAAATTACGCGGGTGAAACGGGTAGGCGTGGCTATGAGCATGAGTGTGGCCAATGGCTATGGTCCCGAGTTTACCCGAAGATCTCTTATCATTCAATTCACGAAAAATTTATCTGTGCCGCGCCAATTGTAACTGAAAAACTGTACTGCCGCGCAAAACTGTAAGTAACTGTATTGTAAAAATAAACGCAGCCAAGTGCGAGTCGGACTCGCACATACATGGTTCTGTAGCAGCAAGTAACATAATAAATACATAAATTCTTGTAGTTTGGTGTAACTTTGATCATTGTTTTATTTATGACGTACTAAAAGACGAGTTAAAACTAATTTTCATTGGAAGTTTGCATGGTAATGTACATCATATATATATTTTTTTAGTTTTATCTTTCTATTATTATTTTTTTAATTCTTAATTAAGTTCACACAATACATCTACTTACCAAGTTTCAACAGTGTAGTTCTCATAGTTTCGGCAAAAAGTGGCTGTGACATACGAACGGACAGACAGACAGGACGAATCTATAACGGTTTCCTAAAAAGCAAACATAAATGTCAGCCAATGTCTTGACAGATTTTTTCTGTACAAATTACTTTACCGTATATAAACGTCGTTTAAACTTACAATCTCCAGTTCATTATTTTCCAACATGTACCTATGTACAAGTTGACTAACAAAAAAACGTTTTCAAATCTGAATCTTGTTCTTACTCGAAATTGTACATTAATGAACGTAAATTTAAATCACTAACAGTGAAATAAATACAGTTAAACATTGGAGAGGATTCTTTGAAATTGTTGAAACATAGAAGAGACGAGAGGGTCCCCAGGTCCAGCTGACAGACAATTAAGATAGACAGATGCTCTTAAGATGTCTTCTTAAGAGGATCTTAATGTTAAAATAAATTAATGTAAAAGGAAAATAGGTACGAGAAACGCTAGAAATGGTTTGTTTGTAGGTGATTATGATACTAGATATTAAATTATTCCATTTAAATATCTTGATGTATTTTTATAGCTACATAGTTTGTTTTGCTTTGTTGATTTTTATTATATTACTAGATGTCTGCCTCGGCTTCGCCCGTGGTACATTATATAGCACGCATCAGGATCCCCTACATATACAACGGTAAAAGAATGACTGAAATCGGTTCAGTCATTCCTGAGAATATCGCTTTCAACAAAACACCTCTTCAGCTACCTGCTACACCACCTGTCGGAAATTGATTGAACAAATCAGATTAAAAAAAAAATGATTAGCGAAGGTTAATAATATTCAATGCACAGATTACTGAAATTCAATGACGCAATCTTAGACACATGCTGTCATGTGTCATATTAAAGCACGAAACGTACGAAAACTTAGAAAAAACAAACTTTCTATTCGGACCAGTACTTCCCGAGATCCTAGCGTTCAAACAAACTCTTCAGCTTTCTAATATTAGTATAGACTAGTATCCCGTTCGGAATTCACTTATACAATCTATACTAACATTACAAAGCTGAAGAGTTTGTTTATTTGATACATTTTTAAACGAATTATATTAATACTAGCGACCCGCTCCGGCTTCGCACGGGTGCAATGCTGATACTAAATATAAGTAAGTACCTTTTAATAAAATTCGTTTTACGTAGTCACATAAGTCACAGTTTTTTGTGATGGATACTTTTTTGGCGCGACGGAAGCACGCAATGTGTGGATTGATGGAACGAAACGTGCGAAATTAAAGTAATAAAGATCGTGATTAATTCCTGTATAACGCTTACAATATTTCAAGTTACGAAAGGCTCATAGGCAGCAACACTTCTAGTTCAAGTTTTCAAAAGACTGCAAAGTCTTGAACATCGCCGAAAAATTGCTAGCTTATCTGTTTTTTTATCGGATACACTTCGGAGAGTTCGGAGAGAGAGAGAGCTGATCTGCATGATCTAATATCACCTCGCCCTTTTTTCTATTGGAATGCTCGTAGCTCGAAAAGGCGACATCATTTAATGATTGATGTTCTATTTTTTTTTTTTTTTTTTTTTAACTTTTATAGGTTTACACTTGACCGCCATCTCGCCTGATGTTAAACGATGATGCGGCCTACGATGAAGCGTGTTTACCTAAAAGAAACCGATTCACTCTCGATTTGAAGACATGTCTAAAGACACGAAAGAAGAGATTTGACTCTACTTTTGTGATAACAACGTCAAGACCTTGGAATAGGTTGCCAGAGTGGCCTTTTTCCGATGTTTACGATCTTTTTGTCTTCAAATCGAGAGTGAATCGGTTCCTTCTAGGTAGACACGCTCCATCGTAGAAGGCATCATCGCTTAACATCAGGCGAGATGGCGAGTCAAGACAGACAGACCGAAACTCTTTATTATGCACACCAGTAAATTATAAACAATAACTCAATAATTTATCTAATGCCATAAATGGCGGCCTTATCGCTAAGAGCGATTAGTCAAGTGTAAAACTATCAAATTTAATAAAAAAAAAGTTTATAAACAATAGATTAGGTTGACGATATACGAGTAATTAAACCGTTTTTGCGCTAGATCTGACAAAAGGGAAACGGCAACGAAATGGTCCCTCAGAACTCAGCGGATGACCGAAACCACAACAGCTCTAATTAGACACATTAATAACCAAAAACAGAATTCCGGTGCAGACTAATTAGTTAAACTAACCCACATGACGTGGGATAAGCACAGGAAGAAAAGGAATCAAATTAATGTTACATGTTTCGGTCGGGGTAATTAAATACTTCATTAGTCCTGTAGTTAATTAAATCCCGTTTATTTTATAGTAGAAAGACGGAACAAGCAGGACATATCCATCTCGGTAAGTAACATCACCCATTACAGGATATTGTTTTGAAATTATTTATTTTAAATACCAGGAATCCAAATTACTGCTTAGAACCATCTATAACTGGATACCCAAAACTCAAAATATTGTATGATAATTTGTTTCTTTATCCCAATTTTTTTTACGTGACAACGTCCAATAAATCGATGACCGCCGGCTGCAAGCATGAAAAAGTGTCCCGTTATGTCTCGTTATGCTCATTGAACCCGTTACGCTCATTGTACGCATGAGGTGCAACTACTTTTGTTATGACATTGTCAGATTGAATTATATATAAACCAACCGACGTTACAGACAACCAATTGTTTTGATGACATTTTATTTCAACCCAAAACACAATAATATTTGTGCATTACATTACATTAAAATAACTGGCGAAGGTGTGGTTCCCACTGGTGACCCACAAGGTAGACACTGCAAATATTCCTACTACATTAAACCTATTCAAATTCTAACAAAATGCGTTCACATTGCGAAAAGTTATGTCTGAGAGAGATACATCTCAGCTACATACTTTCCGAAATGCATCCGATAAAAACCACTAAGCTAGCAACTTTGCGGCAATCTTCAAGATTTTGTAGCCTCTTTCGAACAAGCGTGTCGCTGCCTTTTACCTATCCTATGAGCCTTTTGGCAATTCAATTGATATATATCAATAAAATACGTAAACGTTGGCTCTTTGACTATAAAGACCTTTATCTGACCAGCCGGCAGGTCTTGGCCTATAACAATCGAAGGCCGAACTCATAACCCTTGTGACAACACACGGAACAGTCTCCGATCAAACATTTGATTCTAAAAATAGGTCTTGCGCACACTTGTACTGCAAACAACACTAGACCTAGTGATACGACTACAATATGAGTTATATTCGAATAATGCTCGCTTTATAAAAGAACTGCGTGGAAATTTAAAATAGACATTCAATAAAAGATTAAACTAGTTTATTGATGGTATCTTTCAGAGACGATTTCACTGCAACGGATTTATTATTCAATGGTGACGGTTGTTAGTTACTGTTTACTGTAAGATATAGCGCATGCTTTGCTTTACAGTTTTTAAATTATAGTCCAGTTAATCCTACCGTATAAATGTCAATGTTTGGATGTGCAAATTGTACTCAATCACGTCGGAACTCCTGAACGGTTGAAATTAAGAACACAGATGGATTATGGATGGATGGATAGTCTGTAGTAACTTGTTATAGTCTGTGATAACACGTAGGTCTCTTTTGATGAGGAAATAACGGAATCGGAAAATACACAGGTAAATATATATTTAATATCTGCGTAGCACTGCTAGTAATATGATAAATACGAAAGTTTGTCTGCACGCTCTTTTGTGCAAAGCCACGGAAGGGTTCTAGATGTAATTTGGTACAAACACGAGAGGTAGACCAGAGTAGAGACCTAATACTGTGAAGTAAACCCCTCTACAACGCTAAAATCAAAGGAAATTACGTAAAAGTAGTAGAAAATTTCCTTTGATTTTAGGGCTCGTGTGTAGAGGGTTTAATACATATGCTACTTTTCCGGGATAAACAGCACATAAGCTACTATTTTTTGTCAAAATACTAATTTTGACAACGTCAACGACAAACTGACGGTCCTGATACGCTGCTTACTAGATACTTCTATCAAGTCATGTATGTAAATATGGGTGGGTGGACAATGGGTTAGTCTTTAGTTTAGTTCTATTCCAAATTCTACATAGACATAATTGCGAGCACACAAATATTAATTTTAGATTCCCAAATTCAATAAATAATTATTCGATGACTATTTCCGCAACGGTCCACCCCAAAGGTAAACACTCGAGCGCTAACACACCGTTGACGTCATGCTCTAAGAGATTCACTGCGGGCATAAACAAGCTGTGTGGACGTGGCCTAATTAGTGCCAGTGTTTGGGTATTAGGATTATATTTGTTTGAATTAGACGATACGATACATTATGATATTTTGGGGACGAGACCCTATTTTCGAGGTGAAATTCTGAGGTAGCCTAATTAATGAAGGCTCAGAAGGATTTGAACATGTAGTCAGGCGTTTTCAGAACGCAAATATACCTGTCATAGATCTCAGTATGTGTAAATGTGATGCCAATTTATTTTGTTCGAGTAATTTTACTAAATGATCATGACACCATCTTAATTAAAGCGCCATTGCTCATTTTTGTTTGCCTCAAAACAGTTACTAGTGTCGTTTGGTTTTTGAACGATGCGTTTTGCTGTCAGTAACGTCACATGTGTTAGAAAGTTTCTCATGAAAAAAGTGTTTAGTTATAAGTTATAACCAACAAGGGTATCAGCAATCTAATGAACAACAGCTATCTTCAACGCAATGCTGCAGTTACATCGGAAACTGAAGAGAAATGGGCCATGACTACACACAAGACATGGGCGGAGTTGCGTCAAAGCTGCTTACAGAAGCAAAAGATAAAATTGAAGTTGAATAGGTAAGTTTTAGTGAGGTTAAAAGCAAACAGGACCATTTAGCGATCACGACAAATCACCACTAGCTTTCACGGGAAACCAACACGGAATCTTTTGAAGCCATGCGTCCTCCGACTCTCTTATGCATGATAAGGCCCCTAGTCCCAGTACTGGGAAATTTTTGAGGTATTTTTTAAATTGGTATTGTAGTGGTAAGCAATGATTTGGAGTCTTCATGTTCCAATAGCTGCGTATCGCTATGCTGTTGTGTGGCAGGCATGTTGCTTACCATCAGGCACATGTCCTGCTCGTCTCGTTCATTTAAAAAAAATCGTGATTTTCAACTCGAACAATTAACATAACACAGGATTTAATAACGGTCTACGTAATTAAGTGCAATGTTATGCTTACATTTGATGGGATGCTTTTGTTTATGCTTGTGCAACGATAGAACTCTCGTTACCAAATTAGTTTACATAAACATCTAGATGCATTGTCTCCATAATGTTCAATCTGACTTATATCAACGCTATAATTAAAAGTACTCGCATCTGCAGACATTATTGCTCCAATCTCAGACGAGCAAGTTCCAAAATAAGACCTCTGTATGTTTTCCTTCTCCAATTTCAATAAGTAGCCATCTATCTAACTCTGCTATCGGTGAATCATCTTCCAAAAAATAATTATAGAGCCTTGAGTTGGAGGGAAGCCTTGCGTCATAGATACCATCGGTTTTTCAATGTATTGTTTTGCTTTTGAAGCTGTGATGACTTAGTAGCTAGATCGTACCATTTTACAATCCTGAGATTCAAATTTTGGTAGCACTTCTGATTTTATTTCTCCATTTCTTCAAGTACAGATGTATTAATTTGCCATCATCACTGGCTTAATATTTTATTTCTTAACTTATCACTTCACCGCCATTTCGTCTGATGTTAAACACACACTCTCATGTTTATAATATTAATGAGTTGTTATTTTCGTAAACTTGAAAATAGTTCTCCCGCAGCGCGCTAAATCCAGACGGCCACGGCAAGGAGTGTCACTTGATCACGTGACTACAATAGCGTGGTCGATATCGTAGAATCAGCGTTTTGTAACAGACATATCTTTAAACGACAAGCAACATGCCTACTTTCGCTGTGGTAAAATATGGCCCTGATACTCATGTTGTAAGAAAGCGTCCTGAGTCTTAGTAATGAAGACTTCAAGCTACTTATGCTAATGTTTTTGCTGTTGATTATCTTTAGACCGTTATCGGTTTATGGAAAATTTTGATGTGCTTAATGTAACTAATAGATTGCAGGCCCGTGAACAAAATTTATGGGTCATATGATACATCAGGAGACGTAGGATGATAGGAGGGTATAAAGTAATAAGATTCAGCACTATGCCGTCACTTGTATTTTAATTTTATTAACAACGAGTCTACCATACCAAATAAAACTTCACACATTTGAAAAAACGTAAAAATAAGGCCGTGAAACATAGCAAACAGAACGAAAATAAATCCAACGTTAGCGAAAAATTCGAGTTTCATTTTTACGAAATATTTACTTTGCGAACTGGTGTAGTTCAGCTACAAGCCTAGAGTTCGCCTACTCCGGCTCAAAACGTCGTAAACTATAAATTTAAAGTTTTCGCTCCATTTAACTGAGCCATAAGTTTCTTGCATATAAGTTAAGTAAAGTAGACGACCCTAGAGGCTTTAGGATGCAGCTTCTTTGAAATATAGGATGAAATTTCAACGGGGTTCTTATTAAATTGAATAAATCATATTTAGTAAAGTAAGGAGAGCAAATTAATATCAAAACAGAGTGCCTTGTTGACAAAATAAAACATCAACATGGTTTAATTAAGTTCTTGGAAACTCTCGCCTCTTGGAAAATATTCCAAATTGTAGATTCAAACTTCATTTGTGTCTAATGAATGTTTTATAATGTAGATCTTTTATATATTTTAGACTAGCAGCACTCCGTAGGTTTCTATGTATCCTTTTAGACTATAATCTAAATGTGTATCAAAGTTTCAGCCCGATTCTTTTATACTTTTGAACGTTATTGAGCACGTTGTTGTCGATACAAATATTAAACATTTCAGTGTTGTTGACTCTACCCAAAAAAATAGCTCCCTTTTTAAAACATCAGTAAACAGTTTCAAAGTGATACTACTTGAGTTACAAGAAGTAATTAAGGAAATAAATTTTAATGCTATTTTTAATTATGCGACTGCAAGAAGGGTTATGTTTTTTGCGCGTATCTTGTGTGTTTGTAAATCAATTTTTGTATATTGTTTTGCGTGAATCTCTCAAAAGGAAATGTTTCCTTCTAATAATGTTATATTGTACGGGTGTACGGGGCTTAGTCACGATCTATTTCCCCCCTTTGCTTAATTTATTAATAATTTAATTAATGAATTTTTTAACCCCCGTACATCCATACAATATAATATTATGTGTAAAAATCGCAAAAGCTTAAAAACAATGTTTCCTTCAAATATATCCAGTTTGCTCTTGAATATTATAATTCAATGCAATAATTTGAAATCATTATTTTTTAATAATCATCATAATCAGCCCGCTGTTGATTCGTCCACTGCTGAACATAGGTCTCTTCAGTAATACATCACTCAGTACGACCCTTAGCTTTACGTTAGTTACCTCCACCAGCAGCTTTTCGTAAATCGTAACTAATTTTATTTAGTCTCAAGGCGTCTTACATTACACTTCTTGATTTTCGGTCTCCACTCCAGAAGCCAACTTCATTTTTACAACGGAAATTCGAACATAAAACAATATTAATCTATTTTCAACTAGACCATTTACACCTTAACAATAAACAACAGAGGACTACTTATGTGTATGCCAAAGACATGGTAATATGTGTCATATGTTTTTAATTTAATTAAAAGTATTTTTATGCATAATTGAAAAAATAAATATTCTGCACTCCTTCTTCCCTATACAAACCATAAGTGGCCGAAATTGCATACTCCTAATTCTATACAATTTTCTTAAAAAGAGGTAAAAAGCTATGCTCCGCGTTTTAATGCATAAATTATGAATGTGTGAAATGTTACGCCTAGAGTTTCACAGTCGTAAACCCGTCACTTTGCTGTCAAGAAATAATTATTATGTTCACAGACATACTAGTACGAAAATTATGCTCTTACGAGAATGAAACTCAAAGCCGTATTGTGGTGAGCGCGAGATGTATGAGACTCGAAAATCTTGTTACTTCACTTACGCACTTTGCGCCATCTGCCGGCGACATCGATCGCAACGAGATAGGTGTGTTTACTTACTTTAGTCTACATTAAACGTAGTCGAAGAGATAGGGTATCGGAAAAAAAACATTTCATTATTGAAATAATACTAATGAACTACTTCGAGGGTCGTGGGTTCGATTCCCACCCAATGCAAATATTTGTGTGATGAATTCAAATGTTTGCACTGTGTCTGGGTGTTTCTATGTATAATAAGTATGTATTTAGAACTATATAAGTATTATATCAGCTATCTGGCCGCCATAGTACAAGCTTTGCTTAGTTTGGGGTCAGATGGTGTTGTGTGTGAATTGTCCACCAATATATATTTATTTATTTACTTCAAGTTACTCATACTAGACTTAAAGTTAACATTTTTACCGTCATTAACTGTTTAAACTCTTTTGGTAAATAAAAAATGCTATTAATAATAATTGTATTACAGGTTATCTTTGACCTAAGTAGATCGTGATTAGTTGAAAGTTTAATTTTATTTAAAACAGCTAATGACTTTAATGAATTGAGTAAAATAAACGCCACCAGACGTGTTATATTTTAACTATCTCAAAAAAATGCTCAACGCACCCGTATTAGTTTTCACTTAAAAGTGCAAGAAGCAAAACAACACGAAAAATAACCTCAAACAAAGCGACCCTCAGCTCTCCGCACATCAACTTATTAGGGAACTTTCAGTATGTATTCTAAAACCATGTTCTCTAAAAGGTACTGACAAAATGGTAGATTTAATGTCATTCGCGAGCGCGGCCGTTAAGTGGTACAAGAGCTCTTTGAATTCACTCGCAAATAACAAGGATATTTTCCGCATCAGACCCCCGAGTGTTTCAACGTTGACTTACTTACATTTTTTACGTTGATTAATGTATTCTTATTATGGGCTAGCAACGCCCTCCAGTTTCACTCACCTAGTTCGTGTTGATGTAATTTTATCGCGGTTAAAAATGGCTTTTGTATTATAATTCTATTTTACTATTATTACTTGAGGAATAATTACTATCATTTCATTTATTGACAGGTCTCGTGGCTTAGTGGATAGTAACTCTGCCTGCGAAGCCGAGGGTCGTGGGTTCGATTCCCACCCAGTGCAAATATTTGTGTGACGAATTGAAACATTTGTACTGTGTCTGGGTGTTTCTATGTATAATAAGTATGTATTTAGAACTATAGAAGTATTATGTCAGCTATTTGGCTGCCATATTACAAGCTGTGCTTAGTTCGGGGTCTAATCTAGGTTATTATTCAATAAAGATATTAGTATTTGTATAAAATCACATCAAATCAAATCATGCTTTATTTACACACAACATTCACAGTACTAAAACCATTTCCCATAAAATAGTCTACGGCTTATTGTCACTATAAATAATTTTAAAATTTATAATTTACGAGTGTAAATGTCATATTCAGAATTGGGATAGTGACATGTCTGCTGCAACTCTGTCGTGTATGGACAGGCAAGCCTGTCTGCGATAATCGCTAGGATGGCATAGGGGCTGGCCCGCACCCAGCGCACCCATCGAGCAACTCGATCTTCCGCGCAAGCACGGAGTAGCCTCAGCTAAAAATATTGTTCAAATCTTTCTGTCATTTCCCCCCTCCCGCACTTCCCCAAAACCGCACTATTGCATACAAAACATAGCTGTACGGATCCATTGCCGATCATACTCACACAGCCAAATCACTAACAGATAAAAAATAAAGCACCATTCACAAATCTAGCCCCGCCCTCAGGCACAGTATATTATCAAACACCATGGTCCACGTAGACTTGTACTTTGACAGAGGGGAAACGCTGTGTATGCCTACTCCCTTCCGTGTTGCTCGGTGAGCGCGCCAGGGGAAGCGCACCGCTTGCGCATAGTAGCGTCAAAGCTGTCTGTCCTGCGTCCGCAAACCTCCCTGAAGTGCTACAGATAATTGTGTAACAAATTTCAACCGTTTTCACACTTTCACAATTCGTTTAGAGCAAATAGTCTGGATGTTTTCAAAACTATTAATACCTAGGATTTGGGTACCTATGGCCAAAGAGTTTACATATACTACGTTTTTTTTATCTTTTATAGGTTTACACTTGACCGCCATCTCGCCTGATGCTAAACGATGATGCGGTCTACGATGGAGCGTGTTTACCTAGAAGAAACCGATTCACTCTCGATTTGAAGACACAAAGATTGTAACTATTGGGAAAAACCCTCTCAGGCAACGTTCTTATCATATAAGTAGAGTCAAACCTCTTCGTTCGTGTCTTTGGAACATCAACCATGAAACTATGTCGCTTTTTCGAACTACGAGCATTGCGATAGAAAAAAGAGCAAGGTGGTATTATATTTATACCTACAAATAGATATCTAGATAAATAGATTTAAATATAGAAATCGTATAGAGTTGGCATAAACGCTTTACACGAACACTTTCTTGTCGCTCTTGTGGAAGTGTCATACTTTTGTCGCGGCACGTTATTCTGTTGCCATAGAAAGTATTCACGATATCTGCTTACGATTGACACAAACGAACCGTGCGGAAAATCTAATTCTATATGTAGTATATGTAAAATCTTTGGGTATGGCACAATCCACCACGCTGGACAAGTTTAAGTAAGTCGACGACGCATTTACCCGAAAGATGTCAGTAATGCGAATACTCTGGTTTATTCACGATCTTTTTCTTTACCGCTAAAGGTAGTAACAAATCGTTTTCATTATAGCTTATAATATACATACAATTTTGTATTGTAACTTCTATTCCAAAATTATATAGATTATTATTTTAAATAGAGAATTTTTGAAATTTGTTTACTATGTTTCATACATTTAAAATTTTGCTTGTCTTCACGGCTGACGTTGTGCAACACTACGCCTTATAATTTTAAGGTCCTAACCGTTACTAGAAATATCTTTTGGCGAATGCCGTATTTATTTGGAAAAATAAGCAGAGGGCAGAAAAGATTCGAACCAATTAATAATTAAAATAATGACCAATATTTAATTTAAGCCTATCAAATCCTCCTCACAGATTTTGTAACAACCCTACAATTATCGACGATTAAATTTGGACTCAAAGCCCTCGTAGATAAAGATACAATTAATTAGCGGCCTCCTTCTTGATTGAGTTTTCTAAGAATTCCAATTACGCCTTGCCTTAGATACGATTTCACTATCAGCTGACGAAAACTGTTAAATGTATTTAATTAAATTAGAATTTACGCTGAAGTTGGAGTACAAAGCTACGTTGAAACCGTTTACATGGACATAAATAAGGTAAAATAGGTCATCTAGGGAAGCACGTTCTATCGTAGACCGTATTGTCGTTTAATATGAGATGAGATGGTATTGTACTTAACGACCGCGCATGTACACTCTCTTTCTTATAGGTACTCGTATTTCTATTGTGCTTGGTGGCATTCGTTGCAAAAGCTATTCCTGCTGTGGACTATTTTAAATAGGTAGAGGAAGCTTGGACAAGAAGCATAATACGGGCAAAAATAATAATGGGTTTTTTAAAGTAATAGCAATAGATGACTCTACGATACTTATGACCTGTGCAAAGCCAACCCCGTTGAAGTTTCTGTAGCCGCTCACTGGTCAAAAACTGTTTAGTACTTAAAAATTACACGAACAAAAAAGAAAAAAAAACATAAAATTAAAAACAAAACACAAAATTTAAAAATGTGTACAAAATAATAAAAAAAGTATATATGTAGTCCAAACTGAATTGATGACACGACAAGAAGAAGATCAACATGATCAGTTGCTCTTTCTTCTATAGGACTTCCAAAGAAGCAGTATCGTTTTTGGTTGATATTCTAAAGTCACGGACGAAGAGGTTTTGCTCTACCTTTGTGATAAAAACGTCTTCAAATCGCGAGTGAAGCGTTTCTTCTAAGTAAATACGCTCCATCGTAGACCACACCGTCGCTTAACATCAGGCAAGATGGCGGTCAAGTGTAAACCTATACCAGTACAAAAAGCCTGACGGGTGGTGACGCCATGATCCTTCATTTAATGCAAAAAATATAGAGAGCGGTTACTATACGGCTGAAACCACGGGGCACTCCTAGGGCTTAATACAATTTCCGACTTCAATCAAATATTAATATCTGTATTGTGACGATTTTTCTTATAAACTTATAACTTTTTCGCAAATGAAAAACTCGAGTTAAATATACGGTGGTAACATTTATTCCAGCCTGTAATAGCGTACCGTTTTTGCGCCGCGTCGCTTAGAATAGAATGTTTAGATAAATTATTATATTGTGGCAAGAATAACTGACATTTGAAAAGGGCTTCACCCTTTTGACGGGATATTCGAGGACATGCTTTTGTAGTCTATAATTACCTGAGCTACGGCGCCTCGGTTACACGCGTTAAGAGGGAAAATTAGATTCATACTAATATTACAAAAGTGGGACATGGATTGGGTCGGCTTCTAATATAAATATAAATAAATAAGTAGCTTCCCGCAGCTTAACGTTTAACTAAAGTAGTACTAGATTCCCTTTTTCCCCGTGATAAAAATTAGCCTACTTGTTATTCCCGACTACGAATTTATCTATCTAGGTGTGTACCAAATTTCATCTTTGGTAGTTTTTGCTTGAAAAAATACCAAACATCATACATTCACGTAACTATATGTAGATACATAACTTTCATATTCCTAATATTAGTAGGATAAATTTAGACAAACTAATCAAAGCTTGTTTTATGTGTGACAGTTAGCTGAAAATAATCTATATAATTGTACAAACATACTTATGATTCAAATAAATACCTAGACACAGAATAAATTTGTAAAAATTACACAAATATTTACCTTGGGTGAATCGAATTCCATCACCGTAGGCAAGCTCACTACCAACTAAGCCACTACTACAGTATGGGTCGTAAATTACGTCGATAGTTTCGCTATCACATCTTCCAGAGACACATATAGAGGGCTGGTGCAGCTGATAATTTTGCTAAGCGTTTCAAACGGCGAAAATATGTTAACGCCGGAAGCCGCTTATTTATTCTTAGACGTCATTTGAGCCGAAAATAATAGTAGGATCAAAGACTTTACATATACTACGTATAGAGTTGGCACAAACGCTTTACACCGAAAGCACGGATAGCATCTTTATTGCCTTGTCCTCTTGTGGAAATGTCATACTTTTATGTACCTAATTTCATTAAAATCTCTTCTGTAATTTTTGCGTAAATAAGTAACAAACATGCACTACATTCTTAGAAACTATCACGTATATTAATATGACGCAAATGCAATAAATAGTTTATTTATCTATATATATAGAAACAGAAAAATGTATAACACCGTAAAGTTTGGCGTAGCCCTTTTTATTGGAACAGAGATTTTTAAATAAATAGTTAATTTATCTATGTATATCGAAACAGAAAAATTTATAACACCTTAAAATTTGGCGCCGCCCTTTTTAATAGAAACAGAGATTTTTATTTTATCCTTTATTTAGGGTGAATACAGTCTATATTCATAAATCAAGTAAATACGTTACGGTGCATAATGGAAAGCTCTATTTTGTTTACAGCCCCGTTTCGAGTAAGTGGACGTGTTCGAGTCCACGTCACGGTTTATGACTCCCTAACTGAAGGGTCTGTATTTCATGTCCTAACGTCGACCCCATAAAAAGTCGAAATGCAAAACCACGTAAAGCAAGGACGTAAATTGTAGTTTTTGCACTTTAAATACTCAGAATTTGCTAACTCACTTTGGAAACTACGCGGGTGTAACCGGAGGGCGTGGCCATCTAGAGATGCATCAGCCAATGCTGACGCATTACTCGATGGCAAATGGCCATGGTCCCGAGTTTACTCGAAGATTTCTTATCATTCCCGAGTGTGACGCTAGAATTTAATTCACAGCCCACGAAAAATCTGTCTGAGCACGCCAACAGAAGTTTTCACTGCAAAAATATTATTCTATGATTGTGTGTTATTCCAGGTTACGAGTATATTTTGTGTTCCAAATTTCAAGTTGATCCTTTCTGATGACTTTACGTGATTGATCATCAAACATACAAACTTTTACATCTATACCAATAAATAAAAATAAAGTGTCTGCATGTTTAGATTCAAGATAATATATAAAAAAAGTGACACATTTTAAAAGAAAATATCCGGCGCGAAATGGAAGCCATCCCTGAGTCCACCTGCCGAGCGGTCATAAACAATTTTACTGTTCGATTGAATGAGTGCCGTGAACGCGAGGGTCTACATTCGGACAATATTATTAAAAAAAAACTCAAATTGTATATTTCAATAATTAATAAACATTTTTTCAATACACTGCTTACTTTTTTTTATCGATCCACTAAAAATAAACTTTCTTTTGAGACACCTGTAGTATCATACTAACAGACTATTACTTATTAAGTTGAAAGTATATACGATACCTACTAATCGACGTGGTTGAGCAACAAACGTTTAAAAAAAGTCAAACTTACGCGTTTATAACATTACTAGCAGTACTCCACGGGTTTACCCGCGTAGTCCCTGTTCCCGCCGATTGCCCGGGATACAAAGCAGCCTATGTGATCTTATTGACTATTATCTAACTGTGATCCAAATTTCAGCCCGATCCGTTCGGACGTTTCGACGTGATTGAACAACAAACATCCATAGGTTACATCTTCAAAAGCCTTGCCGAGCGCTTGGTCGACGCGACTCGTGACCAAAATGCTGGCGTTTATTTGACCCAACGCATAAGCATTTCCATTCAGCGTGGCAATGCCGCCAGCATTCTGGGTACCCTTCCGATTGGTAGTGGGCTTGAACATCTGGATTCAGGCGTGTTTAGTGTAAGTAGTTAGGTGTGTAGCGTTGTGTAGTTCTCATTGTATTTTAGTTTTATTAACCACACAAAATTCACCACACCACACCCACTGTGAACTATGACGCGTCACTAAAAATGCCGCGAATTCGAAATTCCAAAAATAAATTACGCAAAGACTAAATAGGTTTTTTTTAATGAATGGTTCTTTGTGGATTAGCCTCACAATTCTGCCAAAGAGACGTTAGATGATAGGCCGTCTAAATATCTTTATTTTTCGTTCAAAAATAGCTTTATTTTTCGTTCAAAAAATAAATCCAATCCAAAAGAACGTATAAAACAACAAGTGTCATAGAAATATAAACTATAACATGGTAAAAATAAAGTTTAAATGCTAATGAAAATTTTGCCTAGATCTGTTCTTCCGGGCCGCAACAGGGACTCTGTCCCTAAAAAAAGATCCATACGTTGATATTTATAATATCAGTAGGATAAGAAATAAATAATCTTGCTATTCAATTCAATTCATTTATTCGAACCATTATTTCAAAAGAACACTTGGTAACGTCACTTACAATAAAATTATACATAAATAATCTGTGTATGTAATAAAATAATACTAAAGAATAATGTCAAATAAAAATAATCAGCTGTAAAGGGGCCTTGTCATTTAGGTGCAGCTGTAAAAAGGCTTTGTCATGGTGAAAAAAACAAATTATCCAAACAATGAATACATACAGTAGGTACTTAAACAAATTTACATTAATGTTTAGTATTATTCCACTTTACTCGATAGTTCTGATTTTGACATATTCCTTTTCCAAATATTGCTGTCCTTTACAAAATCATCTACAGTGTAATATGCTTTGCTCATTAGGTAGTTTTTTATTTCGGTTTTAAACCTAGTTTCATTGAGACCTTCCACTTGTGCAGGTATTAAATTATAGAAGCGAATACCATTACATTTGAAAGAGTTAATGGTTTTCTGTAGTCTGCATTTAGGAAATACAATTTTATTTTATGATGTGCTTTTGGATTCAAATCAGACATTTTCTGCAGTCGAGTACGGTTTTTCGCACACATACATTATACTTTCATAAATGTATAACGACGGGACTGTTAGTATATTTATAGTTTTAAACATCTCCCGTAATGATTTTCTAGCAGACAGATTGTACAGAGCACGGATTGCTCTCTTTTGTAATATAAAATTGAATTTCTATCCGCGGCCGATCCCCATAATAAAATCCCATAGGACATAATACTATGAAAGTATCCAAAATAAACAAGTCTAGCTGTTTCCACGTCAGATATTTTCTTAATTTGACGAACTGCATGGGCAGCTGAACTGAGTCTATCAGCTAGTCTCTCTATGTGAGGACCCCACTGCAGCTTTGAATCCACTGAAATGCCCAGAAAAAGAGTAGATTGTACGGGTTCGATCACTTTATCTTTCAGTCTAATATCAAGTTTACAGCCCAGTACATTGCATAGCGTAAACTTTATACATTTAGTTTTATTTGGATTTAGAACTAGATTATTTGCATCGAACCATTTGTATGTGATGTCCAAAATTGCGTTTACTTCTGTGAAATCATTTATTCCTCTTTTAACCTTAAAAAGAAGTGATGTATCATCAGCGAACATAACTATTTCTACGTTTTTATGGTTTTTATCATAAAGGTAGATCATTAACGTATATAAGAAACAATAAGGGTCCAAGGATGGAACCTTGAGGTACACCATTTTAAAAGGGACTCATTTGATTGCACACCGTCAATTTCAACTATCTGTACACGATCTTTAAGATAAGAAGACATAAAATTTAGAGCTGGCTTCGATAGCCCATAGAACTGTAGTTTCTTCAAAAGAGTATCATGATGAACGCAGTCGAAAGCTTTAGACAAGTCACAAAACACACCCAGAACATCGTGATGATCTTCCCAGGCACTTAAAATATAATTATTTAGTTCAACGCCTGCATCAATAGTGGAACGTCCTTTGTGAATCAAATTGGTTGCTATGTAATAGGTTATTAACATTAAAGTAAGATAGAAGTTGATTGCATATAAGTTTCTCAAATATTTTACTAAGGCAGGGTAATACAGAGATGGGTCTGTAATTGCCAGGTTCGTTTTATCTCCAGATTTGAACAGTGGTATAACTTTGCTATATTTCATCATGTCAGGGAATGTGCCACCTCTAATGCACTCGTTGAACAATTCCGCTAAGTAAGGAGCAATGCTATTTATAATTCCATCAAGTACTCTTACTGATAATCCCCATAAGTCCTCCGTACTCTTTACTTTAATGTCTTTGAATGTTTTAGTATTGTAATAGCAGTCACTTGGTGAAATTCAAATGTAGATGAAGGGCACTTAACGTTTTCTTTTAACATTTCTTCAGCAAGTAAGGGGACGATGTTAAGTGCTTAGTTGTTTCAAGGGATATCAGCAAAATAAGTCCTGAAAGCATCTACTATTTCCGATTTTCTTGTAGTTACTCTTTCACCAACCCGAAGTGCGTTTATCTTTTCACGACTTTTAGATCTCCCAGTCTCTTTGTTTATAATCTTCCACGTGTTTTTTATCATGTTATTAGAGTTTTAATTTGATCTCGAATAAATATTGTTTTAGCTTGTATACATGAATTTCTGAAAATTTTTGAATATTTATTAACATAGTTTTTTGTTGCATCATCATTGCAATATGTCTTTAGTTTATATAAATTATACAAATTGTTTCGACTTTTAAATAGTCCCGGTGTAGCCCATTCAGCGAACTTAGGTTTTGCGTTAATATTAATTAATTTCGTCTGAAAGATACTATCAAATTGTGAACTTAACATTTTAAAAAAATCAGCATAGTTTTGATTAGGGCTGTCGATTGTCATATCGAAAAAACTTTTGGAAAAATGATTACCTATCACATTATTTAAAGCTGATATGCGAGATAACGTAATAGGCCTAATAAGCACCTTGTCTTCTGCCCTTTTATACAAGCAGGAAGGCAAATGCTCAGTCCCCTATGGTCTGAACGCAAACAATCCAGGACTTCAGTGTGCAGATATTCACAGTTGACAAAGACATTGCCAATACAGGTTGCAGAACTACCTTTCTTAGTTACTGCCACCCTTGTTGGTTCAGTGAACACTTTTTAAATTAAAAGATTGGCATAACATTAGTATATTGCTCTTAGTACGTGATTCCAAAAGTATGTCTGTGTTGAAGTCTCCACACATCACTATCTGTTTACTTTTCTTTGAAATTTTACTTAGTGCTTCTTCTAAAGTAGTAAGGAAGATCTCAATGTCAGCACTAGGCGGTTTATAAACACATACAACAATATGATTATCCAACTCAATGCATGCTAGTTCACAATGTCGTTCCACGGTAATTTTTCTATATCTTTTCGACACTTAAATTTTACACTATTATTGACAAAATTATGCAACCACCGCCTATCGCGAATTTTCTATAGAAAATACTACCAATTGTATAATTGTTTAGGCAAAAGTTCAATTCATTTTTGATAGCCACGTCTCAGTAAAACAAATTACTTCATAATTTTTTGAGCTTTCAAGGAATAATTCTATTTCTTCTAATTTACCTAACAGTCTATTTATATTCTGGTACAAAATGTTAATAGAGGTTTCTTGAACCTTATCAATAGTAGTTGCTTTGTTGCAAGGGGCCTATTATATTGCGACGCTTTGCTGAAACATAATAATGCCTCCCTGTTGTCAAGTTTGTCAGTTTAAAAGATGACTGTCAGTTATTACAATATTTGTCAGGTTTTGAGATTTCCTGGTTTGCTCATTTAATAATGTGAAAACAATCAGTTTGGCTACTTTAATTTTTAAACGACGGACTAGAAATTGTTTTCCGTTAGATATAACAAAATTGTTTATAAAATTATTTATGTCGAATAATACAAAGTCTCCTCCTTTGTTTGAAATGAGGTTGTGCAAAATTACATTTAAAGTATATATTTTCGATTTTGCCTTTCACTCAATGATGTCGAATACGGAAATGTACACAACACTATTTTTCCAACCGTTCCTGAACTGTGAAAATCTACTAATGATTCTATACAATTAATAAGATCCTTTTTTGTAGTACCCAATGAATTACCCATCATTATTACAACATTTGATTTTTGCTTAAATTTGCTGTCCACAACTTTAGCAATTAGTTGTTGAAAATTTACATTTGTAATACATGTGTTAGAAAATTTACTATCATTATTTATACTGTTGAAAATGTTTCCAAAACCTATGCCAATTCCATCAGAAAAAGTTCAACTTTGCCAATTTTAATGTTTTTCTATTTCACTAAAATCATGTTCAGTTTGTTGACAAGTCTCTTGAATCACGTCAGCATTGGTAGTCATCTCTGTTGTTGTATTTAAGTTAGATTTCTTGTTGTTACACAGTACTGATGATGATGTAATGTGGTCGGGACGTATCATAAAGGATAAATCATGTGTGGGAGTCGTTGTTGTGTCAGACAATAAGTCTGTAGCTGAAATCGAGTATCGTTGCTTAGATGGACTCGGACCTATTAGACTATTCATCGCACCTATTAGCTGTTCTATTTCTCTTTGTGCTATGCTATATTTATTCTTCAAATCTTTGAGTTGCTGTTCTAATCTATTTATCGTTATAGCATTCTCATCATAGCGTTGCTGAATAGTCATTATGGTGATTCTGTCATCTCTGATCACTTCCTTTAACTTAAGCTTGTCTTTGATGAGTTCTACATTAGATCTATGATTATATTTTAAGTGCTTCTTGCATTTTATTATCATTCTTTTACTCTCAAATATTTTTTAAGTGAGTTTCTTCCTTTAATTAAGTTGACATCATTATTTTCAGGGTCAAGCTATCATTTTCCACTGTCAGATCGATGGTTTCCATCATTTTAGGTTTGTTATTGTCTTCCAGCAATTTGTTGTACAAGCATAATATATTTTCTCTATCTTTTCATTTTGTATAATTCTAAACTTTTCAACATCATATTAGCTTGACACAGTTGGCTTTGTAAGTCTTTTATTTTTATGTGCGCTTCTTCTAATTCAATATTTCTATTTTCGCTTATATTAATTATGTCCAGTAGTCCTTGTTTTTCCTCTTGCAATTGATTATTTATCTCTTCGAGATTTCTCATGTCGTTTTTCAAGCGTACATTTTTGTCCAAAATTATTTTAATCTCAACCTCACCTTCATCTCTTTCTTGTAATAGAGTTTTATTATAACTCTTACAATTTTGTAAATCGATCAAAGTTTCTTTCAGTTTTGTTCCATTTCACGTAAGCTATTCTGTCTAGTCTTCATATTAGCAATTAAATTAATATCGATTTCAGTGAAATGATTCTACGTCGATTAAATTTATGGTATATCTATTTAATTCACCTTTTATTGGTGTCAATGCGTAACAAAACGAAAATTCGGAGCGTTTCGGAATATTCTGTACCAATAAAAACTAAAAAAGATAAAATCCGAAGTTATTGGTGTCAAACTATGATTTTCGTCAGTCCATCAAGCATCAGTATTTTTAATCTGTGCTGATTGTTCCGCTCAACGTCAGTTATTTGTCATATGTCACACGTTGATATCTAATGTCAAAGTTGCATGAATTTTATTTGAAGGCGGGTTGGAAAATAAACAAAGCGGATATATAGTATTTAAAGTACGTGATTGGTTCTTTCTCAGTGTTTCAGGACAATTTCCAAAATATAATTCCGTTATACTGCAACAACAAAAGAGAATTCATGTAAAAAACATAATTTTACGTGTATATTTGGTGTTACAATTACCTTTGTGATGACTCTTCAGGATCGATAGTTCTTCCGATATAATACTGGTACTGTATATCTTCGTTAAACACTTTTTTCAATTTATTTTGTCGGACTGAATAACATAACAAACAACTCGTAGCTGTGTCCAACCGGAACTCTATTATTGATGTACAAATTCATAGTAAAACTTATTTACAATTCTGTCTGAATTCCTTTGACGTCAGAAACATTGCAAATTTCTATACAGATCGACTTGACTGAAGCATTGAAAACTTTTTGGTTCGCGTAAGCTTTGCGGAAAAGTTTCAAATCCAGGAGTACTTTTCTCTCGTCCCTTGAACCGGTGACATCGTTTAGAAAATGAAAATAACTAACTTCAAAGTAATATCTGAAATTCTCAAAGCGTAATAACTCCGATTGGTGGTAAATTTACAGGTATAGATAGGTATTGCTTAACAGTATCTTTATTGCTTTCATTGTAGATTTTTTTTTGTATTGTAGAAAACGCACATGGACCACATAGAGCAAGCACATTTTTTTTTGACTATAATAGGTTCGCACTTGACCACCATCTCGCCTGATGTTAAGCGATGATGAGATCTACGATGGAGCGTGCTTACCTAGAAAAAACCGATTCACTCTCGATTTGAAGACACCAAGATTGTAATCATCGGGGAAAACCCACTCAGGCAACGTATTCCACAACCTAGACGTTCTTATCACAAAATTAGAGTCAAATCTCTTCGTTCGTGTCTTTGGAACATCAACCATGAAACGATGTCGCTTTTTCGAGCTACGAGCATTCCGATAAAAAAAAGGGCAAGGTGGTATCAAATCATGCAAACCAGTCGCACACTCTCCGAAGTGTATCCGATAAAAAAACCGATAGGCTAGCAATTTTTCGGCGATGTTCAAGACTTTGAAGTCTTTTACGCACAAAAGTGTCATTGCCTATGAGCCTTTTGGCATGTCTCTCAATCGATTCCAGAGTCCCCAGCTGATACTTAGCCGATCCATCCCAAAGGTGCGAACAGTACTCCATACAGGAGCGAATCTGTGCTTTGTATAACGTGAGCAACTGTTCAGCAAAGAGCCTTTCTTAAAGTCGTGTTGGCCAAACCACGCAGGTACTCCACAGATAAGCTCTACGAAGAGGCATCGGTCCTTAGAGTTTGCCAACGCTTCATTATGCGTGCTGTTGCTAAGTGGCACTCTTTGTCTGCTGGCATGGAACAGAGCAGACACAATCGTTCACGAGACTCACACCTTCCGAAAATTAATACTGCTTTTGCTGCTCTCTACTCCTATATTTCCTATATGTATATACAATTCAGTCTGTAATCTAATTGAAATCAGTAAATATACTTTCTCTGAATGCAAACTAAAAGTGTTAAAATGGCTAGCACCGCTTTCTAGTGACCAAATTAAAAGACTCTTCACCCATACAGAGATGATCCGTAAAGAGATATTCCCACTGACTAATTCATTTCCTCAACACCCATAGATCAATCATAACAAGAACAAAATTAAAAATTTTGATTAACCCTCTACTAAACGACTACCTCGGATTTGTTATCTGTAAACATTCTACTAGTCAAGCCCTTTCATTTGATACCCATATTAAGGGAGTTGTGAAAAAATAAATGTATTTCGCCATTTTGTGGTAGCGGCCATATTGGATTTGAAATTTATCATAGTGCTAAGTATTCTACTAGTCAAGCCCTTTCATTTGATACCCATATTGTGGTAGTATTGAAAAAAAATATATAATTCGCCATTTTGTGGTGGCGGCCATCTTGGATTTGAAATTTGTGATTATGTATTGTATTCTACTGGTCAAGCCCTTTCATTTGATACCCATATTGAGGTAGGTTGTTAAGAAATATGTTGTCCGCCATTTTGTGGAGGCGGCCATCTTGAATCGATATTAACCAAACATAGCTGAGAACATCGGCACGGATATCAACCTTCGAATAAAAAAAACCGCATTGAAAGCGGCCCATCCGTTTGAGCTCTACGGTGCTACAGACAGACACACACACAAACAGACAGACAGACAGACAGACAGACAGACAGACAGACAGACAGGCAGACAGACAGACAGACAGACATCGACGTCAAACTTATAACACCCCTTTTTTTGGTCGGGGGTTAAAAACACTCTCCCTCAAATACATACGCACACAAAAACTTTATGCAGTTAATTAGTCTACATTCGGATAAATAAGCTCACGCATCCTTTATATTCTTAATCTAAGATGGTAAAATTGTTTTTGTGTGAAATATCCACCAATTTTTATATTTATTATGTCACCAAACAGTACTGTGCAAACATTACTGTGTTCCGGTTTGAGGAAAATGTTTCTAAAGAAATTACTGGGCTAAGAGATGAAACATCTTATATTGTTTTTAAGCTTACGCGATTTGAACACATAATGTTTATAATGTACAGGACTTAATCACGATTTAATTCATTGTTTAAATACCTCGACGTTTCGGCAGCGTTACAACCGCCGTGGTCACGAGAAGACTGTGAAACAATGAATTAAATCGTGATTAAGTCCTGTACATTATAAACAAAACACCTTATATCTCAGGCTAAAGAGTGCAGGTAATTATTTAAACTCTTCATGTTCCAATAGCGGCATATCACTGTTGTATGGGCAGGCACGTTGCTTACCATCAGTTACATGTCCTGCTCGTCGTTGTAGAATGACAAGTCATTCTGTACTATAGAAAAATCTAGAACTTAGGATTATCTAGAATGGTGGAATGTTAAACTGATATGCTTTTATAGGGTTCCGTAGCCAAATGGCAAAATACGGGACCCTTACAGATTTGTCATGACTGTCTTTTTTTTTTAAATAAAGAATGACGAGACGACAGGACATGTGCCTGATGGTAAGCAACATGCCTGACACATAACAGCACAGTGACACGCAGCTATTGGAACATGAAGAGTCCAAATCATTACCTAGTACTGCACTGCGCTCGTCACCCAGAGATCTAAGATCTTATATCTCTTAGCCCTGTAATTTCTCTGGAAACATTGTCTGTCTGTCACAACCACTTTTCTCCAAAACAATAAAAACTATACTATTGAAACTTGGTAATGAGATGTAATCTGTAAACCGCATTAAGATATTGATACAAAATATAGAAAAAATAAAAAATAAAAGTTAGGGGTGTCCCATATTTAGAACTGAAACTCAAAAATTTTTTTTTGATCAAAACTTTACGTGTGGGATTTATATGGATAGGTCATCAAATCTGATATTGAGGTTCCAAACATTTTTTTTTTCTAAACTGAATAGTTGGCGCGACTATATTTTATGTTACTTGCTGATACGGAAGCCTTCATCGGCGAGTCCGACTTGCACTTGACCACTTTTATTTATAGTAAACAGTGAAGGGACGAGCAGGAAATACATTGGATGGTAAACAACACGCCTGTCTATAACAGCACAGTGTCACGCAGCTATTGGAACATGAAGAGTCCAAATCAATACTAAACACTACACTGCGCTCGTCACCCATGGACACAAGATGATTTATCTCTAAGCCTTGTAATTTACCTTGAAACATTTCCCTTCAAACCGCAAAACAGTGATGTTTTTACGGGACTACTTGGCGATAGAACAACTAACAAAGTTGTGGTACTTAGGCAGACAAACTCTGTAGCGAGTCCTTCAAATACAAAATAATGTGTGTACCGTTGTATTCATCACTATAAAAAAGTTTTACTGCGGTACTAACCATGAAACCGCCAAATGGAAATCAGTCGTTTCTTACCTTTTGTTTAGTCTTTTCTTTAAAGTGTCTTGGAATACGGTATTTGACAATGTTGAAAATATAGCATAAAGTATGCTAATCTTATCAGATGATACATTAAATAAACATATTTCACTCTATTTTGGAAGATATAGTGTGTATTTTTTGTGAAATACGCCAATGAAAATTTTAAAAAATACTGAGTTTTTATCTTCGACGTAAACGCACTATTACGGATAGCAACGCTGGTGACGTCATACGCCAGTAAATATGTCATCTTTAGTAAACGGTTTCTTTAAGAACAGTGATTTATTTACTGGCGTGTGACGTCACGCGCGTCATATGACCAGTCACAGCGCGGCGGGCTTTTCTAACTTTATACTTTAAACATTTATTTTTAATGTTAAAACAGTGATTCATGCGGAAATATTCATGTGGTATGTACATTATGTAATCAAAAATCATTTAAACAGTTTTACAAATTTTGTCAAATACCGTATTGAAGAGCTCTGTTTTCGTGGTTGGAACGTTCTATTAGAAAAAAAAACTAAAATCTTAAATGTGAAATTTTGGATTTTTATTGCCTAATCACGTCGAAACGCTTGAACAAATACGATTGTAATTTGACACATATTTAGATTAATGTTATTGGAATAGCATAGACTACTTTTCGTTGCAAAAACTTACTAGAACGGGAACTAAACGAGGGGGGTGCTCCTAGTTGTTGTTTATTAATAATACTAATGTTGTAGTTGCTTACTAATATTATAAATGTCAATGTCCGGATATTTGGATGTTTGTTGCTCAATCACGTCGGAAGGGATTGGGCTGAAATTTGGAACACAGTTAGATTATACAGCCTGGAAGAACAAATAGACATATACCGCATCGTCGCTTAATATCAGGCGAGATGGTGGTCAAGTGTAAACCTATAAAAGTTAAAAAAAAAAAAAACTCTTTATTGTTCACACCAAAAGAAAAACAGAGTTACAGACAAAGAAAAACAATAACAGCTAGTGCTACAACAGGCGGTCTAATCGCTCAAAGCGATTTCTTCCAGGCAACCTTTGGGTGGAAATGGTTTTTGATATTTTTAATAGCGGGGTGTGCCAATCAGTTAAAATACAAATTACTACAGTACTGGCTAAAATGTAGAACGAAAACATCGTAAGGAAACCGGTATGTTCGTGCCACATCTTACGAGGGCAAGTGTCATTCGTTGAAACTTGGTCAGCTTAGTGGATTATGGTATGGACTCTTTCGTTGTAAGACAAGGCCCTGAGTCCCAGCAGTAACATTAAATGGGCAAATATTTACGAATCTAGTACGCATAGATTAGTTTTTGCCCGGGGCCTTCAACGCCCAATTTACTTATTTTATTAGAGAAATCATAGTCTGGACCACGCGCGTTCATATATCACCTGTTGAAAATTATACTATAAAGGACATACGGACTAGCATTCATTTTTAGGTAAATAGAAAATAAGTTTTCAATTCGCTCGTTAAACACAAATTCAATGCCATAAAACATATTACTAATTTATTAAAACCGCTGTGTAATAGCTATTAAATTTCCATAACAATTTCAATCCATTATTGGATAACGCGTTAAGAAAAAGATCATTTACTTTGATTCAAGCCCTTTGTAAACTTAGAACTGACCCAAATTAAAATGTCGAGGCAGAGACGCACTTAAGTACAAGTTACGGGGTACAAGGATTCACTTTGTTGCAGGACGCACATTTTTAAAAAGATTTAAATTACCTGTGTGGGTGATGATGGAGAATAATAGAGAGAATTCACACGGTGTAGTATTTTATTAGTATCCAAACAAAATATAATCGGAAACAACATTGATATGAGAGAAGAGATGTCGTAGTATGGCCAGGCAGCAGTCCGATACTGTGACTCGTATTAGGTACTCTGTTAACGTTGTGTAGGGCCAGGTAGCTGTCCGCTATATTCATTAGAGTAGCCTACGAATGTATTGATCGGTTCACTGGTCAATAAACGTTAGCGTGTTCTAATTCTACCGTGGCGCCATCTATTGACGTTCGACGGAGCTTCACTACAGTACTGTTTACTTGTGTTATACTTGGTTATTGTTTGTATGCTTTGTTTTGTATGTATGGTACGCTATAGCTCCATTAATTTTGAATCACTTTTGGTGATTTGTTTTTGTACGTTAGAAAATACTTTATTTAGATGTATTCCCATATAGACATTTGACCAAAATCGGTGTTATGATTTTTGAAATATCAACAAAAAGCTTTTTTTTCTTCATTTATACGGATGACGTAGTCATAGCTTCTAATGAGATTTTGTAAATCGTCTAATTTCAAATTGAAGTCAGTTATTACTTTTTCGAAGAAAATTAATTATTACTTGTAATTTTTTTTACGACACTTACGCTAGACGCCACCTTTCCTGATGTTAAACGGCGATGTGGTCTAAAAGAATTAAGGCCTGTTCAAATTTAACCGGTATTCGCTGAGACAATAACCGAGTGGATAAGCGGCAATATTAACGTTCACACCAAACCCGATGTTGCCACCAGTGATAGCGGAACGTTTCGCCAAACAAGCAAAAAACCGCCTACCCAGGCGGTACGTAGCGCTTTCGTTCTAGGCGCGGAACTTCATACAAGTGGGTAGAAGTAAATACCGCGCGTATCCCGCGCGTATATACCGCGCGTATCCCGCGCGTATATACCGCGCGTATCCCGCTCGTTTATTCCGCGTATATACTGCGCGTATCCCGCTCGTTTATTCCGCGTAATACCGCGCGGGATACGCGCGGTATTTACCTCTACCCACAGCTGTAACGAATACCGCTCCCGTTGGAACAGGTCATAAGTAGTAATTATGTACATGAAGCCCAATTTTTATCATCACTGCTAGTAGGTACGTACATGGTGTTCTCAAGTTTATAATTCAGCAACCTGGACAAGTGTGGGTGTCTCTTGTTTTTATCTCATGTCTTTCTGTGAAATTTTCACTTTCCTCACTATGATTTCCGTCCGATGAAGCCAAAAGTGGTAATAAAAATATCTACACCTGTACCTGAAAATACGTATATAGCCACCTACAATCAATGGTGTACGTAGGATTCAACCCTATGATCCTTTGTAAAATTCTGTCTTCTTGCCATAACGGCTTGACAGAGTATAAATAAAATTAGTTTTGGTATACTCTTCATTAATTTAATGGGGTTAACATGTTTAATTTGATATTTGATTTTGAAATAAAGCCTTTATTGAAACCAATAACATACGATACTAAAGTAATGTAATTGAAATGTTATTGACGTAGAAAGAGTTTATTTTATATATTCAACTAGATGTCCGCCCCGGTTTCGCCCGTGGTACATTATGTAGCACTCATTGGGATCCCGTACATATACAACGGTGAAAGGATGACTGAAATCGGTTCAGTAATTCCTGACAATATCGTTTTCAAACAAAACACCTCTTCAGGTACCTGCTACGCCACCTGTCGGAAATTGGTCGTGCCAACTCAGATTCAGAACAAATTTGATTAGCAAAGGTTTATTATATTCAAGAGGTGTTTAATCTGTGATATTCAATGACGCAATCTTAGACACATGCTGTCATGTGTCATGTCAAAGCACGAAACGTACGAAAACTCTCAATAAAAGTAGTCAAGTGCTTCCGTAGCAGCAAGTAACATAATACAAAAGTTGTACTTCGTTGTTACTATAATCAGTGTTTTAACAATAGTCAAATCATGACGTATTAAAATAAAACTACTTGCTAGATTTCATTCAAATTTTCGTTGATAGTTTACATGGTAACGTACATCATACACTTTTTTTATTTTGATGGTGACACACTTTTTACCACTTTGGAAGAGTCTCTCGCGCAAACTATTCAGTTTAGAAAAAAAAAAAAATGTTAGAAACCTCAATATCATTTTTGATGACCTATCCATAAAAATACCCCACACGTATGGTATTGATAAAAAACAAAAACCAATTCCTAAGTAGAGAGATACTCTCATTGCATTGTTAATTTACAAAAAAAATTGCATCTGATTCGGATTATTATACAATCTGAATTAAATATTCACTTAAGTCAAGGAACTTTTGTGTGATTATGTCTTGATCGAACTGCGCCTTTCACCAAATCGTAAGTAGAGGTTATATCTCTCTATATATAAAAATGTTATGTTGGTTTGTGTATGTTCGCTTCAAAAACTCAAAAAGTTCTGCACCGTTCGAGCTGAAATTTTACAATGATATATAATCCAGGATTGTTTTTATCTAATTTTTTGCATCACAATGTGCTACAGCGAAGTGTGGCAGGGCACTGCTAGTATTTTATATTGTATCGGCTATCTGGGCATCATAGTTAAAGCTTTTCATAGTTTGGGGTCAGATGGTGTTGTGTGTCAATTGTTCATGTACTTAAATGTAATATTGATATGACGAAAGTCTTTAACCAGTGCGTGTTGCCAGTGATGGCTTATGGAACTGAGACGTGGTCCTTAACTGTGGGCCTCATAACGAAGCTCAAAGTCACACAGCGAGCTATGGAGAGGGCTATGCTCGGAGTCTCTTTGCGCGACAGATTCCGTAATGAGGATATTCGCAAAAGAACGAAAGTGGCCGACATAGCTCAAAGAGTAAGCAAGCTGAAGTGGCAATGGGCAGGCCACATCGCTCGCAGAACCGACAACCGATGGGGAAGAAAGGTTCTCGAGTGGCGACCACGTACCGGAAGACGCAGTGTTGGACGGCCTCCCACTAGATGGACAGATGCCCTCACAAAGGTCGCTGGAAACCGCTGGTTGCAGGTTGCGCAGGACCGTTCGTTGTGGAAATCTAGGGGGGAGGCCTATGTTCAGCAGTGGACGTCTTGCGGCTGATGATGATGATGATGATATATTACGTAAAGTTACGGCTGGTCTAATCGGGCGAACGGCGACTGCCGATCAGGAGCCCCCGGGTTCGAATCCCACCACGCGCATCACTGTCTTTTCGAAGTCATGTGCATAATGCCGCTAACTTAAAAACGGTGAAGGAAAACATCATGAGGAAACCGCCATGCACCTAGAATCTTTCGAGGTCATGTGTCATCCACCAACCCGCACTTGGCCAGCGTGGTGGATTTTGGCCTTAAACTCTCTCCTTGCGGGAGAAGGCCCGAGTCCCAGCAGTGGGAACATTTAGTGGGCTGCATATATATATGCTTATGTATGTACATACTCGTATTAAAAAAACAGGTCTTGCCGTTTTTACACAACAATTTTAAGGCGATCTGATATTTTTTTAATGACGTTCAAATGAAGTATTTTTTTTATAATTAAGGGTGAATGGGCAGTTTTTAACAATATATAGATTGACGAATCGACGAGAGGTACAAAACATGGACTTTAATGCTAAAAATACGTCTATCAGTAGAAAAAGCGCCCCTTTATTATCCTTGAGTACATCCCCCGCCCCGCCGTGGAAATAAAATGACGCTGTGATATTCCTCTCACTGAGCATTCAAATTAAATTTTATTAGCTCGATTTAATTAAGAAATGTTTTAGAAAGAGGAAACAAAAATGTTTGTGCAACGAAAAGTATCCCTGATATCTGTTTAGATAGGATAATGGATGTGGTGAAAAGGGTACTTAGTTAGTGGTAGACCAATTTTTGCATTAAAAGTTTTAATTTAAGCTGCACGAGGAAAAAACTTAGTATTTATTAAGGGCAATCTTTTCAAAGAACTTAACTTTTCATTATAGGGCTTAGAGATATAATATCTTAGATCTTACGAGCGCAGTGCAGTGCTGGGTGATTTGGACTCTTCGTGTTCCCATAGCTGCGTGCCACTGTGCTGTTATGTGGCAGGCGTGTTGCTTACCATCGGGCACATGACCTGCTCGTCTGGTCACTCTGTACAATAAAAAATGGCAGTCATAGGAATCAAAGATCAAAGGTCGTAGATGGCCATGCTCATGGGCGCGTCCACCCGCGTAGTTTCACAAGTAAGCCATCAAATTCTGAGTTAAGATGTTTTTACTTCTATCGCCAGTTTCTATGACTGCCCTTTTTTTTATTGTATAGAGGGTCCAGACGAGAAATGCTCCCTTCCTTCCACTCGACACCACCAAAACGACACCATCGGTGGTGTCGTTTGGAATCTCTAGTCCATACGACACCACCCTAGTGATGTTCTGTTCCGCCATTAGTTTTTATGTATTTTATGTCGTCAGTATTAGTATTCATGTCCATTGTGAAAAATTAAAATATTCGGACGGAAAGACAATAATATGCAAATCGCAATGAACAATGTCAAGATGACCATTTGAGTGACAGATAAATATAAACTTTATCAAATGACATACCGCATTAATGAAACTGCTTGAACTTAATTGGAGTTTTCATATCAACAACTTTGTATGTAGGTAACCTCACTATTAGTCGGTGGTGTCGTATGGACTAGTGATTCCATACGACACCACCGATGGTATCGTTTTGGTGGTGTCGAGTGGAAGGAAGGAAATGCTCACGCATTTCTAGATGGCCAATGGCCGTGGAAGATTTCTATTTATTCCCGATACACAGCCCCCAACAAATCTGTCTATTACGCACTAAAATAAAAATTAAAACCTTTTTTCTTTGAGGTAAGCCTTCTGGGTTCATATCACAACGTGCTAATATCGGCAGTAGTTTGAAGTCGCAGCGTGGTAGGACGTGCGCTGTGGGCGCATGGATTTAGTATTAAGCTCATAGATTTCTTTTTTTTTTTATTCGACGTCTTCGATTAAACTCTTTTTTAGACCTTTTTTGGATAAGAGAAATCTTAAGAGATTTTTTGGATGCGAGAAATCTTAAGAGATTTTTTGGATGAGAGAAATCTTGAGAGATTTTTTGGATGAGAGAAATCTTGAGAGATTTTTTAGATAAGAGAAATCTTGAGAGATTTTTTGGATGAGAGAAATCTTGAGTGATTTTGTAACCGATATGATAATACTACTCATATTATAAATGTCAGTGTTTGGATGATCGGATATTTGGATGTTTGTTGCTCAATCACGTCGTAACGTATGAACGGATCGGGTTAAAATTTGGGACACAATTTGATTAAAGTCTGGAAATTACATAAACAACTAATTATCCCGGGAGACTAACGGGAACGCGGGTAAAAACCGCGGGGCACCGCTAGGAGCAGTATATTTGTAGTTATAGCAATATTTGTACGCCGAAACAGGCAAAAACATGTGATACAACATCTGAATAACATGATCAATATCTGTACACGGCAGTAAATGTATGCGCTACAACCATGGACGGAAACGTTCATGGCTACGACCTTGTTTCTAACAAATAAATGATTTGATTTGATTAAAATCTATACAGGTTTCAAATTATGCAACGTATATAATAGGTACTGCTTAGTACTAAAATTGTAAGTTAGACGTATTCAATTCTATATTCAATCTTGCTAACTTAAAAACAGTGACGGAATACATCGTGAAGACATCGACATTTTTTAAGAATTTTGAAGGTGACACATTCAGTGACACCTGCCAACTCCCACCGGACAAGCGCAGTGGATTATGACCATAACTCTCTCATTGTGAAAGAAAAATCGGGCAGCGGTAACATTTAATGGGGTGCTTATTGTTATCATTGATTACGAAGTTAGAACCACGCCTAGTCACGTGATCTTTCCCAAAAATTCTTGGACTTTCTTAAACCCTATTGACCTTTCAGCTAATACATTGTTATAATACCGAGTTCAACGGTCATAGATACATAATTCAGTACCTGTAATAGAGCCACTTCCTAATAAAACGAGATATTCTTGAGAAGATGCCAAGAATTCCGACTGAATACCTATAACATATTGAAGGATTCCCCGAGATCGTAAAATTCAGAGTTTTTTCTGACAAGAGATAAATATTTTACATTTCTGTGTTGGGTTATTTAAATCACTAGTGTAATGAAATAACACACTACAATACACTCTTAAATACAAAATAGTGTTAGCTAACAACTCAGAAATGAAACAAAGATAGCTTAAACCATTCTGTATTACATCAGTATTTTAACTAATTAACCATTTTGTTTAACATCGGTATTTAAACTTATATATTATATTTTTAATATCCATATTTTCTTTCCAGCTATATTTTTTTTCTGACATCCCCGATCTGTCTTCTAAACGAATTTCATAATAATATTTTATTTTAAAATTTCAGCCAGTAATCATATTTTAGCAAAGAGTTTTGTACAAGCCTATTTGAACCTTACAATAGTTCATTTCAATATTCAAAACATTCTTAAACGGGCAGAGCGTTTTTTGAACAAAACTAAATTCCAGTGCGAACTACACTACACTATTTATACTTAAATACACACAGCACATACACTTTGCACCTCTGAATGATCCATCTACCAAACCAATATTTGACTCCACTATATAATAATTTGTGATAAGAAGATCTATGCTAACCTCTAGTAAGATGGCGGTCGAGAGCAAATGTTTTGCAAAATAAATAAAAAACATACACCTATTGTATAAATTAAGTTTGTATAAAAAACTAGCTGTACCCTGCCGCACTTTGCTGTGGCACATTGTGATGTAAAAATTTGATAAAAACAATCCTTGATGAGGATTACATATCATTGTAAAATTTCATTTCGGCCGGTGCAGAACTTTTTGAGTTTTTGAAGCGTATGTACAGAAACCATCATAACGTTTTTATACATATAGTAGAGATTAAACCGACTTCATATTCAGAAATAGGCACTCAAAGCGAAAAATAAATTGATGTAATTATTAAAACCGCCACCCAGTCTATTTGAAGTCGGTGCCAGTCAAGTCAAATCGCTAGTAGATTGATACTATGTACGTAGTCATCATTTGCCTACCCTTATCCCACTTTATGTGGGGTCGGTACAACATGTACGTTTCCTCCATTCGTCTCTATCATATGTCAAATCTGAGTGTATTTCTTTCCTATCCATGTCTTCTTTCACACAATCTAGCCACACTTTCTTTGGTCGCCCTCTACCACAACATCCTTCAACATTGATATTTAAAACTCTTTGGGTAATGTGGTCTTCATTTCTACGCATAGCATGGCCAAACCATGATAACCTGGAGCTTTTCAACCTTTCTGTCACGGGTGCTACTTTCATACTTCCCCTAATATACTCATTTTTAATCCTATACGTATATCCTATACGTGCGTAACACCACACATCCATCTCAGCATTCGCATCTCCGCCACATGTAATTGTCTTTCATCCGATCCTTTGGTTGCCCAACATTCAGATCCATACACGAGGTACTATATACATGAGGTACTATATACATGAGGTACTATATACATGAGGTACTATATACATGAGGTACTATATACATGAGGTACTATATACATGAGGTACTATATACATGAGGTACTATATACATGAGGTACTATATATACGATACTATGTACGTAGTAAGTAGGGAAATACTTGTAGGTAGGTAGTATCTTTCTACTGCCTATTAGACTTGGCAATCGATTTGGAAAAGGCATCTATAGTTTTTAAACATTAGTATTGTGAAAATAAATTGTTTTGAATTATAGGAAATTACTGTTAAATAGTGGAGTGAGTCCCCTATTTTGACGTGACAACGTCTTATAAATTGGTTTGCCGGGTGACACTTCAAGAAACTGCGTTACGCTCCGCTCACGTTATGCGCTCACAACGAGAGCGAGTGAGAGGCACGCGTCCCTTCCACTCGGGCATGATTAGCCCGCCTAAGAGCGAGAGAGACAGACATAAAAAGTGAAAGGCACGCGTCCCTTCCGTAAAATTATTTTACCACTCAAAGACGTTGTCACGTAAAACTTTCGCCCGTATACCGACTTTACAGGCAACCAATTTTTTTTGATACAGCTTAATGCACAAGTTACGGATACTCTAGTCGGGAGAACGGCAACTGCCGATTCGGAGCCCCTGGTTCGAATCTCATGCGCACCACCGACGCAAGTCGGAGGGTGTCTCACCCCCCACTCCGCTAGGGCACCAGGAGGTGCCAAATTGACTGCCCTAGTGGCTTAGTTGGTAGTAGCTCTGCCTGCGAACCCGAGGGTCGTGGGTTCGATCCCCACCCAGTGCAAATATTTGTGTGATGAATTCAAATGTTTGCACTGTGTCTGGGTGTATCTATGTATAATAAGCATGTATTCAAAACTATATAAGTATTATATCAGCTATCTGGCTGCCATCACACAAGCTTTGCTTAGTTTGGGGTCAGATAGTGTTGTGTGTGAATTGTCCACCAATATAAAAAAAAAAAAATACTCTGTCCCCCGGCAATATCCCGAGCCAAGGTCGAGCCGTCTGAGGCGCTCTCGTGCTAGCAGCCGTAACGCGTCCCAGGTATCATCTCATGCTACAGCACTAGCATATCAATAGGTTTTACATAGGTTAGGTTCCTTTTGGGTCCTGCACCCTCGGCGTTATCCCCAATAGTCAGCTCGGTAGTATAGGCGTCTCGCGGCCAGCTGCCATAGGTTAATTAAAAAAAAAAAACTGACTTTCGAAGTCATATGCGCAACACCACTAACTTAAAACGATAAACTAAAACATAGCGCGGAAAATGGTATGTTACAGGAATTGTTTGAGGTCATGCGTCATCCACCGACTTGACCTGGGTCACCGTGGTGGATTACAGCCTTGACTCTCTCCTTGCGAGAGTAAGCCCCAGGTCCTAGCATGTGGAACATTTAGTGAGGTGGTAATGCTTACGTAGAAAATGAACATGGATATAAAATTGCATATTTTTAAGTCGAAACACCAAACAACCACAATAAATAGATAACCTGAAACTAACAAGATTAATGCTATCATGATAAATTGAAATTCTTGAAATTTATTTTGATATTTAAACATGTTTGATTACTTTATTTGTTTTGGCTTCACTCTATTACACAAGGTTTCAATGTTATTGTTTGACTTACCATTATGTTGTTTGATTTAAGAGAAATTCGTTAAGTAAGGAACATTGCTACGAATGAATTAACGTACTATAATTTTTTATTCGGTTTTTATTATCGTAAGGTTTCATAAAATTACGAAGTTGTCCAAAGAGGTTTGTTAGGTTTAATCTACGAAACTCCATGGTGCTGCACCTTGCAACCCGCAGAAATCCTCACGCTCTCCTCACACAGAGGCACAGAGTAACCTTACCGAACCTTTGCCAGTTATTCTACCGCCAAGCAGTAATGTGCAAACATTACTGTGTTCCGGTTTGAAGGGCAATGTTTCCAGAGAAATGACAGTACTAAGAGATATACCATCTTAGATCTCTGGGTGACGAGCGCAGTGCAGTCATAGGTAATGATTTGGACTCTTCCACATAACAAGCGGGCGCGATCCAGCCGCGCCGGTGTGTCACGTTGCATACACATTTACAAAAAAATCCCGTCCCATTTCGCAATCGCTTTTCCGCCTCTGTGTGACGAGAGATTAAAAACCCGCAGCTGCAGTTTGCAAGGGACACTATTAGTTTCTATACATCTCTATGAAATTGATTCAAAACGCAAATAATGTATCTCACAGAACAATGTTTACGATCAGCTAGTAAAAATAAACGTTGTGCATGACAGAGCTTTCCAGCGATGACGTCATAGTTTCATTAAAATAACTCTATGCAAGGTGCTTGCCACTTGACTAGATAGTGTCAGGCCGGATTAAGGCAGCGACACATGAGAGCGCCGCTAATATCCCTCTGAATAATTAATGTGGCCGCGGCTTAGCTGTGCTCAGATATTATTATAATTATTATACTTTGATACATCGAACCGCCGACCTCGATATAGAAATTTAGTTTTTAACTTTTGCGATTTGAACTCATGATCTTAAATCTTTATTACGTCATATACAGGTTCAATACATATGTTTTTATTAGTATTTGTAGTCGTTACATATGACCCTATATGGGCATATCAAAAGTGGCAACGGAACGTAGAATTTGTAAGTCATCAAAATTGTCTTTAAAAAATCTTGTAGTTTGTAATAGCATCTATTCTCTTCTAATATATTCTTTGGACATTTAATAATATGGTAATTTTTTCAAAGTCCTTTAGGTTATTTGACAGTTTATTAGTTTTGACAGACCAGGATTTAGGTTCAACAAGCTTGTGTACATAATTATAGTGATTGAGATTTATTAATTATATCGTGTAGAGTCTTCCATGGTTGGTCTGCAAATTTATCGAAGAATTCGTTAAAATCAATATTAATTATACACAGGAGTTAATTACGATCTAATTTATCGTTTTCTAAAATTATTATTACCGCTAACTATTACGTTGTAAAAAAACTTATTAAATAGGGTGAATAAGGTAAACTACGTCATTAACCACTTGTTTGAAAGACACTATTAGAAGAAAAAAACGTTTTAATGGAATAAGTAGAGGATAACAGCTTGTGTGAGAAGTTTGGTCATTTTTGGAGTTACAAGTGTGAAAATATTTTACATGTTTTATATTAGGTATATTTAAGTTAATATGAAATTCAAAGTTTTAAAAATAAATCCCTTTCATTTTAGGTAAATACCGAAAAGTTTAAAAAAAAAAAAAAAAACCGCCAGTTTCAGCGACAGAGTCGCTAAGGTGTCAATACTGGTAGCAGTTAGCGTGAGCGAGAGAGAATGCTAGTATCGTAGTATCTAATGTCTCATATCCCTCTCTAATAATTACCACTCAGGCACAGGTGTTGTCCAATTTTAGTACTCACTCTAGCATCCCGAGTTCAGCCGAAAATTGTATATCATACCCGAGCGTGACGCTAAAATTAAATTTACAGCCCACGAAAAATCTGTCTAGGCGCGCCAAAAGAAGTTTTCAGTTCAATAATGGTAGGACACAGGTTACACCGCGGGCACAAATAGTATTAAAATAAATACGTCCCTTCCGTAGCATTATACCTCAAGGAAGCAATACGATTCTTAATCTTCTTACCAGAGCAGTTATACTTACATATTTATTGAACGTTCATCCCACAGATCCCAACGTATCTCATATCGATGTATGGAGCTCGTTTTACTCAAAGAAAAGTTTCTTTTTCCTCGAAAAATACTATGATAAAGGAAAGATATCAGAAATGAAATAGGTAGTAAGAATCCGAGGCTGATGTAAGGGTACGTATCCAGTGGTCCCCAGACACGCAATAAATATTGCCTGTGCAATCGTGCCGTACGATTGGGAACAAAGGTGAGAACGGAAGTAATAGGTGAAATAACTCGTTCTGGGTAGGTCTAGCGAACTGTTAAAGTATCGTACAAGAAGTGAGTCAAGGTTATTATGTATTCAACCATACTAGCCAACTTTTGGTAATAGACTATATATATATAGATAGAGGCCCGTGAACAAAATGTATGGGTCATATGATACAGCAGTAGACCTATGTAAGATGATAGGAGGGTACAAAATAATAGGATTCAGCACAATGCCGGCATTTGAAAGCTGTCCAACTGAAAGCAAATTGCAGAAGGGGGGGGGGGGGTTGCGAACCTCCCTTTTGTCTTCTTGTCTCATGATTTTTGTACGGCGTTGCGGAATAATGGATTAGAAGAGGTATTGAAACTGTATGGAACCAATGCCGTACATAATCAAAAGACCAAATTTACTCTGAACTTTGTCGTAAAATCGTAAATTTTTTACGACAAAACTAATTATTGAAAAACTAAAAGTTTCAATTTTTATCGTTTCAATCATCTTATATATTTGGGTGACGAGTTCAGTGCAGTATAATGTAATGATTTGGACTCTTTATGTTTAAATAGCTTCGTGATACGGTGATATTGTATGGGCAGGCATGTCGCTGTGTTATCATCAGACACATGGTCTATTCGTCTCGTCACTCTATCCTATGAAAAAGTGTGCATAGACGAAAGACGCAAGACCTCAAAAGATAGACCTGTAGGAGTACGTATGTACGTGATAGATATAGTGTATAAGCGGATGGCAGCGGAGAGCGAGCAGTCTTTCGCCCTGCGTCACTTGTACAGTTTACAACAATATTATCAGCAGTTTATACTACGTTTATACAGTGACGTGGTTTCATTCCATCAGTACCAGTAACATTAACAGATTTTTAAAACATACCGATTTTCTAAAGATATTTTCCTCTGCCTTTAAACCAATGGTGATGATAAACGTATACATCTAAACTTTGAAAAAGCATTATACATGTAGGTGGGCCTCAAATATATGACGTGACTGGTCTGACTACAGACTTTTTTGTACTGGATGCTGACTCAGTTATAATTACGCTCACTGAGAACTTAAAAACTAGGAAATTCCTGTTTTTCTACCAGTGTTGTTCAAATTTCAGTCATTTTCCCAAGACATAAAGTAATAAATTCAAACGTATGATCTGTGTTTCAATCCGATCCATTCAACAGTTCCAACATCATTCAGCAACAAACATCCAAGTCTCCGGGTTTATAATATTAAAAGGAAAAGTAAAGAACGATTCAGAAATAAGCCCTTTTCAGTTTTCGGTTCAATTGAATATATCAATGTTTGGTTGTTACCTTTGCGCAACATTTTCCTTCAACACTATTCCCAGAAATCGAATCTAAGCGAGTAATAAAAAGAATTTTAGGAAAATAGCGCGAATCTCGTCAAATTTGGAGCAAATATCTACATTTCCCGAATTTCTCGCTCGGGGTCGTCCGATGATGCGAAACATTACGTATCAATATCCAACATTCCCTTGACATGTTTGCTGATGCAGACCAATTGTATAGAAACTGGGGCACTAATTCGAATCCAATTTGTTAATCACTCAAGCTCAAATTAGCTCTCAATCCGTACTCAATGCAGTCTACAACGTACAGGGCAAGACTTATTACATAGATAAAATCTTTGCTGTACTTAATTTGAAATAAACAAACGTTACTTAAAAATGTTAACAAATTAAAGTGGCGATTGGCGATTTTATCAGTAAAAGCGATCACTTTCAGGCAACTGTAGGATGGAATGAGAAGTTTGAGAATAAGGAGAAGACAAAAAAGGAATGGTTGATATTTACGAGTATATTATGTACATCTATAGCAACATATGTACAACTATGTATACCTATATAATATATACCTACAACTATTTATGTATACCTACTTGGACTTGGTCGCTCCCAAATGAACATAGACAGTCCACAAAATTTTCCCACTTCTGGGACATGGGGTCTGGTCTCGAGAAAGTCGAGCCCATAAACTAACTACATTTCAGTACGGATTTGTTGACGACACCTCGGAAGAATTTAAAATGCTCCGGTTTCCTTGCGATGTTTTACTCAACTGTTTTTAAGTTAGCGGCTTAATGCATATATCTTCGAAAGCTCGCAAAGACAACGAAATGCGTTGGATTCAAACCCGGTGTATTGGATTGGATTGGTATTTGTCGTTCTCGGGACTAGAACAGCCGCAACTTAACTTTACAATAACTTTAGCTCAAATCAGCCACAAATACGAACTCAATACAGCCCACAAAACAGAGCTGAGACATGGCCGCTCACAAATAATACTGAGTTTAATATGCAAGTCGCACAATGGGTTTGATGTGCAAATTATGTTAGGTATCGCTTAACGAGACAGCGAGCGATACATGGAAGAACTAAGGTCTAAGATGACAGTAATTTGTGTTCTGCCCAACTCAAACAACTAAATATTCAATTTCAATTCATTTATTCCTTAAATATTGCCACTACATTTTACAAAGAGAGCTTATAACTACTTCCTTATCAATTACTACACAGTTAACGTTTAGCCCCAAACCAGGCTGAGCCTGTGTCTTGGGCGCTCTGTTCCAGATTTCTGTTGAGTAACACTTTCTATCCTTCCGCAGCTCTAGGTACATCATCATCATAATCATCAGCCGCAAGACGTCCACTGCTGAACATAGGCCTCCCCCCTAGATCTCCACAACGAACGGTCCTGCGCAACCTGCAACCAGCGGTTTCCAGCGACCTTTATGAGGTCATCTGTCCATCTAGTGGGAGGCCGTACAACACTGCGTCTTCCGGTTCGTGGTCGCCACTCGAGAACCTTTCTTCCCCATCGGTTGTCAGTTCTGCGAGCAATGTGGCCTGCACATTGCCACTTTAGCTTGCTTATTCTTTGAGCTATGTCGGCCACTTTTGTCCTTTTGCGAAAATCCCCATTACGGATTCTGTAGCGCAAAGAGACTCGGAGCATAGTCCTCTCCATAGCTCGTTGTGTGACTTTGAGCTTCGTTATGAGGCGTAAAGGACCACGTCTCAGTTAATTTGGACCACGTCTCAGTTACATATGTACATAGTGAAATTATTATCTATATTTATTTGATTCATTATTTAAATAGTTGATTTGATTAAAACATTCACAACTTTCATAATTTTTACTCTTACGTACAGAAAGATATACGAGTATTAGTAGATAAAATCCTTCTAACATTCTTCCTTGTAACATTATAAACGCGAAAGTTCGTTACAATAGACGTATGTTTGTAACTTGTTCAGGCAATAATCCTGAAAAAATGCAATAATCCTAAAAATTTATCCTCAGTAGTTACTAAAGATATTTGGATGATATTTGGTACGCAGATAGATAATGGTCTAAAACAGAATAACACATTTAATGCCATTATTTTTTATCCTGGAAAAATAACAGGATCAGGAATTACGCAGAAAAAATAGGTGATGCTAGTTTAAAATATATCTAGTGCGAGGTAACATAAAATACAATATTGTTTAATCTTTGTTTTTGATCACGGATATTCGGGTTTTGATCCACTTAGGACCCTAAATGACTGCTTACATTTGTAAATGTAAATCGTTGTACTTAGAAAGATTAAACGAGTTAACTTATTTCACAAACTGCTGTCTAATTCACTAAGGTGAAACTATTTGTTACCGACAAAACACTGAATTGAATGAATCAGTTACGAAGAAATTTAATCTAATACTAAGCAATATAGGACTGGCTTAAACGATCCTCATTCATCTTAGTTGGTACGAATAATATTCTAAGGACCTGTAGAAAGGTATACAAATATGCTTTTTGACATGATTAAAAATATATTCTGTAGATAGTATGTAACTTCAACTCTTGGTTTATGGCTTTTATTGTGGTTAAGCCTCACAATTTCGCCAATGTCAAGTATGAATCTCTATTTATAAAAATGTTGGTTTGTGTACGCTTCAAAATCTCAAAAAGTACTGCACCTATCGAGCTGAAAGTTTAGAATGATTTATAATCCGCATCAAGAATTGTTTTTATCTAATTTTTGCATCACAATGTGCTACAGCGAAGCGTGGCAGGGTACAGCTAGTATAATATATAATCTAAATTTTTGAAGAAAAAACAGACGACGCGTACGTCAAAGCGCCATTTTTTTCTAGATAGTAAGTAAAGTACTGGAAATTTGTGACATCATATTCAAAAAGACTTAATTGATCTTGACTTAATTTTGTTTCAACTTTGAGGACGCGCACGACGCGACGATGTTAACTGCGTGATTTTTTTCAGAACCCTGTGATTTATTTACAAACATTGCCCTTCAAACCGGAACACAGTGATATTTGTACTGCTTGGCAAAGGTGTGGTACTTCCCCAGGCGGACTCTGCGAAGAGTTTTACCACCAAAGTGAAGTCTTTTAGTACAGAGGCTAGCGTTAGATTTACTTTAATACTACGTCTTTTTGAAACGTTCTTAGCAGTGCCTCGTCATTTTACCCGCGTCTTTTCCTTTCCTTTCTTTTATTATATATTACTAGCTGCGCCTTGCCACGCTTCGCTGTGGCACATTGTGATACAAAAATTTGATAAAAACAATCCTTGATGCGGATTATACATCATTCTAAAATTTCAGCTCGATCGGTGCAGAACTTTTTGAGTTTTTGAAGCGTATGCAAACCAACATAACATTTTTATATATAGTGGTATATTTTCCTGGGATTAAAATTAGCCTATATATTTATTAATTTAGACTTTTATATGTTTTACTTATTTAAACACAAAATTTTGTCCATATTATTCCAATGGCGTTTGCGAGAAGGAGTTAAAACATCCGTATACACTCCAAAACTTCGCATTTATATATTTGTACGATTTATAATACATGTAGGAAGCAGGTACCTAGTATTTTATTATTTCCAATATACCAATCAAATATTCCAACGTATCAAAATGTTAGGTACCACGAACTCTGCTTGTCGTATCTTTATCATGTCAATAGTTCGTTCAGATAATTATTTTTTTAATTAATTAAATGACGTAAGTGGCCACCGATAAGAAACGTTGACCAATCACAGGACAGTAAACCGTGGTCACGTGGTACAGTGACGTTTCCTGCCACGGTCATCTAGATAGAGTATTATGAGAGAAAACCATTGTAATATTTATTTGCGACAATTTATATAAATATTTTTTGTATCGAACGAAGAGGTGAGCAGGACATGTGCCTGATGGTAAGAGAAGGTTCCTCCTCTCAGCAGCTCAGTGACGACACGCAGCTATTGAAACATGGAGAGTTCAAATCGTTACGTAGCACTGCACTGCGCTCGTCAATATTTAATGCTAATAAATTAAAGTAATCTATTATTTCGGAAGTGATGATAAGTTTGATTATTATGATTCAAAATCTATACTAATATTATTAAACTAAAGAGTTTGTTTGAACGCTAGGATCTCAGGAACTACTGGTTCAAATTGAAAGATTATTTTTCTGTTGGATAGTAAATTTATCGAGAAAGGCTATTATCCATACTAATATTATGAATGCGAAAGTAACTCTGTCTGTCTGTCTGTCTGTCTGTCTGTCTGTCTGTCTGTCCGTCTTTACCGCCTAAACCAACCAACAGATTTTGATGAAATTTTATACATAGATAGAATAGATCCCGAGAAAGGACATAGGCTACTTTTTGTTCCGAAAAAAGGGTTGAAAGGGTTAAAATAAGGGATGAAAGTTTATATGGAAAACTTCGTTGTTGTTGAAGGACTATGAAACTTTACGTCTAGATATTTAACACGAAACCATAAAATGTATGTTTTAGCAGTTTTGTAGTTTCGAACTGTACCTACGGGGGTGGAATTGGGGGGTGAAAGTCTGCAAGTTCAATATTATTGAAGATAAAACCATGAAACTTTGTATCTAGACACTTGAAATGGAGTCGATAAACGTTTGTTCCAGCAATTTTATAATTTCTAACTATACGGGGATACTTATATAACCGCTTGATACACTGGCCGCTTTTCGCGTTTTACAAATTTGGCGGGAAAACGGGTGTCAGGTTACATAAGTGCGGTGTTTATGTTTCGGCATATGAAGTGCCACCTTACTTTTACCCGTTTGAGCCATTTACTCTCAAGAGCGTTTCAAGACGTTTCTAGCGGTATCATTTATTTATAAATTCAAGATGGCCGCCGCTACAAAATGGCGGAAAACGTAGGTTTTATCAATCCCATCAACATGGGTATCAAATGAATGGGCTCAACAAGCAGAATACAATATGCTATAAAAAATTAAATCCAAGATGGCGGCCGCTACAAAATGGCGGATAACGTAGGTTTTATCAATCCCATCAATATGGGTTTCAAATGAAAGTGCTCAACCAGTAGAATACAACGTACTATATAAAATTAAAATCCAAGATGGCGGCCTCTACACAATGGCGGATAACTTAGGTTTTATCAATCCCATCAACATGGGTATCAAATGAAAGGGCTCAACAAGCAGAATACAATATACTATAAAAAATTGAAATCCAAGATGGCGGCCGCTACAAAATGGCGGATAACGTAGGTTTTATCAATCCCATCAACATGGGTATCAAATGAAAGGGCTCAACAAACAGAATACAACATACTATAAAAAATTGAAATCCAAGATGGCGGCCGCTACAAAATGGCGGATAACGTAGGTTTTATCAGTCCCATCAATATGGGTATCAAATGAAAGTGCTCAACCAGTAGAATACAACGTACTATATAAAATTAAAATCCAAGATGGCGGCCCCTACACAATGGCGGATAACTTAGGTTTTATCAATCCCATCAACATGGGTATCAAATAAAAGGGCTTGACAAGAAGAATACAGTGCACTATACAACCTCAATATTTAAGATGGGTGCAGCCAGAATGGCGTATCAGACAGAATTTTTGATAGTCGACGAGATTTCCATGGTGTCTTATCAAATGTTATGCATGATGGACGCTCGATTAAGGCAAATTAAGAACTGCGAAAATGAGTTTTTTTAGAGGAGTAAACGTATTACTTTTCGGTAATCTTTTACAACTGCCTCCTATAAAATGATCAGGAACACCTGTTTTCAATTCTAATACGAAATTATATATATGAAAGTAACTCTCTCTGTCCGTTACCGCCTAACGCCTAAGCCACTTAAAGAGTTTGTTACAATTTGGTGCACAGATAGACTAGACTTAGGAAAGGACAACGGCGACTTTTTATCACAGAAAAAGAGTTGAAAAGAGTGGAAATGAGGAGTAAAAGTATGCATGGAAGGATCTTTGCACTCTTTGTATGCTATTTTTAACAAATACAAATACAAATACAAAAATCTTTATTGCTGTTTGCAGGTAAGATAAGATGATACAAAACATTTAAATAATTGACCCATACAAACTGGCCTCTTCTTCTAGAGGCATGCAATATGTCTGGCAACGCAGTTTCCATTGGTCTGAATTTATACAATGATAATAATAGTCAGCTGATAGTCTTCTTCTTCTTTTTCGTTTTAACTTTTAATCGGTTGTATCATGTATGTCATCTGATTCATCATGTATTAATTTCTGGCTTCTATCCCGGTGTGTTATGTTAGTGTGATATGTTTGATGAGTACAATTACGCCAACGTCTTGTGCTTCAGCAGGATGATGTTATGGACTTTGACAAGTGTGTGGTTTCATGTAGAATCCAAAGTCTTGCAGTAGTAGCTCTTGCAGTTTAGCCGTGTGAGCAATTTTAAAGAATGTCATTATGTATAGAAAAATCAAAAATAATAATCAAAAAATAATAATCAAAAATAATGATAATAATAATTCAATTTGTATAAAATAAAACAATGTCAATGTGTGTAAAAGAATGTTAACATGTATAAAATTTAATATTTGGATACCTACTCAAAGAACTCTCACAATATATTATAGAGTAATCTGATTCAACCTGTCCGTTACAATATATTATCTGATTAACCGACTTCAAAAAAGGAGGAGGTTATCAATCCAGTTGTATTTCCAATTGTGAATCAATTTAGATGGTTATATTTTTTTGGTTGGTAGATTATAGTTCAGAGGTGGTCATATAAATTTTATCGAAATCAGTGGGGCGGTTTTTGAAATATGAGCAAAAAACTAAAATTTGCGTTCATGTAATCAGACGATTTATCTACTAATATCTACTAATAGACTATAATAAAATTTGGTGGACCGTCCCAATATGATTTTAAATTAAAGTCTGTTTTTGATTAATTTTTTGAGAACATAGTTTTTTTTGTAATTTGCCGTGTAAATTGTACATTTATTAATAAATATAAAACTTTGACTTAGACCGATTTTGATTAGGAAACGTGAATTTGTATGGTAGTGGACATACGAGTAAGTACTGCCTCAATTACTTTAATAAATATGTGGCGCGGACGAAGTCGCGGGTAAAAGCTAGTAGGCTATATAACATTACGTCACTATCAATACAAAGCGTTAACCGTTATAAACCTATGAGCTTTTCGGCACTTGAAGACCCAAAGTATGTCCACGAGAGAATACCCACACAAGCATCACTGTCTCTGGGATTATAACTTTGCTAAAATTATTTCGTGAGTTGCGAAGTAAAATTTTCAACAATTCTTCTTTAGTAAACGAGACATTTTCCCAGATCCGCCAAAACAAGTTAGCTTCTATAACTTTGCAAGTTCTTAAAAAATAACAAATTAAGCATTTCGTTGATAAACGTTGTTTTTTAGTTAAATCAGGGTTTCTTCATAAAAAAACTTTAGGTTATGTAGAATAATAAACAATAGTATTTTTGAAAGATGTGAGTAAAATAATAAACAATGATATTTCCGTTCCTTATTTGGGCTTTCGCGTCTTCTTATACCGACTTTATTTCCTTTTATCCATCCTATAGAGGCCTGGCATATATCAAACTTACAGATAATGTCGCCAATTTCTATTTTGTTGTATTTTTTATGAACTATTTTTATAAGATTTATTTATTTCTAGTTTGTGCGTGAAAGCATAACAAACGAATATCATATTTTGGTCGCGGCACATCAATCTATTGCTATAGAAAGTATGCACGTCATCTACTTACAATCGAAACAAAGGAACCGTGCGAAACATTTTACTCTACGATTGACACAAAGGAACCGTGCGGAAAATCTAACTCTATACGTAGTATATGTAAACTCTTTGGTTTATACGTAATGTAAGTAGGATGTACCGTTTATTTCCTTTGACACTACCGCTTGGCACTACTGGTAGAGTGACGGGAAATTTTATTTTCCCGTGGCACTACTGATCTTATTGGCTGATTAAATGCATACTGTAAAATTTCCCGTGGATTACCTCATTACCCATGGCACTACTAAACTTTTCAAAAATAAAAGGCCCGTTCAGACATAGAAAGGTTGTTAGGGAACAAAACTAAACTGAAAGAAATAATAAACATGTTTTTAAAATTTAATTCAAAAATTTATTTATAACAAAAGTATTGGTTTTGTGGCAAAAAAATTAGTTTTGAGATAAACGCGTTTCAAAGATTGAAAATGTATGGCTGCTTATCATAATGTATTTTACTTACACCCAAATTTAAATACATTTCTTTTCTTCATGTTCAGCACGTTTGGTGAGTGCATCTATGGTAAATTAAGTTTAATTGGTTGTTTTATAAGACTAGTGAAGATGATACTAATATACATATAATACTATGATGGTAGATGAAATCCTCAAATATTGCACTTACTACTCTTTAGCATTTTAAATTAAACTATCAATAGGATATTATTTTCAAATGCTGTTTTAAATCGCATTCATTGAACAAGCAAAAGCGTATAAGTAGAGATAATGCTACCTAGATACATAGAATATCTACACATATTTTAAGCAGACCATCTGGGTGAACCGTGGAAAGTTTTTATACAATGGTTCAGCTTTGTCCACCTGGGTGTTCCTTGGGAAATATTTAGTTTGACCGTCCACCTTATTAAATAACAGAATCGGATCGGTTAGGTTACATTGGACCCCGTTACGACTCGGAGCACCCCGACTCCACCTAGTCTTGTCGTTAATACCCCTAGAGTGTATATAAAAAATGCGGGAGCCAGAAGCTCAAGGAAGGTCCTCAGCGGCGCAAGTCATGCGAGGGCAAGCGCAGCGAAGGGAGAGGCCCTTCGCTGCACTTGCCCTCGCATGTCGAGCAAAGCGAGTCGGCGACCTCCGTAGTGGATCTCAGGCCGAATATGGAGAATTGACACTCGGGACTGACCGTAGAGCTTCTGGCTCGAGCCCACCCCGAGTCAAATCTCAGTGATAGACCCTAATCGGACCGGTACATATTTCTAAAGTGTACCGTCATCAATATCAAATTATGGGCTCGGTACGGTAGGAAAGAACTGTTTAAGCATTTTTTCCGAAACTGATAAAGGGCTGGTCACGCACTGTGAGTGACAACCCGATATCCGTGGTGACAACTAAATCAACTCAGATGAGATTATTTATTTTGATCGATTCGAAAATGAGATTTGTTAACATATAAATGAACAATATAGTGATAGTGTTGATTTCTAACACAAAACGTAGAACAAAATTAGTTTGTTTATATATACAGAACATGCTTTTAAACGGATGTAGGGCGATTTCCTGTAGCCCTGTATGTCTCACAATCTTTCTGACGGGACCAGATTTACTTAATTTAATTTATGAGATTTTACATTTTGTGATAAAATTACTTTGTTTAAGTATATTATTATTTAACTGCCAAGGTAGTATACAACTTTATTTTCTGTTTCGTTAATATTGTAAAATAAACTCCAGAGAGAGATAAATTATGAAACGGACGATCCCAAGTGTAAATTGAATTTATTCAAAGGCAAATGACATTAAGAAGAGATAAATTGCACGATACCTTGCGTGAAGCTATTAATTAACAGATTTCTTTTCAAATCTTTAATTTTATGTTTATGATAAACTGGGTAGAAATGGTGATGTGAACTTTGAAAATATTCTGGTAAGTCTGTAAGTATTTATTACTTACATCACAGAAATGAAATACATATATGTAGGTATATGATATAAGAAAAAAATAAATATACTTCATTGTCTCGCATCATTTAGCCCAATTCCTAATTTTCTTTGCAGCACAGTTTTTAAGTTTAAAACCGATTGTAAAATTACAAATGCATAGTTTAAAATAATACTACCATAATATTTCGCACTGATGAAGTTATGATGACGTCACTGCCCTTCAAAAAGTAGATTCATAGCTTTACGAATATAGTTGAGTTGCCATCTACAAGATTCTGTAAGGCGGCGGAGTGGTGTATGTAATATGAGATTCGCGTAGCTGTAGAACTTTGTGTAGCTAAGCGTTACAAGGCCGCGTAGCAAAGTTGTAGCGAGGCTGTAGAATCAAATCATATAATTGTATAGCTTATTGATAAAAAGTTGCGTTACAACCTTGCAACCTTGTAAAATAGATTAGGCAACCAAAAATAAACTAATTACTCCAAACATATAAAAAAAAATTAAAGACAAATTTTAGTTGGTTTCAAAAACGAAAAAAAAAGAAGATAATAATATATGCTTAGAAATTTCAAGTAACAACACAACCTCTCACTCCAGAAAATGGATGGGCTATTTCTTTGTCAATTTTTAATAACACGATAATACAAAAAAAACGGTTCCCACATTTCTCCATAATCTACCAAACGCACTAATTAGAATGGTCTTTTTTATACCCAGTCATCATCACAATTATATTTAGTTGATCAATGCCTGGATGTATTTATGTAGCAGAGTATTTTCATAGTTCACATCACCATTTTACACTCAGTCTATGCACACATTAGTAGCCTGCATTTCTTACTTGCGTTTTTTCTTTTTATGTCCAATATTTCCGTTCACAAACTCGTTTCTACCAGAAGTGCAATTATCATATTATTTAATAATGATTCACCAATCAACTTGGTGACTAATTTTTTTTTTTACAATATAGCCTTATTGGGAAAGTCTAAGCTAATGAGTAATTCTCTTATGACTTAGTTTGCTTAAAAATATTAAGTGTAAGATTTTGTCCAAAAGAACTTTTCTTATTGTCTCTATTAAGGCAAAATTTACTTCCTTACTAAAATAAATTGTTTGTATAGGTGCATAATATAATTTTTCCCACTTCTTAAAGTGTCCAAAAATATTATACTGATAGATACGCAAACTTGGTAACAAGGCAAGACTTCGCGTGGAAAGAACTGATACAAAGTCTGTCGGGGAATCGCGAAGCAAAGTCTCAAGCACTCTCCTACCGCAATAGCTTTATTACCTTGGGAATATACGCAGCATTATTTTACGAGTGAAACCTCCAATAAAGCTTGGAGACGCGAGTACTCTATAGTGCTCTTATGAAAATATTATGCGTTTCGTTTTACGCCTTTTGTTTGTTGAATGCCTGACTTTTTTCAACTGTAATTTCATATTTTCTGTTCTAACATCTAACTGGCCTCCGGGGGTTCTGGAATGGTTATGGCCTTGCTATAGCTTTTTTTTTGTTTTACTCGAAATTATGGAGGTACCCATGGTATAATCAAAGCTATTTCAAATGATATCTGGAAATCGGGCTGAAATTTGGAACAATTAGATTACACTCTGGAAGAACACACAGGTTTCCCTCCCGGTTTCGCCTGAAGTAATACATAGCATCTAGCACTTACGGATCACGTATATATCTAACTGTGAAATAGTTTTTTGAAGTAGGTCCAGTTGTTCATGAGGTTCTTGCACGTTCAAACAAAAAAATCTCCTCAGCTTGTTTAATTTCCTTATAGATTTTAAAATGACTCTTTTTGGAAGAGTTCCCAAGTTAACCGAGTTAATTTTAAAATGAACCATGAAGTTTATAGAAAGATCCTAATAACGTTTGAACATTTGGATGTTTTATGCTCAACTACGTAAATATTGACAGGATCAGTTTAAACAACAAATAGATCATAGTGTAGAAATAGTACGTGAACACTTTATTCCAAAAAAAAAGACTGAGTAATTTATATGAAGTAATTATTTTTTCACCCCACCAGCTCGGAAAGAGTACTTTTGCTCCTCGATATCAGGGCGCAAAAGTCGTTTTTACCTTCTAGACTCTAGAGGTTAAAGTAAATTTGAATTTAGAATATCGTGTGTACTGAGGTTTTGAATTCAAAACATAATTCAACCTATTTATTTCTACCTCCTTGGTGCCGAATGCATCATACATTTCTTTTGTATGTTAAAAACTCAGACTCGGAAGCTCCTTGGTGTACTTACTTTTTTTAATTTGCTTAGCGCGAAAACATTTAAAAATTTGCATTTATAACATTTCCTCGCTGAGGTGGAATGAAAAGTTACGTGTTGCACTCGAGTGCAAAGATTTTTCACCTTGTGCTCTTTTGATTCCCTTGCTACGCTCAGGATTCTAATGTTGAATCACGAGCGCAGCGAGTGATTCAATTTTAGAATCATTCGCTTGCTCGGTCATCAAAATTGAGCACGCGGTTAAAAATCAACTTTGCACTCTTGTACCTATAACAAATAACTATTGTAAATGTCAAAGTAAACAGACAATTACAATTTTAAAACATATTCGTTTTAGCACAAACAAATGCGCTAGATGTGCGGCGTCAATATGAAATGCACACTGAAGCTGTTACAAGCGGTCAATGTACAAGCTTGCACGGACAATGACATCGCAATTCCAAGATACATCGTTGAATACCTTCGGTATATATTGCGAAGGACTCTTCTGTCTCAGAAATAGTCAGCAAAAATTCTAATACAACAAAAATCCAGTTCCAGTTAGATAAGTACAAAGCACCGCAAATAAATACGGCTTTATGTGATGCCACAGCGTATAAATACAGAAGGCTATTATGAAATAAAATGTGCTTGATGAGTCTATTGTCAATTATGATTATCTGAGATGACTGAGACAGCGTAACCCGCTGCTGTTAATTATTATAAAACGTCTTTTTTTTTTGTTTTCACGGAATTCTATTTTTGTCACTAAAATAAAAGTAACCTAATTTACCTACTTCTTTTATTATTATCTAAGTATTAATAAAACTCACGTTAAAATAAGTTGTTTCAGATTTAAGTAACTGAAATTCACAAACAGAACAACTCTTGTTTTTATTTATAAAAATCGTATATACCTACTTATTTGATTTTGAATTTAAAAAAGAGCTTTTAATTTGGAATTACAAATAAACCCTCCAATTTTATTTATTTGTATGGATTGTTTTAAGCATTCAGTAGTATAAACTGAACTAGTAATTAAGGAATATTTTTGTAGTTATGTAATGGAGTAAGTTCCTGATATTTAAATGTTATTTATTCTTTATTTCTAGGTAAACACGCTCCATCGTAGACCGCATTGTCGTTTAACATCAGGCGAGATAGCGGTCAAGTGCAAACCTATAAAAGTTAAAAAAAAAAAAAGTAGTTGCATGCAATACCTTCACTGATAAAATGAAGTAACAGCATTCAAGTATCAGGTGCATGCTCTAATAACAATAGCGAACTAAAATTTAAATTTGCTGAATTAAAATTAGAAATTAGTTGTGGTAGGACTCTTTGCAGGTTCTGCTCGGGGAAGTACCGCACCTTTGCCAGTTATTCTACCGCCAAACAGTTATACGTAAATATCACTGTGTTCCGGTTTGAAGGGCAATGTTTCCAGAGAAATTACAGAGCATAGAGTGACTGGGTGACGAACGCAGTGTAGTGTTAGGTAACAATTTAGAATCTTCATGTTCCAATAGCTGCGTGACCCTGCGCTGTTTTGGGCAGGCGTATTGCTTACCAGGTACACGTCTATTATTGTACCGGCTTTAATTCTTTCAATCATTTACATAATCTTGGTAAATTTTTCGTGTGCTACACTACCTAGTGTTACTTGATAAAATAAAATACAGGAAACATTGTGCCCACTGCTATTTCTACTCTGTGCCCATCTCACTCCTAACGACTTTAGGTTTTTCCTGTGCCGTCTGAAAGCCCTGAGATACGAGACTGAAGTAAATTGCACGTTTATAGAAATTATCACCGAGAATGGCCTTTGTTGGACCTTGGAGAGATTTGCAGTGCAGTTGATTTATGTTTTTTCATTTAATTGAGTTATAAAAAACGACTAAAGCTGAGTCTCGGTTGAAAGTGAAGTTTAAGGTCGAATATTGTCTGCACCTATCACTTTTTTTTTCAATAGATATGGACAAATTTGTCTTCCCCGTTGCCTTTGACTGTAAAGGAAAATAATGCGAAGAAACTGACATGTGCCAAGAGCGTTTCAAGGTCACGTGTAATCTTGCTCTCATCATCCTTGCGAGAGAAGACTCCAACACTGTGAATATTTAGTAGACTTATGATGAAGGTCAAATATAATCAGTTTGAATCTCATTACAAACTGTGAAAGCTATACTAAATAAAAACGATTGTGAATTCTTATTTATCAGTCAATAAAATAAAGTTATCAAAGTCAAAGTAAGTACTTTATTCATAACTGTACAATTTACACGTCAATTAACAAAAAACAAAAAAACCCAAAGAACCAAAACGCCTTCTAAATTAGTAAGCAAAATTATGAAAAATTTGATATATCACTACACAGTATGAAACAAAGTCACTTCCCGAGTCTGTCCGTCCTTATATGCTTAGACATCAGACAATAAACACCTAATCAACAGATTTTGATGCGGGTTTTTTAATAGATAGAGCGATTGAAGAGGAAGGTTAAAATGTATAATACATGCATAAAAAAGCAGGAAAACATGGTTAATTTTAAAGGTATCTAATGAAATGTCAAAAATAAACACATTTTTCGCGCTTACACTGCAAACGCTGGACACTAACGAACGTAACGCTATGAGCTAGGTCAAAATAATGTACAACAATATTGTACTCCTTCAAAAGGTCTACAAAAAGGTCTGCAATAGTATATGTTAATCGCTTATATAACCCACAATAACCATTTTATTTGTACTTATATTTAGTATCAGCATTGGACCCGTGCGAAGCCGGGGCGGGTCGCTAGTTTGATATAAATGAAAAACTACAAATAATATATCTGAATTCTCGTAAGACAGCAGATGTTTCAGGATGTTTCCATTAACGTCAAAGCCAGTGGTCACAACCGCATAGAGCACAACCCACTCTTTTGAAGTTGGATAAAAAAAGAAATGTTTGGACGGTTTTAACCTGCAATTTTACTATTTCAAAATTGGGCGTTCTTGAAACTAGGTTACATTTTTTAAACATTTATAAGACAGGAGAAGAGTATAAAACTTGAAGAATTTTATATGGAACCCTAAACATTATTTTTCTGAACTGAATATAAGCTCGCCGTCAGTGTACCGCGTTAAAAAGCGTGTTTTCCTCAACATTTCATTTATAAATATTGTTTTATAACAATGTAATGTTTTTGGGAACGTACAATGTTTGTCTTATTGTGATATTTAACTTATGCGCGGCAAATTTGAAACATTTTGATCAGTTCGTCACTTATAATTAATTGTGAGTTTTAGAGTAAAAAAATGTGAGTGAGTTTGGACGTTTGTTGCTCAATCACATCAAAATGCTTGAACTTTAAAATTTGAGGGTTTAAATTTAAAGTAGGTACAGTTTGAATAGGGTCTGGAATAATAGCACAAAGGCTATCGCGATAAAATTACTGGAGTATGAACTACGCAGGTAAAACCGTGGGGCAATGTTAGTTATAAATGAACAGTAATTATTTTATTAAAATAAAAAGAAATATGTTTTTGGATGTAATATTATTAGAATGTATGTTTATCTTGTGATTATATCATATAAAAACTATATCTAGCCTTTGCTGCGCATCACGCATGTAAAGTGTTTCCTATTACCAATAAGGCCGCCACTTTGTTTCATTATTTTTCTAAATTATGTATATAATTTTAACAGTAAAAAAATCATTCTTCAACCCTTATCCTACTCCATGTGCAGTCAGTACAATGGGAGTTTTCCTCTAGGCACTGTAAAATGGTTTTTAGTTTAACGGTTCAGTTAAAAGGTTTTATTGAAATACTAGCGACCCGCCCCGGCTTTGCACGGGTGCAATGCTAATACTAAATATAAGTACCTACTAATAAAATTCCGGTCCGGCGGCAAGACGTTTCGTTTTACGTAGTTGCATAAGTCACAGTTTTTTGTGATGGACACTTTTTTGGCGCGACGGACGAACGCAATGTGTTGATTCACACCAAAGATGGCGACAGCGGTTTGTTTGTCAGTGCCATCAGAATTTAACGGAATTCTCCATAATCCGAATTTTGTGGACATATGTTGTCGACTTAAAATCAATATTTGTTTATGTTTTATTATTCATATAAGGTTTCGATCAAGTCTACCGTACCCCTTGACAAAATTATTAATATAGAAATGAACAAAATAGTTATTAATAACACAAAATACTATACAAAAACACAATAAGTAATAACACTTTTGCGTTATTATTTATTGTGTTTAAGTTTTAGTTTCAAGTTATATTTCTATTGGTGCTTAAGTTTTAAATTGTAGTCTGTTGTTATTGTTGTTTCGTTTCTTAAAAAAAGATAAATAATTATTAACAATTTTTGCGTTTTGCGGTTTTTTTTAATCATTGCTCCGGAATATTCGGTAGTGGACCTACATAAACTCTTTTTTAAAAGCTTTTCCGGAAGGCAATAGACAGAGACGATTTCAAAAAGCTGACGGTTGGCCGTCATGAATCAATATTGAAGAGGCACTTGAATAAGAAGAAGTTTTTTTTAATGAAGAGTGACGAGACAAGTAGGACATGCGCCTGATGGTAAGCAACATGCCTGCCACGTAACAGCACAGTGACACGCAGATATTGGAATATGAAAGGTCTAAATCATTACCCAGCACTGCACTGAGCTCGTCACCCAGAGATCTAAGATGGTATATCTCTAAGCCCTGTAATTTCACTAGAATCATTGCCCTTCAAACTGGAGTACACAGTAATATTTGCAATTGTGTTTTTATATGTGGTGGATAATATTTCTAAGGTACGTAGTCAGTTTCATGAACATTACACAATTTATGTCATGTTACCTGTCGTTGTTGTGAGTTACCCATTTACCTAATTAAATATGTGTAACAACAATAAAATAAAATGTATTTAATAAAACAATTTCTTTATTTGCGAATATGGGTACTTAATTACAATAAGATCTTAAAAGTTTACATTGAGAACTCCATAATCAACCTCACGGCATGCAAATATTAGGTTGTCTATGACAATTCGACAAAAAAACTTTACAATTCAACACTCTAAGCTGCCTATTCAAGAACTACCAATTTTACTCTATTATTAACTTACATAATTATACAGAAACTGATTAGGTATTTATAACAATCCAATGATAATGGAAGCAAAACAGTAAAGTAAATGAAACATTTTGAATACTAGTTTGCTAATATTGGTGCTGCAGTTTTTGAAAACCTATCAGCAAAAAAACAAAATTTGCTCACCTTTACCTGTCGCATTTGTGCTACGAGTATCTCGCTGTTTCCTTACAATAGGAAACTAAAGAAACTAAATATTTAGTTGATTCTAGTAGAGCCGATTAAAATTTAAAAAAAAACAACAAAAAAGTTATGATTACATAATTACGAATAATAATAAAAAAAGATAATTACGAAATAAAGATTTAACTCAAACGAGTTTAATCTTATATCAAAGTAGGTTTTTGTTGTTGTTTGGACATAATTGAACTTATTATAAATTAGACGTTCATATTAATAAGTTTAGAATTCGTTTAGTTTTTATATTTAAAAAGATAATATTGTTACGTTTTTGTCAAAATGTTAATTTGAATTTACTTAAATAGATAAATTTCGGAAAAGTGACGGTTGTGACTCAAATCCTGCCTGAATTTAGGTGTTTGTCGTCATTTGGTTACATCACTTATTACGGCGATGACAAATTACACAACGAACATTTAATTTTTTGCAAAAAGTATTTATTCTATTAACAAACTCAGTTCCTAGAAGTTTTTTTTTTTTTTTTTGTAAATATAGAGTGACGAGACGATCAGGTCATGTGCCTGATGGTAAGCAACATGCCTGACACATAACAGCACAGTGACAAGCAGCTATTGGAACATGAAGAGTCCAAATCATTACCTAGCACTGCACTGCGCTCGTCACCCAGAGATCTAAGATCTTATATCTCTAAGCCCTGTAATTTCTCTGGAAACATTGCCCTTCAAACCGGAACACAGTAATGTTTGCACATTACTGCTTGGCGGTAGAATAACTGGCAAAGGTGTGGTACTTCCCCAGGCGGACTCTGCCAAGAGTCCTACCACTACTAAGTAAGACTACAGAAGTAAGGAAAACTATATTTTATGCAGTAATTTTTTTCACAGATATTGAATTACAAAGATATAATTAGGTATCATATTATTATATCTCCATGGATGAGTGTTGTGGAGTGTTGGGGAGAGATTTGAACTAAGTAGGTATGCTCAAACAGCTGTGTAGTATTTTATCAATAGAAGCAGGAGTTTGCTTACCATCAAGAGTAGTTTTGCGCGTCCTATTACTTTTAATGAACACAAAAAAGCAAACACAATTTAATTTAAAATGTAACTCTTTTAAAATTAAACATCTGAAATCATCTAAACACTTTTCCAATGAGAATCGAGGTGGGACGATTACGTCGTCGAGATGAGGAAATTTTGGATTATTGTTGATATTTCGACATCCGTTGGTAGCATTGATTGTGATACAAAATTATGGGGAATATTCATATTTCAGAAAGAGCAAAATAATATTATTATACCATACAATGGTATGGTATACTTATGGTATACTTCAGAACCCTTTCTGGTAATGACCAGTAAGGGTTCTGAAGTATGATTTACATAAAAAATCATCAAAAGTAAATCACAAGTGGTGGAACTATCGTGTAACAAAAACAAGAAAAAAAAATAGAAAAACATCCAGCGGAATTAAGAAAGATCTCTTTTTTTGAACATATGGTGATTTGGACTCGTCACGTTGAGAGAACTGCCTAGCACTGTAATATTTTAGGCAGGTGTTATACTTGCTACTAGTCGCGCGATGTGTTATCCCTTTCACTATATTTAAAAAAAAAGACAGGGCTACTAAATGGTGAATGTTGATAAAAATCCTTTATATAAAAACTGTTCTTAATTACTTCTGTAGCGTAAGAGACTCGATTATTTTACTGTATTATAGTAAAATGCTATTAAGGGCGTGTGGGCCGTAACTTTGAATTTTTAAAACAACTTTAAGACCTTTAAAATAGTGTATTAAACTCTGAAAAAAATATATGTAATAGTTAAGGATCTAATCTAGTGCAATTCGCAGTCAATAACACGATTTAATGAATTTTACTTGATAGAAAAAAATCCCAAAGTTACCCCTTTTCAAAAAGTTTTTTCAAGTTTATGACTAAACTAATGAACTTTTTTACTAAATTTTTGTACTCAACGAAAGCCACTAAAAAGTTATAGATGCATTCGCAGAGTTTGACTTGATAAAAAGTATCAGTTATTCACTATGTTTTAATATCTACCATATATATAGCGCGCCGTTCGGCAAGCCTGATCAGTCGCGTTTCGGCGCTCACGGACGACGGACCTGTGCTTGATTTTGCAATTTTGACAACCGATAAATTTTAAATATTACGATCATAGTGCCACAGTATAACAATATCAGTAGGTATTACTAGTGAAGCACGCTATGATCTTGATTTTTGATACCGTTTTCATTGGAATTGCAAATAGACGCTGATACTAATTAGTACGCTGTTTACTTTATGTTGTAGACCAAAAAGGGAGTCTCAAAAAACTGACGTCGATAACATATCAGTAAAAAATTCAATGCGGATGCAATGGAAAATAGATAAGTATCGGTAAAATATTCGCTCGTTAAATCAGAGATCGGGATAAGGAAATAATGAGAGGGGAGAAATCCCCTGCGTAAATCCCCTAATATAAATGCAAGTTAGGTATCATAAATGATAACTTGCATTTATATGTCATTTAGGTAAATTCTTTGGTAGTAAGGTACTTAGTACTTGGAAGAAAAGTCCTCACATACAGATTTTACCACTTTGGAAGAGACTTTCGCGCAACCTATTCAGTTTAGAAAAAAAATGTTAGGGACTTCAATACATTTTTGAATACCTTTCCATAGATACACAGGTTTTGTTAGAATTTTTTTTTTCTTTTCCAAGTTAGTGACACCACCAAAATTTATTGTTTTTCCTTTTTTTTTGTATGAAAATGTTAATATTGTTTATAGAAATTTAGACATTCGACCAAATTTGATAAGAAGCCTTTTAGGCAGTAAAATTACTCGTAGAATTTAACTCTGCACTAAATTTCCGATTCGTATTTTTTATATAAGGTATAGAATCATTTCCTGAGCATAAAATCACAAAATAATAACAAATCCAGGTGGAGCTTCAAGCGCCAGCTCGAAAAAACGTTTTTGGCCGATATTCTGAAAAAGTTATGAAGCCTACTATTATTGTAGAAAATAAAATTTCCCATCTTTTGTTGCCAGTAAACTTTTTTTTCGACTTACCGATTACGATTTATTATGTCAACTTTGATGATAACAATGTAAAAATAATAAGATGTGAATTCTGTTCCCAGTAGCATAAACATGTCCCTTTTTACCGGAATGGAAGAAGGGTTATGTTTTTCGCGCGTATCTTTTATGTATGTAAATCTTTTATTTCCACATTTCTTCCAAACGGCTGGATGGATTTTGGTAACAAAGATATTCTAAGACTAGTCTGACTCGCCAAAGTGTCCTTATATAGTAGGTAATATTTTTTTACGTGTAGATTTTTTTGTAGTCGGGGTTTTTAAATTAAAGTTATTTTATCTCCTTGCTCGTTGCTCCAATAAACATCACCGTTCATCATCATGATTGAAGAGTTGAACGAAGAGTTTGGTCTCCATTTTTGTAATAAGAACAACTAAGCTGTGAAACGCATTGCCAGAGTGGGTTTTTGTTGAAGGTTCGAACCTTGGGGTTACGACGTACACTGTGCTTGTTTCTATTAGAGAAACAAGTTCCATCGTAGACCACATTATTTTCATCCACTATTATCAGCATCATCGCAATCGTATCATTAAATGGGTTATAAATCGTAAACGGTAAGTTTTACAAAAAAAGTTTACTTGCAACAAAAGATGCAAAATTTTATTATCTACAATTATTGTCAAAATTTATAGTTTCCAAAATATCGGCTAAAACAGTTTTTTTTTCAATTAGCGTTTGAAGCTCTACCTGGATCTGTGAGTATTTCGTAATTTTATGCTCAGTAAGTGATCTTTACCTCATAGAAAAAAATTGGATTTGAAATTTAGTGCAAAGTTGACCAATCTATCTAAACCTTCTATTTTTACTGGCCTTTCATTACGTTTCCGCACATTTTTTTTTTAATTTTTGACGAACTTGTGAATTAATAGGAACCATTTTAAAAAGATGCATGATATTGGAAAAGCCGTTCTCAACTTATAGTGTGACCAAAAAGAAAAGGTTTAGTTTTGTATATCTACGAGTATAGATAAATTTAATATTTCTTCGTTTATATATCAAAAAAACTGTTATCACTTCACAATTCACAAAATTGGTATCACTAGTATAAACAAATCTTGAACAAAAAATGAGTTTAAATTACATAGTCCAATATTTTAATATTATTTCTGCACTGTGGCACCGATTCCGCGGTCGGTGACGGTCGCGAGAACAAGACAGCATTAAATGCCTAATTTGACAGAACTACCTGGCCTTAATACATATAGATAACACTGTAATAAAGACATACTTAAAATACTTTTAATTTTAAGAATCAATAAAATACTTGGTAAAAATAATTACTTACCTCACATTTTCAAACTCTTTTCTTGTGTCGTCCAACGTCCATAGGAAAAGTTCACAAACAAAAAAGAAACAAAAAACTGTCCAAACTTGCACTGACACCACTCTCTAGTGACAAATTAGGAGAACTTTCTTATTACAAACAAACAAAATTCCACTCCAAAGTCATTCCAAAATTAAATTAAAAATAAATTAAAAACAAAATAAAAAAGATTTAAAAATGAAACGTTCCAATTTTAAACTGTTTGTAATGAAAATAATAGAGCGATCAATTTATATTCTTTTTTCAGATTTAAAATAGGACTGTGTTCGATCGTTCGCGGTTAGTTGAAGCAGTGTCGCGCGCGTTCGCCACCGCTCTCAGCTTCGAACTGAGCGTCTGACGAACCGATCCCGCTATCAGCGCCGAATCAACATATCTACAGGACAGAATGTCTGATACGTTCGTGATTTGCGACGTACATTTTGTAGACTGATATAATAATTTACTTATGTATAATTTAAGAACTAGAAACTCTTCGCCATGGAACCGTAAATTGAAACAAAATGGAAAGTAATGCTAGCTTTCTGTAAAATGGCATGGATCCAGGATTTCGTGGTGATAAATCAAATTTGTAAAAAAACAAAGTTTTGCCGTCATTTTTCTTCCCTACCGACTAAATAATAAAGAATTATTCTCGTAAGATTGATTCTTAATATAACGTTCATTTGGGTTTACCATGTACCGCTCTGTACAAGTATCTACATTGTACATTGTGTGTGAACATAATGATTTGTGGATTAGTTGATGCAAATCTGCCTACGAAGCCGTTAGTCGAGGGGTCGAATCCCACTCAAGACAAATAGGTATTTGTTTGAAAAAATACGAATAAACTACGGCTAGTGGGGAGAACGGTGAATAGCGATCCGAACATCCTGAGTTCAATTTCCACGCGCACTATTTTTTTTGAAGTCATTGCGTAATTTCGCTAGCTTGAAATGAAGAAAGAAAAACATTGTTAGGGAAACTGACATCTACATAGAATCATGTCTATAAACCAGCACTGGGCCAGCGTGGTGGACTATGGCCATGACTCTCTCCTTGCGAGGGAAGCCGCCGAGTCCCAGCAGTAGGAATATTTAGTGGGCTGTTTATATGTATGTGTGTACCCAAATATGTGTATTCCCAATTCAGCCACTACACACACATAAAGGCACAAATCATTATGTAGGTACAATTGTGGTGCATACACACTAATAATACACAGATGTACTCATGCTAATACCTACATGATATATGATCTGTGTCTGGAAGTTTCTGTGTGCTAATACGTACAATTAAATAAGTATTTTTTCTGCTATCTGGCTTCCATAGGCGCTTGAGACCAGCAACTGTTTTCTCTTCAGCTTGCGCTCCTGGAGTGCTACTATTTTTATTTATTTATCAATAATGACTCTAGTGTAATTAACTACGGTGTATAGATCATTTTGAATGGTGGAGCTACTTGTATGTATTGTGTTAAGTACCCATGTATTAACGAAAACCCATTAATTTATTAAAGATTACAGCGCTTTGTAATGAGTACATTATTGTTATAAAGCTATTATACTATATATAGTCAAAGAGTTTACATATACTACGTATAGAGTTGGCACAATCGTTTACACCAAAAGCACGGGTAGCGTCTTTCTTGCCTTGTCGCTCTTGTGGAAATGCCATACTTTTGTCGCGGTACATTACTCTGTTGCCATAGAAAGTATGCACGCCATCTGTTTACAATTGACACAAAGGAACCGTGCGGAAAATCTAACTCTATACGTAGTATATGTAAACTCCTTGACTATAGCATATTATAATAAATATTGCGTTGGTATGAGATTACTTTTCTAACTGTTATTTGGCAGACATATTCCTTACCATCAGGCACATGCCCTGCTCGTCTCGTCTCTCTAAACTATAAAAAAAAATTATAGTGTCGGTGTATTTTCGATAAGTAGTTAATTGTATACAGATTTTATATCGATGACCTTGAAACGTTTGTGTTATTAAAGTTGTCTATTTGGTAATAAAACTTCTTAATCATAAAAATGAAATGTAAACAAAGTTATCAATCCTGATGATCGTGGTGAGGATCAATGGTTAATGGGACAAACTGTTCAAATTGCATTGAAATCGGTTCTAGATAAGTGTGCACAGTTTCTAACCAATCCGTTGCTTAGACAGTGCTGAAAATCCATCGTTATACACCATTGATGTGTCCTCCCAAACTTCAGGCGCACGGAATTATGTCATCGTTGGGAAGAGTGAGCTCACTCTTTCCGTTCTAGTCGGTTGCGGTGAATGGTGTACGTTTTTAACTATCACCATTCGATGCCAACTACCAAAATAAGTTGAACCACAGCACCCTTTGCCGTCAGTGATTCTAGGGGTCAAATAAATTGGTGGTTTGTAAACCACTTATGCTACAGATACAGACGAAGTTTATTACCGTCTTCAAGGTGCTTAGAGCACATCCAATGTGAAAATCACGTTCCAAGATTACATAAAAACATACGAGTACACACAAAGTTAATAAAAGCGTGTTAAAAATAAAACGAATAGAAAACCCCAAAAATTTTATTTTTTTTTAACTGTAATAGGTTCGCACTTGACCACCATCTCGCCTGATGTTAAGCGATGATGAGATCTACGATGGAGCGTGCTTACCTAGAAAAAACCGATTCACTCTCGATTTGAAGACACCAAGATTGTAACCATCAGGGAAAACCCACTCAGGCAACGCATTCCACAACCTAGACGTTCTTATCACAAACGTGGAGTCAAATCTCTTCGTTCGCGTTTTTGGAACATCAACCATGAAACGATGCCGCCCTTTTGTGGAACGAGAATTCCGATAGAAGAAAGGGCAAGGTGGTATTAGATCATGCAGATCAGTTGCACACTCTCCGAAGTGTATCCGATAAAAAACCGATAAGCTAGCGATTTTGAATATTAATAGACACTTAATTTACGATTTCCTTTAGTATCATATCCGTTTCAGTTTACGAAATAAAGGTTTGTCCGTGGAACATATTGGCCGTAATAATCTGCCAAACTCAATTTAGCGGCGACCGGACAGAGATTTAACTCAGTGTGTCGTGTTACCTTGTTAGGAAGGTTTCTTTCTTTCAGCGACGCCTTTCGTATAGAGTGATACGTTTTTCTTTTTAGTTTTTTATAGGTTTACACTTGACCGCCATCTCGGCAAGTGTTAAGCGACGATGCGGCTTACGATGGAGCGTTTACCTAGAAAAAATCGATTCACTCTCGATTTGAAGACACAAACATTGGAGGTAGCGTCATTGGATGTATCCTCTTTTTAACCCCCGACAAAAAAAAGGGGTGTTATAAGTTTGACGTCGATGTCTGTCTGTCTGTCTGTCTGTCTGTCGGTCTGTCTGTCTGTCTGTCTGTCTGTCTGTCTGTGTGTGTGTCTGTCTGTGGCACCGTAGAGCTCAAACGGATGGGCCGATTTCGATGCGGTTTTTTTTATATTTGAAAGTTAATATCCGTGCGGGTGTTCTTAGCTATGTTTGGTTAATATCGATTCAAAATGGCCGCCTCCACAAAATGGCGGACAAAATATTTCTTCACAACCTACCTCAATATGGGTATTAAATGAAAGGGCTTGACTAGTAGAGTACTAAACGCTATAGCAAATTTCAAATTCAAGATGGCCGCCACCACAAAATGGCGAATTATATAATATTTTTCACTACTACCTCAATATGGGTATCAAATGAAAGGGCTTGATTAGTAGAATACTTTGCACTATGACAAATTTCAAATCCAAGATGGCCGCGACCACAAAATGGCGAATTACATTTCCTTTTCACAATTCCCTTAATATGGGTATCAAATGAAAGGGCTTGACTAGTAGAATGTTGTACAGATAACAAATCTAAGGTAGTCGGGGGTTAATCAAAATGTTTAATTTTGTTCTTGTTAATTTACATAAAATAACCTTCCAAAAATAATAGATGAAACAAGTATCTTATTTGCAGATGACATAACAATATTGACATCATGTAAAAATAGTAAAAAATTACAAACCCTATTTGACATTTTCAACAATTTAATTAAATGGATGACAGATCATAATCTTGACATAAATTTACTAAAGACAAAATTAATTCAATTTAGACCTCACCAAAAATCTGCCCTTGACATCAATTTCTCTTATAATAATTATAAATTTGAATTTGTTGCCGCGGCTACATTGCTAGGTATAGAAATCGACAATCATATTAACTGGAAACGACACATCGAAAAATTAAAGGCCAAACTATCAAGCTTTACTTATGCTCTTAGAGAAAGGCGACTGACCTAAGTACAGCTTTATCAGCCTACTATGCGTATGCTTTCTCCTGGATGAATTTTGGAATAATCCTGTGGGGAAACAGCGTCAATGCTAGTGATCTTTTCGTTATCCAGAAAAAATGTATCCGGATCCTGGCAAACATTAAACTCCGAACATTAATGTTCCGGAGTAGGTAATTAATTTTGACCGTAGTTTCCATGTACATCTTGGAACACTGTAAATTTGTACGTAGAAATTCCCAATTTTTCACAAAACTGATAGATAGACGAAATTACCCAACTAGATCAAACCACAAACACAATCTAAATTTGCCGTATTCAAAATTAACATTGCATAGCTCGGGTCCTAACTCAATGTCAGTTAAAATCTATAACAAATTGAAATAAAAGAAATTGATTCTGATGATAAGTTTATCAAAACGTTAAAAAATATACTACTTGTAAAAGCTTACTACACAATAGAAGAATACCTTGCTGACAAATCAATTATTGAGTAAGTCGATCCGCTCCGCATGACATTAATTAAGACATTAATTATATTGCCACACCCAATCAGGGTCATTATGGGAACTATTTCATACTACTCTATGTTTAAATAACACCATCAAATGTACCATAATGTTAGCAATAAAAGGATTGAGTATTGAGTATTGGAAACATCGGGGAAATCACACTCAGGCAACGTATTCCACAGCCTAGACGTTCTTATCACAAAAGTAGAGTCAAATCTCTTCGTTCGTGTCTTTGCAACATCAACCATGAAACGAAGTCTCTTTTTCGAGTTACGAGTATTCCGATATAAAAAAGAGCTAGGTGGTATTCGATTATACAGATCAGTCGCACACTCCCCTAAGCGTATTTGTAAAAAAACGATAAGCTAGCGCAGTTTTGCGGTGATGTTCAAAGCTTTGAAGGATTTTTCGAACAAGGTTGTGTATTTATAAAGTCCTGGGCGGGAATCAAACCCACGGTATCGGACTCTATGGTCGTCCTTACTACCAACTCAACCATGAGGCTATTCATCCATATAAATATTCATAGACAGTACTTTTATAGTAGAAAATGTATCTAACGTTATCTCGTAAGGGCCGCACCACTAGGTATGTTTATGTACCCTATGCCATATCTCATAGCATATGCTTCAAATCTCATTTGTAGTAGAAATCTTTTTGGAATGTTAAATGTAAAATTTACAAAAATGGCTGTTGTTGTGTGACATCAATTGCCCTGAGGCATATTCAATTTATTATTTTGTATTGTATAATTACTACCAATAATCTTAAACTATTGTTGGTCTTGTTCTGACCTACTTCATTAATTAGTAATACTATTTTTTTATTTTGACTATTTGTAGGGTACCAACTAACTACTAACAAGAGTTTTTTAATCAAATTGTTTTGTGTGTGGTCTCAATGAAATAAAGAAAATTCTATTCTAATTCTATTCTATTCATAGTATTTCTGGAAGAGATCACGTAAGTGATAAAGCCGCCAATTATAATAATGTCTAGCTTATAATGTTCTTAAGGGCGTGTGGGCCGTAATTTTGAATTTTTAAAACAACTTTAAGACCTTTAAAATAGTGTATTAAACTCTGAAAAAAATATATGTAATAGTTAAGGATCTAATCTAGTGCAATTCGCAGTCAATAACACGATTTAATGACTTTTACTTGATAGAAAAAAATCCCAAAGTTACCCCTTTTCAAAAGGTTTTTTCAAGTTTATGACTAAACTAATGAATATTTTTACTAAATTTTTATACTCAACGAAAGCCACTAAAAAGTTATAGATGCATTCGCAGAGTTTGACTTGATAAAAAGTATCAGCTATTCACTATGTTTTAATATCTACCATATATAAAGCGCGCCGTTCGGCAGGCCTGATCAGTCGCGTTTCGGCGCTCACGGACGACGGGCCTGTGCTTGATTTTGCAATTTTGACAACCAATAAATTTTAAATATTACGATCATAGTGCCACAGTATAACAATATCAGTAGGTATTACTAGTGAAGCACGCTATGATCTTGATTTTTGATACCGTTTTCATTGGAATTGCAAATAGACGCTGATACTAATTAGTACGCTGTTTACTTTACGTTTCTACAACATAAACGTAGACCAAAAGGGGAGTCTCAAAAAACTGACGTCGATACACATGCGGATAATATCAATGCGGATGCAATGGAAAATAGATAAGTATCGGTAAAATATTCGTCCGTTAAATCAGAAATCGGGATGCGTAAATCCCCTAATATAAATGCAAGTTAGGTATCATAAATGATAATATGCCATTTAGGTAAATTCTTTGGTAGTAAGGTACTTAGTATTTGTAAGAAAAGTCCTCACATACAGATTTTACCACTTTGGAAGAGACTTTCGCGCAAACTGTTCAGTTTAGAAAAAAAATGTTAGGAACTTCAATACAATTTTGAACACTTTTCCATAGATACAAGTATGGTTTTGTTAGAATTTTTATTTTTTTATTTATTTTCCAAGTTTGTGACACCACTAAAATTTATTGTTTTTTTTTTTTTTTTGTATGAAAATGTTAATATTGTTCATAGAAATTTAGACACACGACCAAATTTGATAAGAAGCCTTTTAGGCAGTAAAATTACTCGTAGAATTTAACTCTGCACTAAATTTCCGATTCGTATTTTTTATATAAGGTTTAGAATCATTTCCTGAGCATAAAATCACAAAATAATAACAAATCCAGGTGGAGCTTCAAGCGCCAGCTCGAAAAAACGTTTTTGGCCGATATTCTGAAAAAGTTATAAAGCCTTTTATTATTGTAGAAAATAAAATTTCCCATCTTTTGTTGCCAGTAAACTTTTTTTCGAACTTACCGATTATGATTTATTATGTCAAATTTGATGATAACAATGTAAAAATAATAAGATGTGAATTCTGTTCCCAGTAGCATAAACATGTCCCTTTTTACCGGAATGGAAGAAGGGTTATGTTTTTCGCGCGTATCTTTTATGTTTGTAAAACTTTTATTTCCACATATCTTCCAAACGGCTGGATGGATTTTGGTAACTAAGATATTCTAAGACTAGTCTCATTCGCCAAAGTGTCCTTAGATAGTAGGTAATATTTTTTTACGTGTAGATTTTTTTGTAGTCGGGGTTTTAACTTAAAGTTATTCTATCATATTGCTCGTTGCTCGAATAAACAGCACCGTTCATCATGATGATTGAAGAGTTGAACGAAGAGTTTGGTCTCCACTTTTGTAATAAGAACAACTAAGCTGTGAAACGCATTGCCAGAGTGGGTTTTTGTCGAAGGTTCGAACCTTGGGGTTACGAGGTACACCTGTGCTTGTTACTATTAGAGAAACAAGTTCCATCGTAGACCACATCATTTTCATCCACTATTATCGGCATCATCGCCATCGTATCATTAAATGGGTTATAACTCGTAAACGGTAAGTTGTACAAAAAAAAGTTTACTTGCAACAAAAGATGCAAAATTTCGTTTTCTACAATTATTGTCAAAATATATAGTTTCCAAAATATCGGCTAAAACAGTTTTTTTTCAAGGAGTTTGAAGCTCTACCTGGATCTGTGAGCATTTTGTAATTTTATGCATATAAATAAAAGTAAGTGATCTTTATTACCTCATAGAAAAAAATTGGATTAGAAATTAAGTGCAAAGTTGATCAAAAAACCTTCTATTTTTACTGGCCTTTCATTACGTTTCAGCACATTTTTTTAAATTTTTGACGAACTTGTGAATTATTAGGAAACATTCTAAAAAGATGCATGAAATTGGAAAAGCCGTTCTCAACTTATAGTGTGACCAAAAAGAAAAGGTTGAGTTTTGTATATCTACGAGTATAGATAAATTTAATATTTCTTCGTTTATATATCAAAAAAACTCTTTTCACTTCACAATCCTCAAAATTGTTATCACTAGTATAAACAAATCTTGAACAAAAAAATGAATTTAAATTACATAGTCCAATATTTTAATGTTATTTCTGCACTGTGGCACCGATTCCGCGGTCGGTGACGGTCGCTAGAACAAGACAGCGTTAAATGCCTAATTTGACAGAACTACCTGGCCTTAAGTTTATTTTGTAATTTCTCCTAAAATCTTATGTCTTCTCTTACGTCTGAAATCCTTTAATGTTTAGAATACTTAAAAAGTGCTTTAAAAAATGTATCTTATTCGTCACCTGCAGGGTAACGACATGTACTAAGCACTCGACTTCCCTCTCATGTTTTTTAATCAGAAGATTATTTACTTCCTTGTCTCGGAAATATTACGTGTTTGTTCACTGACAGAGAAAAACGGCCGTAATACAAAACCTGAATAAGCTCAATTATGTATGTTTAAATTTATTTGAATTTATGTTGCTTTTTAACGACAATAATCTTAAACTAGCTCTCAAACTAACAATAAAATTGTAAAAATATATTCTTAATTATAATTCTAATAAACCAATAAGTACTAATATTATAAAACTGAAGAGGTATTTTGTTTGAATGCCCTAACCTCAGGAACTACTGGCTCGTTTTCAAAAACTCTTAGGTGAGAGATATACTCATCATTGATTTTTAAGTTACGTCCAACCCAACCCAGCGTCCTAAACATATTTTCTAGTGCGTTTGAGAACAATTTCGGGGATATGACATCCCCTTGCTTCACGCCTCGATGCAGAGGAATATGCGTCGTCATCGTAGCGGCGTCGTAACCTTATCACCTCGATGTATCGCCAATCGACTTGGCATCGCTAAAAGGACTACAGAACAGCCCAAGTTTCGACTCAATCAAATGTCTTTTCACAGTCCACAAACGCTAAGCAAATGGATTAATTGTACTCTTTTGTCTTTTGCAGAATTTGCCGCACCATGCGAATGTGGTCTACATGGTGCACCCACTTCGGAACCCGGCCTGTTCATGGGGCTGAAACTCGTAGAGTTTTCGGGCGAGACGATTTGTAATAACTCTTGAGAACAATTTACAGACATGACTCAGACAAAATATTGGCCTGTAGTTCTTTGAAAAGGTCTTATCTCTCTTTTTAAAGAAGAGGACGGCAACACTTCTGTGCTATGACTGTGGAGTTTTCTTGGTGAAGAGGACGACATTAAACAGTACATGGAGCTCTTTTATACGTGGAGTTCCACCAGACTTTAAGAATGACAAGTATTGGTCATCTAGAAGTGCGTCAACATTTTCCATTGGCCATTGAGTAAAGCATGAGCTTTTCCCATTGACCATTTAGATGACCATACTCATACCCCTCGGTTTCACCCGCGTAGTTTTCAAAGCAAGCTATCAAATTATGAGTTTTAAGTTTTCACTTCTAGCGGCAGTTCCTATAGCTGCCATTTTTTTTATCACTTTATTTGTTCATTAATGGCGTTGTAGACGAATAACTCTGAAGATACGAGACCTTTTGTCTATTGTTCAACGTAGTTCCTCAAAAGAATCAGGGGTGAGATAATTGAAATTAATTACGTAGGCTGTATCACGGCATTATATTATAATAAAATAGACAACGCAGCCAGCGAGCTTTGAACATCGTTGAAAAGTGGGTAGTCTGTTACTATTTTAAAGATTATTTTTTAAATAAAGAGTGACGAGACGAGCAGGATCCGTACCTAATGATAAGCAACACACCTACCCATAACAAACCAGTGTCACGCAGCTGTTGGAACATGAAGAGTTCAAATCATTACCTAGTATTACCTAGGTCAGCGTACATCATGTTCAGCCGTACCGCCGCTAGCCACCAGGCGAGTTGTCAGTCAAACGAGGACCAAACAAAGAAACTCATTGAGCGTCGGTATGTGTGTAATACGCATTGTAAAACACTACAAGTCAGTCCTTTATTATGTAGTTTTTTAACTATCAATTTGCGCGTGCGTAGTTAAAAAATCACTCTCATAATAATAAAAAAAAATCGGGCGTGCCATAAAAATATAACTTTAAAACTTTGAGTTAATCAGTCTAACATATTAAATATTTTCAAGATAACTTTTTTTTAAGTGTAATAGGTATATATACTTGACCGCCATCTCGCCTGATGTTAAGCGAAATTGCGATCTACGACAGAGCGGGCTTACCTAGAAGCAACCGATTCACTCTCGGTTTGAAGAAACCAAGACTGTAACTATCGGAGAAAACCCACTCAGGCAACGCATTCCACAACCTCGACGTTCTTATCACAAACGTGGAATAAAATATCTTCGTTCGTGTTTTTGGAACACCAACCATGAAACGATGTCGCTTTTTTTTTGAGATACGAGAAGTCTGCTAAAAGAAAGGGCAAGGTGGTATTTGATCATGCAGATCAGTTGCACACTCTCCGATAAAAAGTGTATCCGATAAAAAACCGATAAACTAGCAATTTTGCGGCGATGATCAAGACTTTGAAGTCTTGATCTTGATACTTCAAGTCTCAAAAGTAAATAATAACATAAAAAATAAAAAAATAAATATAGTTTCGCAATACGGAATGATTGTTAAGTAAAATAAGTTGTATTTAAATACCTCCCAAGGAAACTTGTCTCAATTCCAGTTGAAGTCTCAGAAAGTTTGAATTGTTGAAGCACGAAGTTTAACTCTAGATTGGTTCCGTCTGGTCTGCAGCGGTCCCGACTGACTTAAGACTGGTTTTGACGGCTAGAGAACTTGTCTATAGGGAATAGTCGTTCTGCGTAACTTACCTCGAGAAATGACTTCAGTCTTGTCTATAACTCTAACAAGAACAAAATTAAAAATTTTGATTAACCCCCGACTACCTCGGATTTCTTATCTGTATAATGTTCTACTAGTCAAGCCCTTTCATTTGATACCCATATTAAGGGAGTTGTGAAATACAAAGTGTATTTCACCATATTGTGGTAGCGGCCATCTTGGATTTTAAATTTGTCAAAACTCTATAACTCGCTTCTGAGTAATAGTAATGAAAAAGTCACAGTTTGAATATGGGTGTCATTGTATGCCTGATTGCGGTGAAATAAGAGCCACTTTATGAGCGAGCGTGTTGAAAAAAATATTATTAAAAAAAATTACAAACGCTTTTATATGCACAACATAAAAAGTCAATTATACTATTATAAATAAATAAAAATAAGATATGTTTATTTCAGGTAAAGTAATAATAATTAATTAATAACATTACAACCCATAGATTAAATGAAGTGAAGGTATAGATAAAATAAAAATAATATTAAAAACATACTATTCTAGTCGTACAACTTCTTCATATATCGTCATACATTTATCTATTTTCAATTCGCACTCTGATGCGATGTCCTCCACGATTTAAAAATCGGGCTACCATAGCAGTCCACTAAACATTTATTTATACAACATTATTATATAAACAATTACTATCATCTAGTACCAAATATAGCATTAAATTAGTTTTTATTGTGAGGAAACAGAATGTGAGGATAGAAATCTATTACCATATATTATTCAAAAACCTTTGTTACTATACATGATAATTAAATACGAGTAGTTATGCATTGCAAGAACTGCGCCGAGACAAAGCCGTAAAAACGCAGTAAAACGCCTAGTAGCGTCTAGACTAGCTGTGGCCCCGTGGCCCTTTGTCTAGAATGTTCCACAAAGATAACGTCCAAACTCTATAAAGTGTTAGTTCATTTCAAATCTGCGTTTCTCGTACATTCAAATGTATTACGCGTAAAATAAAAATATAGTTGAAAAAAAGTCTTTAATTCATTAGATTAAGTGTACATTCAAATCATAATATATCTGATTCCTGAACAGTACAATAGTTAAAAAATGGCAGTCTTAGGAGCTGCTGATAGAATATACTGCAGGTTCGTGAACAAAATGTATGGGTCATATGATACAGCAGGAGACCTATGTAGGATGATAGAAGGGTATACAGTAATAAGATTCAACATTTGCGTAGCGTTGCGGAATAATAGATTAGAAGAGTTATTAAAACTACAAAAAATATAAATTATAAAATTTTAATTATCCTGGTTTGTGAAAAAATTCATGATTTTCCAACGATTTACAGAGTAAGTTTGGTCATTTGATTATATGTTCGGCTTTGGTTCCATACAGTTTCAATACCTCTTCTAATACATTATTTTGCAATGCCGTACAAAAATCACGCAACAAAGAGAAATGATCGAGATTTAGAACCCCCCCCCTCTTCAGCTGCACTCAGTTGGACAGCTTACAAGTGACGGCATAGTGTTGAATCTTATTACTTTATACCCTTCTATCATCCTACATAGGTCTCCTGGTGGTTCATTTCACCCACACACTTTGTTCACGGGCCTGTAGTCTAGAAGTGAAAACTCAGAATTTGATTGCTAACTTTGGAAACAATGCGGGTGAAACCGGAGGGCGTGGCCGTGACCATAGTCATCTAGACATTCTGATGCATTTATAGATGACAAATGGCCATGACCCTGAGTTTACCCGAAGATTTCTTTCATTCCCAAGCTTGATGCTTGAGGTCAATTCACAGCCCACGAAAAATCTGTTTATGGTGCGTCTAAAGAAGTTTTCACTTTAAAAGTAGTCTTGAGTAGGACATACAAGAGCCGGTACATTTGTCCCGTACATGACGTCAAGATGTAAGAGCGGCTCAACATTTTATATTGTACTACTTCAAATTTTATGTCGCGGCAGTCGCGAAGTCGCGTGACTTACTTTCCGTCCTCGTAAAACTATAGGACGTAGATAGAGAGGGGACGAGACGCAAGCTACAAATTACAGTGGTGCGTCATTTTACAATAACATTACGTGTCTGCGTTTCGGGTCTCCAGTCTCGAGCGAGAGGGAATTATGTTGAAAATGACATTACTAAATACTGTGAGGCGCGCAGTGAATGAAGCGTGTGTTTTCAGACAGTTGTAAGTGTCAGTTGTCACTGTACTGCAACGCCAAATGTCATATTTTTACTCGGAACTTCAAATGTATCGCCGAGCTTTAGTACGCCTCGCCTCATTTGAAGTGGGACATTGTACTGGCTCAGTACAAAAAAAGAGGCTACTCTTACAAACTCTTTTATATGTCATGTCCTACCCAACACTATTTAAAAGTTAAAACTTATTATTAAACACCAATATTGTTGTAAAATACGCCACCAGTTGAGCTACAGATATACTAGTATTACGTATGTCGACACGCGTACTCACAATGTATTTAGCCCATTCAAACAGCGTCTAAGGGTCGGTACGGTGGGCATTTTATGATTTAAATGAGTATTTTAATAACGGGAAATATGGCTATGTATGTATGTAACTGATAAATATGTGTAATGTTTGCTATCGAAAACAGAATTACAAGAAAGTACTATCTAAAGTTGCACGCCCGTCAAGGATACACTGTTGTACATCTCTATATTTAAAAATGTTATGTTGGTTTGTGTACGCTTCAAAAACTCAAAAACTTCTACACTGATCGAGCTGAAATTTTACAATGCTATATAATCCGCAGCAAGGATTGTTTTTATCTAATTTTTGCATCACAATGTGCCACAGTGAAGCGTGGCAGGGTACAGCTAGTTTTTTTAAGCTATTGCATAGCTTTTATCGCGGGCCTGGGGACCGAATTTTAGTGATCGTGCATCTCTTTCTTATGTTCACAAGAAAGAGGGATGGAAGACCGTAACGCCGTCCTCCCCACTCGGTTATTCGACTTTGAATCTTATTTGTATTTGCTTTACAGACTAAATGCTCTTAGCAGTGTTGCCAACTTAACGGATTTCCCGTGATATTTTTATGGGAAACAAATGTTACTCTTCAAAATAAAAGCAATTCCGAAAAATTGTTAACTTCCTATTGCTTATGTTGATAAAAATGCATGCAACATGCAATAGCTTTACCGCGGCAGTCTCCGAGTGCCACACTTCTTTTTCTTTATATTTTATGACCTATTTTTACACAGTGCAAGCAATAAAAACCTATATTCTTATTCTTATATCTGACGCAAAATGCGTCGCGTAATGCCAGAACAGAGAAACATATAACAAAACATCCAACCTTTCGCCGATGATGCGTTAGTACGATCGATGATACGCTAGACGCATTTTCCGTCATGTGTACCGACCCTAATGCGAGCTCCATTACTTGCATGCTCCATTATCATGTTGGTGATGCAAACTCATACAGTTTCTACCTAAAAGTCCGCAACGAAGCTAAAAAAGTTCGCACTTCCGAAAAGGTTTTCTTCGTCTCCGTTTCTAGACTAGACAAACAAGTTCTTCATCTTTCTACCTACCCCTCTACCGCCTAAATAAATTGGTTATGGCCTTGCTATTGCTGTCTCTATAATATCAAGCAAGAAGAAAAGAGAGAATTTTTAAAGTTAAGACAGTTTTAGTTAGGCGGTTGAACCCCCGGTCTTGCTACTTTCCTGTATAAAGAAACCGAAATAGTAAATTACTGTCGTCTGTAGTTCCAGAGCTAATGAGAGTCCATAGGGTTCATTTTTGAAAACGCACTACTTGTACATTTAATACGCCAACATTGTCTTAGACTACTCGCATAACAACTAGCAAGTGGAAAAATTAGAACGAATCTTTTTTTTTTGTACATAGCCTAATAGCAAAGGTTAAATAAAGGTTAGTTGGTAAGGCTGCCTGCAAAGCCGTAGGTCATGGGTTTGATTCCCTCCTAGTACAAATATAGTTTCCGAACTCATATCCATGTATTAGTTGAAATGTTATTGACATTTATGTTACCTTAATTGACGTATATTTATGGCGGTATTGTACGTTTATTATGAAATTCATTTACGAATATTCTTTCGCCTGGAGGAGACGGTTAAGGTATGCCAAACTCGACACCATAACGCGGGAATGCTTTCGCATTTTTCCGCGAACCCACCACAGTTTGCCAGTCTCACAGTCTTTCTCTACGACACACCCTCGTTACCGGCGCACAGCTCAAGATACGCCGTGAACACCTACCTATTACCTATTTGTGTTTAAATGCGTCCAGCGCTCTTTGCGCAAGTACAGATACCATTTGAGTTTAACAGAGATACATAAATCTTTTTAATATAAAAATGATGTGGTGTCCTGAGATGATAATGAGATGATTTATGAAAGACTTTCTTACTCCCAATAATAGATATAGAATCAATCCAATTAGCATAAAAAAATATTGCTTAATTTTATTATTATTTATGGTGCGATGATCTGAAAAAAAAAGGTGGCAACACGGGCAACTTTTACGCGTCACTTCAGTAATGTATTATTCTTACAGTTTTAAGTCTCATATGTTTTTTAGTTCCGTTGCACTGAAAAATACCTATCTCTCCAAACCTGACAAGAAACTTCGTTTCAAAATAAAATCGTGCTTATCGTCTGGTTTCCGATTACTTTGCTCGTTACTAGTTCGAGTGAAATGAAACTGCCGCGTAGTGCTACTTCGAGAATAGGGTTCTATGGCAGCCGTTACCAATGGCAGGCTCACATGTGTTTCCTGCTGGGAATGCGGACAGGAAGTCAACAAGTTTCCTTTTATGTACGGGAGTAAATGATCGGCCATTTGCTTTTACTAACACGAAACCAAAATAATTTGACCAATGATGACTGATGGTGCCATAATATAGAGGAAAGTAACCAAATATGGAATACCATTTTGTTTTTGAGTTATTATAGAGAAAAACAAGAAATTGTAATTATTTATTTTTATTCTTATTATCAGTCATACAGTTGCGTTTAAATTATTGACAATCTTGTTTTACTTGTGTTTAATTAAAACATAAAATTTTCCAAAAAACAAAATCAACATGTATGTATCCAATTATGGAATAGGTACCCAAATATGGACTACTACAAAACTATAAATAATAAACCTTTACTTTTATGAGATACTAACAATAAATTTGGCCAATTTTAAAAAGTTACTTATGTTACTAATGAAATTGTAAACAATGCATAATCATACACATACAATATTATTTCTAACTACGTATTGAAAAATACCGATATTTTTTTAACGTTCATTAAAAACCTTTCTCACAATGCCAAAACAAAAATCTCTCACCGCGGCTACAAGCTTCGCCCGACAAGTCGAGAATCGTATGCGAGTATAATGATAGGAAGAAATAGAAGAACACTGTTTTTAGAACCTAGGAGTATTTATTTACGAGAAATGGCTGTATTCCATTTTAGGATACTATTCCATATTTGGTTACTTTCCTCTACTAATACTCGTAATAGTATATTAATCGAATATTCACACCGCAGAAACAAAAACCGACAAGTTTAAAATTTAACTCGACTATATTGTTTTTTTAATCTACTGACTTTTGGTCCAGGTAAAAAAAAAGTAAGCAAATTTTAGGTTTTTGTTAATTATTGAACAACCACCACATCGATTTCGATATAAAACACCTAGGCAATAATTTGGACTCTTCATGTTCCAAAGCTGCGTGTCACTGTGCTATTATAGGAAGGCATGTTGCCAACCATCAAGGATTTGTGTCCTACTCGTCTTGTTACTATCTATTACAAAAATAATATTTATAATCATTAATAACATAAAGCAGGTAAATATAGCAAAATAATACAGCATCTCCTCCATCCTACGCAAATACGAAATCTAAAGATTCAATAGATAATTATGTTTATTTGAAAAACACAGTCATTACTTCTTGTCCTTTCAGAAACTTATAGAACTGGCGGTTGCTACGTCTGTACGTCGGTCGCTAAGTCTACAGACTCAAATTATCGGTAGAAGGATCAGAAAAACAAATTAAATTATACGTACAAATGTATTGACATTTTTATCGTAATAACAGATGATAGCTGGTTATTTTCTTTTGAGTCTCATTGCTGATTGCTGTCTGGATTTCGCTATTGAATAACGAAAAAAACATTATTATAGTGTATACCAAAAACAATTTTATTTTTAGATAAACGACAAGCCGTGTCGTCGCTTGAAAATTATACGATTTTTTTGGAATCACCTTGTGGAAACACGTGGTTTTTGGGCTTTAGTGGTACACGATGAAAAGCGTTCTGGACTGGGTTCACCCGACTAGTCCTTAGGTGGGTAAATGCATTTCCATCACGAAAAAAATACTCAGAGAAACACAACAAAAATTAGGAGGTTGCCTTCATAGTAGATCTGTGACAAGTATATAAGCTATGCGGTAATTCCGGACAAAGCGTCAAATAGATAATGTTCGGTGCCATGATAATTGATTCGCCGTCTACGTCACCTCGTCTATTAAAAGCTTGTAAAACAAGGCCTCTCCTTCTTAACTACTTAACCTTAATTAGTTAATGTCACCAATAAACTTTGGCTAAAATAAGGCAAGCAATATTACCCGCCCAGTTGTAAAGTTAGGCGTTGTTTTTTAATCGACTCTAAAAAAGAAGGATCTCATTTCGGTTGAAAGTATTTTTTCGTAAAGTACGCGCTATCACATAACATGAAAATAAAAACTCCTCCGCTAATTGATAATAGATTTTGTTTTTTATTATTTTGTTTGGTAGAAAATATTTCAGCAGTGGTCCCGTATATTATAGAAATCTGTGTAGTGGTTTATGAAATATCAACAAAATCCTAAAATTTGACTTCATTTACCTGGATGACGTAATCATAGCTTCTAATGAAAAGTTTCCTCACGATGTTTCGTCACCATTTTTAAGTTAGCGTCATTACGCACATGACTTTGAAAAGACAGCGGTGTTGTAAAAATAACGCCAGCTAAAAAACTATGGATAAAGTTTTGACGCATCTCAGAGTTGGTAGACATCCATCAGTTATCAGAAATCGCAGCTGTCACCGCTCGCAGCGGGGCAATATAATTTATCTTTGTTATCGACGTAATCCCGGAGGATGTACCTTTCTCAACGTCAGCCGTCGCTGTGACTGCGAGAGAGCGACTGCACAGCTGTCAGGGCCCTACTATTCAATTTACGATGGCCAATACACTTCCTACTGGTAGTAGGTTTGAAGATCGACAATTTTTTTTAAGTGAAAACTTTTTTCCGCACTACTTACAGATTTTCCGTGGGCTGTGAATTGAGGTCAAGCATCACGTTGGTAAATGAAAGAAATTTTCGGATAAACTCGGATGATTTAGATTGCCACGCCCTCCGGTTTCACCCGCGTAGTTTCCAAAGTGAGTTGACCCAATTTTGAGCTATTAGTTTTCACTTCTATTTAACGACTGCCATTTTTTTTATAATGCAAAGTGACTTGACAAGCAGGGCATGTGCCTTATGATAAGGAAATTACATGCTCATAACAGTACAGTGGCATGCAGCTATTGGAACATGAATTGTCCAAATCCAATTCATTACTTAGGACTGCGCTGCGCTCGTCGCCTTTAGCTAAAAAATGTCCTATATATTATATATTCCTATATATTGAATATGAATGTAATTTTAGGGCCAACGCGGTGGTGCCATATTGTCGCACGGCTGGCTGGGCCTTACGCAGTAATATAAGTCAATACCTTATCTCTATGCCTGTAATTTCATTGAAACATTGTCCTTCAAACCGGACTACAGTTATTTTTTCACATTACTGCTTGATGATAGAATAAATAGCAAAGGCGAGATACTTTTCTAGGCTAATTCTTATACCAATGTCGTATCTTTTATGTTTAAATTTATTGTCTACGGATCTCTTATATATGTCAGTGTCATTCTGTCATGTCACTGACACCGACTGTCAGTATTCAGATGATTTTTCTAGTATTTACATTCTCTTTGGATTTTTCTTTGTAAAAGTTAGGTAGGTTTATTCTAGAAAAAACGTGAAACAATTTTAATAGTTGATTGTTGATTGTATAAATAAAAGGAATTACTTGTAAACTGAACCAGAAGTATAGGCTTTAAATGTTATTTCTTTCTTATGCCAGGTAAATTACTCTGTCTATATTTACACATGTAAAAAATATGTATTACTTTGTAATTGTGTTATGAATAAAAGCGAAATTTGTTATTTCAGAAAATACAATTTATTCTTTGATAATTAGCCATCTTTACAGACTCCGGGGTCTGTGACCTTTGTAAATTGTGTTTTTTTAATCATAACTATACCTTGGATTACGAAAAGAAATAGAAGATACTGTGCAGCTATGCGCAGATAATTCTTACCGTCAGGCTTAGTCTTGCTCATCACGTCATTGCATCTTAAAAAAAACTACCAGCGCCGTGCGCAGCTCCCGCCCTTCCCTTTACCTTTCCTATTGCTGTCTCTATCTATTCAAGCGATAAGAAAAGAGAGGGTGACATTTAAACTAAGACAGGTTTCGTTAGGCGGTCGATCTCCCGTTCACGGTATAATTCTGGGATAAAGAGTATTCAGTTTGTTCTACTAGACTATAATTTAATTGTATTTCATATTTCAGCCCGATCCGTTCATACGTTAGAGCGTGATTGAGCAATATTTATCCAAACATCCAAACATTGATATGTAAGTATAATATGTATTAGTAGGAAGTACGATAAACCATTAGAAGTGCCATCCTAAACTTCAGGCGCACGCAATTATGTCATCGTTGGAAAGAGTGAGCTCACTCTTTCCGTTCTAGTCCGTTGTGGGAAGCGATAAACCTTGGACGTTTTTACCTGTGGCTATTTGTTATCAATAACCAAAATAAGTAGAACCACAGCATACCTCGCCGCTAGCGATTCTAGGTGTCGAGTATATTGGTTGTGTATAAACCACTTACATTACACGCAAACCACAAACGCAGTTTGTTGCTAATTTCAAGGTGCTTAGGGCACATCTAATAGTTTATATCCATGGGATAGACTAATATTTCGAATTACCCAGAAAATATAAACGAAATCAGCGAATCTTTCCAAGCGCCGAGCTTTTCTTTAATTTCCTGTTACTATAAACCTCAATATATAAATCAAAGTCGTCAGATTTTTACTGCCTACTTTGACATGCAAATTCACCTCATAAATGTAACGCGTACTTGCTTAATATTGACCATAAAAGTGAAGAATGGTGTTAAAAAACGAGATCGGGCATAAAAACCTTCTGGAAATAATGGAGTAGGCGATAACGGAGGCTTTGGGGGCAGCTGACAAACTGCGCTACCATGTGAACCTGTGACGAAAGTCATGAACTAATTTTTAAGCCTTTTGTACTCGACATTACAAAAGATTGAGTTTTATAGCATGAGTAATGCAACAGCAAGCATAAAAATCTTTTTTTTATATAATAAAATATTATGTGACCAGTAATGAAGATTACAACTGAACTTAAAGTTATGTAGAATATTACATAGGTAGAAACAAAATGACTACTAGCTTGTGAACATTAAGATGATGAGTTTCAAATCCCCGAACTAAGCTTGAAGCGGGTAATTCAGATCCGTTCTCTCCCTAAATAAGCTATGTATAGTAAGTCCATTCTTAGTGAACTCAACCTTTTATTTGTTGGGCAATTTACGTTACATAGCTTTACTTTTGAATACTTGTTAACTTAATTTAACAATAAGTATGTGCAAAGTGTGCGTATGCATGTTTGAGTGGGCAGGTGTGTGTGCGTGTGCGTGTGTGAGGGTGAGGTGTGTGCGAAGGTGTGTGTGTGTGTGAGGGTGTATGCGAGAGGGTGTGTATTTGCGTGTAAGTTCTCGTTTTTGCGTATGCTGTTTACTCTAATTACCTTACGACTGAGAATATATTCTCAGTTTCGCGGTATGTTAGCTTTAGAAGTATGTTAGTTACTTTTTTTAAGACTGTGTGAGTGTGTGATATTAATCATAAGTTCTTTAATGGGATAAATAGATAGTATAATAGTTGACAATGATTAGGTAGTATAAGCATAATCACATCATATCAAGCCTTTCAGCATGCAACAAACATTAACAGTCTTTTAGCAATTCCCGAGATGTTCCTTAAGCTGGGAATCGGGGCCTTCTCTACGATGGAGAGAGTCAAGGCCATAATTCATCACGCTGCCTTTTCATCTTAAGGTCTTTTCTGGGTCATAGCCCCATCGCCGCGTCGGTGCACCAGAATACCTGTAGCACTTCGGGACCACTTAAATCCGTAGTCGCCGTTCTCCCGACTAGACCAGCCGTAACTTAAATAACATAGAATATCGAATCTGCCGCATTTACATACAAACAGTAAGCCATAAAGTTACGTGCCTATAACCTATAACTAAACCTCTACATGTCTCGCCCTAATAAAGATTTATTGGTTGGAATCCGCCCAGATTTTACCTTAATGTGATTACGAAGCAATTGCGCTAATGGAGACCCATCGTTACTCATTACCCTGATACTATCTGTTGACACGGGCTTTATCATGAGGAGGACAACATTGTTATTATTATAGTGCCGTGTGAGGAATACCCGCACTAAGCCTTAAGGGCCCTTTCAGTAATTATAATGAAAACTGTAGTTCTGAAAACATTAAAGGTTTGTTATGTTTGACTTTAAATTTGAGAAAGATCCTAGAAAGTAACTAGGAACAAAAGTAAAAACATTTCGATGGGAATGAGCAAAAACGTCCAAACTTTTGTATTTATATTAGTAAAATTAAGGGATTGTTATTGTGGTTACATAAATATAGTTTTAAGTCTTGAACACCGTCGCAAATTTGATTTCCGCATATTATTTCCAAATTTGATTTGATTACCATTTCTGAACAAAATCTTATTAATATAACAAAATAAGACCATAATTATCAAAATCGATTTAAAAATTGGGGCATTGTTATAGCGTACCACCAAAAGAAAAACATGCAACCCAATGGAGAACTTATTCTTTTATTTATTTATTTATTTATTTGCACAGTGTACATACATTTATTAAATAGATCTTATAGCTAAAATCTATAACTATGTGTATCTAAAATCTATATCTATAACAAAGACCCTGTTAGGGTGTTGCAAAACAGGACGATAACACAGTTTCGTCCGAGAGGTGTAATTATAAAATGTATTAAACATGACATTTATATAAGATTTAAGAAAATGTTTTTCGAAGTCGTTTAAAACATTCCAGTCCAAATTCCTTAGAATATAACTCAGTAGCAGTGTGTTAAACAAACACACCATACAAAACCAGCGAAGTAATTTACTGACCTATCAAAGCGGGTAATCTTTCCAAGGATTACTGATATCACCGCGGATTTCATAGATTACCGGCATTTACATAAACACTCCTACTCTGTTGTTGTAGCTAAAGGTCACATAAATGTAATTAAAATATGCTGAATTATTGGTTCTGTGATATTTTGAGTGGTAAACAAGTTGCCTACATAAAGTTTTTAAAGATACAAATACAAAAATCTTTATTGCTGTTTGCAGGTAAGATAAAGTGATTGAAAATATTTTAAAAGTTGACCCATACAAACTGGCCTCTTTTTCTAGAGGCATGCAATACGTCTGGCAATACAGTTTCTATTTGTCTAAATATATGTAATGATAATAATAGTCAGCTGATAAAAGTCTTCTTTTCATTTTTAGCATTTAGTTTTGTATGGGATAGTATTCTAATAGAGGGCACCTAGGTTGCTTATAACATCGTTCGTCGTAGACCACCTTGTCGTTATATATCAGACAAGATGGCGATCAAGTGAAAACCTGTAAACGATAATAAATAGATTAGTACTTAGATGACCGATTTTATAAAACGAAGTTTTCAAAAAATGAGACTTAGCGAGATTGATATAAGTATCTCCCCCAAAGCCCTTTACTAAATTTCATGAAAATTATTGGAGCCGTTTTCGAGATTCGCTTTAATTATATTTTTGAGAAGGTTTGCTCGTTTAAAGGTATTAGAAAACTTTAGGAAAGCAAGTGGTCGGCGTCTATAATTGATCGATCAAAAATATTTCTATAGGTTCATGTAACGATTTTTACAGGTTGGAGTAAAATAAAAGATTAACAGCAGTGGTTTGTTTTACAGATAATTCGAAATGATTATTATTACGAAATGGCTTCATTCGTATATTTGGAACGTATTTAGATTATATCTTGGAATATCGTACCTATACTTAAACCACACAAAGGGACCACTGCAAAGCCGAGGGTCGTGGGTTCGATTCCCACCCAGTGTAAAATTTGTGTGATAAATTCAAATATTTGTACTGTGCCTGGGTATTTCTATGTATAATAAATACATATTTAAAACTATATAAGTATTATATCATCTATCTGGCTTCCATAGTACATGCTTTGCTTAGTTTGGGGTCAGAAATGGTGTTGTGTATGAATACTGTCTTGTCAATCAATATTTATTCATTTACACAAACACTAACACTGAAAAAAAAAACCTTGAGTAATTTACATTCTTCAACTTCATTTTTTTCTTATGGCTTCAATTTGGTAATGTCACCGTATTTTTGTCAGTGTCTAGCATTTCATCACTGTAAATAAATAAATATTGATGGACAGTTCATACACAACACCATCGTTTAAATATAGTTTTAAATACATACTTATTATACATAGAACACACCCAGACACAGTACAAATATTTGAATTCATCACACAAATATTTGCACTGGGTGGGGAATCGAACCCACGACCCTCGACTTCGTAGGCAGAGTTACTATCCACTAAGCCACGAGGCCAGTCACATGGATAGTCTTCTGAACTTTTATTCACTGGAGAGGTAGGAGTATTGCTTCAGATGATCGGTTGATGCCATTGAGCAACAAAAATCAGTGCAATTAAGGTTTCATATCGATATAAAATATCAGTAAGACCAGATGTGACCCATGGCTTATGTTCATTACATAAACTAAAATAAATTGTATTGCCAAACATAATGCATGCCTCTCGAAGAGGGCAATTTGTATGGAATAACTTTTAAGTGTTTTGTATCATGTTATATTAACTACAAGGAGCAATAAAGATTTGTGTATTTGTTGATGTTATCTAGCCTAGATATAGCCCGTCCCACAAATTAGGACGTCAAAATCAAATAGCATTTAAACCAGAGATTATAGAGTGAATCAATTAGGCTCAACGTAAATCAATTACCATTCTGAGTAGTAATATCGCTTGAGTACTACTGGGAACGTCTAGTTGGTACAAAGCTTGATTATCTTAAATACAGCTATGAGATTAAGCTCCACTCTATACATATATACTAATATTGTAAAGCTGAAAAGGTTTTTTGGTTGAATTCGCTTACCTCAGGAACTACTGGACCGATTTCAAAAATTATTTCACCGTTGGAAAAGTTCGTGACCTGTCAGTACTATAGGCTATATTCGCAAGTTGAAACAAGTTAAACACTTACTATCTTAGTTTTATGGAATAAGACTCTGTTGCCGTCTTATTCCAAAACACGGTTAAAGTCAGTGCGACAGATGGCGGCCTTATTGATAACAGCGGTTTTTTTTCAGGCAACATTATACACCAGGCAGGTATAGTCCGGAGAATGGCAGCTGCCGATCGGCCGTTCTATCGCCTCACTAAATCGGCTTTGGCCTTGCAGTGCTGTCTCTATCATTTCAAAAGAAAACAAAACAGAGCGAAATATCACAGCTAAGACAGTTTTCGTTCGGCGCTAGACCCCTGGAGACCCAGGGCTTAAAACCACGCGGATCTTAAAACTGTCCAGCTAGACCAACTGTAACTTCTCCGATTAAACCATCATTACTCAAAAGGCTGAACTGCAAGAGCTACTACTGCAAGACCTTGGATTTGAACTACATACTTATCAAAGTCCATAACAACATCCTGCTGAAGCACAAGTCGTTGGCGTAATTGTGCTCACCAAACATATCACACTTAGGGTCAATTCACATCGAGACGCGACGCGACGCGACGATACTCAAAGAGGCCAATGATTTCGCGCTACGCCGCGCGTCGTCGCGAGACGCATCGCAACGTCGCGAGGCGGATCTTAAAATCGTAGCAGGACGACGCCTCGCGCCTGTGTGATGTCTTCTTTTTAATTTTATTTTTGTAAACTTCTTCCTCTTCCTCTTCTGCAAGAAGTCCGATTATAACAAGATCCCAGTCTATCATTATATTTTCAATCGAGCACTCGACCGAACTGCATCAATTCTAAACGAAGTCTGAACGGAAATAGTAGAGAAGTCGCCACAGCGGCCTCAGGCTGCGCCTCGCGGCGTCGCGCGGCACCGTGAGACGCAGCACCGCTCTTGCACGCCGCGCGTACCGGCGATGCACCGCTGCGTCACGATACGTCGCGCTACGCCGCGAGGCACCTCGAGGCGCAGTGCTGCGTGGTGCAACGTAATCTGAATTCTCACAATGTAATGTGTATCTTTTCGTGTAGTGAATAAAGTATATTCTGAGTCGCTCTATGAAAAATGTGCGCGCAGCGTCGCGCCGCGTCGCGTCTCGGTGTGAACTGACCCTTACATAACACAACCGGATAGAAGCCAGAAATTAATATAAGATGAATCAGATAACATGCTGGGTACGCTTCCGATTGGTAGTGGGCTTGAACATCTTGATTATCTATAGACCTACAGTGGTCTAAAGATAATTCAGGTGTTGCTTAGTGTAAGTAGTTAGTTAGGTTTGTAGTGTAGTGTATGTAGTTCTCATTGTATTTTAGTTTTGTTAATAAAGGCTCTGCCCAGATAAAAAAGAAATGTGATAAAAAAAAAAACAAATAACATAATTATAATATAACACAACCGATTAAAAGCTAAAAAATGAAAAAGAAGAAAACTTAAGCTGACTTTTATTATCATTGTATCAATTCAGACCAATAGAAACTATATTACCAGATATATTGCATGCCTCTAGAAGAGAAGAAGAGGCCAGTTTGTATAGGTCAACTTTTGCAATGTTTTGTATCACCATATCTTACCTGCAAACAGCAATAAAGATTTTTGCATTTGTAGCCAGCGTTAATTACACTTCTTAAAAAGTACTTCTAAAATGTAACGTTTTGCTTGCATACAGAACTACACTCTCACACATACACACGTTTTCTTTTGGAGATGGCTTATCTATATAACGTGTTCAAAGTAATTAGTGAGTCGGAGAGAACACTCGAGACGTACGTATTTTATTGCGACTCGAAGCTAATAGATTGTGATCCTCTCCAACTTCATTCTGATCTGATTATATACGGTTACACAGAAACGGTAACCGAAGATGAAACGAAATGTTTTTAAGCTATTGTATAGCTTTTATCGCGGGCCTGGGGACCGAATTTTAGTGACCGTGCATCTCTTTCTTATGTTCACAAGAAAGAGGGATGGAAGACCGTAACGCCGTCCTCCCCACTCGATCATTCGACTTTGAATCTTATTTGTATTAGATTTACAGACTAAATGCTCTTAGCAGTATTGCTAACTGAACGGATTTCCCGTGATATTTTTTAAGGTAAACAAATGTCACTCTTCAAAATAAAAGCAATTCCGAAAAATTGTTAACATCGCTATTGCTTATGTTGATAAAAATGCATGCAACATGCAATAGCTTTACCGCGGCAGTCCTCGAGTGCCACACTTCTTTTTTTTTTATTAAGCACACAGACTGATAAAAAACATACATAAGTAAATTTTAACCTAACTATTAACTAACAAAAATAAAAAACTTAACAAAGTACCACACCTTTGCCAGTTATTCAACCTCCCAAACAATAATGCCCAAACATTACTGTGTTCTGGTTTGAAGGGCAATGTTTCCAGAGAAATTACAGGGCTTAGAGATATAACATCTTAGATCTATGGGTGACGATCGCAGTGCAATGCTAGGTAATGATTTGGACTCTTCATGTTCCAATAGCTGATTGTCACTGTGATGTTATGTGAGAGGCATGTTGCTTACAATCAGGCACATGTCCTGCCCGTCTCGAAATTCTTTATTTAAAAAAATAGTAGTTAAATTATCGGATACTTATCATAAATAATTTAATAAATAAATAAAAGATGTCAGAGAACATGCAGTGGTAGCACTAATCATACAATGAGATGACTCGCAATTTTTTCAGTCTTCTCGTAACCACAGCGGTTGTAACGCTGCCGAAACTTAAACAATGAATAAATTATTCGTGATTAAGCGTCGTAATATATAAAAAAATATAATTACACTAATTTTATAAATGTCAATTTGGATGTTCGTTGCTAAATCTCGTCGTAGCGTAGGTGGGACAACACTAACGAGAAACGCCACTAATTATCGCGATAATAATGGACGTTAACCGTAGGTGTAAAATACACCTAATGAAAGTTTTTTTTTTTTTTTACTTTAATAGGTTTACACTTGACCGCCATCTCGCCTGATGTTAAGCGACGATGCGGTCTACGATGGAGCGTGTTTACCTAGAAGAAACCGATTCACTCTCGATTTGACACGTTTATCGAAGGTATATTTTACACCTACAATTACGTCCATAATCGCAATAGTTAATAGCATTTCCCGTTAATGTGGTCCCAGCATAAACGGGCCTAGTTGAAACTTGGAGCACAGCTGTTATAGTCCGAAAGAACACATGGGCTTTTAAAATAACAAAAAATAAATAAATATCGGGAATAGACACAAGACGATATAACCGCATTGTTAGAATCTTATTTATTTATTATAAAAACTTAGAAATGTATGTAATATACAACTACTATCGTGATAATGGACGTAACCGTAAGTGTAAAATACACCTAATGGACGTTTACCGAACGTGTATTTTAAACCTACGATTACGTCTACTATCGCGAAAGTTAATAGCATTTCCCGTTAATGGGGTCCCAGCATAAACGGGTCTAGTTGAAACTTGGAGCACAGCTGTTATAGTCCGAAAGAACACATAGGCTTTTAAAATAACAAAAAATAAATAAATATCGGGAATAGACACAAGACGATATAACCGCATTGTTAGAATCTTATTTATTTATTATAAAAACTTAGAAATGTATGTAATTTACAACTACTATCGCGATAATGGACGTAACCGTAGGTGTAAAATACACCTAATGGACGTTTACCGAACGTGTATTTTAAACCTACGATTACGTCCACTATCGCGATAGTTAACAGCATTTCCCGTTAATGGGGTCCCAGCATAAACGGGTCTAGTTGAAACTTGGAGCACAGTTATAGTCCGGAAGAACACATAGGCTTTAAAAAAAAAAGGGAATAGAAACAAGACGATATAACCGCTTTGTTAGAATCTTATTTATTTATTATAAAAACTTAGAAATTTATGTGCTATAATAAATATTATGTGAACGAATATGTAATAATATAATATCGTACTTAGTACAAATAAGTAAAATTGGTGGACATTACACAAACAACACCATCTGACCATAGTAATCCAGCGAGGTAATGCGGCCAGTATAATTGGCATTTTTGCACCAGGCACCATAAGGAGTAGCCTAGTAGATTTAATAAGTTTGTATGATCATTAAATATATCTTTTTTTCTCTACCACATAATCATTTTTAATTTTTTTGTAAATACTAATAATTATTATATTTCATTGATTGCAGCTTGGTTAATTTGAACTCTGAAAATAATTAAATGTAACTTCCATTTTTTTAGTACAGTTTCTGTGTAGTATCGATTTAATGAAATTAATTCTGAACGAAATATATTAATGCGTTCTTAAATCACATTTACGACTTGTTGTTAAGTGATTTAGAATTCAAATTAGGATCGTAACTTAACGAAGTTAGCTGGAGTACAACTTGATAGAAATTCACCGTCAAGACGGATTATGTTTTACATTAATGATTTATTGAGAATTTTAAACTTACAGAAGATAACTTTTTAGAAACGCAATCAAAATATTTGTGACTTTTTACACAGCTTAGTCAAAGTACTTTATTCATAAATGTACAATTTTTAAACATATACACGTGCGCGCACTCTCCTTGAAATTTTTTTGTGAAAATAATTTATTGATAAAATAATCTCCTCATGACGAAACCATAAAAAATTGAAATAATTGTAATTATCGTGAATCTACTCGAAAACCCCCAATTATTTGGATTTTGTACTATGGATAGGCAATTCCATTACGAACATTTTGGTAGAATTTTCTTTTCAAAAGACCAACATCAGATTTTATTGAGAGTTTATTCTAAAATTTGAGCGTAAAACAGCAAGAATCCTGCTGTTTCTCTCTTGCTCTTTCTTGCGTTCTGCGATGAGGTAAGATATACTCAAGGTCATTTGCTCGGGATACGGCCTTAGCATCCGTATCATATCATAGCATAGCAAACGGAACAGCCATTCCTCGCTCGTATTCTCCAGAATGTTTCTTCTGAGTAATTACGCTCCATTGTCCATATCCACACTACCGCTTAACACCAGGCAAGACGGCGTTCAAATCTAAATCATAATAGTAAAAATAAAATCCCGACTATAAATTAATTGTGTTCAAATTTCAATCTGATTTCTTCAACTGTTTCGACGTCATTGAGAAACGAATATACAAAAATCCTTTCACTTTTATTTTAGGTGTTAGCAGAATAGTAGGATTCTTATTTTCAACACTTAAACAATAAGTATCCTTATTCCGAAAGACAAAAGCCTTTTTGAGCGTAAGTGGAGCACAGGGCAAAGTAATAAATTCTCTAACTTATGTTCAAGTATGTCACCTTAGTACCTACTCGTTTTCAATCTCGCCAACTTAATATTTTTGCTCTTTGATCTTTTAATGGGATTATATAAAATAGTCTTATTTAATCAAAGCTCTTTGCAAAGTTTTACGCTGGGAACGATTCTTGATGGATTTATTTCGGGGATCGGCCGCGTTTAATGCGAAACGTGATCGCAATTGCAATACAATTTAATATTAGGATTATTGTCTTAACCTTTGTTTTCGTTAGTCTCGTGTTGTAATATAGTTGTATGAAATATTCACTCCTTGTAAGCTTGCCATATACAAACGTTGATTGGCTTTTTCATTTAGAGAAGATTTTTTTGTTTAATAGGGGCGCCAAACACGTTTTTGCCATAGTGTCGGGCGCCGCAAGTAAAAATATAATTTCAAGTTAAGAGCCGGCTCACGTCGTCGCACGAAATTCAAAAAGTTTGTGTTCTGATATTTCCATCTTTAGTATTATCTAGAAAAAGAGAATTACGTTCAAAAAATAGGCCGATCTTTCTTGTTGACGTTTCCTTGTTTCAATTTTACTAATAATAAAGCCTTTAGTCGTAGGGAACGATCTCCCATGACCATTTCGCCGAAAAGTCGCCGCCGTGTCAGTTTCAGACTTCTAAATCTACAAGTGATACTCAAAATTTATACTTAAAAAAATATGGGGAACATCATACACATATTTTATTAATTCATTCAAGTCACATATATCTGAATTTTGGTCCCATTTATTAGTAAAAAAACAAAATCATAAGCCAATTTTAAGTTTTATATTGCAGTTTTAGCGTTGTCTCTGTGTAAAATACACAATAACTCCAAAATAAAAATTAGACACGATAATACTTTGTTCTTTGTAGAATCCAATTCTATAGTTACTTTTCAAATCATAGTTGTCAATTTTTCAAAAATATAAATTACCAGCAGTCGAAATTACAATAAATTACGCTGCGCAATTTAGTATGCCGCGAGCGGCCGTCGGGGAGGACCTGCGTCAGTTAGCGTGGGAGTCGGTTACGTAATATTTCGCGCGTTTATGACATAAACTAAAATAATTATAGTGCGACCACAAAATTTTAATTCGTTTGGCGTTTTATAACGTTTCATTCTGATTTTTCGGATCGGACCATCACATTTGATCTTGTTTACTTCATGAAGAAGCAGAATCTGTCAATTTTTTTTTGACGTGACAACGTCTAATATGTCGATGAACGCGATGGCCGCCACCACAAAATGCCGAATGTCATTATTTTTACTACTACCTCAATACCATGACCATGACCATGCACATGACCATGACCATGACCATGCCCAATGACCATGAGGAACGGCCATGACCAATGACCACGACCAATGACCATGAGCAATGGCCATGACCAATGACCGTTCCGACGTGTTTGAGCAACGAACTTCCAATATTAATTAAGTATGTACAGTATGGGTAACAAATGAAAGGACTTGACTAGTAGAATACTATGCACTGTCACAAATTTCAAATCCAAGATGGCCGCCACCACAAAATTGCGAATGTCATTATTTTTCACTACTACCTCAATACCATGACCATGACCATGCACATGACCATGACCATGACCATGCCAAATGACCATGAGGAACGGCCATGACCAATGACCACGACCAATGACCATGAGCAATGGCCATGACCAATGACCGTTCCGACGTGTTTGAGCAACGAACTTCCAATATTAATCATCATTAATGTTTACTACTACCTAAATGAAGGTATCAATATAAAGGGCTTGACTATGCACTATGACAAATTTCAAATCCAAGATGGCCGCCACCACAAAATGGCGAATGTCATTATTTTTTTCTACCACCTCAATATGGGTAACAAATGAAAGGGCTTTACTAGTAGAATACCATGCACTGTCACAAATTTCAAATCCAAGATGGCCGCCACCACAAAATTGCGAATGTCATTATTTTTCACTACTACCTCTATACCATGACCAATTACCATGACCATGACCAATTACAATGACCATGAGGTACGGATATGACCAATGACTACGACCAATGACCATGAACAATGGCTATGACAAATTACTGTTCCGACGTGTTTGAGCAACGAACTTCCAATATTGATTAATCATCATTAATGTTTACTACTACCTAAATGAAGGTATCAATATAAAGGGTTTGACTATGCACTATGACAAATTTCAAATCCAAGATGGCCGCCACCACAAAATTGCGAATGTCATTATTTTTCACTACTACCTCTATACCATGAGCAATTATCATGACCATGACCAATTACAATGACCATGAGGAACGGATATGACCAATGACCACGACCAATGGCCATGAGCAATGGCCATGACCAATGACCGTTCCGACGTGTTTGAGCAACGAACTTCCAATATTAATTAATCATCATTAATTTTTACTACTACCTCAATATAGGTATCAATTTAAAGGGCTTGACTACGCACTATGACAAATTTAAAATCCAAGATGGCCGCCACCACAAAATGGCGACTGTCATTATTTTTAACTACCACCTCAATATGGGTAACAAATGAAAAGGCTTGACTAGTAGAATACTATGAACTGTCACAAATTTCAAATCCAAGATGGCCGCCACCACAAAATAGCGACTGTCCTTATTTTTCACTACTACCTCTATACCATGACCAATGACCATGACCAATTACAATGATCATGAGGAACGGATATGACCAATGACTACGACCAATGACCATGAGCAATGGCCATGACCAATGACTGTTCCGACGTGTTTGAGCAACGAACTTCCAATATTAATTAATCATCATTATTTTTACTACTACCTTAATGAAGGTATCAATTTAAAGGGCTTGACCATGCACTATGACAAATTTCAAATCCAAGATGGCCACCACCACAAAATGGCGAATGTCATTATTTTTACTACCACCTCAATATGGGTAACAAATGAAAGGGCTTGACTAGTAGAATACTTCGCACCATGATAAATTTGAAATCCAAGATGGCCGCCACCACAAAATAGCGAATGTCATTATTTTCACTACTTCACAATATCGGAATCAAATGCAAGGGCTTGACTAGTAAAATACTACGCACTATGACAAATTTCAAATCCAAGATGGCCGCTACCACAAAATGGCTACTGACATCTTGGATTTGAAATTTGTCATAGTGCATAGTATTATATTAGTCAAGTTCTTTCATTTATTACTCATATTGAGGTAGTAGTAAAAAATAATGACAATCGCCAGTTTGTGGTGGCGGCCATCTTGATTTGACATTTGTCATAGTGCGTAGTGTTTTACTAGTCAAGCCCTTTTATTTGATACCCGTATTGAGGAGGTAGTGAAAAAAGAAATGTATCTCACCATTTTGTTTTGGCGGCCATCTTGGATTTGAAATTGTCATTGTGCATAGTATTTTACTTGTCAAGTCTTTTTATTTGATACCCATATTGAGGAAGTAGGGAAAAAAAAGAAATGTATTTCGCCATTTTGTGGTGGCGGCCATTTTGGATTTGAAATTTGTCATTGTGCATAGTATTTTACTCGTCAAGTCCTTTCATTTGATACCCATATTGAGGGAGAAGTGAAAAATTAAATGTATTTCGCCATTTTGTTGTGGCGGCCATCTTGGATTTGAAATTTGTCATAGTGCATAGTATTCTACTGGTCAAGCTTTTTCATTAAATTTGATACCCATATTGAGGTAGATTATGAAGAAATATTTAGTCCACCATTTTGTGGAGGCGGCCATCTTGAATCGATATTAACCAAACATAGCTAAGAACCAATGCACAAAAATTACCCTTAAAATGAAAAATAAATTTTACTAGTTATCAGATTTTTGAAATGCAAGAATAATTTATCGTAACGTTACGGGACAACGAACGTAACGGGACAATAAGTCTTCAATTTTCGTGCACGCAGCCAGCGTTCATCAATTTAGTAGACGTTGTCACGTCAGAAAATCTCATAAAAATTTTTAGTACACTGCCGTTACGGCTCAAGATCGTTCTGTCCGCCTAAACGCTCGAGCTGAATCGAACGGACGCACGCTGACAATGTTGCAGGATTTTACCTAAAGTTGAGTTCTGTCTTTTTGTGAGAGGGCTCTTAACTAGCTTATCGGTTTTTTATCGGATACACTTCGGAGAGTGTGCCACTGATCTACATGATCTGGTACCGCCTTGCCCTTTTTTCTATCGGACTTCTCGTAGCTTGAAGAAGCGACACCGTTTCATGGTTGATATTCCAAAGACACGGACGAATACGTTTGACTCTACTTTTATGATAAGAACGTCTAGCTGTGGATTGAATTGCCTGAGTGGGTTTTCCCTGATGGATATAGTCTTGGTGTCTTCAAATTGAGAGTGAATCGGTTTCTTCTAGGTAAACACGCTCCATCGTAGACCGCATTGTCGCGTAACATCAGGCGAGATGGCGGTCAAGTGCGAACCTATAAAAGTTAAGAAAAATAATAATTTACTAATGAAAAAAGAAGTTTCAACAAATATTTCTCGCATTCTCTGATAGGCGCGACATATAAAATCTTAAATTTGTAATTTCTGATGGGCCAATAACTCAGGCTTGACAGGCCGCAGGTTGAGGATAGACAATTTAGAGGGTTCAGTCTACTCTCTGACTTGTACAATTCCTCATTCATTACGTCACGGACAAGTTCTTTCATTTGATACCCATATTGAGGAAGTTGTGAATTATGTGCCATTTTGCAGCGCCAGCCATCTTCGACTGATCAATCAGAAAACCGAAATCAAACAGCTTTTTGTTCCGAAAACTATTTAAACACAAGTAAATGTTTTATTTTAATTATTTATTTATTTATACAGTCCTATACATGATCTTTCTTAGAATAGAATAGATATTAAAGGTAGAGTGGCAGTAGAAAAAAACATTCTACCACGAAAATGTTTACAGAACATAAACTGTAAGCATTTCATCATCATCATCCTCATCAGCCGCAAGACGTCCACTGCTGAACATAAACCTCCCCCCTACATTTACACAACGAACGGTCCTGCGCAACCTACAACCAGCTATTTCCAGCGACCTTTGTGAGGTCATCTGTCCATCTAGTGGGAGGCCGTCCAACACTGCGTCTTCCGGTTCGTGGTCGCCACTCGAGAACCTTTCTTCCCCATCGGTTGTCAGTCCTGCGAGCGAAATGGCCTGCCCATTGCTACTTCAGCTTGCTTACTCTTTGAGCTATGTCGGCCACTTTCGTTCTTTAGCAAATATCCTCATTACGGATTCTGTCGCGCAAAGAAACTCCGCATAGCTCTCTCCATAGCTCGCTGTGTGACTTTGAGCTTCGTTATAAAGCCCACAGTGAAGGACCACGTCTCAGTTCCATAAGCCATCACTGGCAACACACACTGATTAAAGACTTTCGTCTTTAGGCATAAGCAAGTATTACACTTTATTTAAATATCGTCTCAAAAGTTAACTGAAAACCAGCTTAAGGCTAGGTAGTTCTGTCAAATTAGGGATTTAACGCTGTCTTGTTCTCGCGACCGTCACCGACCGCTGAATCGGTGCCACAGTGCAGAAATAACATTAAAATATTGGACTGTGTAATTTAAACTCATTTTTTGTTCAAGATTTGTTTATACTGTTTATACTAGTGATAACAATTTTGTAAATTGTGAAGTGAAACGAAGAAATATTAAATTTATCTATACTCGTAGATATACAAAACTCAACCTTTTCTTTTTGGTCACACTATAAGTTGAGAACGGCTATTCCAATTTCATTCATCTTTTAAAATGTTTCCTAATAATTCACAAGTTCGTCAAAATTTAAAAAAAATGTGCTGAAACGTAATGAAAGGCCAGTAAAAATATAAGGTGTTTGGTCAACTTTGCAATAAATTTCTAATCCAATTTTTTTCTATGAGGTAAAGATCACTTACTGAGCATAAAATTACAAAATGCCCACAGATCCAGGTAGAGCTTCAAACGCCAATTGAAAAAACTATTTTAGACGATATTTTGGAAACTATATATTTTGACAATAATTGTAGAAAATAAAATTTTGCATCTTTTGTTGCTAGTAAACTTTTTTGTAAAACTTACCGTTTACGATTTATAACCCATTTAATGATACGATTGCGATGATGCCGATAATAGTGGATGTAAATGATGTGGTCTACGATGGAACTTGTTTCTCTAATATAAACAAGCACAGTGTACCTCGTAACCCCAAGGTTCGAACCTTCTACAAAAACCCACTCTGGCAATGCGTTTCACAGCTTAGTTGTTCTTATTACAAAAGTGGAGACCAAACTCTTCGTTCAACTCTTTAGTCATGATGATGAACGGTGCTGTTTGTTGGAGCAACGAGCAATATGATAGAAAACTTTAATTTAAAAACCCCGACTACAAAAAAATCTACATGTAAAAAAATATTACCTACTATCTAGGGACACTTTGGCGAGTCAGACTAGTCTTAGAATATCTTTGTTACCAAAATCCATCCAGCCGTTTGGAAGATATGTGGAAATAAAAGATTTACAAACATAAAAGATACGCGCGAAAAACATAACCCTTCTTCCATTCCGGTAAAAAAGGACATGTTTATGCTACTGGGAACAGAATTTACATTTTATTATTTTTTCCATTGTTATCATCAAATTTGACATAATAAATCGTAATCGGTAAGTTCGAAAATAAAGTTTACTGGCAACACTAGATGGGAAATTTTATTTTCTACAATAATAATAGGCTTTATAACTTTTTCAGAATATCAGCCAAAAACGTTTTTTCGAGCTGGCGCTTGAAGCTCAACCTGGATTTGTTATTATTTTGTGATTTTATGCTCAGGAAATGATTCTAAACCTTACCTATATAAAAATACGAATCGGAAATTTAGTGCAGAGTTAAATTCTACGAGTAATTTTACTGCCTAAAAGGCTTCTTATCAAATTTGGTCGAATGTCTAAATTTCTATGAACAATATTAACATTTTCATACAAAAAAAAAACAATAAATTTTGGTGGTGTCACAAACTTAGAAAAGTATAAAAAATAAAAATTCTAACAAAACCATACGTGTATCTATGGAAAGGTGTTCAAAATTGTATTGAAGTTCCTAACATTTTTTCTAAACTGAATAGTTTGCGCGAAAGTCTCTTCCAAAGTGGTAAAATCTGTATGTGAGGACTTTTCTTCCAAGTACTAAGTACCTTACTACCAAAAAATTTACCTAAATGGCATATAAATGCAAGTTAGGTATCATAAATGATACCTAACTTGGGATTTACGCAGGGATTTCTCCTCTCATTATTTCCTTATCCCGATCTCTGATTTAACGGACGAATATTTTACCGATACTTATCTATTTTCCATTGCATCCGCATTGAATTTTTTACTGATGTGGTATCGACGTCAGTTTTTTGAGACTCCTTCTGGTCTACAACATAAAATAAACAGCGTACTAATTAGTATCAGCGTCTATTTGCAATTCCAATGAAAACGGTATCAAAAATCAAGATCATAGCGTGCTTCACTAGTAATACCTACTGATATTGTTATACTGTGGCACTATGATCGTAATATTTAAAATTTATCGGTTGTCAAAATTGCAAAATCAAGCACAGGCCCGTCGTCCGTGAGCGCCGAAACGCGACTGATCAGGCTTGCCGAACGGCGCGCTATATATATGGTAGATATTAAAACATAGTGAATAACTGATACTTTTTATCAAGTCAAACTCTGCGAATGCATCTATAACTTTTTAGTGGCTTTCGTTGAGTACAAAAATTTAGTAAAAAAATTCATTAGTTTAGTCATAAACTTGAAATATCTTTTTGAAAAGGGGTAACTTTGGGATTTTTTTCTATCAAGTAAAATTCATTAAATTGTGTTACTGACTGCGAATTAAAATAGATTAGATCCTTAACTATTACATATATTTTTTTCAGAGCTTAATACACTATTTTAAAGGTCTTAAAGTTGTTTAAAAAAATCAAAATTACGGCCCACACGCCCTTAAATGTGCTGCGTTTATGTTTACAGAATTTCGTAAGTTTTCTGAACAGCTGTTACATGAGTAAACAAAATAGATTGTCTCTTACCACCTCGCGTAAGCCTTTATTAAAATTCTTACCAAATATTTACCGATGGCAATAACAAATAAAACAAGTTATCGAATGTTTGCCTAGAAAAAAAGTGAACTCTTCGACGTCTGTAACTCGAAAATACAAATAATAAAATTTATTTCATTTAGGATTATTGTATGTTATTAACCTACAATTACAAAATACGTCAAAAAAAATGTAACTAAGGAGAAATTAGTACCTAATAACTTATGACTGGGTTATTAAATTCTTATTTATAATTTCCTTAGAAACATCTTAGGAAATTGAAAAAAAAAAAAATTGAATCCTTAAACGACATGTTTCATATGATCTGAATACGTCAAAATAGCTACTAAACCTATTTATGTCAATCTCGAAGTCACGAAAAAGATGATATCCGAGAAAGTACCACGTTTTATTGCTTATTTGCAGACGAGCGGTTTTTTTTCATTTCGTCGCACATTGCAATTCATTTGTAGCAGTTCATTGCTGGTAAGCTTTTTTTGCAGCTAATGACAGGAAGATGGAATCGCTCTTGCATTCTTTCGAGAATTCGCTACGGCTTGCCTGTCTCTGGCCAAGTAGCCTATAGGCTACCTCTGTCACCGTCACACCTGAACCCAAGATACGTCTTGACTACGTCGAAGACTAATCTTGAAGACTTTTTTTTTTTTTTTTTTTAAATAAGGAGTGACGAGACGATCAGGACATGTGCCTGATGGTAAGCAACATGCCTGACACATAACAGCACAGTGACACGCAGCTATTGGAACACGAAGAGTCCAAATCATTACCTAGCACTGCACTGCGCTCGTCACCCAGAGATCTAAGATCTTATATCTCTAAGCTCTGTAATTTCTCTGGAAACATTGCCCTTCAAACCGGAACACAGTAATGTTTGCACATTACTGCTTGGCGGTAGAATAACTGGCAAAGGTGTGGTACTTCCCCAGACTTGTAACAGATCAAGTGTCTGGTCCTCCCGCCTACCTCTTTTTAGCTGACAGCAAGACACAACAGCAGAAAACAGATAGAGCAGCACTCCGCAAAACCAGCACTTGTCTTTCCCTGCAGCCCCTCCACGTTATCGTAGTGACATCCCATTTGGAACACCTGGGCGAGCGTTTAAAACGTTCTAATGTTTTAAACGCTCGTCTGTAAGCCTATCATGAAAGCTCATAACGTATTTTGCATGAATTTTAATAATAATTTTTAATATCATCCCCTTTGACCTGACTTTTAGAGATCGTTACTCATTTTGTGATATATTATAACTTTGTATTAACTTTTCAATGTGATTTTACCTTCATATTTAATATCAGCAGCGCGCCAGGGTTTCATTTTCACAGTTCCTGATTCCGTTATTGTTTCGAGATAAAAATTAGCCTAAGATGTTTTGTACTAGACTATTACCTATTGCCATCTTTAGGCGTTTGTCTTAATTATATTGTTTTTACTTATAGCCTGAAATGGCTTAGTTGGCCTTTATAACTTAGTGCTTCAGGCACCCTCTGTGCGCTGTGAAAAATTCTTTGGCAAATCGTTTGCATTTCAAGCAGTGCAAATGTGGAACTCCTTGCCTGTGGAAATCAGGGAAGCTCCTTCGCTTCCTGTATTCAAAGAGCATGTGAAAAGCCTTTATTTGATCAAAACAAGCAGCTGAGTTCTCTCTGTGAATGTTACACTATTACTTTTCAGTAAAAATATTCTTAAAACTTTTTTATTCATTGGTTTTGTAATTCTGTATGTATTAGTTTATAATATAATGTTATTTATGTATTTGAAAGTATAATCATTAGAATGTATGTTTATCATTATGTTAGTCAACGAATATTATTAATTGCTTGCTTTTAATAGGTATATAATATGTACTCTTTGTTTGTGAACTCCCGCCTTCCTTTGTTATTTTTAATCCTTTTCCATACCACGGTTGCCTGGAAGAAGATAGCTTTTAGCGATAAGGCCACCAATTGTTTCTAAATGTTTTTAGGTAATGTTTACATTTGATGTTTTGTATTTAATTTAGTGCAATAAAGAGTTTATCTATCTATCTATTTGTTTAGATTAGTTGGATGAGAATTTATATTATTTTTCTATTAATGTTAGGATATCAAAGAAGTATGTAGTTTTATTAGCATGTATGTTCATTTTTTTATTGTTAACGTAGTCTGTAATTGCACAGTCCGCATTGAAATATCAAAAATCATTTCCACCCAAGGGTTGCCTGGTAGAAGTCGTTTTTAGCTATAAGGCCGCATGTTGTAGCACTTGCTTTTATTGATTGTATTTGTCTGTATATCTGTTTTTCTTTTGGTATGAACAATAAAGAGTATCCAACTTTCTATCTACCTAAAAAACCAAAAAATGCATGATCTTAAAAACGCACGGAATACGAGTAAACTTCACTATAATTAAAAATAAGAGCAGTGAAGAACAGCCGACTATAACTTTTTCACTCGGGTGGACTCGGGGGTACCACCTTTCACAGTGAACCTTTCACCTCAGAGCGTGACGGATCGGCTTCACTTACAGCGGAATAATATATAAGCGACGCGCCAAAAAATGTTTTACTTAAAACAATATTGAGCCGTTCTGAGAACCTTTTTGAAGTTGGTTGTAATTTGAAACAATAAGTTTGGTAAGACACCGGATGCCGGAAGTACCGGCAGAACTAACAAGGAAACTATCCCTGACACGACCGGACCGATGTTTGAGTTACTTAGAAAAGAACTTCTAGGTCACTTCGAAAAAAATCTTGTCTTTTTATGTAGCTTTGTTTTTTGGTGCAGAAGAATATACTGTTAATATGAAACAAGAACAAAAGTAAAAATGTTGGTTTACCGATTACCTTACCATGATGTATTTGAAATTTGTTATAGTAGGTATTCAACTAAAACTGTTGTGTACCAATGAGTCGTTTTCCAGACGCAAAAAGACTTGTCAAAAATAGTTCTAAATATTGCCAAGAGTGACACAACTGTTGAACAACAACAAAGAAAATAAAACAGTGGCGCCATCTTCGGTGAAACTAGGAACTGTATTTGACAGCTCTTTTTACGTCTTGAAAACGCACCATTTTGAAAAAATAATGTAATTTGCACTTTTTGTGGATTTGTGGCCAACTTGGATTTATTATAGTGTATTCTATTAGTCAAGCCCTTTCATTTGGTACCCATATTTATATTGAGAGGTTGTGAAAAATAACTGTGCTGTTATGTGGCAGTCATGTTGCTTACCATACCGGCGTATGTCCTGCTCGTATCGTCACTCTGTATTTAAAAAAAAAATGTTGTACAACTGTTGGTCGTTAAGTGCGAACCTATTACAGTGAAAAAAATGCAGTCCACAAACATAATGTTCATACTGCTGGGACTTGAGTACCTTCTCTCTCAAAGAGAGAATTAGGGCCATAATCCATCACACTGTTCTAGTGCAAGCTAGCGGATGCATGGACCTTGAATGTATTCTGAAACATGACAGTTCCTTTCATGATATTTTCTTACACAAATGAAGCCGGTGGGGAAGATAGACAAAGTTGATATTCAAAGAAAACCCATCGATATAAAACAAATATCGATGAGAATAAGTGCAGGTGAGATTTGAGCGTACGACCTCTGAATTCTGAATATTATCACCTTCTCGCTTACACAACAAAACTGTTTTTTACAATTGGATAGGAAAATAATACTAGTTTACAAATACAAATACAAAAATCTTTATTGCTGTTTGTATATAAGATGATACAAAACATTTAAAAAGTTGTCCCATACAAACTGGCCACTGCAAAAGGCATGCAATATTTTATGTCCGGCAAGACAATTTGTTGTAGTCTTAATTTATACAATGAATTTTTTTTAATAATAGTCAGCTGATGAGTCTTCTTCTTCCTCATCTTCTATTCATTTCTGCTTTTTATTTATGTCATCTGATTCTTCATCTTCGATTCATTTCTGGCTTCTATTTGGTTGTGCTAAATTATGTATATGTGTGAGATTGTCAGATTGTGAGATTGTTTATCAACAAGAACATAAACAGCGCTAGATCGATATTCTCATAGCACTAACGTTGGCAAACCGCCCAACCTAGTCACAGTCAGACTCGGGAACGCCGGATCGGCACACAGACGCGTCATGGGGTGGGAATTCTTGGACTCACTGGTATACATCTATATTGGGGTAAGTATTTTTTTCATTTTTCTGTATTATCTGTATTCTAAAACTTTATAAAAGCAATACCGTTGTATCTTATTTCTTTATACGTTATTATTGCCAAAAACTCTTAATGAGATGTGTTCTATATGAAAATAGACTTGTCAAAGACAGTATTCAATTTTGTCAAAGATGGCGCCAATGTTTCATGTTGTTGGAATTTCATGCAAAAATATTGGCGCCATAGCCGGTGACATTTCGAACTATTTCTGACACATCTACTTATTTGAAATCTCAATACGATTTAACTTCAATTAAAACATTGCACAGTTTTGTGGCGCGTAAATGACTTGAAAGCGGTTGAATAGCTATGAAAGTGTACTACTTAGTTTGTGGCTATGAATCCGTTAAATTATCAGGTATAGATAAAAAACGAGGACGTTGTTATTGTTACCTGCCAGTATACATTTTATTTGCTAATTACCCTTTCCTCGGTTTTTATAAATATTTTTATGCTTCTTTTTTTAGTATTTATTTTGTTTATGAAATGAGTTCATGAAAGTGAAATAAATTGAATGGATTTGTTTTTAATAGAATTTTCATCACTAGAATCAAAGATAATAATGGACAGCACTAGCATATTGTCCAAAAAAATATATGGATGCGATCGTACAAATACTGCGTATTGCATCAATTTCGCCAGAGGTGTTCAGAGGTGGCGCAGATTATGTGTCTTATTATATTTGTCAAGGTTTTTTGTTCTATTTCCATGATGTACCTAGTGTTTTGCAGATCACAATCTAATTCAGTCATACATTATTTTCATGCATGCGTATTAGTAGTTGTGTGTTGCGGTTTTCTTCTGATATCATCAACCTGTGACGCTAGCGCCACCTCTCAAACATCTTTTGGCTAAAATCCTGAACTACGCATTTACAAGCGAGAGCTATATTATATTAAACGGTAATACGAGAGTAACGCTCCAAAGAACTTGAACAAGAGTGTAGAGACTGCTCGACCGCGTAACGTAGGATTGCAGAAAGTTATAAATATAATTTATCCGTGCAAATTTAGACACACTTCCAAACCTAAATGCACCAACTCAGACACACCCTTTTTATGTGGGGGAAATGCATTGACGCGCCGTCCACCGTGTAGGGAAACGGCAAGTGTGTCAGGCCCGACACCACTAAACGTGGTGTCCCTAAACCGACTAAACCACCACAGGTTTCTCCAGCATGGCAGTGAGTCAAGTCGCGGGGTCACTCTTCGCACTCCCTTCGACGACTCTGACCCAACGCCGGCACCCTTGCGGGCCACGCCAGTCATGCGCACACAAACGCAGTAATCATCGCCCAGTGTGCATATTTCAAAATCATTTTTGTATTTTTTATAAACAAATATTTCACACACAACACCATCTGAAGCAAAGCTTGTAATATGGAATCCAGATAGCTCATATAATACGTATATATTTTTAAATACATACTTATTAGCCATCGCCAATCGTTACTTTATTTTTAAAGTTTTTGTTTATTTTTGTAACTTCGTTTACCTACTTGTTAGGTGCAATAAAGAGTGAATCTATTATACATTGAAAATATACAGCAAACAGTGTTTGTACTGAGACAGTATAAATATTTTAATTCATCACACAAATATTTGCACTAGGTGGGGATCGAACCCACGCCCCACGGCTTCGCAGGCAGACTTACGCCACCAGGCCAGCCATTTTGCAGGATACGAGTATCTCTGCTATAGGTAATACATAGGTACAGGTGATTACATATTGTGCAACATTAGTAGTATTTAATGACAAAATTCTAATGTTTCGGTTCTATCAGCAGTCCTTATCATCTCATCATCATCATCTCCAGGCTGGAGACTTCCATTGTTGGACATAGACCTTCCCCAAAGAATTCCATAATGACCGGTCTTTTGTCGCCTCCATCCACCGTCTTTCCACGACTGAGGCAATATCATCGGTCAGTCATGTGAGGGGCCGTCCAACACTGCGTCTGTTGGTTCATGGTCGCCATTCGAGAAGCTTCACTCCCCAGCGGTTATCCTTTCTGCGAGCTATATGGCCTGCCTATTACCACTTCAACTTGCTAACTATGTCGGTGACCTTGATTCTTCACCGGAATCCTTGTGATAGTGACAACGTCTTAGTATCTCTTAAAATAAACTCCTAAATCTACCAAGATCAGATCTCTGTCTGATGACTGCTTTAATCACAGGTCACTGTGAGTTAAACTACCATCTTCACAAAATAGGATCCACTGATAATGCAGGAGCTGTTTGCGGGAGAATGAAACTATGGAGCATGTGTTGCTACGCTGTGAGGCCACCGAAAGTATAAGATTAGGATCAGGAAGGAAGGAAATCCAAACTTGGAAGGAAATCCAAATCCAGTATGCAGAGAACAAAACTCTGGGAAGGAAATCCAAATCAAGTATGCAGAGAAACATACCTGACGAAATATTGATGGACATTTTGGTGGACAATTCACATACAACACTATCTGACCCCAAACTAAGCAAAGCTTGTAATATGGTGGCCAGTTAGCTGATATAATACTTATATAGTTCTAAATACATACTTATTATACATAGAAACACCCAGACACAAATATTTGCACTGGGTGGGAATCGAACCCACGACCCTCGGCGTCGCAGGCAGAGTTACTACCCACTAAGCCACGAGGCCAGTCAAATGGGTGTGGAACTAGTATGCCAGCGACCCAAGGCCGTGCTTCGCTATTTCAAGGAGCTTGGCTGGTTTGGGTAAGCTGGCCGGGGTGAAATGCACAATACACCCCTAGCGGGACGTCAGTGCAGGTCAATCACCCCCACCCTGAATTAGAACGTCTCAGTGCCATATGCCATCACTAGCAACATACACTGGTAGTAAGCTTTCATCTTGAGACTTTGTGGTATTTCTGACGAGAAAAGAGTCCACAAACAAACAGTTCAAACAGTCCCTATGCCTGCCCATTTTATAAAATGAAGAATGCTTTTGTATCTGTAGCAAGTGAACATCAGAATGTAGGCAAGACATTAGATTGTAATGTAATAATGGTAGAACTTTAATATCAATTATTTCGCAAATAAACATCTTCTAAAACCTGAAGTAGGTTAAACTATCCGTCAAACTTTTATTTGCTTCCGTAGTTACGGGAGAACAAATAGTCAGTGTGACCACGTCATATTTGACATTAGGCGCCACGATCCCTGAAACTCTACAAAACGCAGCTAATTGTATGAAAATAGTGTAGTTTTACCTTTTAATCGTAAGCCTACAGTATTGTAATGGACTCAGATCCAATGTTTGTTAGTCGTTTGTTTTGTTTATTTATCTACGTACTATTGATTTGACGGTTTGATGACATAATGTATTGCAATTTGAGCCATAATGGTACGGGTCAAAGTTGTTTTCAGTATTTATATGTGGAAACAAGTCTCATATTTGCTTTAGTTCGTATTATGAAGTATTTGGACATTATTGAATTAAGTCATGTTTTCCTAGACGTGTCCTTATTATGAGGTTTAGTTCCAAGGAATCACCAAAACATGACATTCAAATACAATATTATTTGTCATTATTTCAAGTTTATCAATCGTTCCCGCACGTCGCATTCACTTTCGATTGATCATCGAAATGCCAAGAAGCATCTCTCGATCACGTGACCACGACATAAACATCAATATAAAGGTGCCCAGGGTACATCTAGTGATGTGCCCCGAGCACCTTGACATTGGTAATAAACTGCGTCTCTGTGTGTAGTGTAAGTGGCTTACACATCACCAATCCCTAGAATTGCTAGCGGCGAGGTATGCTGTGGTTCTACTTATTTTGGTTGCTGACAACAATAACTAATGACAGTTAAAAACTTCCGGCGTTCAGCGCTTCCTACAACCGAGTGAATATGAATAATAACGAGATTCCGTGCGCCCTGAAGTTTGGGAGGGCACATCTTTGGATTGAGATCGTTGGACAAAAAGCCCTGTGATTATTGGTCAACGCTTCAGGTTGGGTTCATTCATAATTTAAGAGCGACGCTTTTGTCGCTGGAGGTCCTTCTACACTCCGCCTTCTCCTTGACTTCCTGATACGACACTACATTTATCTTTTCCTTCACTTGGTTCATGTAACTTCTCCTAGGTCTACCTCTCTTCCTCCTCCCTTCTAATTTACATTCCATTATTGTTCTAATGAAGTTGTCGTGTCCTATCAGATGTCCTAACATCTTCCCTCTTCTGTTTTCTATTGTTTCCATTAATGTTCTTTTCTCCTCTACCATCTTCAAAACTTCTTCATTGCTCTTCATTTCCTTCCAGCTGATTCTCTCCATTCTCCTCCAACACAACAGGTTGGGTGTTGCCTACAAAATATTATCATCAACTAGCAGACCTGACGACGACTTCGTATAGCCATATTTTTGAAGTGAAAACTTCTTTTGGCGCAGCACAAACAGATTTTTCGTGGGCTGTGAATCGAATTCTAGCGTAACGCTCGGGAATGATAAGATATCTTTGGGTGAACTCGAGACCATCCCCATTGGCCATTTAGAAATGAGTCAGCATTTCTCATTGGCTGACACATTTTTAGATGGCTATGCTCATGGCCACGCCCTCCGGTTTCACCCGCGTAGTTTCCAAAGTGAGCTATCAAATTCTGAGTTATAAGTTTTCACTTCTATCAGCAGTTTCTATGTTGACCCATTTTTTTGTAATCTGATTATCCCTTTCAAAGTTGTTCCAGTTTTGTTATTTGACTTTAGAACCTTATTTTAAATAGCTTAAGTTACTCCTTGAAACATCGAATGGCAGTTCTGTTAAAATCGGTCTTTCTATTTCAGATTAATAGTATTTTTATGAAAGTACTGTATACATTAAGTGTAAAGCTGTTTAATTACTTAATTAGAAATAAAAAACGATCACATACATTTAATCTTTTTAAAACAGTAATATATAAGTCAATAATTTGTACAGATTCGTAAAAAAACACAAGAAAGATACAGCACATATACCCTTAGGTGTATTAATACTGTTAAACTAACGTTGTACCTACATTATTTATCGAGAGTGTATGTGCATTCGCCATTGTAGGCCGCATCGTTGCTTAACATCAAACGAGATAGCGTTCAAACTTATTGTTAAAAAGCAATTTAAAAGATAGCGGGAAATCTTCTCTTTTTGTTTCAATTTAAAGTTAATTTCGAAATAAACTCTCTTTTTCGTGATGAGTATGTTTTAAAATTCAAAACATGTTTATTAATGAATTTTCAAAGTGAATTACTGGCGCTTAAAACTGAACAGTAATGGAATAAAAAAACAATTATGCAGCTGTGTTGTCCGGAAGTGCGGAAAAGTCTACTTTCCTTGAAGAAGATTGCTTAATTAGTGACTTCATTATGAGTATTTTAAGGGGAAAAATGTAATGGAAGAAATATCTGTATCCGCGTTAATTTTTTCACTCACTCAAAAAAAAGTTTACCTAATATAAGTTTTGAACATTGAATAAAAAAAACGGAAGTTAACATTAAGGTAGGTATAGTTAAAGATAATATATAATTCACTCAAATAATTCCACAGACAATATCCTGATGAAACACAAGACGTTGGCGAAATTGTGCTCACCAAACACTTATCTCACACAAATATATATCACAACCAAATAGAAGCCAGAAATTAATCTAAGATGAAGAATCAGATGACATAAATAAAAACCAGAAATTAATAGAAGATGAGGAAGAAGAAGACTTTAATCAGCTGACTATTATTTAATTTTTTTTATTTATAAATTAAGACTAACAAATTGTCTTGCCAGACATACTGCATGCCTCTCGCAGAGGCCAGTTTGTATGGGGCAACTTTTAAAATGTTTTGTATCATCTTATCTTACCTACAAACAGTAATAAAGATTTTTGTATTTGTATTTGTAATTCAACAAAATATTGTTTGTACAAAAATGCTACACCATAAGATGAAACTGTGCTTGGAAATGGTTTATTGGAGAGAATATTGAGAGAATTATAAGTTTTAATAGAAAAATACTGTAATTATTTTTGACCTACTTATGTTCCTTTGTTTCACTTGAAGAAAAAAACTACCGCTACGTATGTAGTACGTAATTACCTAAGTACTTTTTCTTCATATTGTTTTTCAACTTTCGCGATTTGAACACAAACATAATGTTTATATATTGACTGTAGGCCCGTGAACAAAATGTATGGGTCAAATGAACCACCAGGAGACCTATATAGGATGATAGAAGGGTATAAGATTCAACATCCATTTATGGGTCAAATGAACCACCAGGATACCTATATAGGATGATAAAAGGGTATTAGATTCAACATACATTTATGGGTCAAATGAACCACCACGAGACTTATGTAAGATGATAGAAGGGTATAAGATTCAACACTGTCCCGTCACTTGTAAGCTGTCCAACTGAGTGCAGTTGAAGATGGGGGTTGCAACCTTCGATCATTTCTCCTTGTCGCATAATTTTTGTACGGCATTGCGAAATAATAGAATAGAAGAGGTATTGAAACTGTATGATACCAATGCCGTACATAATCAAATGACCAAATTTACTCTGTAAATCGTCGAAAAATCATGATTTTTTCTGACAAACAAAAAATTAATATATTCAATTTTTATGGTTTCAATACCTCTCCTGATCCATTATTCCGCAACGCCGTACAAAAATCATGCAACAAGTAGAAATTATTAAGGGTTAGAACCTCCCCTCTTCAATCGCACTCAGTTGGACAGCTTACAAGTGACGGTATAGTGCTGAATCTTATTACTGTATACCCTTCTATCATCCTACATAGGTCTCATAGGTGGTTCATTTGACCCATACATTTTGTTCACGAGCCTGTAGTTTAATAGTACTTATGGGGCTTAATCACGAATAATTCTCTGTGACAGTGTTCTCGTGACCACGGCGGTTGTAACGCTGCCGAAACGTCGAGGTATTTAAACAATGAATTATTCGTGATTAAGCCCCGTAGGTACTATGTAAACTGTACTATGTACCCGGTTGACCGAGCTTTGCTCGTTTTAAATGCGTTTATAAAGGGCTCTAACTAAAAGTTTTTTTAGAAAAAAAAGAACAAAAAGAAAAACCCTGAGTGTCTTCATCAGGATTCGAACCGTTGACTCCGAGGGCGAGCATATTCCGTCTGAGCCATTAAGATTTAAAGAACAGTGGCGAAATAAGTTATCGTATTGTAATGACATTGAAGGAGTATTTCATTGGCTAAAAACGCGCATAAAATTATGTTATTAAAAAATAAAATCTAGCTAGATCGATTTATCGCCCCCGACACCCCCGTATACATAATTCATGAAAATCGTTGGAGCCGTTTCCTAGATTCAGATTCTATATATATATAATATACCTACTAGCTGACCTAAATAATTCTCTAATAAAATAAGGGTTGGTCGTAGAAAGGTGAAAATTGAGGATTGTGTGTATTTTTGTATGTTGTGTCATAAAAAAATAGAAATTAAAAGATTTGTCTAAAAATTAAAAAATAAATTTAGGGGTGGACTACCCCTAACATTTAGGGGGAGATGAAAAATAGATGTTGGTCAATTCTCATAGATACCCGATAAGCACAAAAAATTTCATCATATTCGGTCAAGCCGTTTCGGAGGAGTATGGCAACGAAAACTGTGACACGAGAATTTTATATATTAGATATACCTACAAGAATTGGTCGTTTAAAGGTGTAAGATTTTCTACATTACATTGTGTTTCTAAAATATTGCTTTTATGTTTTAGTTCTTCTTTCTGGTCGCAGTGGCGTGTGTCATCGTGGTAGTGATCGTAACGCTTCTAACCTATCATTGGTGCAAGAAAAAACGGTACCTTCGACATCACGACACGGAACCAGGAGAAAATACTTCGCAAGCCGAGCTGAATTGATCATTAAACATTAAGAGTTAAGGTGCATGTTGTTTATTTAATCCATCTGTTCATTATCCATACATTAGTGTTAACCGTTGCAATATGGCTTCTTTTATAACTGTTTAGGGTGTTGTTTTAATTTATCGATATTTTTTTACTAGTAACGCCATGGACGTATAATAAAGCTGGACGTAGTCTCGCTAAAACAAAAACTGTGTTACTAGAATCAGCCACATTTGCACGTGTGCGTTGTCAGGTTGTCACTGATAGGCTGACACGCAACACATACACAAGTAGCGTGTGTAATGACCCACTGATGTGTGCGTGTCAGCCTGTATGTGACAGCGCACACGTGCATATTATTATGTGGCCCACACAGTTTTTTTTTAACGAGACTACGTCCGACTTTTTTTATACGTCCATGAGTAACGCTTCCTGGTTTTACCTGCGTAGTTCCTGTTCCGATTATTTCTAAGGATAAGACGTATCGTTGTGCTATTCCAGACAAACTCTAACTGTATTCCGAATTTTTTTTTTTTTTTTTTTTTTTTTTTAACTTTTATAGGTTTACACTTGACCGCCATCTCGCCTGATGTTAAACGATGATGCGGTCTACGATGAAGCGTGTTTACCTAGAAGAAACCGATTCACTCTCGATTTGAAGACACAAAGATTGTAACTATCGGGAAAAACCCTCTCAGGCAACGTATTCCACAGCCTAGACGTTCTTATCACAAAAGTAGAGTCAAATCTCTTTGTTCGAGTCTTTGGAACATCAACCATGAAACGATGTCGCTTTTTCGAGCTACGAGCATTCCGATAGAAAAAGGGCAAGGTGGTATTAGATCGTACAAATCAGTCGCACACTCTCCGAAGTGTATCCGATAAAAACCGATAAGCTAGCAATTTTCCGGCGATGTTCGAGACTTTGCAGTCTCTTTCGCACGAGAATGTCATTGCCTATGAGCCTTTTGGCACGTCTCTCGATCGATTCCAGAGCTTCCAGCTGATACTTAGCCGATCCATCCCAAAGGTGCGAGCAGTACTCCATACAGGAGCGAATCTGTGCTTGGTATAACGTGAGCAACTGTTCAGATTTGAAGTACCTTCGCACCTTTGAGAGGACACCTAGTTTTTGGCAGCTAATTTAGCCTTAGATTCGATATACGAGCCAAAGTTGAGAGTCGATGACAAAGTAACACCCAACAGCTCGAGATGGTCGGATACCGGCACAGATACACCGCGAAAAATAGGAGTCTGTTGAAAGGACTCCTTTTCGCGGAGAACAGACACGCCTGCGTCTTTCCCTCGTTAAACCTGACCAAATTGGCATCGCCCCATTTAGAGACTGCCTCAAGGGTCAAGTTTAAACGCTCGATCAAACTCTCTCTCAGTACCTGAGTTTGTTGCCTATTGGCTCTCGCGCTCGATATGTAGCTCTCTACAACGGTGCTATCATCTGCGTACCCAAAGATACCGGGCTTCAACAGATCGTTGATATGTAGCAGAAAGAGTGTCGCAGAGAGCACCGACCCTTGAGGGACTCCGGCATTAATAGCCATTTGATCCGACGAGCAGCCATCAATGACCACTCGTATGGATCGATCCCCTCAAAAAGTCTGATATCCACGTTATAAAACCTGGAGACAAACCATAAGCTGAATTTCAACCTGATCTGTTTATTGTTTTTAGTGGCTATTACGAGTATGATAAAATACCGCCCAGCTGCTTACTAAAATGTCGACTGGCTAAATTCAGGGTGTCGGCCTTTCGTCACATAATATCGATGTTCGTAACGCTGTGCGCGCATATTATAAAAAAATACATTTTTTTCCTAAACGCGCCAAAAGAAGTATGATTTCATAAATTAAATCAGCATATCATTTCTGTGCGAAAAAAAGACAAACCTTTGTGAGGTTTGTTTTTCATTAATGAGGTAATATTATGTTGTAAGATCAGAATGGGGTGTTTTCAAGAGGCAAAAATACCTGTCGAAGACAGTTCCCAATTTCGCCGTAGGTAGCGCTACTGTTTCATTTTGTTAGAGAAATTTTACAAATACTAAAAGTGGTGCCACGCTTGGCAATATTTAGAACTCTTTGACAAGTCTTTTTTGCGCCTGGAAAACGCGTTTGTCATTGTTTACAAACATAAACAGTTGCCGATCAATATTACCATGGGAGGAATGTTGGCAGAATGCCGGCTGTACCCAGGCAGACGTGGAACCACCATCCTACGCCACAGACGTACCATGGGGTGGGAAATCCTAGATTCGCTCGTATTCGCTTATTTTGGGGTAAGTGCTTCTATTTTGCTCCATGGTTCTGTATCCAATATCATTAAATTCTCCTCGTGAGCTGTCATCGGTCAGTAGTACGTAGATTTAAAATTGGAACGCTATTAGCTGCCAGTATTATACGTTTATTTTTTTAAGAATTTGCTTGTAGGATTTTATTGTCATTTTTTGGCAAAAGCCCTCAAAAAAGTTTTTTTTTATCAGACAAAGTATAATTGACACACATTGATTATGCGTCCATTTTTGTGTAAAGCTATTATTATATTACCATGACATGTTTTGTTTGTCGAATTAAATTTATCGCTAAGAGACTATTTTCATAATGTGTTATATTTAGTACTATTTTGCTCAGTTGAGTTATATCATTCACCTTTCGGTGAACGCATGCGTATTAGCTAATATCGCTCCATCGGTGTAAGATGACATCATGCCTTCAACGCTGAACGTGCACGCCACTTTTAAAAACTTCTGGCTGAAATCTTGAACCAAACATTTACAAACGAGAACAATTTAGTTTATGACAGTTAATCGAAATCCGATTCGCGAAAATCCCCAAGAGTAATGATAAAGAGTCAATGTAACCATAGAACGTAGATACCAGGATTTAGATAGACTCAAAGATACACAAGTAGAAATCGTGGTTGTGTTTTAATCACATCATCTTTTTTTATTATTTAAATTATCCACTCCACAGACTCCGGGGTCCGTGATCTTTGTCATTACAATTATCTTTTTTTTACTCTTTTCTTTGATAAGGAGAAGAGGAAAATAGAAAACAGATAGAATAGAGGAATATAATCACACTATCACACGTAAATGTTAATGTTTGTTACTCAAACACGTCGTAACGTCTGAACGGCTCGGGTTGAAATTTGGAACATACTCGTAAATAGATTATTGTATGGAAGAAGACATTGAATCCCGGTAAAATAACGTAAACTACGGGCGTAAAACCACGGAGTACTGTGTTGTCGTAAGTGGCATTAGTAATGTAAATTCCCCTATTATCTTAATATATATAAATTATGTACGTGTCACATTTTTTGGGAGCGATGGACTCCTAAACTACTTAACCGATTTTAATCAAATTTGGATACCGTGTTTAGTTTGATCCAACTTGCAAGATAGGATAGTTTATATTTCGATTAATGGTCTTTGACAATATCTGAGCGAAGCCGGAACGGGCCGCTAGTATTAATTGTAAATAAAAAACCGTAAAGTACTTTTAGGTACTGAAATAAATAAATCCATCATTAAAACGAGCTTGTCGCTAAGAAAAGCCTCTTCCAGGCAACTGCCTGCAAGTTTTTCAGGTGAACTACGTGCCATTATTAATATTTTACAGGCTTACTTTGACATTAAAAAAACTTATACTTTACATTATCTAGGGTCTAGAGTAATGACTCCTACAACAAAGGTCAATAGTCTGGATGTTCGTTGCTTTATCACGCGGAACAGCTAAACGGGTCAGAATGATATAGTCTGAAGTTACACTATTAGTGAAGGCTATTTTTAACACTAAAAAATAACAGAAATACGTCCGCCGAAAAATTCGTAAGCTACTTCTAGTATAGGTACTCATTATTATTATTATTATTATTATTACTAGCCTAGATTGTCCCACTGCAGGGCAAAGGCCTCTCTTCCCTCCTTCCAGATAGCCCGATTTACGGCTTTGGTGGCCCAGTTTCTATCATGGGATTCTAGTTCGTCACGCCACCTTCGTCTGGGTCGACCCGGAGGTCGTTTAGATGTTGGACCCCAAGCAGTGATCATTTTTGCCCATTTATGTTCCGGCATTCGGCAAACATGCCCTGCCCAATCCCATTTTAATTGGCCACTTTTAAAGCAAACATCTGTGATTTTGGTTTTTGAGCGAAGCGTTGTATTCCTAATCCGATCTGAAAGCCTAACTCCAAGAACACTGCGTTCCATTGCGCGTTGGCAAACCCCGAGTGTATTTTTGATCCCTATTCAAAGACCACGTCTGTGCGCCGTAAGTGAGGATTGGAAGAATGCATACGTCCATGATTTTACGTTTCAGGCATAGAGGGAAATTACCTTTCAAGAAATCTTTCATCGCCCAATAGCTCTTCCAGGCGTTGTCGGTGCGTCTAGCAACTTCTTTATCTTGTCTCGCCTGGAATGAGACTATTTGGCCAAGGTATATGTATTCATGGACGTATTCAATCTCATCACCTTGTATTACTATGCGGTGTGTAGCGCGGTTGGTCATAAGTTTGGTCTTCGACATGTTCATCTTTAAACCCACTTCGAGGCTTGCCTTGCTCAGATCTTCGAGCATTGTTGCCAGTTCGGTAGCTGTAGAAGAGAATAGTACAATATCGTCGGCAAAACGAAGGTTTGTGAGGTTCTTTTCGCCAACTTTAATACCCTTCTCTTTCCAGCTTTCCGACAATTTCCTAAAAACTTCTTCCAGCGTAGCAGTGAAGAGTTTTGGCGACAGAGGGTCGCCCTGTTTTACACCTTTAGTAATGCTAAATGATGGGCCACTGCTATCTACTTTGACTGCTGCTGTGCTACTGTAGTAAATTTTTCGTAGGAGGTTAATGTATGTTATGTCGATACCTTGATTGATTAGTGCGTTGAAAAGCGAGATATGGCTAATACTGTCAAAAGCTTTTGTGTAATCGACATATGCTATGTAAAGGGGAAGTTTATATTCTTGGTGTTTTTCAATGAGTTGATTTAAGGAGTGAAGATCGTCAGTTGTAGAAAAATTGCGTCGAAAACCGGCTTGTTCGGGAGGTTGATGAAAATCTAACTGGGCTGATATTCGGCTTTCGATGACTTTTATAAAAGTTTTGTAAACATGCGAAATTAGGCTAATTGGGCGGTAATTGTTTATGTCTGCTTTGTCACCTTTTTGTGGAGTAACGCAATAGTTGAGTGACAGAAATTAGAAGGCAGATTACCGGTTACCAAAATTGAGTTGAATAGGTTGGTTAAGTGAGGAAGAAGTGTAGGTTCTCCAGCCTTGAGAGCATCGGTTGTAATACCGTCTTCCCCGGGACTTTTGCTGTATTTCATGCTGCAAAGAGCGCGATGAACTTCATAGCCACTTATTGGCACGATCGATTCGGAGCATGAATATTGTCCACACGATTCGTTGGAGATACCTGGTAAATCGTTGTATAATTTATTGTAAAAGTCTGTGCAAATATTCAGTATACTATTTTTGTCTGTTACGTATCTGCCGTTATTGTCCTTTAGGCGTGTTATGCCAGTTTTTCCGTGTGATATGCCTTGTTTTGCTTTTTTTCAGGGATTTATTCTGTTCTAATGCATTTTTTACTAGATTTAAATTGTAGTTTCTAATGTCTTTTCGTATATTTCGTTTTACTAATCGGTCTATCTTGGAGTATTCTGTTGTGCGAAAGGGTGTGTTCTGTCGTTGTTCAATTAGTGATTTTGTGTTCGTACTTAGTTTATTGAGTTTTTGTTTCGCAGGTTTGATTTTATTACTAGCTTGTTTTATGCTACTTATTATGTGTTTATATTGCACGTTCACATCATCACTATTGTGAGTACCTAATATATTAAAACTATTGCGTAGCTCGAGCTCAAAAGTATCTTTATTAGCAATAAGGGATGTTCTGTCGAGTCGCTTTATATTGCTTTGTATTCTACGGAATCGAATAATTTTAGAGTTAAATTTGACGGTTATACGCAAAGGCCTATGATCTGATGCAAATTTAATTCTATTGATTGTTTCGATAGGTACTCATATTATCAATAAATGTTCACTGCAATACTACAAAACACTGATGGTTTCCTCTCATCCCACGAAACCTTTCTCCTATCACAACGGACTTTTTTTTCTATTTTGTGTCTTCATAAATCATAATTACATTTTGAAATTATATCTAGAAAATTATTTAATATCAGTAATCTGTAAGTTTTTTTTTTTACTACAATAGGTTCGCACTTGACCACCATCTCGCCTGATGTTAAGCGATGATGAGATCTACGATGGAGCGTGCTTACCTAGAAGAAACCGACTCACTCTCGATTTGAAGACACCAAGATTGTAACCATCAGGGCAAACCCACTCAGGCAACGCATTCCACAACCTAGACGTTCTTATCACAAACGTGGAGTCAAATCTCTTCGTTCGCGTTTTTGGAACATCAACCATGAAACGGTGTCGCCCTTTTGTGGAACGACGTTCCATGGATTCTTTAGTTTGGGGCTCAATTTTTGTTTAATTTAACGTTGTTGAATACAAAAATAAGTGATTTTAAAAATCTAAATTTGTGTTGCACTGTTTGCGTTACGTACTACTTTTTGGATACTACGAGTACAATTAAGCATATGTCTTATCACTTTATTTTATTACACTTTCCGACAGTTTCCAAAAGAATCGCTATCCTATCAAAAAACTATCTCCATCCCAATAATTAACAAAGTGAAATATGTAAATTAAACTATAGTTTCATATGTTTTAGCTGTACCTCCTCTTCATGGTGGGATGTGTCATAATTCTAATCATCATAGGTGTTTTAGTCTATCATTGGTGCATTAAAAACCGCAACTTTAACGACGATTCACCAGAGCCGAGAGAAGACACCCCTATCAACAGACCGAACCAATACGAATTCTAAACGAATAGCGGTTTAATTAAGGTCTTATTTGGCTTGGAGAGATCTTGTCAGCAAGAAAGCGTTGAGTGGAAAGATTGGAGTTACTAATGGATTGTTTATAATATTAATAAATATGCGAAAATGTTGGCAGAAATTTGCTGAAACTTCGAAGACCGTCAGTCCGTCTTACGCCATAGACACATCATGATAGCCGGCTATGAAATATATGTTATTATATTTTGTTTGGTAAGCATTTCTATTTAAATATTTTACTATAGTTAATTTCTATTAGGCATCATTATCAGCCGCAAGAAAGACGTCCACTGCTGAACATAGGCCTCCCCCCTAGATTTGCACAATGAACGTTCCTGCGCAACCTGCAACCAGTGTTTCCAGCGACCTTTGTGAGGTCCATGTAGTGGAAGGCCGTCCAACACTGCGTCTTCCGCATGCATTCCGTTCTATTAGGCATGATAACAAAAAAATAAATAGTTCATCAATTAGATTATTTAAAAATATTGCATACGTATATGTTTTGTTTTACAAACATAAAATGACGAAGATATAATGTTAATTAAATAAAATTAAATTAAATAAAAAAAAAAAAAAATTACAGGGCTTAGAGATATACCATTTAAGATCTCTGTGGGATGAACGCAGTGCAGTGCTAGGTAATGATTTGGACTCTTCATGTTCCAATAGCTGCGTGTCCCTATGCTGTTATGTGTCAGGCATGTTGCTTACCATCAGGCACATGCCCTGCTCGTCTTGTCACTTCTTATTTTAAAAAAAACAAAGGTAGTGCTTAAATGTTTTGAGTGACGTCTAAATGCGTTTTTTTAATGTGAACGCGTTTTTTCGGGTATAATAAGAAATCTTCGGGTAAACTCGGGACCATGGCCATTGGTCATCTACCTCTAGGCGCGCCAAAAGGAGTTTTGACTTAAAAAACAAGAAGATTGAAGGAATGTAGTTCTGCATGAGAAACGATTCGAATGATGATTGGCTAAAAATATATCATTATAATTAGTCCGCCAGGTAGATTATAGTACAAGCTAAGACAGGTATTGTTTGCTTTGCAAAAACTCATATTATATATTTATGTTATTTTTGTGTGTTCTAGGTGTACATTCTGACCATGGTGGGATCCCTCTTCATTCTATGCCTCGCAGGTTTTATAGTCTATAACTGGTGCATGAAAAAACTCAAGCTCGAAGACCCACCACCTGAGCCAACAGAAAATACCCCAATCCGTAGAACATCCCAAAATGACATCTAGGTACATTGAATTAAGTTCATTTTTACAGTACCTTTTAAAGTCGAGAATAGTGCCAAAGTTTAAATTGTAAAGAAATGGAATAGTGGAAGTTTGAGTGGGCGAAGAAATGGTGGCCTTTGTGTAAATAATAAAGTAGAAGAAACGAAAACGAATATTTTTTTCGTTTATTTTCAACGTCCAATTATTCTTTGAAGCCCGATATAAAATGTCAATGTGATAGTTTGTATATGGCTCCGTAGAATTGTAAAAATCTACAGATTGTAATCTAATGACGTTATATTATAAACTAATCTAACCTACGGTGAGATTATAATCTCTCGCATTATGTTATATAGTGACGGTAATTGCAAGTTTACAAAAATCACGATATTTAATTTAATTTATTGTTACTTTCAGGAGTACATATTATATCACCGTAAAGCGTAATCATTGTCAGATTATAATCTCACGACAGGTTACCTTATAGACTGCAGGCCCGTGAACAAAATGTATGGGTCAAATGAACGACCAGGATACCAGGATACAGAATACCTCTTCTAATCTATTATTCCGCAACGCCGTACAAAAATTATGTGACAAGAAGAAATGATCCAGGGTTACAACACCCCCTCTTTAACTGTACTCAGTTGGACAGCTTACAACTGACGGCATAGTGCTGAATCTTATAACTTTATACCCTTCTATCATCCTACATAGGTCTCCTGGTGGTTCATTTCACCCATACATTTTGTTGACGGGCATGTATGTAGTCTATTAGTTTGTACGGTTTTTACAATTTTTCAGTGACATACATTTTCATTATATACCACATACTTATAATTGTATTGTATAAATATAATTTACACGCTAACTGCGGTTATTTTAATATAAATAATTATATTATAGTTTGTAGATATTTTGTTAGTTAGACCAATTTGTGATCTGTTAAATAAACACTCTATAGTTGAAAAAAGTACAGAAGAACATTTATTTAAGAAATGAAACGCCCACAATTATTGCTGGCGACTCGTAGATAAATTCAAGAAAACATAAAAAAACGTTTATTTAAAAAAATGCTTAAGATAAAATAGAGATTACAGATATTTGATATTAACATGTATAAACAGGTTACTACCTAAATTAAAATCTTATATTCTCCATTTTTAGGTTAATATTCACTGCCCTAGTGGCTTAGTTGGTAGTAGCTCTGCCTGCGAAGCCGAGGGTCGTGGGTTCGATCCCCACCCAGTGCAAATATTTGTGTGATGAATTCAAATGCTTGCACTGTGTCTGGGTGTTTCTATGTATAAAAAGTATGTATTTAAAACTATATATAAGTATTATTTCAGCTATCTGGCCGCCATCACACAAGCTTTGCTTAGTTTGGGGTCAGATAGTGTTGTGTGTGAATTGTCCACCAATATTTCCACCAATATTTTTGATAATTAATACGATCCAGCCGCTCTTCGTTTAACTTTAAGCATTTTCTTTTCGTCTTTTTTACGTCGTAGATAGTTGTACGTATGTAGGTCATTGTTAATAGCAAATTTCTGTGATATTAGTTTCAACGAAAATGCTTTAAATCGAGAGCATTCTAAATAAACGCATTGTAAACCGCATTAAGCGCATACCTATCATTATCCATATAAAAATAATATTTAATTGGTGTGTTTACGCAAAATAATACGCATTATATCTAAATACGCGGTGAATGTACTGCAATTATTCAATAATTTATCTTTGTCTAAACGAAATAAATATTTTTTAATGATGCATGTTTTACTCAAAACACTACGTAAACTGGTAGTTGCTAATCACCATTCACGTACAACAAAAAAAGCAATTCAGTGAAGAATCGACCAAGTTCAGGATACGATAGCAGTTGGATAAAAATGAGAGAGGTATAAGGTATTTTTTAGTTTAGTTAAATTTTGGAATGATTAGAGTTGATCTAAGATGGCCTTCGGAGTTTTGAGCTAAAGTTGAATGAACAGAGGTCCAATAACCCTAACTTGCTAAATTTTCACTTGTCACCCTAATATAAAGTGCAATTTAATACTCAATTAAGCACTATTAAAGGACACCACACTAATAAATCAGCTGTAGTAAGGAAAATAAACAGCCAACGTTTTGTTGCCACTGTCTTTTCTCACAAGGAGAACACATGTCTCCTAAATATATATTTTTTGAACTCACGAAGTTTTTCTTCATCGCATAAGTCATTGATGACGATAAATTTGCATACGGAAAAAAATTAAAATTTTTATTTGAAGAATTTCAACCTTCAACGACAACGCCACGATTGTGTACCGTATGAGCTTCAAGCTTGTGGCGTAGCCAAAAAGGAAGGAATGGCGTGGCATAGACGGCGCGGACGCAATCAAGTAAGAGCCGAAGGAAACTGCAGTAGAAGAAGAGTGTCGGTATTATGGTGCACCGTTATTGCCCGTGGCGGCCTTGCGTGGTCGCGAACGTATGATGGTGGACGCGGTGGGGCTACAAGTGAAGAAGAGCGCCAGTATTTCGGTGCGTTGTTCTTCCTATCCTCTGCAGCCGGACGGCAGATGGCGAGGTCAAACATCTGGCTTATCGTAGAGTGTCGAGACGTGAGAGCGTCTCATCTGCACTTTGCCTCCAAGGTGGTCCCGGGGTGCTTAGAGTTTCCAAAGTGCGTTAACCCTGTGACGTACTTGAAGGCAAGCCACAGCACGATCGCAAAATAAAACGAAAGCAATGCCGTGTCCTTACCTTACCTAAACGACAAAGGTACTCCGTAGAGTCAATTTTTAAGGCTAAACTTATTTTTACGGCTTTTAATTAGATGTAAATATGTCATTTAGAGTCCAATTTTTACTCTTTTTATTACATTTTAGTCTTGAATATATATTTAAAAAAATACAATTAATATAATAATAAAAATAATAATCTTTATTGCTGTTTGTTGGTAAGATAAGATGATACAAAACATTTTAAAAGTTAACCCATACAAAACTAGCCTCTGCGAGAGGCATGCAATATGTCTGGCAAGACAATTTGTTGTAGTCTTAATTTATACAATGAAAAAAATTAAATAATAGTCGGTTGATTAGAGTCTTCTTCCTCATCTTCTTTTCATTTCTGGTTTTTATTTAGTTGTGTTATATTTCAGCTGATTCTTCATCATCCATGCATTTTTGTGAAAATAAATTATAGAAAAAGTTTAATAAGCCGTGGGTGACACCGCAAGCCGCTGCCAGTATCTTATATTATTTTTGGTAAAGAGATAAAGAAAGATAAGCATAACTTTAAGTTTAGTATAAAGAAAAATCTGTGTTGTTATGGGCAGACATGTTTATCTACCGAACGGTTTATTTGTGTCGTCACCATTTTAGTGTCGCGACACATTTGCCGAAGGTACGGTACCCAAAATTCAGCGACTGAAGTTTTGGTCGTAATATTCCGTATGACAAACCAAAATCACAACGCGGCGCCTTGTTCAGCGCAATGTGTCGGTCTTTCGGTCGCGTTTGTCGCTTGCTATGCAAAATACATTAGATGCCTTTTTTGCTGAAATAATCGCTCGAAGGAAGCTTTGGCGCTACGCCTAAAACAACGTAATTTCGGCTGAGGTACCATAGGGAACTTGAAATCCACCGCGAGCGTATCCAACCGAACGTTCAGCGTCTTACATTCCAAAATGTGATGTCACACAAGTATTTTCTCGGTCTGGGTGATTCTATATGTATAGTACGTAGGTCCGTATTTAAAAAAATAAGACTGGTCTAATCTGTCAACTTTGATCTGAGACTGCCAACTTGATGCCCCGGGTTCAAATCCTCCCACGCCCACCACTGTCTTTTCGAAAACATGATGTGCCTAAAGTCGCAAATTTAGAACGGTAACAGAAAACAGCTTCAGGAAACCGACATGTACCTAGAAAGTTTCGTGGTCATGTGCCATCCACTAAACAGCATTGGGCCACCGTGGTGGATTATAGCATTGACTCTCTCCGCCCGAATACGCCGAGACCCAGCAGAGGGAATGTTTAGTGCGCTGCTTATGTTGTTTTTACGATCATCTAAGTAATATCAGCTGACTGCTTCTCATGGTTCAAGATTTTTAATATGAAACCAGATAGTGTTGAATGAGAAATAAATAAATATTAGTGAACAATTCACACAACACCATCAGACCCCAAAATAAGCAAAGCTTGTATTATGGCGGCCAGATAGCTGACATTTAATACTCATAAATATAGTTCTAAATACATACTGATTATACATAGAAACACCCAGATACAGTAGAAATATTTGAATTCATCATACAAATATTTGCACTGGGTGGGAATCGAACCCACGACTCTCGGCTTCGCTGGCAGACTTACTACCCAGTGAGTCACGAGTCCAGTCAACAAATTTACACCAATATTTACTTATTTTATTCAAATCTACAATTTCGTTTGTATTCGCCAAGGAATGTATAAAGTTTGGATCCAATCATATGCTACGCTTATCGCCAGACAAAATGTTCGAAATTCAAAAGTTCATTGTACCGTCTATTCAGTAGTTGAATTCCCATTTTGGCTGCAACTTTGCATACAACTCCATTGATTGGCCGAGCTCTCATAGGAAATTAAGCACTAACTGCTTACCACATCGGTTCTGGGCCCACGATTCAGCTTACACACCATTTTCGACTTTATCAAACAACTGTAAGACTGAATACCAATTACATTTAGACTGAATGTTATGCGTGACAAACGTTTGAGACAAGATATTTTAGAGTCTAGCTTCATGTTTTAGGGTTCACTGTTATTTGACGGTGATGAAAACTTGGCTGATATAAAGGTGATTGAAAGAGTGAAGCTGAACTTTACAGAATTTTAATTGAGTTGACTGTGCAAGAGGTTTTTTTAATTTGAAATCGGCTATTGAGACTGACAATGTCAGCAATTTTAATTTATTTTGGATTCTGTGTGATTTTATCAGTTTTTGTATTATTTCTATAGATTCTAATTTTATTGCATACTAGTTGAAGCTGAATCGTGGAACTTTGTATATCTTTTCCTTATATTTATATATCTAACCTTCCCTGGACTTCTACAAATAATTTAAATCAAAATCAGCTACATTAGTCCACCAGCTCTTGAGTTCTAGCGAGGCTAACGAACAGCAATTCAATTTTATGTACATACTAGATGTCCGCCCCGGCGTTGCCCGTGGTACGTTATATAGTACTCATCAGGATCCCGTACATATAAAACGGTGAAAGAATGTCGGAAATCGGTTCAGTAATTCCTGAGAAAATCGCTTTCAAACAAAACACCTCTTTAGCTACCTGCTACGCCACCTGTCGGAACTTGGTTGTACCAACTCAGATTTAGAAAAAAAAATTTGATTAGCAATGATTTTATATTCAAGAGGTATGTAATATGTGATATTCAATGACGCAATCTTAGACACATGCTGCCATTTGTCATGTCAAAACACGAAACGTACGAAAACTCTCAAAAAGGAATATTTTTTTCCCGATTTTGTTACATTCTTGTTTCATGCTCCGCTTCTATTAATAGTAGCCTTATTTTCTATAGCCTATAGCCTTCCTCGATAAATGGACTATCCAATTGAAAAAAGAATCTTTCAATACGGACCAGTACTTCCCGAGATCCTAGCGTTCAAACAAACAAACAAACTCTTCAGCTTGAAATATTAGTATAGACAGGTACTTATCTAATAAGAAAATTGTACTCGATATTAATATAAAAATAAAAATCTGTCTGGCAACACTGGCATGACAAAAGTCATCAGTCAGTCGAATATACGCAATCTCCAAATACTTTACAATAAGTCAATCGATATCAGGTAGGTAATCCTATTAGTTGTATACCTAATATTATAATTACTATACTACCTTATTACTGCCGGCGCGGCGTCTTTTACATGAGAACAAAGTCTTCGAAGTACAATCAGTGACCTGATCTTTAGTGGTACATATTAGTTTCTTATCAACAGCCTAAATGTTCCCACCTCTGTGACTAGGGACCTTCTCTCGCAAGGAGAGAGTCAAGGCCGTAACTCACCACGCTGGCCCAGTGCGAGTTGGCAGATGACACATGTCTTCGAAAGATTCTAGGTACATGTTGGTTTCCTCACAATGTTTTCTTTCACTGTTTTAAGTTAGCGGCATTATGTACATGACTTTGAAAAAACAGTAGTGCGCATGTGATCCCGTGGTCTCCGGATCGGCGGTGTCCGCTCTCCCGCCTAGACCAGGCATGACTTACATAGACTAGCTGGATCTTCAAACACGCTCTAATTTTTTTTTATTCTTAGCCAGCCTACATGTGCAGCAATAATTTTGTATTAAGACTAGCAGCCCGCCCCAGCTTCGCACGGTTATTGTGGAAAATAAGTATAAAACAAAATTATTAGACTTATAAATTTTAACACACTCTTGGCAGACTTGCCATGCTTAGGACATACGACCAAAATAAAACAAACAATCCCAATCATCTGTTTATCATTTAAAACGCATATATTTTACCTACTTTACTTTATGAAAAAAAATGTGGGAGCCAGAATCTCAAGGTCCTGAGAGGAGCGAGCCAAGCGAGGCCAAGCGTAGACGCCGGCGACCTCCATAGCGGAGCGTATGTCGAGTATGGAGAAGTGACACGCAGGGACATAGAGCTTCTGGCTCCGGGAGCCCACCCGGAGTCGAATCTCAGTGATAAGCCCTAATACTTCGATCAGGAATGTACGTTCGTGATCGAAGCCCTAATAGGACCAATTCTTCTTTGATCATTATGTTTTGGTATTGCTATGCTTCTCTCAATGTGTGCCTTTAAACATTATGCTAAGTTATGTTTATGCTATACATGGTATGCTATGGTAGCAAAAATTATGCGAAAACAGTTATGCGTTAGTTGTTATGATATATTATCATTAGCCCTAAAAACGTTATGCCTACATGTACACGTTTTAGTTTTAGGCGTGTCTAGCGTCGTTTTTATTCCCCTTTTACTTGTACGCATCAAATCAAATCAGTAAATATTTAATGGTTGTAATTTAGTGTTAAAACTCCGCTAATGCCACCTACAACGTAGTTTAGGGTATCTTTTAATAAAAAAAGGTAGTTTCTATTAGTTCTAAATACATGCTAAATAGTTACGGCTGATCTAGTCGGGAGAACGGCGACAGCCGATCCGGAGCCCCGGGGTTTAAATCCCACGTGCACCACTGTCTTTTCGGAGTCATGTGAGTAATGGTGCTACCTTAGGTGAAGGAAAACATCGTGAGGAAACCGCCATGTACTTAGACTCTTTTGAGGTCATGTGTCATCCACCAACCCTCACTGGGCCAGCTTGGTGGATTATGGACTTGACTCTCTCCTTGCGAGAGAGGGCCCCGAGTCCCAGTAGTGAGAATATTTAGTGGGCTGCTTATTGTATCTATTGACACAGCTAGATGTCTGATCGTTACATCAACGTAGTCCTTAATGATCCGTTTTATTCTACTTTAGTAGGTAGGGTAAGGCTGCGTTTCCACCAGAGATGTGCGATGGAAATGTGTCGTGCGAGGATGTCTAGCTGTGCTGTGAAAATGTGTGGGTGTTTCCACCAAAACTGTGCGATGATAATGTGCCTACGAGGATGTGTAGCGGAGCTGTGAAAATGCGCATTAATGTGTGGCGCGAGGATGCGTTGCGAAGCTGTTGCGAAGCTTCTACTTCCAACAAACTCCGTCTATGGACTGGCTGGTACAGTATGCGCAAACCTCGCAACACATCTTTCTCAACACATTCCTCGCACACTTCCCTCGTACACATCCCTCGCACACATCCCTCGCACACATCCCGCGCTTGTTTTGTATGCACAAAAATCAAGCTCCGCTGAGCCGTTTCCACCAGAGCTGTGCTGACCGAGGCAAGGTAAATGAAGCGATCCTATTGGTTCTTTACAAACACATCCCTCGCTATGCATCCTCGCACATCTCTGGTGGAAACGCAGCCTAAAAGGGACCTTTGGGGATTAGCTATATCCCTCATAAGTTTCGGCTGGTCTAGTCGGCAGAACGGCGACTGCCGATCCAGAGCCCCCCAGCTCAAATTACACGCGCATTACTGTTTTTTCGAAGTAATGTGCGTAATGCCTCTAATTTAAAACGGTGAAAGAAAACATCGTGAGGAAACAGAAATGGAATAAAATTAATGTACCTAATACTATGTAGAAAGTGCGAGAAAACTCTACCTTTACTGTTATTGTTTAACAATAACAGTAAAGGTAGAATAAACTTATTTAAAAGCAGTTCGGAAAAAAACGTTTTGATTGGAACATAAAAAAGTGTTACGAAAAAATGTTTAATATTTGATATTATCATTTGCGTCCACTACAAACATAGCGAGCCGACCGCGCGAAGTAGACGCGCGCCTTCCAAATTCATAGCTGCAAACACTTCTCTCTCGTGCCTCGGTGTCCAACGCGCCGCGCCGCGCCGCGCGCCGTATCCTATATTTTTAACTTCGTATACCTTTTGAATGGAATGTCCGACTTCAATAATTCAAAAAGTAATCAATAGGTATTAAAAGAGTCTTGAATAAGAAATAATTCATACAAATGTGTGGATAACATGGTCTGAATTTGATAGACATTTTTATCTACTTTTAAAATGTAAAAAAGTAGTTGTAGCGACGTAACTACTGTAGTTAGACATATGGTATCGCAAGGTTTTTTGTAGATTTTAATATGTTCTATAATATTATAGAACATTGTTTTGGTCTATCATTAGTACTTTCCGCAGCGTATGCGATGAAAGCCATTTTATGTCTGTTTTTATTCCACCTTGCATTGGTTTTAGTTAAATTTTCCGAGGACATCTTATTTTTTTTCGTGATTAACATAACCTATGTTACTCCGTGATAATGTAGCTTTCTATTGGCAAAATAATTTTTGAAATCAATCCAGTAGTTTTTGAGTTTATTCGTTGCATACAAAAATACAAATCTTTCCTCTTTATAATAATAGTATAGATTATTATAAAACCACACATTGTGTTGCTTACAATCTTAATACAAAATTAGATTGTTTTACAATCACAAATTATAATTATGATACCAAACTAGTATATTTTAAATTGCTGCGGGAAATTATTAAGCGGAAATAAATGAGTTTTTAATTGAATGAAAACTTGTATTTCTACCTGGATTAAAAAAGAATCTCATATTTAACTAGTGATATTATGATTAGGGAAGACTTATCGGCGTCTATTATTTCGTCCAATTTTACCCTGTAAGTCCTACGGGAATTTTATAAATTTCTGTTTATTTCTTTGAGTAATTATAGATCTTCAACAATAGTTATTTCCCCGAAAGTTTGCTGTTGTGTTAATATTATGGTATTGTTAAGGTGTTTTACTCAACGGACTGTAAAATTGGCTATGCTTGGACTTTTTCTGAGGAATTACATTTCCCAATGAAATAATTTTAAAACAATTCTGGAGTGGAGACTGCAAATTGGTTAATGTGACATAATATTTCCAGATTTCTAAATGGTGTGCAAATTTACGAAAGGCTAGCTGGTAATGCAAAGAACGAATTGAGTGGGAAGCGCCGGTTGCAGTGGACGATTATATCTAGGCTAGTTGAGTATATGATATCGAAAAATAGTCTTAAGGCTATGTATAAATGTAGTAAACAAGAACAAAATTAAAAATTTTGACTAACCCCCGACTACCTCAGATTTGTTATCCGTACAACATTCTACTAGTCAAGCCCTTTCATTTGATACCCATAATAAGGGAGTTGTGAAAAAAGAAATGTATTTCGCCACTTTGTAGAAGCGGCCATCTTGGATTTGAAATTCGTCATAGTGCAATGTATTTTACTAGTCAAGCCCTTTCGTTTGATACCCATATTGAGGTAGGTCGTGAAGAAATATTTTGTCCGCCATTTTGTGGCGGCGGCCATCTTAATTTTATATTAACCAAACATAGCTAAGAACATTCGCACGGATATTAACTTTCAAATAAAAAAAACGCATCGAAATCGGCCTATCCGTTTGAGCTCTACGGTGCCACAGACAGACAGACAGACAGACAGACAGACAGACATCGACGTCAAACTTATAACACCCTTTTTTTTGGTCGGGGGGTTAAAAATAGAATTGCCATTACATATTTTTGCACCAAATAGGCAGGAGAATTGGAGAAAAGGAAAAACTAAATGTGAAAAGGAATCTCATGTTTTCCCTAATGTAATTATTGAGACAAAAGAATCTGAGAAAAGGAAAAAATATAAATGAAGAGGAAACTTCATGCAAAAGTTTTCCGTAATTAATACTAACTAATTGTGTGGAATACCTGAGGAAAATATCTGTAAATTTCTATATTAAATGAACAGCTAAAACAGCTACTAGGTCCATAGTGAGACTGAGACTTTGAATTATGTAATGATTAACATATTCGCAAAAGAACGCAAAAAACTGACATACCTCGAAGAGTAGCAAGCTGAAGTTCCAATGGGTAGGCCACATCGCTCGCAGAACAGTAACTGACAACCGATGGGGATAAAAGTTCTCGAGTGGCGAACCAAAAGACGCGGTGTTGGACGCCCTCCCACTAGATGACCTCACAAAGGTCACTGGAAACCGCTGGTTGCAGGTTACGCAGAACTGTTCGTTGTGAAAATCTAGGGTCGGGAGGCCTAAGTTCAGCAATGGACGTCTTCGGGCTGATGATCATGATGATAAAACAGCCTAATTACCCTATAACTGTTTCCACTCCTGGCCTTGGGACTTTCGAGGACAGAGGCAAAGCCATAATTCACCATTTTGGAACATGTTCTTCACAACGTTTTTCTTTAACGTAAAAGAAAGTGTTTTCAGATTGCCAAATTTCAGAAATGAAATTGTGTCACCATAGACTTGTGTAAATCTCCAATCAAAAAATACTCTATGGCGCAGGCGAAGTTGAATTTAGGATCTCATGATTTTGCCATTAGATGTTTTCTAACCGATTGAAGTCAAATTAGACTCCTTAATTATTCATCGTGGTATCCACGAACTCAAAAGAATGAAGCCATTCGCGAATCAACTACCTAATAGTTACGGCTCATAGAAAAGTCTCTTCTTTTCTTAGAGACTACGCTCGGATTGGGCGTCTTCAAATTGAAAGTTTTAATTTCAAATAAGTAATTTCGTGTACTTAATGTTAATATTTGTTTAAGTTGTGTACTACTATTGAGTATAAAGTATTTAGATCAAGATTGAGGTATAAATACATTTATGAATTTTTTTTAATACGATAATACACATAGTTAAATCAGAATTTAGCAGGATACAATTAATAAAAGTTCGTCGACATTTAGAAAAAGACAAAATAAATAGGTAGTTTATTTTGTCACTCTATAGGTACTATAAATAAAAGTGGTCAAGTGCGAGTCGGACTCACCCATGAAGGCTTCCGTAGCAGCAAGTAACATAATATAAAAGTTCTTGTAGTTCGTTGTTACTTAAATCAGTGTTTTAAAACACAATAGTCAATTTATGAGGTATTAAAATAAAACTACTTACTAGATCTCATTTAAACCAACTTTCGTTGATAGTTTACATGGTAATGTACATCATCCACTTTTTTTTATTTTTGTCATTCTCTTATTTTAGAAGTTACAGAGGGGGGACACTTTTTACCACTTTGGAAGAGTACCTCGCGCAAACTATTCAGTTTAGAAAAAAGAGGTTAGAAACCTCAATATCATTTTTGATGGCCTATCCATAGATACCCCACACGTAGGGTTTTGATAAAAAAATGTGTTTCTGTTCGAAGTATGGGACACCTCTATTTTTTTTGTTTTTTTTTCTATTTTTTGTATCAAAATCTTAATGCGGTTTACAGATTACATCTACTTACCAAGTTTCAATAGTATATATAGCTCTTATAGTTTCGGAGAAAAGTGGCTATGACATACGGACGGACAGACAGACAGACATGACGAATCTATAAAGGTACCGTATTTTGCTACGGAACCCTAAAAATAGCTCTTTTATGTATGTACTACCAAGCCAAGTTATCATTCTGAAAACTTCTTATGTCATCTGTTAAAATTATGATTGACTATAAGACCGGACTCGGATTGACCGACCATATTACAAATGAGTTTCCCGGTAACCCAAATAAATAAATTATTTAAATATTTTAAAATATCTGTATTATTTATGTACTTGGGTCAGTCTGTGACCTGCTTGGTGGTCTGTTGGCTTTCATAGAATGGTTCTGGCGCGGTGGTTATTTCACTTCGTTTTGGAGTTGTCACGCAGTGATGAACGTTCTCGGTGTCCTTCGATCGAGAGTAGAAGGCAAAGTAAGACTTTACGTGACTTCGCTTCCCACCCAGTGCAAATAATTGTGTGATGAAAATAAATAAATATGTTCTATTTTATATCTAAATGTTTCTATGTATGATAAGTGTGTAATTAAAACTATATAAAAATACTAGCGACCCGCCCTGGCACGGGTGAAATGCTGAAATTAAATAAACTAATAAAAATGGTTATTGTAGGTTATTCGTAACAAATAGACATGATGTTACAAACTTTTTTGTAGACCTTTTGAAAGGGTACAAACTGCTGTATATTATTTTGATTCAACCAGCGTTTGCAATGTAAACGCCAAAAAATGTGTTTATGTATTTACCTTACAAAAATTTTAATATTCGCTTGTGCCCATTTGTGCTTTTTAACTTGTTTTTTTTTAACTTTATAGTATTTTTAACAGGTTGTTCTGATAACTGCAGCAGGTTTTTCTAGATGACATCAGGTAGATGTTTGATATTTTTTTGCAGATAATAGATTACATAGAGGCTACATTTTATCACAGATAACGAGAATTGTGCGGGTAAAACTGTGGATGCTATATTTTTTTTCAATCTGGGTTTGGTTTAACAAATTACAGTAATACATTGATTCTGAAACAAATTATTATTGTTCTATTATTGTTTAAAGAATTTATCCTTGAAACAAAACACAGCATGCAATTAGCATTTCAATAACACGTATGTGGGTATTATTAATTAATTATAATTTATTTATAATGAGATTCAGGGACGAATAGTACCTACTTTTATTTATAACTAGCTGTACCCTGCCACGCTTCGCTGTAGCACATTGTGATGCAAAAATTAGATAAAAACAATCCTTGATGCGGATTATATATCATTCTAAGTTTGAGTTGAGAATTAAGAGTTTCAACTCGATCGATGCAGAACTTTTTTGAATTTTAAAGCGTACACAAACCAACATAACATTTTTATACATAGAGATTTATTGAATTTACCTTTTAAGTTCATAAGACTGTCACCAGATACGAGTATGTAAACAATTCTGAAACTTTAGAGGTGAGTTTGCACCATGTAACATTCTCCTAAATATAGGAGCGAACAGAGTGATTGGGACTCTGGGCCTTGGTTAATCAGCCCAAATTAAAATTTATAAAAAACCGTACATAAGCTATAATATTTACATCGGCCGGACAAACCACATTTTCATAAAATGGAAACTACTTAGTCTATTCAACAAGTGCTTTTATATGATTGATTGATTGATTTTATTATGATTGAGGTACAGCACCCGGCGATAAATATTGCACATCGACATTTGGAAAGAGACAATCGGCCAACTTCGGCTTCGTAGAGCGTCATCTCTGTCGCACGAAATACAAACAGTCCGGTATCTATTAGGAGCTGTTAAAACAAACAATTTTAATTTGCTTCTTTTAATAATTATTTTTATTCTTTGTGTAAAATACACCAATTTTTCTATAAGTGTTGGCTTTAGCTTCGTGTAAAAAAAAATGTTCACATTAATTATGTTAACGTATTTAATTACTTTGGAAAATTACAGCTGTAGTGTACGTAATAAACACCATTGTACCTATTGTTAAACTGAGACATTGTAATAAAAATAATAATCATTCTAATTCTCAATTACTTCCATTTCACTATCTGTGCTCTCCAAGACGTCAATATCACTGGCACTAACAGCCGTATTTATCACTAGTCTATCAGTATAATTGTCTAAACTGTATTGAATGCTTCTATATTTCGTGTCTGTTTAACCAGTTGATCATTTCCTGTTGAATGGTGTTTAGGTTGGGGGGGTCTTTCAACATATTTATTGTGATTTATATGCGTTGTCGATAACTAGAACGAAATCACTGGGTATATTTGGAATTAATTGATTAACCAACCATTTCTCGTAGTTATCGTTATTCATTTCATTGTGATAGTCACCTGTGGTATCCGTGGATTTATACGTTAAAAAAACACCGGGTACAAAGCCTTTTTCATTTCCCGCATGAACTATTATCAAACGTTGACCTTTTGAAATTGACTTTTTTACTCCTTTTTTCTTATTACCACTCCAAGATTTCCCTTTAGTGTGGGATGAATGTATGTAAGACTCATCCATGTAGACAATATTTTTACCTGTTTCGCGAAATTTGCGTATTTTATCGAGGTATTCCATTCGTTTGAGACTTACATCGTGCTTTTACATTAAAACTTTTCGATTATCTTCCATTTTAATGAAACGAAATCCCATCTCGTGAAGTATTTTTAACCCCCGACCAAAAAAAGGGGTGTTATAAGTTTGACGTCGATGTCTGTCTGTCTGTCTGTGTGTGTGTCTGTCTGTGGCACCGTAGAGCTCAAGCGGATGGGCTGATTTCGATGCGGTTTTTTTATTTGAAAGTAAATATCCATGCGGATGTTCTTAACTATGTTTGGTTAATATCGATTCAAGGCCATCTTGAATCGCCATTTTGTTCTTGTTATAAACAATCAAATCCAAAATAGCCGCCACCACAACATGGTGAATTACATTATTTTTTTCACGACTACCTCAATATGGGTATCAAGGAGTCTACGCACCCGAAGGTCGAAACCCAAAAACAAGGGCAGAAGAGCGGACCGGAACGCAGTCGCCACAACAGGCGCGCGAGCAGGAAAACTCTTCAGCCTATTAAACCAAACATCGCAGCAGCGGAAACGCAGCGCGAAATACCACCATCCACCTCTACAGGGGTGGCATCAACACTACCACAACCACCACCACCATCAGTTCCCAGCCAAATGAAGAGGAAACGGAACCCGAGAGGTGCTCGCGGTAAACGGATCGCTGCGAAGGCTTCCACTCCCATTCCTGAAAAGGAACATCCAGAGAAGGGGTCTTTGCCGGGCGAGAGAGCTTCATCGAAGCGCGCTCGCCTGGACGAGACCCAATCTCCCAGAGGGGAAGCCAAACGCGCGAAACCGACTTAAAACCCAGCGGACGGAGAGCTACGCAGACGCGGCTCAATCCCACCTTAAAGTGGTGATTACCACCGTCCCGCCGAGGATCCTCTCGCAGACCCAGGCAGAAGCGGTTCGGGAGGCTGTCGATGACAGCATTCTCCAGGCCATTCTGTCTCCATCCTCCTCGAGTGCGCCCGCACCGTCTTTCCGCGGTCGACCCTTCCTGCTGGACGGGGCGCTAGCGATGTGGTGCGAGGATGAGAAATCACTCGGCTGGCTGAACGAAACGGTCAGAACCCTACCATCACCGATAGCAAACACCACTCTAACGGTCATGAGGCAGTCGGATATGAAGAAGAGGCTCAAAGCAGGGCTTCTGATTCATACCCGTATTACCGACGCTGCCACACTGCACCGAGTCCTATGTGCCCAGAACCCGTGGTACAAGGTGGACTCGTGGCAGTGCTACGACATGACGGTAGACGACAAACCACAGGAGGTCACGGGCTCCAAGGAAAGGTAGTGCACCTCATCCTGGGAATACCGAGGACCAAAAGCAAACAATCCTGGACAGAGACCGCCGGGTGGCCCACATTTCGGGAAGTGGGTACATCCGCTTCTTCTCCCCAGAAGAAGCGAAAACGGCCGTACAGCAACCCGAAAAGACCAACACAGCGGGTGAAACAGAGGCAAAGGAGACTTTGACTCGGAGCCATCCACTTCTGCTCCCAAACCGAGCCAGAGCGAAGTGGAAACAGTTTCACCGCTGCAAAGTGAGGGTGCTCTAGCAGTGACGAAAATGACGTCCTGCGTAGCCCATAGCCCTCTCAATTTCATACAGACCAATCTCCAGCACAAGCAAATAGCGGCGGCCACTTTACGCAGAGTGCTGGAGAAAAATAACAAGACCGTCGCCATGATCCAGGAACCCTGGATCAAAAATAACAAAATCTGCGGTCTCAATAACATCGGCGGTAAGTTAATGGTAGACACTACTGTCGAAAACCCGAGAACCTGCATTTATATGCCTAAATCTATAACAACCACTCTGCTTAACCAATTCTGTTCTAGAGACCTTACAGCAGTGAGACTCACCACAGAGAAAATCAAACCGTCCTAGTACTAGCATCAGTGTACCTGCCGGGCGAGGGTGATATTCCCCCAAAAGAGCTGGCCGACCTGGTGCAACACTGCGAAGCACACGACTGGGACCTGATCGCATCTGCCGACTGCAACGCTCATCACTCTCTGTGGGGTAGTAAAAACACCAACAAAGGGGTGAGTCTTTAGCCGAATACCTATTCCAGACCAATCTGAATATTATGAACAGGGGTACGGAACCTACTTTTGTAAGCTCTAGGTACCAAACTATCATAGACATTACACTGGCAACCAACGCGGTGGCAGGCCAAATCGAAGGATGGCACGTATCAAACGAGCCATCGTTTGCGGACCACCGCCGCGTTTGTTTCAATTACAACATAAGTCAACAGGCCATGTTCCATATCGCAACCCCCGTAAAACCGATATAACAAGGTACACAACAGCAGTAAACCAAACACTAAGTAATATACATCTAACTGACGCAACACTTAGTACAGACAATATAGAAACGAACGTACAACTCCTAACCAAAACTCTTTTGAATAGTTACGAACTAGCATGTCCTGTGGTAAATTCAAATAACGTAGGTAAGAGTTCCTGGTGGGGGCCAGAACTTGATAGACTACGCCATAAACTAAGGACGCTTTATAACCGGGCAAAAAACACCAGATCCATTGAAGACTGGGATAACTATAAAACTGCACAAAAGCATTACAAGAAGCGAATCAGGTTCCGGAGAACAGAATCTTGGCACAACTTCTGTAATAGCATAAACTCGACAAACCAAGCCGCCAGAATAAAGAAAGTCCTAGCCAAGGGTGAGCTCAACCTCCCGGCTCCCTAAAAAGGAAGACGGCACTTACACAAATACAGATAAAGAAACAAGTGTAGTACTTCTAGAGACACATTTTCCTGGTTGCCAGCTCACAGGTGACACAGAGTGGCCAGAAGAAAACTACTGCAAACCAACAACCCAAGAATGGGAAGTCGCAAACAAGGTAGTAACTGCGGATAGAATAAAATGGGCACTAAAAAGCTTTAAACCTTTCAAATCCGCAGGCCTGGATGGCATATTTCCAGCATTACTACAATGGCAATCAAACCAGGCAACAGAGCACCTACTACCAATCTATAGGGCCTGTTTAGCTTTTAAATATATTCCAAAAACATGGAGGGAGGCGAAGGTAATCTTTCTACCAAAACCTGGTAAGGAAGACTACACGCACGCCAAATCGTTCAGGCCTATCAGTCTAACGTCATTCCTTCTAAAAACTTTAGAACGATTAGTGGACCGACACTTAAGAGACGGGGCACTAAAACATAAACAACTACATCCTCAGCAACATGCATACAGGAAAGGTAGATCAACAGAGTCGGCACTACATATGGTCGTACACAAGATAGAATCGGCTCTCACAAACAAACTTTCAACACTTGCCGCCTTTATCGACATAGAGGGGGCTTTTGATAAAACAATGCACAACAGCATTAACCACGCTCTTTGTAAACTCAAGGTCGAACCAGTTATGAGGAACTGGATCACCGAGTTGGTTAGCAAAAGAGCGGTCCAGATAGTGATGAATACTACCATAAGGGCAAAGGTAGTAAAAGGATGTCCTCAGGGTGGCGTCCTATCACCACTATTGTGGAACATAGTAGTGGACAGCCTCTTAAAGACGCTAAACAATAAAGGATACACTACTATTGGTTATGCGGATGACCTCACAATACTGATAAGCGGAAGCGCTGAAAACGTCCTTTGTAAGTCAATGCGCTCGGCTCTTCAGATTGTGGAGAAATGGTGTGACGAACATAAACTGTCAGTAAATCCGAAAAAAACAGAACTTATTCTTTTCACACACAAAAGAAAGTTACCAGAACTACAACTCCCAAAACTATTTAATACCAAACTCACCCTATCACCTCAAGTTAAGTATCTGGGCGTTATCCTTGACAATAAGTTGAACTGGGCGAGTCATATCGATACAAAATTTAAGAGGGCCTGCCTAACTTTTGGCAATGCCGGAGACTCATTGGGAGAAAATGGGGTCTCAATCCAAAAATAACACTGTGGTTGTATACTTCAGTGATCAGACCCTCTATGACCTATGGATCGGTTGTGTGGTGGCCTAGAACACAACTGACCACAGTAAAAGCTAAGCTCCAAAGTCTGCAACGCCTGGCAAGCATAGCAGCCACAGGATGCATGAAAACTACACCCTCAGCCGCTTTGGAATATCTCTTAAGCTTGAGACCTCTACACTTAGTCATACAGGAGGAGGCCACGGCAGCCGCCCTACGACTGAGAGCAAACGGACTGTGGAAGCAAAATACAGAAACAGAACACTCAAAAGTTCTGCAACGGGTGCTGAAAGAAATACCATTTCTCGAGGCACCCGTGGACAGAACAATATGCCAACATGTCTTTGATCGAAGATACAATATCCAACTCAATGCAGAATTGAAAGACAGCTCTGGCAGCAGAGAAGTAAGGATATATACAGACGGCTCCAAAACCACACAAGGTACAGGAGCCGGTGTCTTCTCAAATGACCTAAACATAAAAATATCAACATCACTAAGTAAGCTAAACACAATCTTTCAAGCCGAATGTATTGGCATCACCAGGGCAGCACAGGCGGTCGCAGCCAGAGATGTCGGGGACTTAAACATCAAAATTGTTTCCGACAGCGCGTCAGTGCTTCAAGCCCTAAAAAATAATACCATAACCTCTGTCCTTATATTGGAATGCCATAGTGCACTCCAATCCATAGCAGGGACGAATAGAGTAACCCTCCAATGGATTAAAGGACATAGCGACTCACTAGGTAACGACGCAGCCGATGAACTGGCCAAAAGAGGAGCAAAGGCAGTAGTGTTTGGACCGGAACCTTTGATGCCTATACCTCAGGCCCAAATAAAAACATGGCTGCAGGAAAATACTTGGAAAGCACATTCAATGGAATGGAGAAACTCTGAAGGTTGCAGGCAAACCAAAAATGCTGTTCCGGTAGCAACAAAAAACTTGCCCGCAACTTGATCAGATTAAGCAGGGACAAAATCCGTAAAGTTATAGGCACTATGACTGGCCATTGTCCTTTAAACAAGCACCTGTTTAATTTAGGTGTGACAGACAGCCCTCTATGCAGGGGTTGCATGGAGGAGGAAGAAACGCCACAGCATGTGATTGTGGAATGCAGGAGCGTGGCAGATCAACGGGCAGAATTCCTCCACTCCCCAGCAGCAGTCCCAGAGGCCTTCACCAACCTGAATAGGTTGCTTGCCTTCTGGGATAGCCTGGGATGGTTGGAGTAGAAGGGGAAATATGAGCCACGCACAATGGCCCAATTAAGAGGCTAAGTGCGGAAAAGGCCCCGTCAAACTAACTAACTAACTATGGGTATCAAATGAAAGGGCTTGACTAGTAGAATACACTGCACTATGACAAATTTCAAATCCAAGATGGCCGCTTCCACAAAATGACGAAATACATTTCTTTTTTCACAACTCCCTTAAATCGGTATCAAATGAAAGGGCTTGACTAGTAGAATGTTGTACAGATAACAAATCTGAGGTAGTCGGGGGTTAATCAAAATGTTTAATTTTGTTCTTGTTCTCAACGTCTTTTCAGACCCATTGTAATTAATTTATATCATTCGATACGGAATGACATCTACCTAGATAGTTTTAAAGAAAATGCTAAGCCCGCTTACAAAAATTGCAATCTTTCAAAAAGAAAAGAAAATTGCCGACTCTCGAAATTGTAGAAGTAATGTTTTTGATTTTCCTAGAGGGTTGATAATAAGATAAGTTCGTGTGCCATCCACCAACCCGCACTGAGCCAACGTGGTGTATTTTGGCCTTGATCCCTTATGAGGGAATGCTCGAGTCCCATTAGTAAGAAAATGTAGTAGCCTGTTTATTATTTTATGCTCATATATTTTTTTATAATTTTCAAACCCGACTGTGTTCTGGTTGAAGGGCAGTGGTTTCCAGAGAAATTACCTACTGGGCTTAGAGATATAATATCTTAGATCTCTGGGTGACGAGTGCAGTACTGGGTAAATGATTCGGACATTTCATGTTCCAATAGCTGCGTGTTACTGTACTGTTATGTGGCAAGTATGTTGCTTACCATCAGGCACATGTCCTGCTCGTCTCGTCAATATATGATATAAAAAACAGTTCTGTTTGATGGAAGTAGTTAGTTAGGTATTTAAAATAGTGTAGTTGCAATTGCAATTTAATTTAGACCAACCTTTTTAAAATCTAGTACACTTGTTAGTTATTTAAGGTACCTAAATAATGTAAGGTTCATGAGCTAATTACTGTATTTTAATATAACTTTATAGTATATTTAATCTGTGTGATGTTCATTTGAGTGCGTCTATGCGTCTTGATATTTAGCAATGGCAACATCGTATCAGACTGTTATATTATCTATGCAAATGAACATCACCTACTTTTTTTAATTGCACACTGAACGTATAACAACTGATTATATAAAATCCCATTAAAGCCATTATAAATCAGAGTAAAGGCTTTTCATTTTCTGAGATAAGGACCTGACCCTTCATCTCAGAAGTGGGATAGAGCTTCCAAGCCCACTATTTGTTGGATTTGTACACTGTAACAAGAGTGCCCGACATTATCATGGACAACGGACAAAGAGTATTTCTGGAGAAAAACATCGACTTCAACGTCATAAACGCGCACGGCATAAAACCAAGAGTACTTCGAATGAAAAGATCAGACATCACCGCTGAAGGCACCCACACCGGAGCAGACATAGTCACGAGCGCAGTCTTAGTCCAAGCGGAGGCTCAGCTGAGACCGGAGATACTAATTTACTAATTTTTTTATTTATTTATTTTTGAGATGCAGCCAGGACCGGAGATGCAGTCATGATCGGAGATGCCAGCCAGGACCGGAGATGCAGTCATGACCGGAGATGCCAGCCAGGACCGGAGATGCAGCCAGGACCGGAGATGCAGCCAGGACCGGGGATGCAGCCAGGACCAGAGATGCAGCCAGGACTGGCGACGCAGCGAGGACCGGAGACGCAGCCAGGACTGGCGACGCAGCGAGGACCGGAGATGCAGCTAGGACCGGAGATGCAGCCAGGACCGGCGACGCAGCCAGGACCGGATTAGAAGCCAGAAAAGGAGCTGCCGCGTGATCGAGTTCCAGCTGTGAGCGGGTGGCGGTGGAGTAAGACGGAGCCTGCGGCGCCGGAGTGAGGAGCGTCAGGACGCAAGGTGCCGTGCAGGTACAGGACATCAGGAAGATACAGGTAATCTTAACAAACAGTACAGTACATATTTTTCACTGAGTTAGTTGAAACCTTAGTAGTAGCCTGAAGGAAATAAATTTACGATGTTGTTTCGGATTGCGACATATGGTCAAAAGTCTAGCCATACAAATTTAGTTGAGTAAAGTAGGCGAATGTGGAAACTATATAATTGGGTGATACTTATATCATACTTACCTACGCACTGTCAAAATTAACAGGGTTTGTTCAGAGCATGTTAACAGGCATTAGCGTTTATTTCTATCCTTTATTTTTATTTTGGAACGTGTTGAAATTTAAGCTGTCTACAATAATGCATTCAAATAATAAAACGACAACTACCTATACTGATTAAGTTAATGAAGGCAAGTCTGGACAAACTAACAAACACTAACAATCCCGCATTTTCCAAACTGATTCATAATGTGGAAAACTTTACCAGTTAATAAGTAAACTACTGTTGTGTCGGGGAAATGTTATTATTGCAAGGAGGTTGGACATCACAGCTTTTACAAATATATATATATTCAAATGCAACGTATGCAAACTAGGTCACACGAGTATTCATTGTGCAAGATTACTTATTGATTATAAAAATAACATAAATACCATTTTAAGAAAATTTGTATGTAATTTGTATTACACGACACCTAAAATATTATAAACAAAGTGACATTGCAAATAAGACGATTTATACGGTTCAGTGATTAATAGTTGATTAAGTCAATGAAGCGAAAAGATTACGTTAAATTTGGCCCAGTAATAATAATAAATTACCAGTACAAAAAAATACATGGTAGGTAATTATGCTTCTGGGTAAAGGCAAAGGTAGATACAAAAATGCAAGATATACGTAGTTGAGGATATAGAAATCTTTAGTGTTGAAGATATACACTGTATTGGTTGGTATAACACAGTTTCAAAGAAAGCCCTGACATTGTTGTAATAAAAAATAAATATATAATTTAAAAATAAATAGGTAAGTATAAATTCACAAAAACTTTTTGTGAGACTTGAACTAGTTTTTAAATATGCTATTTTAGTCTTTACGCGACCACTAACTGTAATGCTCTTTGTTTGTAGTAGCAGCTACTCTGATTCTTTCCACTAGAGTCTCTCTGAGAGGAATACAAACATAGGCAATGAATTTTATTTATTGGCAGCTGACTACTTTGAAAATGATTAAAGTGGAATATTATTACAAAATATAGTACAAACGCCCAATTTTGTAACGCACCCAATAGCAATAAGTAAAAGGTTGACTTTGATTTACGTGATTTTCATAAAGATTGTAAAGAATCAGATTTAAATGTTAGATCAGAGTTAACAAACAAACACGATCAGACACAATTGAAAGCACTACAAAAACCGTGTGAGGTACGTATGTTACTTTGAATGGTTTAAAAGAAATAGATTTTCTGGGATTCTATGTCAGTGGTAACGGAATAGGTAACAGGAAAACGACTGTTATACTTAATTTTCAAAAATGTTCACGATGTTAGGCGATTCATTGGTCTTGCAAGATTTTTTTTAAAGTTTGTTAATATTTTGCTCCTATAGCAAGACTCCTGATATATTGAGTACTACATTTAAATGGCTAACAAAGATAGTCAAATGTTTGATAATTTACAATAACTGCTTACCCAATAATCTGTATTAGTTTTGTTTGAACCTGAGCCAACAAAGGACAAAGAACGCTGATGGTACAAAGCTAGGTATAGCGGGTATTTTGATGCAACATGATGTTGATGGTTTGCTGATTTGAATGATGAACAGTAGGTAGTTAAATTTTTTGTCAAATTAGAGGCTTTAGCTGTAGTAGTTTCCTTGAGTTGTTTTTAAGATTATTTACTGGGTTTAAAATTTAAAATCTAGCAACCAACTGTAATTAACTACTGTGCACAATAACGAAATGAGATCTCGTTCCACGAATATAACCATGGTGGGTACAACATTTCGGGAGTACAACTGCACCATTGAATACACGTATGACACACGTTAATGCCTTATATTGAACCTACTTGACAAAATAAGTATTATTGACTTACTGAATATTATGAACGTGAAGGATTGGATCGCGTCTGTACAAGAAATTGATGAAAATGAACATGAATGATGAAATTAACTAATCATGTAGTGATATTAAGAATAATTACCAACTTAAGGCTTTATATGTTTTCCAGTAAATGGAAATGTAAGGTGCCATTTGTAAAAGTGAATCATGAAAACGTCCATCATTCCGGATTTGAAAAAAATCTTAAATAGTTTACAATTTACTTATTTTCCTAAAATACACCACGTTAGGAAGAAATATTTAGCTACGTTTACAAAGTACTTACATCAACATTCATTCAGTGCGTGGTACAAAAATCATAAATGTTGTTAAGATACCTAAATAATAACGCACCTATTTCGGGGTATCATCACGATTGATTACAGATCGCGGCTCATGTTTTCTTAGTACGAGTACAAAGTTAAGGGCTTCTAAACTAACTAACTAAATATTAACTAAATCATAAAACTCTTCTAAAAATAATCTGGATAAATGGATAACGTAAGACAATATCGTTTTAACAATTACCTATAATTTTGTTATTTCATCACTGAGATATAGGTAGGCATATCAAATAATGCTGATCGCATATTATTTATTAAATTAATTAATTAAACACGTAATGAACGTCGTAGCTGGCAGGCAGAATGGCAGGTAGAGTGATTTGATTAGACCATTTCAGAAGCGATGTCAACAAAGTGCCGTATTAAAAAAAAAATACTTGGCACTAGGTAAACTCGAGATATTCACATTGAGTCGAATAATATTGGCCGGTAAAAGTCTATCCGTATTATTATTGAGATGCAGGTTAGTTAGCCCTACCGATAACGTGATTGGTGACACAGTTACTGGAACATCTGTATTAGTGGTCACGATAATAACAGTGAAGGTGATCTAGTACGAATGGAACGGACCATTGGTGACAAATATCACGCAGACTGAGCTTACAAGTATTTGCCAAATACGATCCTTACAGTATTAATAGGATCAGAGATCACCTTACTGAATCATAGATTTCTTGTTGAAGATAGTTTTCGTAGAAAAGGCAACAAACGGTATGAAGATGTCTTTGCATTGGATAAATCTACCCTTGACTTAATTTTAAACAATGTAATGGTAAAGACAGTGAAAGCGATACAGATGACGAAAGTTCTGACACAATTAAACGTTAGTTAGCTATTATGACAATAATATGGAAGCTTAGTAACATTACTTAGTTACGATTGAATTGGATTTATTTGTGACAAAACTATAATATTTATTATGTTAATTGATCGAGAACATGAACACGATAATGATGGTTATGCTTAACACACTTTATTTGTACTTTAACCAACGAAGTATTATTAATAGGTCATTGACTTGAACAGATTACATTTAATGCATTTGTAAAATGATCCCACACTAGGCTCTGGGCCCGTGACCTGGGCACCTTATCAGACTATGGTTGGTAACATTATGAAAAGATTCATCATCATCATCCACAATCTTCTTTAACTATCTGATGGATAAAGACCTCCCTTTTATCATACCATATTCCTCGTTTCTCTGTCGAGTCCAGGTTCGAAACGTGATGAAGACGATGACAAAGATAATTGTTTTACTAATAAAGCTTGTTTGAGGTTCGTGGATTTTGATAGAATCAAGCATAGGCTATGAGCGATCAGTGCAGAAAGCGAAAGGTATTGGGTAACTAATGCCGCACAGATGGTCGCAGATCATAGCAGACTATGCAAGATAATATGAACTAGATAAGAGATGTGAATGATACGGTTAATTATTATTAATCAAGTTTAATTTCAGATTCTTAGATTATAATTTTGATGCGAGCATAGGCTATGAGCGATCAGTGCAGAAATTGAAAGGTATTGGGTAACTAATGCCGCACAGATGGTCGCAGATCATAGCAGACTATGCAAGATAATATGAACTAGATAAGAGATGTGAATGATTCGGTCAATTATTATTAATCAAGTTTTATTTCAGATTCTTAGATTATAATTTTGATACGAGCATAGGCTATGAGCGATCAGTGCAGAAATTGAAAGGTATTGGGTAACTAATGCCGCACAGATGGTCGCAGATCATAGCAGACTATGCAAGATAATATGAACTAGATAAGAGATGTGAATGATACGGTTAATTATTATTAATCAAGTTTAATTTCAGATTCTTAGATTATAATTTTGATGCGAGCATAGGCTATGAGCGATCAGTGCAGAAATTGAAAGGTATTGGGTAACTAATGCCGCACAGATGGTCGCAGATCATAGCAGACTATGCAAGATAATATGAACTAGATAAGAGATGTGAATGATTCGGTCAATTATTATTAATCAAGTTTTATTTCAGATTCTTAGATTATAATTTTGATACGAGCATAGGCTATGAGCGATCAGTGCAGAAATTGAAAGGTATTGGGTAACTAATGCCGCACAGATGGTCGCAGATCATAGCAGACTATGCAAGATAATATGAACTAGATAAGAGATGTGAATGATACGGTTAATTATTATTAATCAAGTTTTATTTCAGATTCTTAGATTATAATTGATGCGAGCATAGGATATGAGCGATCAGTGCAGAAATCGAAAGGTATTGGGTAACTAATGCCGCACAGATGATCGCAGATCATAGCAGACTATGCAGGATTGAGATTACGAATATGATTAGATTTTAGATATTTTTAATTAGATTAGAGATATAAATTTGAACAACTAGGCAAGAGATCTGATTAATGTTTGTTGAATACCTTGTTTGCTCTTGCCTTTTTCTGATGATTGTATGCAGTTTAACTATTATTGTATAGTAATTACTTAAGTTCACATAAAACAGTTTTGTATGTAAATTACCTTCTTTTTTTTGAGTCTTTCATTTGTCATTTATGTTGTTATAACTTTTTAAGTTTTGAATCATTCAAATTGTGAGAGGACTCACCTTAAGAGGATGGCCGAACTGTAAGGTTCATGAGCTAATTACTGTATTTTAATATAACTTTATAGTATATTTAATCTGTGTGATGTTCATTTGAGTGCGTCTATGCGTCTTGATATTTAGCAATGGCAACATCGTATCAGACTGTTATATTATCTATGCAAATGAACATCACCTACTTTTTTAATTGCACACTGAACGTATAACAACTGATTATATAAAATCCCATTAAAGCCATTATAAATCAGAGTAAAGGCTTTTCATTTTCTGAGATAAGGACCTGACCCTTCAATAATTACTTTATTAATTAGGTACATTGTGTTATTAAATCATCCTCATACACATATTTCTTTCATTACGATTGTTATTCAATTTTCATCCCATTTTCCGTACCCTGAGTATAAAAACACTACAGTAATAGCTTTTATTTAGATGGGCTTTGTAACCCGGTCAGTATACAGTGTGGACGCGAAAATGGATTTACGAGTAAGTTTGTTTAATTATATTATTCAATAATTTCAAAAAATAATGCTTTTGTTTTTAATCGACTCCAAAGAGACAAGTTTATCAATCCACTCACATTTTATTTTATGCATGTACCTACATCCAGTACTCCAAAAATAATGATCCGATTTACGTGCTACCTTGCCCTCTCTTTTATCGAACTTCTCGTATCTCAAAAAAGCATCATCGTTTCATGGTTGATGTTCCAAAAACACGAACGACTTTTGACGAAAAGATTTGACTTCACGTTTGTGACAAGAACGTCTAGGTTGTGGAATGCGTTGCCTGTATAGGTTTTCCCCGATAGTCACAATCTTGGTGTCTTCAAATCGAGAGTGAACCGGTTTCTTCTAGGCAATATCGCGTCGTCGCTTAACATCAGGCGAGATGGTGGTCAAGTGCGAACCTATTATAGTTAAAAAAACGTGATTTTTTTTTTGATGAAAAATAGCTGCCATTTTCTTCCATATAAATTTTTCGTAATTTTTGTTTCATTAGCCCAGTTTGGTGCGACATAACCATGTTAACGCGGTACTAGTTTTATCAACAATAGGTTTTATTCAATAAGACTGCGTAAGACCACTATTTAGCATAAAAATAATAGTTTATTTTTCAGAAACATAAATCTTGACTTCAATATAAAATTTTATTTAGACTCTCGACATAAGTAAATGTCTCGCCAAATTTCATAAGAAATCATCATCTAGATAAATGAATGCAATTTTTATTTAGTTTTTTGTTCATATTTTAAGAACTCCCTCACTGATTTTACTAATATTTATCTCTAAACTATATATTATTCTACTAAGCAAACAAAAAAAATCCATCAAAAATCATTCACAATTGACGGAGCTACCGTGTAACATCAACATATTAATAAAAACATACTTCAACCGAATTAAAAAACTTCTTTTTTGAAATCGGTTCAAAACGATAATTTGTAGTCGCTATAAAGGATGCATAGTTAAAAAGTACTCAGACGACCTTATTCAAATGCATCAAATGAAATTATTTACTGATACATTTGACCTTGATTGACATTGTAAGACGTCAAATATGTGGATAGGTTCAAATTCTTACTACACTGTACTATGCTCGTCAACTTTTACTGCACTTTGCTGTATGTGCATAGTGACCATTTAGTAAGTCTGGGGGCTGTCATGTTACCACAAAAATGAAACAGATTGAGATCACTGTGATTAAGCCTGCTGCTTAAAAAAGACATCTTCAAAATAGATTTGACATTTGCATACCCACACTTGGACAGAGAGGTGCTCGTAACAGTCTTGACTCTTTCCTCGTGGGAAAAGGTCCTGATTCCCAGAAGTGGGAACCTAATATGGTAGGCTGTTTGTGCCATGTTTTTTTTAACTACGTTAATTGACAACAGGCCCGTGAACAAATTTTATGTATCAAATGAACCACCAGGAGACCAATGTAGGATGATAGAATGCTCTAAAATAATAAGATTCAGCAATATGCTGCAATCATTTATAAGCTGTCCAACTGGGTGCAATTGAAGAGAGGGGGTTGCAACCCTCGATCATTTCGCCTTGTCGCATGATTTTTTACGGTGTTGTGGAATAATGGATTATAAGAGGTGTTGTTGATGTAAAAAACAAACATTAAGGGTGCTACGACGCAACCTTGTGGAGTTCCACACTTGATAGATAAAGAACTGGTTTGAGTATTGTTATCCGTTTTAACTACATACGATCAAACAACATAAGATTCAATTGTTTGTAATGTAATGTTATGCTGTATCAATAAAACCAGTAGGTTCGAATTCTTTCAAGAGTATTTTGTGGCTGATAGTATCGAATGCTTCTTTTAAGTCTATAAAAATACCTAGAGATATATTTTTATTATCAATATTTTGTTTAATTTTAGTGACAACATAAATAGTAGGTACAGTTACAGTATGACTTTTCGGTCTAAATCCATAATAATATGGTTGCTCTGAAATGTAATTGATCAATTCTAAGTAACTTTCTATTTTGGAATGTATAATTTATTATTTTATACCCTTCTATCATCCTACATAAGTCTCCTTGTGGTTCATATGACCCATATAGTTTGTTCACAGGCCTGTAGTCTATAAGGTCCACAATACATTAGCTACTGGTAGTATCGACAGTTGACGACTAGACCCTTTTTAAAAGCTAAAAGCGACCAAATAACGATCCCCGCCACACACTTTAAAATAACAAACGCGGCGATTGCGTCGCTTTTTGAAAGTTCGATACAACGACTAAACGCTCAAACTCGCGATTGCGATCGCCGATGCAAATAGTAGCTGATCTGCTGTGGCCCTAACATATGAACACTCTTCACAGGTCATATGCTGGGTATTTCTGCTGGCTTTAGCTGGAGGATGCTGTGGTGAGTAACTTGTGTCTAAGCCCTAACATAGAAAGAGATGTACAAATTTACTCGTAACATATGTATTTGCGTTTAAACTCATAGATGGGATTGTTAAAGTGAAAACTTCGTTTGGCGCGCCACAGACATATTTTTCGTGGACTGTAAGAAATATTCGGGTAAGCCCGGGACCATGGCCATTAGCCATACGTCAGCATTTCTAGATGGGCATGCTCATGGCTACGCCCTCCGGTTTCACCCGCGTAGTTTCCAAAGCGAGCTATCAAACTTATTGTTATTAGTTTTCACTTCTATCGGCAGTTCGTATGACTGGCATTTTTTATTTTCTCGCGACAATACCTACTATGTGCTATTACAGACTGTAATTTTACCGCCTGCCAAAGCTTTAGCAGATTTGTTCAGCCGTTTCGACGTTAATACGTTAGAAACATCCAATCTTCCGCATTTATAATATTAGTCGAATTTATATCCATGTCCTATCATTTTTCTAGAAATATTGCCCTTCAAATCGGAACGCAGTGCCACAGTACTACTTGGCGATAGAATAACTGTCAAAAGTGCGTGGTACTTCCCCAGGATGACCCTGCGAAAGTCTTACACTAACTTCGATTAATCGATTTAAATACTACAACTATTTTGAAATTGAATTTTTGCATTACTTGCAAACAATTATCGAAATTTAAAAATGTGTAACAAAACTGAATAATATTTTGACAACTCGGTGAAAATATTATTCAGTTTACTTTCAGTTATTTTCAGTTTTATTATTCAGAACAAGAATTGATATATTATTTATTTTGACATAGGTACCTAGTTATTTATAATAGTAATTGTTAAAATTGAATTATTTAAATGTGAACATTTTAAATATTAATTTGATAATGACTCCACTCTTTTGTATTGATTTAGTTTTTTGGTTTTCAGTCCAAGGCTTCAGACCTGATTACACGTGGGATGATATGGCCGGGGGTTGGTTGAAATATCACGATAAACCAGCGGACTGGGACACGGCCAGAATGAGCTGCTACAACGAAGGTGACTTCTACGTTCAACTAACATCTGAATCATAAGCCTCTATAACAATTATTATTTCACTTACCTACATAACATTTTTTGAAGAGAAATCTTCTTTTGGAGCTCCATACAGATTTTTCGTGCGTTGTGAATTAAGCTCAGGGTCACGCTCGGAAACGAAAGAAATGTTCAGGTGAAGACTAGACCGCCGAGTGAGCCAGCGCGAGATTGTCAGTTGCTGCTGTCTGTCTGTTGTCACTGTGTTTTTTAGGGTTCCGTGCCGAAAAGGTAAAAACGGGGCCCTATTACTGGACTTCGCTGTTCGTCTGTCCGCCTGTCCGGCTGTTTGTCACCAGGCTGTATCTCAAGAACGAAAACTAGACAGTTGAAAATGTCACAGATGATGTATTTCTATTGCTGCTATAACGACAAATACTATAAATAAAATAAAATAAATACATAAGAGGGCTCCCATACAACAAACTTAATTATCAACCATTAGTACAGTCCCAAGCAAACTAGATGGGGCCAATAGTAAAATTAAAACGTGCTATCGACTTTAAGGTAAAATCGGTAGTTAACCTTGTTGGGCAGATAATATTCAAGGCAAGGGAGCACTTCCTGCCGACAAGTGCCACTTCATGAGATTTCTTGGATCAATTTCAATTGGATCTATGTATACGGAATTCGTAACATCTGTACTACCAGTCAGTTCTCACGTTGTTCTCACTTACGCATCCCACGTCCCACGCCGAAGATTGCCGCTACAAAATAAATAATAAAGGGGGCTCGGCTCCCATGCAATAACAGAGGTATTTGTCGTTTAGTTGGTAATAGTACGGAACCCTTCGTGCGCGAATCATCCTCATCAACTAAAACCGCATATTACGCCTATGCACACTCCTGGCTTAGTTATGGAATTATAATCTGGGGTAATAGCACTGATGTAAATGAACTATTTATTAATCAAAAAAGAAAGGTATCCGTATATTAATGAACAGCCGTCAACGTGATAGCGGTAGACCCTATACATTCTCGAGGCCGCAACATTCGTCAAAAAACATCCCAGCATGTTAAATTAAATGCTCGCAAAAAAATTCCAATTCTAGCTCCTGAACCCAAATTAAAGATAGTCCGAAAAGGTCCTCAATACATAATATTTAAAATGTATGACCAGTTACATAAAGAACTACATGACGAAACCAATCTTTAACGGTTTAAAACTATTTTAAAAACTACTTTTAATTGAAAAATGCTAGTACCAAATAGATGACTGCTTGAAGGACAAAACGTTACCAAGTCTCGATATTTTAAAATATCTTAATTACAAATAGTTTTAAGATACTATAATAAAAATGTATACTACATTATACTATTCGCATCACCCTATGCACAGGGTCTTATGTGTAATGTTAAGTATTATACTTACCTACTCATTAATCAGCAACTGTATGTTCTAAATAAATAAATGTTTGGAGAGAAAAAAGATGTGATTTCATAGGACACCAGGTAGGAACGAAGTTTCCTTCGAAGCGACAATATTTGCAAAATAAATGTTGTGATAAATATTATTATTTGTGATACGATCATCTGCAGAACAAACCAAACTTGCCGTAAGAATTTTCGTTCCAAAAAACACCAGGAAAAAAAATTAGTATGTAACTGATAAAAAAAATATTCTAGGTGCGGTTCTGGCGTCGCCATTTACCAGAAAAGTAAGGAAAGCCATTGTGGCTTTCGCGCACTCGGCTAATAAGAAAGCTCTCACCAGTTCTTCAACAGTAGAGATTTCCATTCACACCGGGGTTCATGCAACCTTCTCTAGCGGAGACTATACCACTGTTGAAGGTAATAATTCCTCGTATATTACACACAGTATACACCCTTACACAAACACACACACCCTCACTCACACACACACACACACACACACACACACACACACGCACACACACGAGCTACCCAAGTAGCGTATACGTAGAGAAGCTTAGCCTCAGCTCTGCTGTGAGATTTGTCAATCTGAAAACTAAAATGGTGGGTGATTAACAAATTTTTTTAGTACCTCTCCTAAAAGCTCTAACATTAAGTCACACATACACTCTGCGAAGCATTATAAGTGTATCTAAGGATTATTTTGTGTATATTTTCAGGAGTTCCATTACAACGTTTAGACATCAAATGGGGCATCGGAGAACCAAACAACCTGAATAACGAAGAGAGATGTGTATCAATCGTTCTGGACAAACACCATGGTGCCTTCTTCGACTCGCGCTGCGATCTTCAGCTGCCCTACGTCTGCTACAAAAAAGACAACGACATTGGTTAGTATGATGAGAATGATAAAAATACCTTTTATTTTAAATGAAGGTAGATTTTTTCTTCAAGAGCATCTTCCTGGTGTCAAGTGATGATGGCGTTCAATATGCAGTGTGTTTGCTAAGGAACCTATTTAATCTCAACTTATTAAGTCTTATACTTGTATATATCAGGAAAACCCCTCTCAACCAGTATTGTCCTAGAAATTATGTTTAGTATTTCTGCACAGAAAAACGGTACAGATTTGACTACAACTGGATCCAGAGTATCGGGGGCTGGTTGAAGTACCACATCGTGCCTGTTACCTGAAACGAAGCCAAGTCACGCTGCGAAGCTGAAGGTATGCCCGATCATTTGTAGTCAACATATAATAAAATTAAACAAGTCAGAATGGTTAAATCAGCACCGAGTTCGAGTAGCTTCAAAAAACCGATTAAAATGCTGACTTATCGATCAAACTTTTTATAGTTACAGCGAGTTTTTCAGTAGTGATGGCAAACTCACAATAAAATTGTAAAAATTTGACATTGTTCAAAATAACTGTAAGAAATACATATATTTTAATATTTGACGCTTATTTGTACGATATTTATGGCCAATTTAAACTTGAAAAAATGTATTCTCTTTGTAGGCTCTTTTTTTAATTTATTTTTTTCTAAAATTGACGTATAAATTGTACATTTATCAATAAAAAACTTTGACTTTGACTATCTCAGGTCATGTTAGGATCTTATTTCGCGAAATTGTATTTCAGAAAGAACCATGAACTATTATTGAATGTTTTAAAACACTCAAACGCGCGGAAGAGATGCGTTTAAAATGGATTTAATTTTATAACTCAATCTATTTCATAGTTTCTAGTAGCAAGTTTATAAAATATCAGGATACGGGTTACTGGATCCGACAGTTTCAATTGGCAATACAAAGAATTTTTTAATAAAAGTTTGTAAAAATGGGTAATTACGATGAGACGTCAAATATTTACTAATGGTAGGTAATTAGGTCAGAAAGCAGATTTTAAATTTAAAATTACATTTGTAGGAGGCACGGCCATAGAATTTAAAATTTAAAAAATCTGCTTTCTGACCTAATTAGGGATGAACTTTTGTTACTTTGGCTTGTGGACTCCTTCAATTTTACGAGTATATTTTTCATTACACTTGAATTATTTCCTTTAAATAAAATAACCACGCTCGAGAATGTAGAGATGACTTTTTTAATAAGTTCGTAGCCCTCCCCCTTTCTTTGCGTCACTCTCGAATTGTCAAATTAGTGGAATATACACTCATTTGTATGTTATTAACTCACCTTACCTTATCTGACGTAACAGCTGATAAGCAAAAAATTTTATTTCCTAATCGGCCTTATTGATGGAGCTTATATTTGGTTGAGGTACTTTACCGGGTACAAGGCTTTCATCTGTATATTAATCTACCGCGCTGGAGTAAATCCCGAAATCCCATCTTGGGCTCCCGTACTATAAAGAACATTCACAGCTGATCGAATTGAATGTGGAGGGGCGTGTAAATAGCCCCTCTGGTGGGTGTGATTGCTCACTATTTCTTAAAACTAAAATTTGCGATAGGAAAAATGTATGGCAAGATGTATGAAAATAACTCCGATAATAAACGATTCTGCACTGACCTTATGACAACCGCTTTGTTCGGTTCAGCTCCAGCCAAGGGATTCCAAAGGGGCGCAGATTCCACACGTTGTCCAAGCTTGGTCAATCCAGTTCACCAGCGCGGTGAAAAAGCTTATTCCGTTGTATATTTCAGACAATCTTGTCTCCACAAAAGTTAATATGATCGAACACACAAAGGCACACGAATCACAATTAAAATTTCTTGAGCGAGTAAATAATTAAGCGAATTATAAATATGTTGACGACAAGACATCAATGCGATGCGACTTGCTGCGATGATGGTTCAAGCGAGACTTTTTTTTTTTAAGCTTCTCGAAGTACCCGTACTGTTACTGTGTTCTTCAAATACGTGTGGCGCCATCCAGTGAGGTTACTTAGAACTTCCACGGAATGACAATGGGATCAAACAGATGTCGTCACCAGAGAATTTTCAGACATTGATTGCGAAAATAAAATAAATTTACTAAGTATAATGATGGCGCTCAACCAGAATGAAATGACCGAAAACTGTGATTTTTGTGTTGTTGGGATTTGGTCTGGAATATGATAATCAGTATTAAAATATTATTTTATTCACTTAAAAAAGTTCAGTCAAAACATGAGAGTAGCCATCGAATCTTAAATCAGTTCATTTATTATTTACCTCGCAGGCAAAACAAAGTTCGTCGGGTTAGCTATTAACTTTAGCTTGTATACAGTATTGTTTACTGGGATTAGAAGGAAACCACTGTACAACCTGTAAATTCGTTTATTCTGTTTGACGCGCACCCTTAAGTGCACATGCTGAAGTACGGATGATCCGCAACTAGTCTGGACACGTCACACAGTTCACTAGCACGGTTCTTCGGTGTTATGTGTGAAATGTCCGCCAATATTTATTAGTCATTTATTTTATTATTCTATTCCTTACACCACTTGAGATCAAACTGCCCGTGGGAATAGATCGGGGCCGCTTATTTACGATTGTCTTATTCTTTATGAAGTACCTAATGGTTTCGAATTAGACTTTGTTTTTTGTCATTGTTCCAAATTTGAATTAACAAAAAGTTTTTTTCTTCTTTATCGACTCTTTTTCAAACACGCAGTAGGTATCTACTTGGAGGTTTCCAGGATTTATGAATCAGGTTTTTTTTCTGATTTCTATTAAATAATAGAACAGCACAAATAAAACTTCCGCTCAGGTTTGAACACAAAGTTACAGAACAGTTTGAACGGCGCCAAACGAACGCTAGTCCGGGGTACCTCCATCGCGCCATTTGTCATTTACGTTAACTGTCGGAAAACCTCTACACCTCAGATTGAAAACCTCCTATACACGTTATTTAAGAAAATGGCTTGAAGAAAGATACCTACTTCATTCTCGTTACAGTAAATTTTTCCATCGACAGGTGCCGTTCTAGCGTCTCCAACAGATAAGAATCTGGAGTCTGCCATAAAGATGTATGTGAAGACTCAAGACAGCTTCACCAGGCAAGGACTTGCCATCTTTACAGGAGCTAAAAAAACACCAACTGGATTCTCATCAACAGAAGGCAAATAATATATGTTTTTTATTTAGTGTTTCCAAATTTTGTATTTTTTTACAATAATATAAAAAAATCAAATCAAAACATACGTCAAACGTCAGCCGTGAACAGCGCTCCCGAACCGCTAGCATGGTCGTGTTCGCAGCTTGGGATCTCGCGTCTCACCCCGCATGCGTCGTACGATGGTCCCATCTAGACGTCTTCATCGAATGACTGTATGGTTTATTAGACTGTGTGAAAACTGCACATTCTATTTCAAATTTCAATGAGAGAAAATTCAAAGACACGAACTCACAAGATGTCACCACATCTTGTGAGTTCGTCGTCTCCAGTATTATGCGTTATAGCAGTGTATTTGTAGCTATATCTGTTACGTATTGTGGACAGACGTGATCAAAAGGGGGAATGGAGAGTCACAGAGGTCAAAAGTGATGTATGAAAGTGAATAATGCGGTCGGTTCAGTCAAACTTAAGTTCCACCCTTTAGTACCCGGCGTTCTTTTTCAGTGCTGAACTAGCAGTGGTCACGCAAATGAAATAAGAAAATACTACCAGTAGGACATGCTTTGTTTTTTTTATTTATTTATTATTTTCAAAGTTGTTGAATATTATCGGGAAAGATTTAGTCCATTACTTTATACATTATTCGTTTTTTACTATTAATAATAATTATGAACAATATAAATTTGAACCATGCGTCAAACTAAAACCCTGAACGGAGCTACCGACCTCCTAACATAGTCGTGTTCGCAGTTTGGGATCCTGCGTCTCGCCCCGCACGCTCCCTACGACTATTCCATATAGACGTCTTCTTTGAACTTTATGATTTATTAGACCGTGTAAAATCTGTTGAAAATTTCAGGAGTCGCCTTCAATCAAGTCATCAAAAAAGGAGAAGTCAATGACAAAACAGCAGATTGTGTTGCGATGAATATTGGAAAAGCTGACGTGTATACTCAGGTGTCGTGCGGCCACGTGCTACCCTACGTATGCTACAAGAAGAAGACAAAGTTGTCTCATTCCACGTGTGGAACCGATCCTGGTAAGTTGTGAAACTCGTAACTATCGCGAGACAAACCTGCGTAGCTTTTTAAAACCAGTACACCAAGAAATATGCCCATTGCCGTTCGGTAGCGCCAATTACCGATTCCAAACTTCACATCTGATTAATTTTGATGTCGGCAACAGCCTACTAAGCTGATAAAAAAAGATATATTGTCAAGTGTCTGGGTTTTGAATTCGGTTTTTGTTATTTCGTAGGAATTTAAACTATTTCATCTGACTTTTTTTTTATTTCAGAATATACTTTCTCATCCGTAACTGGGAGCTGTTACAAGTTTCACACGAACGGCCTGTCTTGGTCAAAAGCCTTCATGACTTGCAACGCCGAAGGAGGGTACTTAGCCGTCATCAACAACGAAGCTGAAGCGAAAGTCATTAAACAAACAATTTCCAAATACCCGACAAATATCATTAAATCATTTTACATTATAACGATAAATGTTGGATTTCACGATTGGGGTCACTACGCCAAGGATTACATGACGATTCACGGTGAGTTTAGGTTAAATATTTTATATATTTAGTTATGTTATTTACATGTCAAGTTATCACGGACGGACTTCGTGGCTTAGCTGGTAGGAAGTTTGCCTGCAAAGCCAGAGTCATGGGCTCGATTTCCACCCAATGGAAATATTTGTGTGATAAAAATACTCAATCATTTATGTGGGCTTGAACATCTTGATTATCTGTAGACCTACAGTGGTCCATGGATAATTAAGGTGCGCTTAGTGTAAGTAGTTAGATAGGTTTGTAGTGTAGTTTTCATAGTATTTTAGTTTTGTTAATAAAGGCTCTGTCCGATATAAAAAAAGGTCATTTATTGGTTCATTATGTTACAGATAGAGATACAAAACTAAGTCGCATTACAACGTACCCAATTGGGTTTAGCAATTTAATTATCGTTTTTGAGCGAAGTGTTAAATTTACCAGTCGAGCCTTACCTTCGAGGATAAAAACTTAGTACTTAAATTGACATACTCGAAGGTGAGGTCGTCAGCTAAAAACGCGGATATACTATAATAGGCCGTGGACAGCAGCAGATTTCTCCAAGTAGGTACTAATAATCCTACGCTCATCTTCAATTTCCTTACTTTTCATAGGAAGCTTATTCTATAACTATATATTATAGTAAGCTTCCTATGATATGCATGGAACTAAATCTGTGTACCAAAATGTCAGATCAATCTGACACTGGAAAAGGGTTATAAGCTCGAGTACTACATTTGACCCATACAAATATACCCGTACAAAATAAGCGCAGCTAAATAAAACTGTATTAACCTCTTCCTTTTTTAAAATCATTTATAAATAGAACTACGAACATATTAAGTTTTCTATTTCAGAAAATATAGACTATATATCTTAGCAGTACATCCCACCACTAAATACATCTTTCGCGTTTCGTTGTACGCATACCACTGTATTTTTTTTTTCGATTCAAAGTTTATTTGTGTACTAGAACATTCTAGTTGGATTTCATTTAATTCAATAGCACAGTTATTAATATTTCAATAAAATACAAAATAAAAGCAGCTGAAATACTAAGTCATAATATTGTTAATCGTGGCAACTTTCATGAAACGTTTCGTGTTACGTAATTAGTCGGAACTGTCACTCGCACCGTGCTACAGCGCACGTAGTATATAATCCTTCCTGTAATAAAATGTGTACGCCAAAACAGGGAAGAATATTAGACACTACATTTGAATAACACCTGTACATAATATACACAGTACATAGCATATTGATGTAGATATTAGGTAATGACCACGCTTCTGACATATAAACAATTTGATTTGACTAAAACCAATTTTATGAAATACTTGCAGGGCAATCGCTTGAAGAAAACTACCACACGTGGGAAAAGGGCGAGCCTAACAATAGGACCAGGGTGGAGTCCGGTGACTTCGGCGAGCACTGCGGGGCTGTGAGCATTAACAACGTCAAGCTGTACGACAACCTGTGCAACGTTAACTCTGCGTTTGTCTGTGAGAAGTCTCCTACCAGCCTTGATGACGTAGGCTACAAATTATAAACTCCATATTATTATTATTAATATATTATATTAATAATTATGACATTAAAAATGTGTTTCAACCACTTTTAATTTCAAATCAAAATGTTGTTTTATTTAAACAATAATTCGATATTAAGAATAATATGACAATCTTATCTTTTACCTTTAAACGAGCAATTCTTGTATATATGTATGTATATATATATCGGCGCAAATGCAACATGCGACGTCATCTCTCGAACAACGCTCCGAACGGGGCGTAAACAAGTGACTCACAACACTCGCCCCTCTACGATCGCCCCACCACAGTGCTATAAAAAGGCGCGCGCTGTAGCGGAGCACATAGTTGCTTCTCTGCGCTCGGACAGTAAACACCTAATCTATTGTAAATTCTTATAATCTATGTTGATTATATGTGAATTTTGATTGAAGTAAAGTTGGGTGTTTTTAATTATCCCTGAAATGGAATACTTCAATAATAAGGACATTGGCACAGCCGACGTCATGGTGTCTAAAACAATACTGGGCCATCCTGCGCCGTCATCAGAAGAGGGATCGAAGAAACTTGAATTTCTGCCCACGTGAAATTGACAATTCGTCGACCAAGAATTTTATTGATCCAGATGTTTTGAAGAAGCCGAAATTTTTTTTGAGCTTCGTGAGGAGCTGAGGAGGTTAAAAAAAAGATAATTGCAAAAAAATACTACTACGAATAAAACCTGCTTGAGAAGAAGCTGCCGTTGGATGACATAATTATGAGTTCGTAGAAAAGGATAAATCGGCCAACGTGCAATACCTTACTACTGAAATACCTTTCTGCGAGCATCATAGAAAAGGATTCATCCGCCAACGTGAAATACCTTGCTACTGAAATACCTTTCTGCGAGCATTTACTTGGTGAAGTTGATGCAGTGTCTCAAGCTACTGATAACACCGCATCTGAGATTCACCGCACACTTTGATGTGTCAATGATAGTGCGACAGTCCCCAGTCTTACGGTACGGTTTCTTCTCAACCGAAGAAAAACAACCGAAAGCGAAAGCCAACAATAGGCGTTCCTGCCTGCAGGTTGGTCTGTCCACGTACACAGTCTACGTGCTATTCTGCCCGCCAGTGCCGCCCCCACCAAGCCACCCATGTACTTGCTTATTGGCCGGCAGGCCACCACCAGTCAACATATCTGCCCTACTGCCTACGCTGAGATCAAGTCCTGAGGCGACCGGTTGATGATGGGGCAGCCAGGCGATCAAGTTGATAAGTTGAAGTCTACGCTCCGCGAAAAGCCTAAGCTATAAAGCAGCAATTTCAGAATGACCGATGGTAGCGGAAGCATCATCAGCCCAGTATGATCGTGTGTGATAGCACGGCGGACGCACATCCGCATACCAGATGATCAGATAGAACAAATCGCTGTAACTACTACATCGCATCGACGGGCACTGCGATGTGTGTTCCAAAACAATATCCTTTGAAAACCTTCGAGAAGCCTCAGCCATCATAAAGACGGAAGCAAGATATACTAAAATCAAAGATAATAAACAAATGTATGTTGAAAACAGGATCAATCACGCCAAAAACATGAAAACACAAACTTGGGAAGTAATCAATGCAGAAACAAACAAAAATGCGAAGGAATGGAAATGAGATCTAATGTTTACTTCATCGCTATTGAAAACAGTCTCGGAATAAGTAATTTGCCCGTCTGTCATGAAGCTGTCAATCAAGTTGAGAATAAAAAAAAAAGAAGTTTTCTAAATCTCATTCAATTTCACTAACGATTTTAAAAAAACGATGGAAATAGCAAAACATAAAATAAGTAACTCTGAAACTAGCGATCATGTGTTATTGCTCGTAAATAGCATACTTCAATCAGAAGAATACTCAGCATCACTAAAAGCACAAGAGTTACTCTTTTATATAAAGGAAAAAGAGATTTATCATTGGTCGTTAATTACAGACCAATCACAACAGTGCCAACTATTTCAAAAATCGTAGTCTATCATGTCAAATGATATAATGGAACATGTGAACGAATATAAAATTATAGATGACGCGCAATACACATATTGGAGAAGAAGGTCCACAACATCTGCAGCACATAAACTTGTAGAAATAATAGTGAAGGGATTAGACAAAAAAAATTGCAGCGGTGTTTTTAGAATTGTCAAAGACTTTTGAATCGGTTAATTATGATTTATTGACACAGAAACTTATGGTTTATAGAATAAAAGGTAAAGCGCAAAAATTAATGAAATCATTCTTGGAAAAAAGGCATAGAAAATGATACCTTAAGATCTTGTCATCAGAGAGTAGAAATTGGTGTACCTCAAGGATGTTCTTTGGGTAACACTATCTTTTTAATATTTGTAAATGATTTGCTGAAAATTGACTTGGAAGGTGAAATGAGTCAAAGTGCAGAAAATTTAATTAATAGACTGAAAATGAGCACCGATAAAGCAAATGCTATGTTTTTCAATGCAATATCCCTCAAAATAATAACCAACCCTATAAAACTACACGATGGAAATATTTGCAGAGTATCGAACTATATCAAAGTATTGGGCTTTGAACTGAACCCTGCCTTGGAAAAAAACACACTACTTTCCATAAAATGTCGAAAGGAATATATGCCTTGAAGCAGCTGAAAGAAATATCTTCACCAGAACACCTAAAAACAATATCAGTTGCCCGTATCGGCGTGAGAAGACGACACTCCAGTATTGGTGAATGAGACTACACCATCCACTTCACAAGACAATGCGACCGAACAAGAAACCGATGAACCAACGCATCACTCAGGTCATGTTTGATTAACATTAGCTAAATTAATAATCACTCACACAACACAATAACACAGTGTACGCACAACACAGTACCACAGTGTACGCACAACACAGTACCACAGTGTACGCACAACAAGTACTACAGTGTACGCAACGACAAAGTACCACAGTGTACGCAACAACACAGTACCACAGTGTACGCAATAATACAGTACCACAGTGTACGCAACAACACAGTACCACAGTGTACGCAACAACACAGTACCACAGTGTACGCAACAACACAGTACCACAGTACGCAACAACACAGTACACTGTGGTACTGTGTTGCACAGTACACTGTGGTACTGTGTTGTTGCGTACACTGTGGTACTGTGTTGTTGCGTGCACACTGTAGCTGTACAATGTGTTAGTGTACACTGTGGTACTGTGTACTGTACACTGTGTATACTGTGTTGTTGCGTACACTGTGGTACAACACAGTACCACAGTGTACGCAACAATACAGTACCACAGTGTACGTAACAACACAGTACCACAGTGTACGCAACAACATGTCCCACAGTAATCATATAGGTACTAAGATAACAAAGTCAAAGAAAAACATTCACTTGTTACAGATATACTCGACAGCTCAAGACATCAACAACACGGCTAGTGCAGAGCGCGCACTGCCGGTCAGAATGGTCGTATCGGCGCAAATGCAACATGCGACGTCATCTCTCGAACAACGCTCCGAACGGGGCGTAAACAAGTGACTCACAACACTCGCCCCCTCTACGATCGCCCCACCACAGTGCTATAAAAAGGCGCGCGCTGTAGCGGAGCACATAGTTGCTTCTCTGCGCTCGGACAGTAAACACCTAATCTATTGTAAATTCTTGTAATCTATGTTGATTATATGTGAATTTTGATTGAAGTAAAGTTGGGTGTTTTTAATTATCCCTGAAATGGAATACTTCAATAATAAGGACATTGGCACAGCCGACGTCATGGTGTCTAAAACAATACTGGGCCATCCTGCGCCGTCATATATATATAGAATCTGAATCTCGGAAACGGCTCGAACGATTTTCATGAAATTATATATACAGGGGGTTTCGGGGACGATAAATCGATCTAGCTAGGTTTTATGTTTTAAAAACATCGTTTTATGCGCGTTTTTAGACAATGAAAAACTTCTACAATGTCATTAGAATACGATAACTCATTTCGCCACAGTTCTGTAAGTCTAAATGGCTCAGACAGAATATGCTCGCCCTCGGAGTCAACAGGCCCTGCTTCGAATTCTGACTCGGGCCTTTTCTTTTTGTTCTTTTTTTTTCTGAGAAAATCTTATAGTTAGAGCCTTTTATAAATATCTTATACTTAGAGCATTTAATTCGTATCTAAGTAGGTCTAAGTAAGTCATCACTACGTAATTCGTACCTGCCTAAATATCATAAAAAAAAACCGAGCAAAGCTCGGTCAACCAGGTAAGTACTAGAGTATTAATAATAAGTATCAGCAGGCAAGAATACTTACTAAGCTTAGCTTAGTTATAGCTTTGTAACTTTTGCGGTAGACCAAAGTTTGTTGAACAAAATCAGAGAGAACAAATGTAAAGCTTTCTTTTAAATAAAAATACAATAATAATGAGGGGTTTCAGTTTATTTTTATTAATATAATAACATTCAAATCCTATTTATTTGAACTATTGCTAAAGTAATTATTATTACAAATACTTAATTAACATAGCTTTGTAAGCCAATACTGTAATGGGGTGTTTTTTCTGTATTTTCATATGATCGCCGGTGACATCGGTAGATACAGATTATAAACCTTAAAACTACAATCCTACATAATATTATCTTATCCATTATAATTTAACTTTTAATAAACGGTTCTTGCCTACTCCTTTTTTATCAATTTTTTTTGGAGAGTAAGCACCGGAACCGCAAGGCTGAACACATTGTTCAAAATGTGTAACAACCGTGTTAGCTGACGTAAAGCTAATAATGCAGTAATATTTTAAATTCAGACAAAGAAATCCTCATCGTTTAAAAGACTATGTGGATTTTTCTCACACAGAAAAGCAACTGGAACATCGCATTCATAGTCATTTAACTTGACATCAGATCTCTCGACGGTGATACAGTACTCGGGTTTGTGGTTGTAAGCAGCGTTGGTGCCGTTGTTGGGTTCTCCTTGCATCCATTCGTTGTAGACTGTGCTGAGAGGTTCTCCTGCAAAGTAAAGAAGATAAATGTAAATATTGGTGGACGTTTTTATCACAGTACCAACTAACACCAACTGTGTGAGACCCTGCAGTCCTACTTTGCCTCAATGAACAGGGACTTTTCCCTATTACACCGACGACATCTGGTAGTCACCTAGAAGAAATGGCTATTAGTGATAGAGCTGCCATTTATGGCATTATTTATAAGCTTTTTCTGTTTTGTTACTTTTTTTAATAAAGTATTCTATCAGCTTGAACCAAAAATACCCACAGTAAAATGAAAATTAATAGATGCTTCTCAATAAGCCACATTCTGTAGAAAAAAAGGTTTACGTGACTGAGTGAGCGCCGGAGGTGGGAATCTTAGCAGCCATAACACAGGTCTCCAGCCTAGCACGGCTGCTAATGGACTATTGACTTATATTAAGTGTTTGTTCCAAATGTAATTAAGAATTTTGATGTTTTTTAAGCCAAAATAATGATTGAATCAATAAATTTAATTTAATTTAATTCTGTCTGACTGACACCAAAGACTGTGCAAAATGTCGTGTTCTGTTTCGAACGTCAACCGGAAGCCAATGGCTTCGGATATAGATGGACAATGGATAGAAACTGACTTCTTCTTGTATTGAGAAGACTTATTAACAAGTTTTTTTACTGGTATTATAACAAATAAGCTGGTGGTCTGACGAGGGGCAGTAACGGGACCACTGGAACCATCAATAAATAAATAAACATGACCACCAAACTTTATGTTCTCACTGCTGTTGCAGGGTATAGGGTCGTCTCAAACAAGAATAATTTAAAGCTATAATCGGCTACGCTGATCAAACGGTAGCAGCAAAACTAATTTTGAAAAGTGTATGTCTTAAAACATGACGGTTTTCTAAATATCTATTGAGGACACGCCCAGTGTGGCTATGGCGTTACCTCACTTTTTATGAGAGATAGCACCGAGTCCCAACATTGAAAGCAGAAATTGATGAATAAATGAAAGAATTGAATAAATATTTTTATTGAAAAATCTAAACAAATTGACACAAAAAGATACACCGATCAACATTGGTAAATTAACAATATTATAAAAGTAACATCAACAGCCCACTAAATGTTCTCACTGCTAGGACTCGGGCCTTTCCTCGCAAGGAAAGAGTAAAGGCCATAATCCCCCACGCTGCTCCAGTGCGGGTTGGTGGATATAAAAGTATATGGGAGTAAATGGAGATAAGAATACCAAAATAAATGAGGTCCGACATTAAAAGTAACAAAAATAACTTAAAAACCTACGTGAGTAGAACAAGAGTAAGGAGTCAAGTGACATAAATGTATCACGAAATACTACGTACCGTGAATCATGAGGAAATCTCTGCCAAAGTGATTCCAATCATGAATTCCCACAGATAACAAACCGGTTTGATCAGCCACGATTACTGAATGAGGATATTTATCAATTATATTTTTGACAAGATCTGCTTCTGTTTTGCTATTGATTATAGCCAAATACCCTCTTTCAGCTGCGCAGGTCATGTAAGCTTTAGACTATCTTTGGCCAATCTTATGGAATTTGTAACAGCTGCCAGTTTTTTTCATGACATACTCTAAATTTTTTAATAATTTCTATTATTTTTCTTATCAATACATTGTCATTTTCAATATAATTTTCAAACATTTGTAAAATATAGCTTTAGTTGTTTGTTATCTTCAACGACAGCCTGACGACATATTTCCAATATGTAGAGATAAAAAAGCCTTTTTAAGGTTTTTCTTCTTGAACTGCGTTGAAAAAACTGGGACTAAGAAATTTTGACCTTTTGCCACAGAATAGATATCTTTTGCCCCGCTACTCACCAGCCAGGTTTACACCGTTGTGTTGGGTTATTATAGAATAAGTATATAACTTAGGGTGTTTTTTTTCCGACTTTTGAATGATTCCCGGGGCACCTTGTCATTTGATTATCTACATCTAAATATGGAATAGGTTTATTCCCCTTTCTTTTTGTTAAATTTTAGAGGTCCGCTACAGATGGTACAGTTTCTACAAAAAGCGTTGAAGAAGAGCTAAAATACTCTTTCACCAGCATCCACTACTTGAGAGCGCCCTGCGCCGCGGTGTTAACTGACATGTTACGACATGTCAGTTAACACCGCATATGATTTCCCAGCTATGCCATAGTGTTCCAGCTTTAAAGCTAAGGTCTCATGGTCTGCGACATTGAAGGCCTTCGATAAATCACAACACAAGACAGCCACTTGCTGTTTACGTTCACGGGCTGCCACCACACTATGAACATGTTAAAGAAGTCGTAGACCTCCCTTCGCGGTATGCGTATTGTTGTTCACATAGTGCCTCGGTTTCCGATAGGTAGGCCACTAATCGTGGCCATCATTTAATAATCATTTTCGAACACCTTGGCTATTGCTGGTATAATTGATACTGGTCTTTATCCATCAATATCGTCCCTTTTGCCTTTACCTTTAAATATAAATAAATATCACTTTTGATATTTTCAGCGGCGACGGGTAAGAGCCTTCCCTAAGACACTTATTAAACTTAAAATTGCTTGTTTAATTAGCTCCAACGACACACAATAAATATGTAACTACTGTTGCGCTAAAAAAATCTACATCAAAGTATGTTGTATTTGTCGGAATACTAGTTCTGTGAAACCTTGCTAGTTGGTTGAGTTAAGAGATAGAGAGAGTATCCAAGCTAGCTCCGGTGAACATGAGTAGAAGTAATTATAAGAGTTGTTAATAAAAACCGCAAGTTTAACTAATTAGATTTTATTATCGTATAAAGTTTACAGTTACCACTGGATGGGTGGTCTAAATGTAGTGGTAGTTCTGGGGGTAGTATAAGTTGAAATTAAAGAGAGGGTCGGGGTCGTCTGCAAATCGAGGGGATTATAGTGCAATTTTGGTGGGACACACTGGCCTGTGTAAGCCGCGGAGAGTCGGGTCGCAGTCCTTCTGGGGTTCAGTGGTGGCAGCTGGACATGGCGATGGTGCTCCTTGTGTCCTACACGGGTAGCTCTTCTGTTTCACCCGAAGGGAGTGGAGGGCTGCTACCTCAAGATTTGTAGTTCCTTGGTATATCAGCCGGCCATAAGAGTTGGCCGTTAGGGACTCAACCCGGTGCTGGAACCCTGGAATTGGTCGAAGGTGACCATTAGAATGTTGCCCCCAATACGAAGATAACTGCGACATCCGCGGCCTGCTTCGTCGAAGCAGAACAGAACCCAAGGTGGTCCGCGCATGATTGATAATTATGATGAGGCAGTCATCTTTACATTTTGGTTGTACACTGAGTAAATCACACTTACATAAAGAAGCATAAGTATGAGAAATAGCAGGAAAGTTTATAACGGTCGAAGGAAAATCAACCGTCATTCACTTTTCTAGATACAGGTAGGTCAATGACCTTCGATTCCGACTTATCGAACTCGCCGGCCGTTGACCCCGTGTTCGATTGTCATAAAGTAATTTGCTGAATCCAAACGAACATCGTTCTGTCGCGGGGTCTCCCGTAAATCGTCGGCAGACAAATTCGATGAGCAGTAAAACTAACACAATTCATACACCATATGTTTTACACAATGGTACACGTAATGTGAACAGTGATGCAACAGCGATATATAATGTAAATTGGAACACTTACCCTACGGGGTTTTCGTTGCACTTATAACTTTTAAGCTTTCGGACAGTATTTAGTTTTATTTCACTTTTTATAGTTATTAGAAAAATTATTTGTAAAATGGCTTCTGCCTCAAGTCAGCTTCTCTTTTATAATTGTATGCCCCTCGGCGTCGTCTCTCGCCATTGGGTGATTTGAATTTGTCGCGTCCCGATTGGTCCGCGACACCGTTCCGTTTTACCATCTACGGCCGTTTTACGATTTAAAGGTTTCCTAAGACGGCAAGTCTATTTTTTGATTATTTTAAGGGAACGGTGGAATTGAACACCGTTACATCTGCTTACCTTTTTTGGACACGAACTATCGGTTCAATGAAAGAAAAACATAGTAATTACACAAAAAATTTAAAGTACCTAAGATTACTAAATATAACAAATCCTGATATTACGCATAACCATGAAATAATTTTGAAAATTTTGTACTATAAATAAATTACAACCAGAAAAAAACAAAAAGAAAAATCGATTTTGTAGCTTAAACAGCGTAGGACAAAACACTCTAGTAAGAAGTCAAGTCCCTGTATGTTAAAAATAAATGATTTGAATATTTTACAAAATACTACAAAACTATTAATTGTCGTTAGTGTGCAAATTTAGATATTGTGCTAAATTAATATAATAACGAAGAAGAAGACTTTATCAGCTGACTATTATTATCATTGTATAAATTCAGACCAATGGAAACTGTGTTGCCAGACATATTGTATGCCTCTAGAAGAAGAGGCCAGTTTGTATGGGTCAATTATTAAAATGTTCTGTATCACCTTATCTTATCTGCAAACAGCAATATAGATTTTTTTGTATGTGTAGTTATTTGTATTTAACGACACAAATTTTGTAATATTTCGTATGTCCACGCTTGAATTAAAAGAAACAACAATGCCAGATTTTAAGGTTTTTTTTATTCAAACCTAGGTAGCTACAAGCTACCCTAAAATACCTTTAAAAATCCGAAAAAAATACTGAAACGGTTGCTTATGGTATATTTTCTAAATACTTGGTGCCCCGCGTAATTAATGATTTTTTTCTTAGGAATAAGGACCACCCTAATATGCCTAGTTATCAGCTTACCTCAAATCCCTACCTCCCCCAAATTTGCTAGCAGCTCTCAGAATGTTAACATAAATATAGAGGACGCGAATCATCGCCAATATTAGAAGTTTTCACTTCAAAAAAATGTCAACAATTTTTGACCTGCATTTAAAACGAAAAACAATATGTTGGGTAATGGTGATACTTTTCCAGCCCGACTCTAAACTCTCGGGTTTATTACTTACTACAATAAACTAAAGATGCAATAATACCTGGATCAGTGGTGCCACACTCAGTCACTGTTAGAGAGTCGTTCGCTTTGTAACAAACGTATGGGTGCACTTTATTGCACTCTTGAAATGTCAACGCGATGTTCTCATCGATGGTCATGGCTATGCAGTTTTCAGTGTTATATTCCTTTCTTTTTCCAAGTAACCGCTGATTCATCAATGGCCTCTCCTACAAATAACAATAATTAATAGCATACAGTACAAAACATTCCCACTAATGTTTTATAGCATATAGTGACGAGACGAGCAGGACATGTGCCTGATGGTAAGCAACATCCCTGCCACATAACAGCACAGTGACATGCAGCTATTGGAACATCAAAAGTCCAAATCATTACCTAGCACTGCACTGCGCTCGTCATCCAGAGATCTAAGATGTTACATCTCTAAGCCCTGTAATTTCTCTGGACACATTGCCCTTCAAACCGGAACACAGTAATGTTTGCACATTACTGCTTGGCGGTAGAATAACTGGCAAAGGTGTGGTACTTCCCCAGGCAGACTCAGCTAAGAGTCCTACCACTACTAATTAAAAAAACTCCGAAAACTCCGAAAAGGCACTGGTGATGGTTGGATTTGAACAAGAGGCTCCGGATTGGAAGTTACTGTTTTCTCGACTAGACCAACCGCAGGAGTTGATCGTACAAAAAAGCTTCCAACACCGAGCAGTGGGAACTTTTAACGGGTTCCATATACTACAGCTGTTGTATCTCTGATTGCCATGCTTACCTTCAAGTGACCTGTACTCATTGGAGCCATACAAATCCGACAGTCCAGTTAACAATGTCGCATCTTGATCCCAAAAATGCCGGAGAAACCTGTGGGGGTTTTAGTCGGTAGGGGCACCATGTTAACTCCCATGGTGCCGAGCCCGACATACCCTTCCATGTCCCTGCATGGTGGGCATACCTAAAAGTATTTCCCTCACATAAAAAAGGTATATATGTAGTTTCATTAAATTTCACACCTGATTCTGCACCAAATAGACAAGAGAATCTGAGAAAAGGAAAAAATATAAATGAAGAGGAAACTTCATGCAAAGGTTTTCCGTAATTAATACTAACTAATTGTGTGGAATGCCTGAGGAAAATATCTGTAAATTTCCATATTAAATGAACAGCTAAAACAGCTACTAGGTCCATGGCGAGACTGAGACTTTGAATTGTGTAATGATTAACATATTCGCAAAAGAACGCAAAAAACTGACATAACTCGAAGAGTAGCAAGCTGAAGTGCCAATGGGTAGGCCACATCGCTCGCAGAACAGTAACTGACAACCGATGGGGATAAAAGTTCTCGAGTGGCGAACCAAAAGACGCGGTGTTGGACGCCCTCCCACTAGATGACCTCACAAAGGTCACTGGAAACCGCTGGTTGCAGGTTACGCAGAACTGTTCGTTGTGAAAATCTAGGGTCGGGAGGCCTAAGTTCAGCAATGGATGTATTCGGGCTGATGATTATGATGATAAAACAGCCTAATTACCCTATAACTGTTTCCACTCCTGGCCTTGGGGCTTTCGAGGACGGAGGCAAAGCCATAATTCACCATCTTGGAACATGTTGTTTTCTGCACTGCGTTTTTCATTAACGTTAAAGAAAGTGTTTTCAGATTGCCAAGTTTCAGAAAAGAAATTGTGTCACCATAGACTTGTGTAAATCTCCAATCAAAAATACTCTATGGCGCAGGCGAAGTTGAATTTAGGATCTCACGATTTTGCCATTAGATGTTTTCTAACCGATTGAAGTCAAATTAGACTCCTTATTTATTCATCGTGGTATCCACGAACTCAAAAAAAATAAAGCCATTCGCGAATCATCTACCTAATAGTTACGGCTCATAGAAAAGTCTCTTCTTTTCTTAGAGACTACGCTCGGATTGGATTGGGCGTCTTCAAATTGAAAGTTTTAATTTCAAATAAGTAATTTCGTGTACTTAATATTAATATTTGTTTAAGTTGTGTACTACTATTGGGTATAAAGTATTTAGATCAAGATTGAGGTATAAATACATTTATTAATTTTTTTTAATACGATAAGACACATAGTTAATTTAGACTCTAAACTGTTAGCAGGATACAATTAATAAAAGTTCGTCGACATTTAGAAAAAGACATAAACTATTTTTTACAAAAAATTAAACCGACTTCAACACCACAAATAGGCACTCAAAAGCGAAAAATAATTTAATATAGGTAATTATTATAACCGCTACTCACTCATCCATATGAAGTCGGTGCCAGGCTAGTTAAAAAGTTAGTAGATATACTATGTACGAGGTAGTAAGTAAGTAGGCATAGGTAAGTAGTATCTATCTACTACCTGTTAGATTTGGCTGGCATCGACTTCATATAGATGAGTGAGTAGCGGTTATAATAATTACCTATATTAAATTATTTTTCGCTTTTGAGTGCCTATTTGTGGTGTTAAAGTCGGTTTAATTTTTTGTAAAAAATAATTTATTTTACCCTTTTTAGTGCTAAACAAGTTTTCACTAATGCATTTACACGATTTCGTGTTGAGATCTCAATACATGAATTAAACCCAAACACTGGGTAGTTCCTGTAAGCCGTTAAGAAATTCCCTTGACTGTCCTTTATCTTCATCATCAGACCACTAATGACAGTCACAACACATCTATGTAAAAAGTTCTCATCAATACAAATTCATCGAGCCCAAACACAAGGTAACTACTATGTACCGTCGAGGAGTTCCCTCGGCCGTCTTCCCGCTCCCTCATCAGATCGACTCCAGACCATCTTTAAACTATACTGCTTTAAAATGCTCAAGCAAAAACTTAAGTAACGCACTAGTCATCTTTACAATTTTCGAAAGTTATCCTCGATTTCTCTAGGATACCATCATCAGAACCTGGTTTCCTTATCATGGTACCACCCTTGAAATATCTCCTGTACAACAAAAAAATAATCATCAAAATCGGTTCATAAACGACGAAGTTATCCGCGAACACACATAAAAAAAAAAAAAAAAACATACATACGGTCGAATTGAGAAACCGCCTTTTTTGAAGTCGGTTAAAAATAAATAGGTAGGTTCTTTTCTATAGGTACTATAAATAAAAGTGGTCAAGTGCGAGTCGGACTCGCCCATGAAGGCTTCCGTAGCAGCAATTAACATAATATAAAAGTTCTTGTAGTTCGTTGTTACTTAAATCAGTGTTTTAAAACACAATAGTCAATTAATGAGGTATTAATATAAAACTACTTACTAGATCTCATTTAAACCAATTTTCGTTGATAGTTTACATGGTAATGTACATCATACACTTCTTTTATTTTTGTCATTCTCTTTTATTTTAGAAGTTACAGAGGGGGGGGGGGGGGCACTTTTTACCACTTTGGAAGAGTACCTCGCGCAAACTATTCAGTTTAGAAAAAAAAGGTTAGAAACCTCAATATCTTTTTTGATGGCCTATCCATAGATACCCCACACGTAGGGTTTTGATTAAAAAAAATGAGTTTCTGTTCGAAGTATGGGACACTCCTATTTTTTTCGTTTTTTTTTTCTATTTTTTGCATCAAAATCTTAATGCGGTTTACAGATTACATCTACTTACCAAGTTTCAAAAGTATATATAGCTCTTATAGTTTCGGTGTAAAGTGGCTGTGACATACGGACGGACAGACAGACAGACATGACGAATCTATAAAGGTCCCGTATTTTGCTACGGAACCCTAAAAATGGCTCTTTTGTAACGGTATGTACTGTCCAATACCAAGTTATCATTCTGAAACTTCTTATGTCATCTGTTAAAATTATGATTGACTATTAGACCGGACTCGGATTGACCGACCATATTATTACAAGTGAGTTTCCCGGTAACCCAAATAAATATTTTTTTTAAATATTATAAAATATCTGTATTATCTGTATGTACTTGGGTCAGTCTGTGACCTGCTTGGTGGTCTGTTAGCTTTCATAGAATGGTTCTGGCGCGGTGGTTATTTCACTTCGTTTTGGAGTTGTCACGCAGTGATGAGCGTTCTCGGTGTCCTTCGATTGAGAGTAGAAGGCAAAGTAAGACTTTACGTGACTTCGCTCCCCACCCATTACAAATAATTGTGTGATGAAAATAAATAAACATGTTCTATTTTATATCTGAGTGTTTCTATGCATGATAAGTATGTAATTAAAACTATGTAAATATACTAGCGACCCGCCCTGGCTTCGCACGGGTGAAATGCTGAAATTAAATAAACTAATAAAAATGGTTATTGTAGGTTATTCGTAAGAAATGGACATATGATGTTACAAACTTTTTTGTAGACTTTTTGAAAGGGTACACTGCTGTATATTATTTTGATTTAGCCCATAGGGTTCAACCAGCGTGTCAGTGTAAACGCAAAAAATGTATTTATGTATTACATTACAATGCTTACAACAATTTTATTGATTTATTTTTCGCTTTTGTGCCCATTTTTGCTTTTTAATTTGTTTTTTTTCAACGTATTTTTTTACTTTTTAGTGATTTTAATATGTTGTTCTGATAACTGCAGCAGGTTTTTCTAGATGATATCAGGTAGATGTTTGATATTTTATTGCAGATAATAGATTACATAGAGGCTACATTTTATCACAGATAACGAGAACTGTGCGGGTAAAACTCGGCTGTCAAAAATCAAAACCTAGCAAAGAGCATTGAGCAAATTTTGTAGGAGAAGGAAAAGAAACATTTTCTTTGACCATTCAGAATACATCATCCTTTTTGTACTGTTTTCATTTTGATATTTATAAATATAATTTGCTTTACATTATAAGCAGCTAGTTTAACTCAATGTTTGTCTAACTGTGCCAGTTTTATGTGCCTTACTTAAGTTTGATTTGGGAATTCCAACATAAGTATAACATAAAATCCAAAATAAAAACCTAGTAAGGTAAATTACTAGGTGTTTTAATTGGTTTCTCTAAAGAGTTTTTGTTATTGGTCAAACAACAAAAATAAGCAAAAGTACAAAAAAAAAAAGTTAATTTATGAAAATAAATCATATTCGGCTTGTCTTGCTCCCGAGTGTAGTAGGTGCTAAAAGTATCATCATCAACCCACTAAATGTTCCCACTGCTGGGACTTGGGCCTTCTGTTGCAAGAGAGTTAGGGCCACAATCCACCACGTGGCCCAGTGCGGGTTGGTGGATGACACATGACTTTTAAAGATTCTAGGTACATGTCGGTTTTCTCACGATGTTTTCCTTCACCGTTTTAAGTTAGCAGCATTACGCGGCATCACTATAACAAAAACTTTTTTTAGAATAATAATAGACCTGAATTTTCAAAATCACCTATCGCCAGTAATAAAATTTTACTATTTATGGAACTTTCACGTAACATGCGAGCAAAACCGCTGCCTAATGTAATAAACCTACTCCTTTATGGAAGATTCTGAAAACCAATATTACAAATCAAATATAGTGAAACAAATATAAAGTCAAATTAAGTTTCTTCTGGCATATCGCCTTCAGTTTGGAGATCAATCGATCTATCATTAACTGGCATTTGATTCCAAAACATTCGTCTGGTTTTGGCATTAGAGGAACCAATTTAGCGACAATGATGTCCTTTTTTCGAGTTGGAATGCCTCGAGGTCCTGATATTTCTTCGGGTAACTCTGTTACCTTAAACTTTTTGGGAAGGAAATCCAACTCTGCGAATGGTTCATCAAAACTGAAAATAATAACTTTCATTAGCTACTCATTAGTAGGTTTGTTAAAAATATTCCTTGAACCAGCAATGAATTTGACTTGAACAACTTGGCCGAGCAAGAATGATTTTATTAAATCTTCGTCGTCATTTTTTCTTGCTGTTCTTTTTTTCTTTGGCCATTTTCTGCTATTATTTAATTCTCTGACCTGTATCTTTTGTCTTGAATCAAGAACCACTTCCTTAAAATCTTCGAAGTCTAAAACATCTCCTTGTCTTTTAATTTTTCTTTCTATGTTTCCATGAACTGGATCCGCAGTCATATGTGTATGTCCTTTTGTTAGGCAACTCAAAGTCACAGTCTCTACTGGAAGATCGATATTGACAATTGTAGTCAAATTTAATAGACTCTAATTTTGTGATAAGAACGTCTAGGCTGTGGAATACGTTGCCTGAGTGGGTTTTCCCTGATGATTACAATCTTTGTGTCTTCAAATCGAGAGTGAATCGGTTATTTCTAGGTAAACACGCTCCATCATAGACTGCATTGTCGTTTAACATCAGGCGAGATGGCGGTCAAGTGTAAACCTATAAAAGTTAAAAAAAAAAAAAAAAGCGGTTAACAGTGTCCAGTTCTTATTTTGAGCTGTGCAATTGTCAGCCCAAATATGAAAATGTTGACAATCTCTATTGTTATTTTATTGTTATTATGACAATCTTTACTGGTAACAAGTCGAAACACGATCGTGTGACAGCGCTCCCCTACCCCCGCGCACTTACTTCTCAATTCTCACTGACTTGCTATTATTTACTATAAGTAGTAATTGGAAATTCCGTTGCATACTTCACTGGTTTTGTAACCAAAACCTAGTATGACACAATTCCAAGTTCAAAAACCTAGCATATGGCTTAGCCCAAATTCATAAACCTAGTAAGTCCCATTTACAAATTCAAAAACCTAGTATGTACCGTACTTAATAGGGTTTTGGATTTGGAAATGCTACTTGCTAGATTTTTGACTTTGTTAAACCGGACTAAGACGTGCACTTGCTAGGTTTGGCATTTTCATAACTATAGTACTAATTGCGATATAAATATGGTTGTTTTTGCATTAGATGCAGCACAAATTTTTACGTAATTTGGTTTAAAAAAACGTATTTTGCCAAATATGTCCCTTGCTAGGTTTTGATTTTGGACAGCCGAACTGTGGATGCTATATTTTTTTTTCAATCTGTGTTTGGTTTAACAAATTACAGTAATACATTGATTCTGAAGAATTTATCCTTGAAACAAAACACAGCATGCAATTAGCATTTCAATAACACGTATGTGGGTATTATTAATTAATTAATATTTATTTATAATGAGATTCAGGGACGAATAGTACCTACTTTTATTTATAACTAGCTGTACCCTGCCACGCTTCGCTGTAGCACATTGTGATGCAAAAATTAGATAAAAACAATCCTTGATGCGGATTATATATAATTCTAAGTTTGAGTTGAGAATTAAGAGTTTCAACTCGATCGATGCAGAACTTTTTTGAGTTTTTAAAGCGTACACAAACCAACATGACATTTTTTATACATAGAGATTTATTGAATTTACCTTTTAAGTTCATAAGACTGTCACCAGATATGTAAACAATTCTGAAACTGTACAGGTGAGTTTGCACCATGTAACATTCTCCTAAATATAGGAGCGAACAGAGTAATTGGGACTCTGGGCCTTGAATAATCAGCCCAAATTAAAATTTATAAAAAACCGTACATAAGCTATAATATTGACATCGGCCGGACAAACCACATTTTCATAAAATGAAAACTACTTAGTCTAGTCAACAAGTGCTTTTTTATGATTGATTGATTGATTTTATTATGATTGAGGTACAACACCCGGCGATAAATATTGCACATCGACATCTGGAAAGAGACAATCGGCCAACTTCGGCTTCGTAGAGCGTCATCTCTGTCGCACGAAATACAAACAGTCCGGTATCTATTAGGAGCTTTTAAAACAATTTTAATTTGCTTCTTTTAATAATTATTTTTATTATTTGTGTAAAATACACCAATTTTTCTATAAGTGATGGCTATAGCTTCGGGTAAAATAAAATAAAAAATATGTTCACATTAAAAATTATGTTAACGTATTTAATTACTTTGGAAAATTACAGCTGTAGTGTACATAATAAACACCATTGTACCTATTGTTAAAGCGAGACATTGTAATAAAAATAATAATCATTCTAATTCTCAATTACTTCCATTTCACTATCTGTGCTCTCCAAGAGGTCAATATCACTGTCACTAACAGCCGTATTTATCACTAGTAGGTATAATTGTCTAAACTGTATTGAATGCTTCTATATTTCGTGTCTGTTTAACCAGTTGATCATTTCCTGTTGAACGATGTTTAGGTTGGGGGGTCTTTCAACATATTTATTGTGATGTGAAAGAGCGTTGTCGATAACTAGAACAGAATCACTGGGTATATTTGGAATTAAATAAATAAATAAATATTGGTGGACAATTCACACACAACACCATCTGACCCCAAACTAAGCAAAGCTTGTGTGGTGGCAGCCAGATAGCTGATATAATACTTACATAGTTTTAAATACATACTTATTACGAGTAGAAACACCCAGACACAGTGCAAACATTTGAATTCATCACACAAATATTTGCACTGGGTGGGGATCGAACCCACGACCCTCGGCTTCGCAGGCAGAGCTACTACCAACTAAGCCACTAGGGCAGTCAAATTAATTGATTAACCAACCATTTCTCGTAGTTATCGTTATTCATTTCATTGTGATAATCACCTGTGGTATCCGTGGATTTATACGTTAAAAAGACTACGGGTACAAAGCCTTTTTCATTTCCCGCATGAACTATTATCAAACGTTGACCTTTTGAAATTGGCTTTTTTACTCCTTTTTTCTTATCATCACTCCAAGATTTCCCTTAAATGTGGGATGTATGTATGTAAGACTCATCCATGTAGACAATATTTTTACCTGTTTCGCGAAATTTGCGTATTTTATCGAGGTATTCCATTCGTTTGAGACTTACATCGTGCTTTTACATTAAAACTTTTCGATTATCTTCCATTTTAATGAACCGAAATCCCATCTCGTGAAGTATTTTTAACCCCCGACCAAAAAAAGGGGTGTTATAAGTTTGACCTCGATGTCTGTCTGTCTGTCTGTCTGTGTGTGTTTCTGTCTGTGGCACCGAAGAGCTCAAACGGATGGGCTGATTTCGATGCGGTTTTTTTATTTGAAAGTTAATATCCATGCGGATGTTCTTAACTATGTTTGGTTAATATCGATTCAAGACGGCCGCCACCACAAAATGGCGGACAATATGTTTTTGCACAACCTACCTCAACATGGGTATCAAATGAAAGGTCTTGACTAATAGAATACTAAACACTATAACAAGAACAAAATGGCGATTCAAGATGACCTTGAATCGATATTAACCAAACATAGGTAAGAACATCCGCACGGATATTAACCTTCAAATAAAAAAAACGCATCGAAATCGGCCCATCCGTTTGAGCTCTACGGTGCCACAGACAGACACACACACGCAGACAGACAGACAGACAGACATCGACGTCAAACTTATGACACCCCTTTTTTTGGTCGGGGGTTAAAAACAAATAAATTCAAAATGGCCGCCACCACAAAATGGTGAATTACTTTATTTTTTTCATTACTACCTCAATATGGGTATCAAACGAAAGGGCTTGACTAGTAGAATACACTGCACTATGACAAATTTTAAATCCAAGATGGCCGCTTCCACAAAATGACGAAATACATTTCTTTTTTCACAACTCCCTTAAATCGGTATCAAATGAAAGGGCTTGACTAGTAGAATGTTGTACAGATAACAAATCTGAGGTAGTCGGGGGTTAATCAAAATGTTTAATTTTGTTCTTGTTCTCAACGTCTTTTCAGACCCATTGTAATTAATTTATATTATTCGATACGGAATGACATCTACCTAGATAGTTTTAAAGAAAATGCTAAGCCCGCTTACAAAAATTGCAATCTTTCCAAAAGAAAAGAAAATTGCCGACTCTCGAAATTGTAGAAGTAATATTTTTGATTTTCCTACAGGGTTGATAATAAGATAAGTTCGTGTGCCATCCACCAACCCGCACTGAGCCAACGTGGTGTATTTTGGCCTTGATCCCTTATGACAGAATGCTCGAGTCCCATTAGTAACAAAATGTAGTAGCCTGTTTATTATTTTATGCTCATATATTTTTTATTATTTTCAAACCCGACTGTGTTCCGGTTTGAATGGCAGTGTTTCCAGAGAAATTACCTACTGGGCTTAGAGATATAACATCTTAGATCTCAGGGTGACGAGTGCAGTACTAGGTAATGATTTGGACATTTCATGATCCGATTAGCTGTGTGTTACTGTACTGTTATGTGGCAAGTATGTTGCTTACCATCAGGCACATGTCCTGCTCGTCTCGTCAATCTATGATGTAAAAAACAGTTCTGTTTGATGTAAGTAGTTAGTTAGGTATTTAAAATAGTGTAGTTGCAACTGCAATTTAATTAAGACCAACCTTTTTAAAATCTAGTACACTTGTTAGTTATTTAAGGTACCTAAATAATTACTTTATTAATTAGGTACATTGTGTTATTAAATCATCCTCATACACATATTTCTTTCATTACGATTGTTATTCAATTTTCATCCCATTTTCCGTACCCTGAGTATAAAAACACTACAGTAATAGCTTTTATTTAGATGGGCTTTATAACCCGGTCAGTATACAGTGTGGACGCGAAAATGGATTTACGAGTAAGTTTGTTTAATTATGTTATTCAATAATTTCAAAAAATAATGCTTATGTTTTTAATCGACTTCAAAGAGACAAGTTTATCAATCCACTCACATTTTATTTTATGCATGTACCTACATCCAGTACTCCAAAAATAATGATCCGATTTACGTGCTACCTTGCCCTCTCTTTTATCGAACTTCTCGTATCTCAAAAAAGCATCATCGTTTCATGGTTGATGTTCCAAAAACACGAACGACTTTTGACGAAAAGATTTGACTCCACGTTTGTGACAAGAACGTCTAGGTTGTGGAATGCGTTGCCTGTATAGGTTTTCCCCGATAGTTACAATCTTGGCGTCTTCAAATCGAGAGTGAACCGGTTTCTTCTAGGCAAGATCGCATCGTCGCTTAACATCAGGCGAGATGGTGGTCAAGTGCGAACCTATTATAGTTAAAAAAACAACGTGATTTTTTTTTGTTTGATGAAAATTAGCTGTCATTTTCTTCCATAGAATTTTTGTACAGTTTGGCTCAGTAAGTTTTGTTTCATTAGCCCAGTTTGGTGCGACATAACCATGTTAACGCGGTACTAGTTTTATCAACAATAGGTTTTATTCAATAAGACTGCGTAAGACCACTATTTAGCATAAAAATAATAGTTCATTTTTCAGAAACATAAATCTTGACTTCAATATAAAATTTTATTCAGACTCTCGACATAAGTAAATGTCTCGCCAAATTTCATAAGAAATCATCATTAAGTCATCTAGATAAATGAAAGCAATTTTTATTTAGTTTTTTGTTCATATTTTAAGAACTCCCTCACTGATTTTACTAATATTTATCTCTAAACTATATATTATTCTACTAAGCAAACAAAAAAATCCATCAAAAATCATTCACAATTGACGGAGCTACCGTGTAACATCAACATATTAATAAAAACATACTTCAACCGAATTAAAAAACTTCTTTTTTGAAATCGGTTCAAAACGATAATTTGTAGTCGCTATAAAGAACGCATAGTTAAAAAGTACTCAGACGCTAGAAAATCTTATTTGATATCATATTGTCACTTCATCAATTCACTATCAAATGTATTAGTTACTGATTGATACATTTGACCTTGATTGACATTGTAAGACGTCAAATATGTGGATAGGTTCAAATTCTTACTACACTGTACTATGCTCGTCAACTTTCACTGCACTTTGCTGTATGTGCATAGTGACATTTTGACATAGTGACATGACATTTAGTAAGTCTGGGGGCTGTCATGTTACCACAAAAATGAAACAGATTGAGATCACTGTGATGAAGCCTGCTGCTTAAAAAAGACATCTTCAAAAGAGATTTGTCATTTGCACACCCGCACTTGGACAGAGAGGTGAATAACAGTCTTGACTCTTTCCTCGTGGGAAAAGGTCCTGATTCCCAGAAGTGGGAACATATTGTGGTAGGCTGTTTGTGCCATGTTTTTTTTAACGACGTTAATTGACAACAGGCCCGTGAACAAAATGTATGGATCAAATGAACCACCAGGAGACCAATGTAGGATGATAGAAGGCTCTAAAATAATAAGATTCAGCAATATGCTGCAATCATTTATAAGCTGTCCAACTGGGTGCAATTGAAGAGAGGTAGTTGCAACCCTCGATCACTTCGCCTTGTCGCATGATTTTACGGTGTTGCAGAATAATGGATTAGAAGAGGTATTATTGATATAAAAAACAAACATTAAGGGTGCTACGACGCAACCTTGTGGAACACTTGATAGATAAAGAGCTGGTTTGAGTATTGTTTTCCGTTACTTACTATTAACTACTTACGATCGTTTTACAACATAATCGATTCAATTGTTTGTAATGCTGTATCAATAAAACCAGTAGGTTCGAATTCTTTCAAGAGTATTTTGTGGCTGATAGTATCGAATACTTTTTTTAAGTCTATAAAAATGACTAGAGATATTTTTTTACTATCAATATTTTTTTTATATTTAGTGACAACATAAATAGTATGACTTATCGGTCTAAATCCATAATATGGTTGCTCTGAAATGTAATTGATCAATTCTAAGTACTTTTCTATTTTGGAATGTATAATTTATTATTTTATATCCTTCTATCATCTTACTTAAGTCTCCTTGTGGTTTATATGACCCATATAGTTTGTTCACAGGCCTGTAGTCTATAAGGTCCACAATACATTAGCTACTGCTAGTATCGACAGTTGACGACTAGACCCTTTTTAAAAGCTAAAAGCGACCAAATAACGATCCCCGCCACACACTTTAAAATAACAAACTCGCGATTGCGATCGCCGATGCTGATGGTAGCTGATCTGCTGAGGCCCTAACATATGAACACTCTTCACAGGTCATATGCTGGGTATTTCTGCTGGCTTTAGCTGGAGGATGCTGTGGTGAGTAACTTGTGTCTAAGCCCTAACATAGAAAGAGATGTACAAATTTACTCGTAACATATGTATTTGCGTTTAAACTCATGTATTGGATATTGTTAAAGTGAAAACTTCGTTTGGCGCGCCACAGACAGATTTTTCGTGGCCTGTAAGAAATCTTCGAGTAAACCCGGGACCATGGTCATTAGCCATATGTCAGGATTTCTAGATGGGCATGCTCTTGGCTACGCCCTCCGGTTTCACCCGCGTAGTTTCCAAAGTGAGCTATCAAACTTATTGTTATTAGTTTTCACTTCTATCGCCAGTTCGTATGACTGGTATTTTTTATTTTCTCTCGACAATGCCTACTATGTGCTATTCCAGACTGTAATTTTAGCGCCTTCCAAAACTTTATCAGATTTGTTCAGCCGTTTCGACGTTAATAAGTTACAAACATCCAATCTTCCCCATTTATAATATTAGTCGAATTTATATCTATGCCCTATCAGTTTTATAGAAACTTTGCCCTTCAAATCGGAACGCAGTGCCACAGTACTACTTAGCGATAGAATAACAGGATGACTCTGCTAAAGTCTTACACTAACTTCGAACAAAAACTGTAAACAAAACTGATTAATATTTTGACACCTCGGTGATAGCAACCAGAACTTTTATCTTTTTATTAAAAGTACTAGTAATATTCTGTAGTTTATGGGCGGGCGTGACTTCCGTTTTTAAATTTTGTCCGCTGTATGCAAACAGCTCAAGTCATATTCTAGACTATAATATTCTGTTTCAAATTTCAACACGATCCGTTGAACAATTGCGACATCATTGAGGAACAAACATTCAAACATCAAAATTTCACAATTTTTTAATATTAGCTTGTTCCTGGAGCAATGGTTGGCCATTGCGAGCGTCATGGGCATCTTTGCGCCGGGGTGGGTTACTTGGGGAATAGTTTTTAGGTAAGAATTGAAATATTATTTATTTTGTTATAGCTATTTACAATAATATTATTAAAATTGTTACGCCACCCTAATGTATAGGAATAGCTACGTCGGCATCAACCTCAATTCCGAGCAACAGCAGGAATCGCGGCGTCAGCGCAACGTGCCGTGGGAACGTGACCACGCCGCGACACCCGAAGCTGCCTGCGCGGCCGGCCCGCCGCGAAGCGCATTCTTAGATCAAACTTCGATCGAATCAATTCATTTTTAGTTTTAATTATAATTGTAGTTTCATTTTTATTAAATTAGTTTAAAAGTAAATTGGTTTTTTTTGCGACCTTCGGCTGCAATAAACATAATTGGCGCAGTCGGTAGGATTGTAAAGTAAAGTCACTAAAATCGCGGCTTTTTACAATAAAAGAACTTACGGTTGTAGTCGAAGGGAATCCAGACATTGATTCGGCAAAAAGGAGACCATGTTGTAAGTGCTTTGAATTTTTCTCAGTCCTTATTCCTTTAGCCTTATTCCATCCTAATTTTATTGAACCCATATTTTATTTTATTTTCTCTCATTTATTTTTTTGTGTGTGTAATTTCTTTTTATACTGTGTCATTTATTTCTGTGCAATTTTTGTGTGTGCTATATGTGTACTGTGTAATTTTTCCAGGCTCATAGGTGTTAGATTAATTTAAAATTTTTCCAAAATTTTCCATCCGAGGAAAATTAAGGACATTAGAGTAGGTAGAAGTAGGTCGTATAATAGGTTTAATTTAGTTGACGCGAGTAGAAATCTAGAAGAAATGGAGCAGCCCCAAGCTCAACCTCAGCCTCAGGCCCTGGCTCCATCCGCGCATGACAATATAGATGTCATTTACAAGTCACTTAGACTGTTACCCGAGTTCGACGGGAACCCGCATATCCTTACGCGGTTCATTAATTTGTGTGATCAAATAATTATAGCTCACGTGAATCCGCAACCTGGGCACGAACTATCCAACTTAGCCCTCACTAACGGAATGCTAAATAAAATCACGGGACCCGCGTCTAGATTGATAAACGCCAATGGCATACCGGAAACCTGGCAGGGTATTCGGGTGCCCTTATTAACAATTTCGCAGACCATCGCGATGAAACTGCTCTGTATAGTGACCTTTCCCTACAGACCCAAGGGTCTAGTACACCTCAGGAATTTTACGAGCGCTGTCAAAATCTTTTTAGCACAGTTATGACGTATGTGACTCTACACGAGCATATTCCATCTACTATTGAGGCTAAACGTACACTGTACCAAAAACTAACCCTTCAGGCATATTTAAGAGGTCTAAAAGATCCCCTAGGATGCAGGATACGCTGTATGCGACCTGAATCTATGGAAAAGGCGTTGGAATTTGTCCAAGAGGAGTTAAATACGCTGTATTTGCAACAGCGCAATGATGGTAGTGGTCCTAAAAAGGAATACCATCAACCGTCACAATTTGCACAAAATTTACCCTTAAACACTTTTGTTCCCAAGCCCATGACATTCGGTATGCCTGTTAGACAGCCGAATTTTAATATGCCCGGTCCATCGCGGCAAATGCCAATGTTGACTCAACCTCCTCAAGGTTGGAGACCTAGCTACCCAAACCAAGTACAACAGCCTCGTGGCCTAACCAGGACACAGCAGATGATGCGTGCTCCACCACCAAATTACAATAACCAACAAAATAACTTTTCTATGAATAATAGGCCTCAACAGCAATATAGATTCGGCAACCAAACTCGTCCGATGAGCGGGGTCAGTCATTTTGTTCCTAGAGCTTTACCACCCACTATGCAGGGACACGATTGGCGGAAATTCGGGAATCCGCCCCGACTAATTACTTTAAAACTCGCGAAATGAACCATAACGAGTGCGACTTTAACTACCCTGACCACGACACATATTGTACCGATTATGAAGAACAGTACTATTACCCTACTATGACTATACCGACTATGGGTATTACCCAGAGCCTCAGCCCTATGCTGAATCGGTAATTTTAGAGGAAGTAGAACAATCCCTCCTGTAAATGATACAAATTTTCACAGGAGTCGAAGTGCGAAAAGCCAAAATAGAATTGAACTTTCACATCCAAAGACAGCTGGGTTACATTCAAATATCTAACCCACCATTAAAACTTTTAATTGATACGGGCGCTAATCAGTCTTTTATAAGCCCAGACGCTGTCGAAAAATATTTCAGTGATGTCCTCTGAACTACGACCCTTTTGAGGTGACAAATGTACACGCCACGAGTAAGAACGATTACTCGATAACATTACCTTGTTTCCCGGAATTCTGTGAGCAAGATGACATTACGTTATTCGTGTACAAGTTCCATAATTACTTTGATGGACTAATTGGCTTTGATTTACTTGACGTGTGGGGTTCTAAAATAGACCTTAGTAGTAAAGTTCTGGTTACTCGTAATGCTGAGATACCTATTCGGATGTATGACTCTCGTAACGCTAATCTTTATGAGGAAATTATTCCAGCCAACTCTTCCAAATTAATTAGGCTACCAGTAAATTCACTAGACGGAGACGTGGTAGTTGAAACTCAGACTATTTGTAATTGCCTCATTTCCGATTGCTTAACCACAGTTGAAAATAACCGCAGTTGGGTAGAAGTTACTAACCCCACATCTAACGACATTATTTTTGCTATGGATAGACCGGTAGAAGCCGAGGTATTTAACATCGAAAGTGAACGTACTGGAATTTTACCGAATCGCGTTAGTGAAGTTGTTTCCCGCCTCCGCACTAAACATCTAAATGTGGAAGAACGCGTTAACTTAGAACGCTTATGCGCGGCCTATGCTGATGTGTTTTATCTTGAGGGAGAATCTTTAACATTCACCAACAAAATAAAACATAAAATAAGAACCACCGATGAAATCCTAGTACATACAAAAACTTATAGATACCCCTATGTCCACCGACAAGAAGTTAGAGACCAAATTAATAAAATGTTGGAACAAAATATTATAAGACCTTCCGACTCTGCATGGAGCTCTCCAATTTGGATTGTACCCAAAAAGGCCGACGCTTCAGGCAAGGTTAAATGGCGTCTTGTCGTGGACTTTAGAAAAGTTAATGAGAAAACGGTTGATGACAAGTACCCAATTCCCAACATAACTGACGTACTTGACAAACTTGGCAAATGTCAGTATTTCACCACGCTTGATTTAGCAAGTGGGTCCTACCAGGTGGAAATGGATTTAGAAGACATACATAAAACTGCATTTAACGTAGAGAACGGGCACTATGAATTCTTAAGAATGCCCATGGGGTTAAAGAACTCTCCATCCACATTCCAACGGGTGATGGACAATGTTCTCAAAGACCTGCAGAATGAGGTATGCCTTGTCTATCTCGATGACATCATTGTATTTAGCACGTCACTCCAGGAACACATCCTAAATCTGGAGAAAGTGTTCAAAAACTGCGAGAATCTAACTTCAAAATTCAAATGGACAAATCCGAATTTTTGAAGCTAGAGACTGAGTTTTTAGGCCATGTCATTTCAAACGAGGGTGTCAAACCTAACCCTAATAAAATACAGGCAATACAAAGGTATCCCCTGCCAAAAACAACCACTGAAATCAAACGTTTTCTCGGACTACTTGGCTATTATCGAAAATTCATCCCAGATTTTGCACGTGTGACTAAACCTCTAACCCAATGTCTCAAAAAGGGAAGTAAAATTTCGTTAGACCAGAAATATGTAGAGTGCTTTGAGAAATGCAAATTACTTTTGACGAATGACCCCATACTACAATACCCTGATTTCACTAAGGACTTTGTACTAACCACGGATGCATTGAACTTCGCCGTAGGCGCTGTTTTATCACAAGGAACGATAGGCAGCGATAGACCCATAGCTTACGCATCAAGAACTTTGAACTCTAGTGAAATAAATTACAGTACAATAGAAAAGGAGCTTTTAGCTATCGTATGGGCAACTAAATATTTCCGCCCTTATCTGTTTGGAAGACAGTTTAAAATTGTTACAGACCATAAACCATTGCAATGGGTTATGAACCTAAAAGCCAGGGTCTCGCTTAACACGCTGGAGACTTAAGCTAAGTGAATATAATTTCACCACAGTATACAAGCAAGGCAAGGCTAATACAAATGCCGATGCTTTGTCGAGAGTAGAAATTAACATCAACGAAGATGTCAGCTCTATTATTGCAAACCCTTCTGAACAACCCTTATCTAGATCAGGATCTACCACTATAACAGCTCACAGTTCTGACGAAGTCCTCCGTCAAATAGATCAGTGTCTGGTTCATCTACCGAAACCATTCACTCTAGCGCTGAAAACCCTATTTTGAAGTCCCTATCTCAGACGACCCCTTGAATAGGTTTACTAGGCAACTAATTCTAAATGTCGTAGGTGACATAAAAGGCAGACCAATCGTCTCAAAACCATTTGCAACTCACACACGCACATCCGTTCAAATATCTGAGTCTAACCTTGAGGAGGATGTAATTAATGCTATCAAAGAGTACGTCCACCCTAAAGTCAAAACTGGGTTGCTAATAAATCCGCCTTTAGCGTTATACAAAATTATACCTGTTATCCAAAGCGCATTCAAAAGCTCATCCATGAGCCTGACACTCACTAAAGGGAACTAGAAAATGTTAAGGAGTACCTCCGTCAACAGGAAATTATTAACAAGTACCACGATGGTAAGACCAACCACCGCGGTATAAACGAATGCTACTTAGCTCTTTCACATAAGTACTTTTGGCCAAATATGAGAGAAAATATTACTAAATTTATAAATGAGTGTACAGTGTGCGGTCGAGCCAAATACGACCGTAACCCTATAAAACAACAATTTAAAATAGTGCCACCAGCTACTAAGCCCTTTGAACTAGTTCACTTAGACCTTTTGACAATAGAGAGTGAAAAGTTCCTTACAATTGTTGACGCATTTTCTAAATACGCCCAAACCTAAGAGACGGGACCGCAGTTAGCGTAGTACAAGCCCTTCTTAGCTTTAGCACACATCACTCACTACCATTGACTATAGTCACAGACAATGGTACCGAGTTCACCAACCAACTAATGGCAGAGTTTTTGCGTATCCATAAAATTCACCACCACAGGGTTGCTCCGCATGCACTAAACGAAAACGGTATAGTGGAGAGATTCCATTCAACGATATTGGAACACCTTCGCATACTTAAAATCAACCATAAATCTGAATCAGTTATAAACCTAATGCCCTATGCCTTACTTGCATATAACAGTAGTATACATAGCCTCACTAAATGTAAACCAATTGAGGTCATAACTGGACATTTTGACCCTAGAGACCCGTTTGACATTGACATATCCTCGCAACTATTACAGCAATACATTACAAGCCACAAAGACAAAATGACCATAGCGTATAAAGAAATTCACGAACTCTCTAACGCCTCGCGTCAAGACTTGACTGAGAACCGAAACAAAAACCGGGAACCAGAAACTGACTATTCCCCAGAGCAACAGATTTTTGTTAAAAATCCAGTCGCATCACGACAGAAGTTAGCTCCTAGATATACTCATGACGTAGTAATGGCTAACCTCCCTATTCACATCTACACAAAGAAGAAGAGAGGTCCTATAGCCAAAAATAGGTTAAAGAGAGTCCCTAAATCTAACCAATTGTTCCAGACTGATCCTGATTCTCCATCTGATCCTGCAACCAGCTCTAACGCAGGACATAAAACTTGAAAGCCTCAATGATGGCCCCGGTATCTTACCCTTCAAGTTAGGTCCTGCTAGGATCATAACCCACTACCAGTCCTTTCTACAACATATAAATCTAGAGGATTTGAGAGACCGAATTAGTTCCGTTAAAGAACAACTAGACTCTATTAGCCCTGACTTTAATAATAAAACTAGGTCTCTGTACGAGCCTCATATTACATACCTTAAAACCTACTTAACAGTGTGTTAGAACAACTAGAGACATTTGAGTCAAAACGTGTAAAAAGAGGTCTGATAGATGGTCTCGGTTCGGTAATAAAAAGTGTTACAGGAATCTTGACTACACAGATGCAGAGCATTATAATCAGGCTCTAAAATCCCTTCAGGAAAATCAAAATCATTTGGCAAATGAATTCAACAACCATATAAGTATTTCTAAAACTGGACTTTACAATATTCAAAAATTATTAACAGTATAATCGACAACCAAAACAAAATGGTTGGCCTAATTAGCAAAATTCGCAATAGTGAAGCAACAAATGAAGACGATCTAGTTAAAAACGCACACTTTGCTCAAATTTTAATGATATTGAGTGACAATGTTGAAGCAATTTCGTTTGAAATAATTAAATTACAAAATATTCTAGCGTTCATCAGGACTTCCACTTTACATCATTCGGTTTTAGATTTATATGCACTACGAGCTGTAATTAGCAAGTTGAGCATATTATATGGCAGAGATAAGGTGTTAGAGTTAGATAATAGAGAGTATTTCGATATAGTTAAAATAGGTTCATATTATGTAGGTAATACTATAGTTATAGTTTTTAAATTTCCTATCGTCATGTCATCCATTTATGATCTTTATAAACTATCTATAGTCCCCAATATGTATAATCAAATATTATTTCCCCCATATCCCTTCATGGCTATCCATGAGAAACAATTCAGGTACATAGAGGCAGAATGCCCGAAGACCAGCAAGTGGTACTTATGCGACGCGAACAAGAACCCGCAAAGTCGAACATCTGGAGACTGCATACACCACCTCATCGAGACGCAGCAGCGGAGTCCCCTCTGCAACCCAGTCACCGTGGCCTTCGAGAATCCCGCATATGAAGAGTTAGACGAAAAGCATTGCACTATCAGCTTTCCCCATCCAACTAAGATTCATCTCTCATGCGACCGACATGTATACGAGACTGTACAAGGTAGCTACCTAGCCATTATTCCGCAGCAGTGCTACCTAGAGACACCTCAGTTTACGATCTCCAACAGTAAGGATCGTCTGAAAGGACAAGCACTAAAGCTAATGGACCTGCCGAATAACACCATCATCACTTCAGTGGCCGCACCTGAAATCACTTTGAACTCCATCAGCCTGAAAAGCCTTCATGAACTGAACACAAGAATCTCCAAGCAGTCGCCGGTGAAACTAATTGAAGATGTCGATTATGACTTCTATCATACCACTATCCCACTTTATGTGGTATTGATAGGTGTAATATTAATAATATGTGGCCTTTACTATCGCAGACACCGCCAAAGGAAATTAGATAATTCGCCGAGCCAGTCCAGTTACCAAGGACAACTCCAGCTACAAGATGTCTACGCCACACCGACTACAACGATGGTTGAGCCAACCCCGAATCAACCCTCAGCTCCGTTTACAACAAAGGTCTTCAACAGTCGCTGTTCTACGGGGGGAGGTGTTACGCCACCCTAATGTATAGGAATAGCTACGTCGGCATCAACCTCAATTCCGAGCAACAGCAGGAATCGCGGCGTCAGCGCAACGTGCCGTGGGAACGTGACCACGCCGCGACACCCGAAGCTGCCTGCGCGGCCGGCCCGCCGCGAAGCGCATTCTTAGATCAAACTTCGATCGAATCAATTCATTTTAGTTTTAATTATAATTGTAGTTTCATTTTTATTAAATTAGTTTAAAAGTAAATTGGTTTTTTTTGCGACCTTCGGCTGCAATAAACATAATTAAATTACAATATTTAAATGTAAACAATTTAAATACTAACTGGATTATGACTCCTCTCTTTTGTATTAATTTAGTTTTTTGGTTTTCAGTCCAAGGCTTCAGACCTGATTACACGTGGGATGATATGGCCGGGGGCTGGTTGAAATATCACGATAAACCAGCGGACTGGGACACTGCCAGAATGAGCTGCTACAACGAAGGTGCCTTCTACGTTCAACTAACATCTAAATCATAAGCCTCTATAACAATTATTATTTCACTTACCTACATAACATTTTTTGAAGAGAAATCTTCTTTTGGAGCTCCATACAGATTTTTCGTGCGTTGTGAATTAAGCTCAGGGTCACGCTCGGAAACGAAAGAAATGTTCAGGTGAAGACTAGACCGCCGAGTGAGCCAGCGCGAGATTGTCAGTTGCTGCTGTCTGTCTATTGTCACTGTCTTTTTTAGGGTTCCGTGCCGAAAAGGTAAAAACGGGGCCCTATTACTGGACTTCGCTGTTCGTCTGTCCGCCTGTCCGGCTGTTGTCACCAGGCTGTATCTCAAGAACGAAAGCTAGACAGTTGAAAATGTCACAGATGATGTATTTCTATTGCTGCTATAACGACAAATACTATAAATAAAATAAAATAAATACATAAGAGGACTCCCATACAACAAACTTAATTATCAACCATTAGTACAGTCCCAAGCAAACTAGATGGGGCCAATAGTAAAATTAAAACGTGCTATCGACTTTAAGGTAAAATCGGTAGTTAACCTTGTTGGGCAGATAATATTCAAGGCAAGGAAGCACTTCCTGCCGACAAGTGCCACTTCATGAGATTGCTTGGATCAATTTCAATTGGATCTATGTATACGGAATTCGTAACATCTATACTACCAGTCAGTTCTCACGTTGTTTTCACTTACGCATCTCACGTCCCACGCCGAAGATTACCGCTACAAAATAAATAATAAAGGGGGCTCGGCTCCCATGCAATAACAGAGGTATTTGTCGTTTAGTTGGTAATAGTACGGAACCCTTCGTGCGCGAATCATCCTCATCAACTAAAACCGCATATTACGCCTATGCACACTCCTGGCTCAGTTATGGAATTACAATCTGGGGTAATAGCACTGATGTAAATGAACTATTTATTAATCAAAAAAGAAAGGTATCCGTATATTAATGAACAGCCGTCAACGTGATAGCGGTAGACCCTGTACATTCTCGAGGCCGCAACATTCGTCAAAAAACATCCCAGCATGTTAAATTAAATGCTCGCAAAAAATTTCCAATTCTAGCTCCTGAACCCAAATTAAAGATAGTCCGAAAAGGTCCTTAATACATAATATTTAAAATGTATGACCAGTTACATAAAGAACTACATGACGAAGCCAATCTTTAACGGTTTAAAACTATTTTAAAAACTACTTTTAATTGAAAAATGCTAGTACCAAATAGATGACTGCTTGAAGGACAAAACGTTACCAAGTCTCGATATTTTAAAATATCTTAATTACAAATAGTTTTAAGATACTATAATAAAAATGTGTACTACATTATACTATTCGCATCACCCTATGCACAGGGTCTTTTGTGTAATGTTAAGTATTATACTTACCTACTCATTAATCAGCAACTGTATGTTCTAAATAAATAAATGTTTGGAGAGAAAAAAGATGTGATTTCATAGGACACCAGGTAGGAACGAAGTTCCTTCGAAGCGACAATATTTGCAAAATAAATGTTGTGATAAATATTATTATTTGTGATACGATCATCTGCAGAACAAACCAAACTTGCCGTAAGAATTTTCGTTCCAAAAACACCAGGAAAAAAATTAAGTATGTAACTGATAAAAAAAATATTCTAGGTGCGGTTCTGGCGTCGCCATTTACCAGAAAAGTAAGGAAAGCCATTGTGGCTTTCGCGCACTCGGCTAATAAGAAAGCTCTCACCAGTTCTTCAACAGTAGAGATTTCCATTCACACCGGGGTTCATGCAACCTTCTCTAGCGGAGACTATACCACTGTTGAAGGTAATAATTCCTCGTATATTACACACAGTATACACCCTTACACAAACACACACACCCTCACTCACACACACACACACACACACGCACACACACGAGCTACCCAAGTAGCGTATACGTAGAGAAGCTTAGCTTCAGCTCTGCTGTGAGATTTGTCAATCTGAAAACTAAAATGGTGGGTGATTAACAAATTTTTTAGTACCTCTCCTAAAAACTCTAACATGAAGTCACACATACACTCTGCGAAGCTTTATAAGTGTATCTAGGGATTATTTTGTGTATATTTTCAGGAGTTCCATTACAACGTTTAGACATCAAATGGGGCATCGGAGAACCAAACAACCTGAACAACGAAGAGAGATGTGTATCGATTGTTCTAGACAAATACTATGGTGCTTTCTTCGACTCACGCTGCGACCGTCAACTGCCTTACGTCTGCTACAAAAAAGACCACGACATTGGTTAGTATGATGAGAATGATAAAAATACATTTTTTAAATGATGGTATATTTTTTCTTCAACAGCATCTTCCTGGTGGCAAGTGACGATGGCTATCAATATGCAGTGTGTTTGCTAAGGAGGAACCTATTTAATTTCAACTTGTTTAGTCTTGTACTTGTATATATCGGAAAACCCCGTCTCAACCAGCAGTGTCCTAGAAATGATGTTTTGTGTTTCTGCACAGAAAAACGGTACAGATTTGACTACAACTGGATCCAGAGTATCGGGGGCTGGTTGAAGTACCACATCGTGCCTGTTACCTGGGACGAAGCCAAGTCACGCTGCGAAGCTGAAGGTATGCCCGATCATTTGTAGTCAACATATAATAAAATTAAATAAGTCAGAATGGTTAAATCAGCACCGAGTTCGAGTAGCTTCAAAAACCGATTAAAATGCTGACTTATCGATCAAACTCTTTATAGTTACAGCGAGTTTTTTAGTAGTGATGGCAAACTCACAATAAAATTGTAGAAATTTAACATTGTTCAAAATAATTGTAAGAAATACATATATTTTAATATTTGACGCTTATTTGTACGATATTTATGGCCAATTTAAACTTGAAAAATGTATTCTCTTTGTAAGCTCTTTTTTTTAATTTATTTTTTCTAAAATTGACGTATAAATTGTACATTTATCAATAAAAAACTTTGACTTTGACTATCTCAGGTCATGTTAGGATCTTATTTCGCGAAATTGTATTTCAGAAAGAACCATGAACCATTATTGAATGTTTTAAAACACTCAAACGTGCGGAAGAGATGCGTTTAAAATGGATTTAATTTTATAACTCAATCTATTTCATAGTTTCTAGTAGCAAGTTTCTAAAATATCAGGATACGGGTTACTGGACCCGACAGTTTCAATTGGCAATACAAAGAATTATTTAATAAAAGTTTGTAAAAATGGGTAATTACGATGAGACGTCAAATATTTACTAATGGTAGGTAATCAGGTCAGAGAGCAGATTTTAAATTTAAAATTACATTTGTAGGAGGCACGGCCATAGAATTTAAAAATAAAAAAATCTGCTTTCTGACCTAATTAGGGATGAACTTTTGTTACTTTGGCTTGTGGACTCCTTCGATTTTACGAGTATATTTTTCATTACACTTGAATTATTTCCTTTAAATAAAATAACCACGCTCGAGAATGTAGAGATGACTTTTTAATAAGTTCGTAGCCCTCCCCTTTCTTTGCGTCACTCTCGAATTGTCAAATTAGTGGAATATACACTCATTTGTATGTTATTAACTCACCTTACCTTATCTGACGTAACAGCTGATAAGCAAAAAAATTTATTTCCTAATCGGCCTTATTGATGGAGCTTATATTTGGTTGAGGTACTTCACCGGGTACAAGGCTTTCATCTGTATATTAATCTACCGCGCTGGAGTAAATCCCGAAATCCCATCTTGGGCTCCCGTACTATAAAGAACATTCACAGCTGATCGAATTGAATGTGGAGGGGCGTGTAAATAGCCCCTCTGGTGGGTGTGATTGCTCACTATTTCTTAAAACTAAAATTTGCGATAGGAAAAATTTATGGCAAGATGTCTGAAAATAACTCCGATAATAAACGATTCTGCACTGACCTTATGACAACCGCTTTGTTCGGTTCAGCTCCAGCCAAGGGATTCCAAAGGGGCGCAGATTCCACACGTTGTCCAAGCTTGGTCAATCCAGTTCACCAGCGCGGTGAAAAAGCTTATTCCGTTGTATATTTCAGACAATCTTGTCTCCACAAAAGTTAATATGATCGAACACACAAAGGCACACGAATCACAATTAAAATTTCTTGAGCGAGTAAATAATTAAGCGAATTATAAATATGTTGACGACAAGACATCAACTTGCTGCGATGATGGTTCAAGCGAGACTTTTTTTTTGAAGCTTCTCGAAGTATCCGTACTGTTACCGTGTTCTTCAAATACGTGTGGCGCCATCCAGTGAGGTTACTTAGAACTTCCACGGAATGACAATGGGATCAAACAGATGTCGTCACCAGAGAATTTTCAGACATTGATTGCGAAAATAAAATAAATTTACTAAGTATAATGATGGCGCTCAACCAGAATGAAATGACCGAAAACTGTGATTTTTGTGTTGTTGGGATCTGGTCTGGAATATGATAATCAGTATTAAAATTTTATTTTATTCACTTAAAAAAGTTCAGTCAAAACATGAGAGTAGCCATCGAATCTTAAATCAGTTCATTTATTATTTACCTCGCAGGCAAAACAAAGTTCGTCGGGTTAGCTATTAACTTTAGCTTGTATACAATATTGTTTACTGGGATTAGAAGGAAACCACTGTACAACCTGTAAATTCATTTATTCTGTTTGACGCGCACCCTTAACCGCTTGCTTGCCCGTGTCAACTAGTAGTTAACAAATCTCAAATGCTAAAATGCCCGTGTCAACTAGTAGTTAACATCGCGATTCAGTCTAAAATGCCCGTGTTAACTAGTAGTTGACATGGCGCCGCACTCCCAAAATGCCCGTGTCAACCTGTAGTTAACATGGCTCCCGCGGTCGAAAAAGTTAAATATACTCGTCTTTATTGCTCAAGGGCTTAGTTTGTATTATTTATCTCTTTCTATGTTAAAGTTCCCGTCATATTAATTCCAGTAGAGTATGTAAGCCATAGAAAAAAGAAAAGAAATTAAAAAAACTACGTTCCTTGTCAATCTTGTCATTGAGTGTTGATTCAGTGCGGGCTGTGTATGTTAGTTTTTCTGATTTTATTATTAAATTTAGTTTCAACAAACAAATAACAGATAACACACGTAATCAAAGATTAAAACTCATATATCATCGCTTTAATTTTAGAGGTACTTATGAGCTTTTAAAAAGACGAGCTTTTTAAACGCGCTATCTCAATTTCAACATACCATAACTCTTCACCAGAGTCGTAAACGGAGAAACAAAAGATAACATTGTATAGCTAGTTTCATATTAAACATAAAAAATATTACACTTTATAATCTTTCAAAACAAATTGATTCACAAGGAACGATTGCGTGAATCTCGACTCGCGCGCCGCAGGCGTAAAATCCGCGGGGCATAGCGAGGTGTGTAAGTATTTTTCCCGGGCATTTTGGTTAGCAACGCTACAGGGGGCGGGGCATAGTGCGTCGCGCGGTTTGCAGCGACGGGCAAGCGAGCGGTTAAGTACACATGCTGAAGTACGGATGCTCCGCAGTCTGGACACGTCACACAGTTCACTAGCACGGTTCTTCGGTGTTATGTGTGAAATGTCCGCCAATATTTATTAATCATTTATTTTATTATTCTATTCCTTACACCACTTGAGATCAAACTGCCCGTGGGAATAGATCGGGGCCGCTTATATACGATTGTCTTATTTTTTATGAAGTACCTAATGGTTTCGAATTAGACTTTGTTTTTTGTCATTGTTCCAAATTTGAATTAACAAAAAGTTTTTTTCTTCTTTATCGACTCTTTTTCAAACACGCAGTAGGTATCTACTTGGAGGTTTCCATGATTTATGAACCAAGTTTTTTTTCTGATTTCTATTAAATAATAGAACAGCACAAATAAAACTTCCGCTCAGGTTTGAACACAAAGTTACAGAACAGTTTGAACGGCGCCGAACGAACGCTAGTCCGGTGTATCTCTCTACTTAGTCTGTGGTCCGGTGTTCCTCCATCGCGCCATTTGTCATTTACGTTAACTGTCGGAAAACCTCTACACCTCAGATTGAAAACCTCCTATACACGTTATTTAAGAAAATGGCTTGAAGAAAGATACCTACTTCATTCTCGTTACAGTAAATTTTTCCATCGACAGGTGCCGTTCTAGCGTCTCCAACAGATAAGAATCTGGAGTCTGCCATAAAGATGTATGTGAAGACTCAAGACAGCTTCACCAGGCAAGGACTTACCATCTTTACAGGAGCTAAAAAAACACCAACTGGATTCTCATCAACAGAAGGCAAATATGTTTTTTATTTAGTGTTTCCAAATTTTGTATTTTTTTACAATAATATAAAAAAATCAAATCAAAACATACGTCAAACGTCAGCCGTGAACAGCGCTCCCGAACCGCTAGCATGGTCGTGTTCGCAGCTTGGGATCTCGCGTCTCACCCCGCATGCGTCGTACGATGGTCCCATCTAGACGTCTTCATCGAATGACTGTATGGTTTATTAGACTGTGTGAAAACTGCACATTCTATTTCAAATTTCAATGAGAGAAAATTCAAATTATGCGTTATAGCAGTGTAGCTATATCTGTTACGTATTGTGGACAGACGTGATCCAAAAGGGAAATGGAGAGTCACAGAGGTCAAAAGTGATGTATGAAAGTGAACAATGCGGTCGGTTCAGTCAAACTTAAGTTCCATACTTTAGTACCCGGCGTTCTTTTTCAGTGCTGAACTAGCAGTGGTCACGCGAATGAAATAAAAAAATACTACCAGTAGGACATGCTTTGTTTTTTTTATTCATTTATTATTTTCAAAGTTGTTGAATATTATCTGGAAAGATTTAGTCCATTATTTTAAACATTCTTCATTTTTTAATATAATAATTATGAACAATAAAAATTTGAATCATGCGTCAAACTAAAACCCTGAACGGAGCTACCGACTTCCTAACATAGTCGTGTTCGCAGTTTGGGATCCTGCGTCTCGCCCCGCACGCTCCCTACGACTATTCCATATAGACGTCTTCTTTGAACTTTATGGTTTATTAGACCGTACAAAATCTGTTGAAAATTTCAGGAGTCGCCTTCAATCAAGTCATCAAAAAAAGGAGAAGTCAATGACAAAACAGCAGATTGTGTTGCGATGAAGATTGGAAAAGCTGACGTGTATACTCAGGTGTCGTGCGGCCACGTGCTGCCCTACGTATGCTACAAGAAGAAGACAAAGTTGTCTCATTCCACGTGTGGAACCGATCCTGGTAAGTTGTGAAACTCGTAACTATCGCGAGACAAACCTGCGTAGCTTTTTAAAACCAGTACATTCGGCCTTAACCAAGGAATATGCCCATTGCCGTTCGGTAGCGCCAATTACCGATTCCAAACTTCACATCTGATTAATTTTGATGTCGGCAACAGCCTACTAAGCTGATAAAAAAAGATATATTGTCAAGTGTCTGGCTTTTGAATTCGGTTTTTTGTTATTTCGTAGCAATTTAAACTATTTCATCTGACTTTTTTTATTTCAGAATATTACAGCTCCCAGTTACGGATGAGAAAGTTCTCATCCGTAACTGGGAGCTGTTACAAGTTTCACACGAACGGCCTGTCTTGGTCAAAAGCCTTCATGACTTGCAACGCCGAAGGAGGGTACTTAGCCGTCATCAACAACGAAGCTGAAGCGAAAGTCATTAAACAAACAATTTCCAAATACCCGACAAATATCATCAAATCATTTTACATTATAACGATAAATGTTGGATTTCACGATTGGGGTCACTACGCTAAGGATTACATGACGATTCACGGTGAGTTTAGGTTAAATATTTTATATATTTAGTTATGTTATTTACATGTCAAGTTATCACGGACGGACTTCGTGGCTTAGCTGGTAGGAAGTTTGCCTGCAAAGCCAGAGTCATGGGTTCGATTTCCACCCAATGGAAATATTTGTGTGATAAAAATACTCAATCATTTATGTGGGCTTGAACATCTTGATTATCTGTAGACCTACAGTGGTCTATGGATAATTCAGGTGCGCTTAGTGTAAGTAGTAAGGTAGGTTTGTAGTGTAGTTCTCATTGTATTTTAGTTTTGTTAATAAAGGTTCTCCCCGATGTAAAGAAAAGATCATTTATTGGTTCATTATGTTACAGATAGAGATATATAGATGGATTTGGTACAAAATTACGAGTAAGTCGCATTACAACGTACCCAATCGGGTTTAGCAATTTAATTATCGTTGTGAAGCGAAGTGTTAAATTTCCCAGTCGAGCCTTACCTTCGAGGATAAAAACTTAGTACTTAAATTTACATACTCGAAGGCGAGGTTGTCAGCTAAAAACGCGGATTTACTATAATAGGCTTTGGACAGCAGCAGATTTCTCCAAGTACTAATAAATCTACGCTCATCTTAAATTTTCTTACTTTTCATAGGAAGCTTATTCTATATTTATATTATTATAGTAAGCTTCCTATGATTTGTATGGAACTACACCTATGTACTAAAATGACAGATCAATCTGACTCTGGAAAAGGGTTATAAGTTCAAATGCTACATTTGACCCATACAAATATACCCATACGAAATAAGCGCAGCTAAATAAAACTGTGTTAACCTCTTCTTTTTTTTAAAATCATTTATAAATAGAGCTACGTACATATTAAGTTTTTATTTCAGAAAATATAGACTATATATCTTAGCAGTACATCCCATCACTATATACATCTTTCACGTTTCGTTGTACGCATAACACTTTATTTTTTTTTTTTTTGATTTAAATTTATTTGTGTACTGGAACATTCTAGTCGGATTTCATTTAATTTAATAGCACAATTATTAATTTTTCAATATAATACAAAATTGAAGCACCTGAAATACTAAATCATAATATTGTAAATCGTGGCAACTTTCATGAAACGTTTCGTGTTACGAAATTAATTTAAATAAATAAATAAATATTGGTGGACAAGTCACACACAACACTATCTAACCCCAAACTAAGCAAATCTTGTACTATGGCGGCCAGACAGCTAATATAATACTTATATAATTTTTAAATACATACTTATTATAAATAGAAACACCCAGACACAGTGCAAACATTTAAATTCATCACACAAACATTTGCACTGGGTGGGGATCGAACCCACGACCCTCGGCTTCGCAGGCAGAGCTACTACCCACTAAGCCACGAGGTCAGTCGTAGTCGCAGTCAGTATATAATCCTTCCTGTAATAAAATTTGTACGCCAAAACAGTAAAAAATATGAGACACTACATTTGAATAGCATCTTTACATAGTATACATAGTATATTAATGTAGGTATTAGGTAATAATAAACGATTTGATTCAATGATTAACCTCCTGAAATTTTCCTCTTCTCCTTATCCAAGATATGTGTAAAAAAACGATAATTGTAATGACAAAGATCACGGACCCCGGAGTCTGTGGAGTGGCTAATTTAAAAAAAAACGATTTGATTTGACTAAAACCAATTTTCTGAAATACTTGCAGGGCAATCGCTTGAAGAAAACTACCACACGTGGGAAAAGGGCGAGCCTAACAATAGGACCAGGGTGGAGTCCGGTGACTTCGGCGAGCACTGCGGGGCTGTGAGCATTAACAACGTCAAGCTGTACGACAACCTGTGCAACGTTAACTCTGCGTTTGTCTGTGAGAAGTCTCCTACCAGCCTTGAAGACGTAGGCTACAAATTATAAACTCCATATTTATATTATTAATATTTTATATTAATAATTATGACATTAAAAATATGTTTCAACCACTTTTAATTTCAAATCAAAATGTTGTTTTATTTAAGCAATAATTCGATATTAAGAATAATGTGACAATCTTATCTTGTACCTTTAAACGAGCAATTCATGTATATATATATATAGAATCTGAATCTCGGAAACGGCTCGAACGATTTTCATGAAATCATGTATACAGTGGGTTTCGGGGACGATAAATCGATCTAGCTAGGTTTTATTTTTTTTTAAAACATCGTTTTATGCGCGTTTTTAGACAATGAAAAACTTCTACAATGTCATTAGAATACGATAACTTATTTCGCCACTGTTCTGTAAGTCTAAATGGCTCAGACAGAATATGCTCGCCCTCGGAGTCAACAGGCCCTGCTTCGAATTCTGACTCGGGCCTTTTCTTTTTGTTCTTTTTTTTCTGAGAAAATCTTATAGTTAGAGCCTTTTATAAATATCTTATACTTAGAGCATTTAATTCGTATCTAAGTAGGTCTAAGTAAGTCATCACTACGTAATTCGTACCTGCCTAAATATCATTAAAAAAACCGAGCAAAGCTCGGTCAACCAGGTAAGTACTAGAGTATTAATAATAAGTATCAGCAGGCAAGAATACTTACTAAGCTTAGCTTAGTTATAGCTTTGTAACTTTTGCGGTAGACCAAAGTTTGTTGAACAAAATCAGAGAGAACAAATGTAAAGCTTTCTTTTAAATAAAAATACAATAATAATGAGGGGTTTCAGTTTATTTTTATTAATATAATAACATTCGAATCCTATTTATTTGAACTATTGCTAAAGTAATTATCATTACAAATACTTAATTAACATAGCTTTGTAAGCCAATACTGTAATGGGGTGTTTTTCTGTATTTTCATATGATCGCCGGTGACATCGGTAGATACAGATTATAAACCTTAATACTACAATCCTACATAATATTATCTTATCCATTATAATTTAACTTTTAATAAACGGTTCTTGCCTACTCCTTTTTTATCAATTTTTTTTGGAGAGTAAGCACCGGAACCGCAATGCTGAACACATTGTTCAAAATGTGTAACAACCGTGTTAGCTGACATGAAGCTAATAATGCAGTAATATTTTAAATTCAGACAAAGAAATCCTCATCGTTTAAAAGACTATGTGGATTTTTCTCACACAGAAAAGCAACTGGAACATCGCATTCATAGTCATTTAACTTGACATCAGATCTCTCGACGGTGATACAGTACTCGGGTTTGTGGTTGTAAGCAGCGTTGGTGCCGTTGTTGGGTTCTCCTTGCATCCATTCATTGTAGACTGTGTAAAGAGGTTCTCCTGCAAAACATAGAAGATAAATGTAAATATTGGTGGACATTTTTATCACAATACCAACTAACACCAACTGTGTGAGACCCTGCAGTCCTGCTTTGCCTCAACGAACAGGGACTTTTCCCTATTACACCGACGACATCTGGTAGTTGTCTAGAAGAAATGGCTATTAGTGATAGAGCTGCCATTTATAGCATTATTTATAAGCCTTTTCTGTTTAGTTACTTTTTTTAACATATATAGTAAACTAATAAAGTATTCTGTCTGACTGATACCAAAGACTGTGCAAAATGTCGTGTTCTGTTTCGAACGTCAACCAGAAGCCAATGGCTTCAGACATAGATGGAAAATGGATAGAAACTGACTTATTGTTTTGAGAAGACTTATTAAGAAGTTTTTTACTGGTGTTATAACAAATAAGCTGGTGGTCTGACGAGGGACAGTATCGGGACCACTGAAACCATAAATAAATAAACATGACCACCCAACTTTATGTTCTCACTGCTGTTACAGGGTATAGGGTCGTCTCAAACAAGAATAATTTAAAGCTATAATCGGCTACGCTGATCAAGCGGTACCTAACAGAAAAACTAATTTTGAAAAGTGTATGTCTTAAAACATGACGGTTTTCTAAATATATTTTGAGGACACGTCCAGCGTGGCGTTAACTCATTTTTTATGAGAGATAGCACCGAGTCCCAATAGTGAAAGAAGAAATTGATGAATAAATGAATGAGTTGAATAGATATTTTATTGAAAATGTAAACAAAATGACACAAAAAGAAACATGGATCAACATTGGTAAATTTAAAATAATATAAAAGGATAAGGGAGTAAATGTAGATAAGAGTACCAAAATAAATGAGGTCCGATATAAAAAGCAACAAAAGTAATGGTAAAAATTCAGTTACGAACCCGCGTGAGTAGAACAAGAGTAAGGAGATGATAGTGACATCACGAAATACTACGTACCGTGAATCGTTAGGAAATCTCTGCCAAAGTGATTCCAATCATGAATTCCCACAGATATCAAACCGGTTTGATCAGCCACGATTACTGAATGAGGATATTTATCAATTATTTTTTTGACAACATCTGCTTCTGTTTTGGTATTGATTATAGCCAAATACCTCCTTCAGCTGCGCAGGTCATGTAAGCTTTAGACCATGTTTGGCCAATCTTATGGAATTTGTAACAGCTGCCAGTTTTTTTCATGACATATTCTGAAAATTTTTAATAATTTTATTATTTTTCTTATCAATACATTGTAATTATCAATATAATTTTCAAACATTTGTAAAATATAGCTTTGGTTTTTTGTTATATTCAACGGCATGCTAACGACGTAGTTCCAATCAAATAGAGATAAAGAAACCTTTTTAGGTTTTTTCTTATTGAATTGCGTTGAAAAGACTTTGGGACTAAGAAATTTTGACGTTTTGTATCGCTACTCACCAGCCAGGTTTACACCGTCGTGTTGGGTTAATATAAGAGAAGTATATAACTTAGGCTGGTCCTTATATTCCGACTGTTGAATTATTCCCGGGGCACCTTGTCATTTGATTATCTACACCTAAATATGGAATAGGTTTTCCCCTTTCTTTTGTTAAGTTTTATAGTATTGTACTTGCCTATTTGTAGCAACTGGTAAACTTTCTACAAAAAAAGTTGAAGAAGAGCTAAAATCTTCTTTTCACGAATGTTTTATTTTAGTGTTACGTTAAGTTTTACTAGCACAGACCTTAATTCGACAAAATCAAAGCCAATGTTTAAAGGGCTCATTGGATAAAGAGATTGACAGGAGAACGCCCTGATAATCGCAGCTTTAACAGAAAAGTGTTCTTTTCTTTCATAGTCGTTGTTATGTCTTTTGGTTTCATCTGTCACCATAAGCAACTTGATGTAATTCCAAATGCATCACAAAATTGTACGGAAAACAGCAATCTCAGAAACCAGCTCAAAAAATTGGAACGTGGTGTGAGTAAGTTCTTCAGCTGGCTACGAAACTATAAATTTAAAGAATTTGAGCGATGAGGTAAAATGTTTGTGTTTTAATACTACTGCTGGGAATACCGACTTACGAGGTGAAGTTAGCGTACTTTTTCAGCAAAAAAAAAAAATGAAAACTTGCTTTGGTTTAATTTTTTCACCACACAATGGAAATTCTGAGATGATGGATCAATTGGTTGCCCATCTAGTGGTCCTGATATACAATTATTTAAAATATTTCATAACAACTGGAACGCTATTAATCAAAGCGAGTATAAAACAACAATAGATATGAGTAAGACAAATGTTCTTGCAGAAATCGCCGCAGACTGCACTTCTTTTATCGAAAAACAACCACAAGTATATAATTATTATATAGATGAAGTATATCAACTTCGACTGCAAAGAATTCTTTCTGAGGAGGTGTTTCTGAAGAGGTATTTTATTTAGGAGACCTGCTGGTCAATATCGATTTCGATGGATGATTAGAGCCTTGACCTATTTGAAAATTTATTAATTTAAAGATTAGCTTAATCTAACGAAAATATTGTGAAAGAATATAGGGACATTTTTACTGTTTGAATGTATGTTAACTATTGGTTTCAATGCTCGAGATGGTCAGCAACAAGATATAACTTACAATTATTGAACGTTTTGAATTGATTACGACGCGTTTTTGGGCGCAGAACGCACGCTCCCAATCAGCATGCGCGCGTATGGCTCGGCGCCGTACTGTAACCGAGAATGCACTGTGGCGAAGTAACATGCACGTGACACTTCCGCAGATACCACTCGGGATACTCGTCTTAGCGCAAAGCACGCACTCCTAACTTTAGCACACATCTTGTCGACGTGGTGTTCCCACGTTATGCTGCCATCTTGAACCCCTCAAATCAACACTAAACCATGAGTTTAAGCCGATAATTACAATGTTTAATTTATCTTCTAATTCCTCTATGGAATACAACAGCCACATCATCTGCGTAAATGAATATGTCTGCACCCTTTACGGCTTCGGGAAGATCGTTTAAGATGAGAGATAACATGATATTTGAAACTGACGAACCCTGCGCCACTTTCATAGACGAAGACAGCGGGTCTGATTTATTATCGCCATCACCAGCATCCACTACTTGAGAGCGCCCTCATAGCATGTCAGTTAACACCGCATATGATTTCTCAGCAATGCCATAGTGTTCCAGCTTTAAAGCTAAGGTCTCATGGTCTGCGACAACGAAGGCCTTCGATAAATCACAACACAAGACAGCCACTTGCTGTTTACGTTCACGGGATGCCAACACACTATGAACATGTTAAAGAAGTCGTAGACCTCCCTTCGCGGTATGCGTATTGTTGTTCACATAGTGCCTCGGTTTCTGATAGGTAGGCCACTAATCGTGAACTCAAGCCATTTTCGAACACCTTGGCTATTGCTTGTATAATTGACACTGGTCTTTATCCATCTATATATATTGCCCCTTTTGCCTTTGCCTTTAAATATCAGGGACTCTTTCGATATTTTAGCGGCGACGGGTACGAGCCTTCCCTAAGACACTTATTAGACTTAAAATCGCTTGTTTATTTAGCTCCATCGATCGACACATAATAAATATGTAACTACCGTTGCGCTACATCAAAGTATGTGGTACCTATTTGTCGGAAGACTAGTTCTGCTTACCTTTTTTGGACACGAATTATCGGTTCAATGGAAGAAAAACATAGTAATAACACAAAAAATTTAAAGTACCTAAGATTACTAAATATAATCATCCCTGATTTTACGCATAACCATGAAATAATTTGGAAAATTTAGTGCTATAAATAAATAACAACCAGAAAAAACCAAAAAGAAAAATCGATTTTGTTGCTTAAACAGCGTAGGACAAAACATTCTAGTAAGAAGTCAAGTCCCTGTATGTTAAAAATAAATGATTTAAATATTTTACAAAATACTACAAAACTATTAATTGTCGTTAGTGTGTAAATTTAGATATTGTGCTAAATTAATATAATAACGAAGAAGAAGACTTTATCAGCTGACTATTATTATCATTGTATAAATTCAGACCAATGGAAACTGTGTTGCCAGACATATTGTATGCCTCTAGAAGAAGAGGCCAGTTTGTATGGGTCAATTATTAAAATGTTCTGTATCACCTTATCTCATCTGCAAACAGCAATAAAGATTTTTTGTATGTGTAGTTATTTGTATTTAACGACACAAATTTTGTAATATTTCGTATGTCCACGCTTGAATTAAAAGAAACAACAATGCCAGATTTTAAGGTTTTTTATTCCAACCTAGGTAGCTACAAGCTACCCTAAAATAGCTTTAATATAATATTTCTCACCTGTTTCTGCACCAAATAGACAAGAGTATCTGAGAAAAGGAAAAAATATAAATGAAGAGGAAACTTCATGCAAAGGTTTTCCGTAATTAATACTAACTAATGGTGTGGAATGCCTGAGGAAAATATCTGTAAATTTCCATTTCAAATGAACAGCTAAAACAGCTACTAGGTCCATAGCGAGACTGAGACTTTGAATTGTGTAATGATTAACATATTCGCAAAAGAACGCAAAAAACTGACATACCTCGAAGAGTAGCAAGCTGAAGTGCCAATGGGTAGGCCACATCGCTCGCAGAACAGTAACTGACAACCGATGGGGATAAAAGTTCTCGAGTGGCGAACCAAAAGACGCGGTGTTGGACGCCCTCCCACTAGATGGCCTCACAAAGGTCACTGCAAACCGCTGGTTGCAGGTTACGCAGAACTGTTCGTTGTGAAAATCTAGGGTCGGGAGGCCTAAGTTCAGCAATGGACGTCTTCGGGCAGATGATTATGATGATAAAACAGCCTAATTACCCTATAACTGTTTCCACTCCTGGCCTTGGGACTTTCGAGGACAGAGGCAAAGCCATAATTCACCATATTGGAACATGTTCTTCACTACGTTTTTCTTTAACGTAAAAGAAAGTGTTTTCAGATTGCCAAGTTTCAGAAATGAAATTGTGTCACCATAGACTTGTGTAAATCTCCAATCAAAAATACTCTATGGCGCAGGCGAAGTTGAATTTAGGATCTCACGATTTTGCCATTAGATGTTTTCGAACCGATTGAAGTCAAATTAGACTCCTTAATTATTCATCGTGGTATCCACGAACTCAAAAGAATAAAGCCATTCGCGAATCAACTACCTAATAGTTACGGCTCATAGAAAAGTCTCTTCTTTTCTAGAGACTACGCTCGGATTGGGCGTCTTCAAATTGAAAGTTTTAATTTCAAATAAGTAATTTCGTGTACTTAATGTTAATATTTGTTTAAGTTGTGTACTACTATTGGGTATAAAGTATTTAGATCAAGATTTAGGTATAAATACATTTATTAAAAAAAATTAATACGATAAGACACAGTTAATTTAGACTTTAAACTGTTAGCAGGATACAATTAATAAAAGTTCGTCGACATTTAGAAAAAGACAAAATAAATAGGTAGGTTATTTTGTCACTCTATAGGTACTATAAATAAAAGTGGTAAAGTGCGAGTCGGACTCGCCCATGAAGGCTTTCGTAGCAGCAAGTAACATAATATAAAAGTTCTTGTAGTTCGTTGTTACTTAAATCAGTGTTTTAAAACACAATAGTCAATTAATGAGGTATTAATATAAAACTACTTACTAGATCTCATTTAAACCAATTTTCGTTGATAGTTTACATGGTAATGTACATCATACACTTCTTTTATTTTTGTCATTCTCTTATTTTAGAAGTTACAGAGGAAGAGAGAGAAAAAGTGTGTGTCCCACTTTTTACCACTTTGGAAGAGTATCTCGCGCAAACTATTCAGTTTAGAAAAATAAGGTTAGAAACCTCAATATCATTTTTGATGGCCTATCCATAGATACCCGGTAGGGGTTTGATTAAAAAAAAATGAGTTTCTGTTCGAAGTATGGGACACCCTTATTTTTTTTTTTGTTTTTTTTTTCTATTTTTTGTATCAAAATCTTAATGCGGTTTACAGATTACATCTACTTACCAAGTTTCAATAGTATATATATTATAGCTCTTATAGTTTCGGAGTAAAGTGGCTGTGACATACGGACGGACAGACAGACGAATCTATAAAGGTCCCGTATTTTGCTACGGAACCCTAAAAAATAGCTCTTTTGTAACGGTATGTACTACCAAGCCAAGTTATCATTCTGAAAACTTCTTATGTCATCTGTTAAAATTATGATTGACTATAAGACCGGACTCGGATTGACCGACCATATTACAAATGAGTTTCCCGGTAACCCAAATAAATAAATTATTTAAATATTATAAAATATCTGTATTATTTATGTACTTGGGTCAGTCTGTGACCTGCTTGGTGGTCTGTTGGCTTTCATAGAATGGTTCTGGCGCGGTGGTTATTTCACTTCGTTTTGGAGTTGTCACGCAGTGATGAACGTTCTCGGTGTCCTTCGATCGAGAGTAGAAGGCAAAGTAAGACTTTACGTGACTTCGCTTCCCACCCAGTGCAAATAATTGTGTGATGAAAATAAATAAATATGTTCTATTTTATATCTGAGTGTTTCTATGTATGATAAGTATGTAATTAAAACTATATAAATATACTACCGACCCGCCCTGGCACGGGTGAAATGCTGAAATTAAATAAACTAATAAAAATGGTTATTGTAGGTTATTCGTAACAAATAGACATGATGTTACAAACATTTTTGTAGACCTTTTGAAAGGGTACAAACTGCTGTATATTATTTTGATTCAACCAGCGTTTGCAATGTAAACGCCAAAAAATGTGTTTATGTATTTACCTTACAACAATTTTATTATTCGCTTGTGCCCATTTGTGCTTTTTAACTTGTTTTTTTTTTAATTTTTAGTATTTTTAACAGGTTGTTCTGATAACTGCAGCAGGTTTTTCTAGATGACATCAGGTAGATGTTTGATATTTTATTGCAGATAATAGATTACATAGAGGCTACATTTTATCACAGATAACGAGAATTGTGCGGGTAAAACTGTGGATGCTATATTTTTTTTTCAATCTGGGTTCGGTTTAACAAATTCCAGTAATACATTGATTCTGAAACAAATTATTATTGTTCTATTATTGTTTAAAGAATTTATCCTTGAAACAAAACACAGCATGCAATTAGCATTTCAATAACATGTATGTGGGTTTTATTAATTAATTATAATTTATTTATAATGAGATTCAGGGACGAATAGTACCTACTTTTATTTATAACTAGCTGTACCCTGCCACGCTTCGCTGTAGCACATTGTGATGCAAAAATTAGATAAAAACAATCCTTGATGCGGATTATATATCATTCTAAGTTTAAGTTGAGAATTAAGAGTTTCAACTCGATCGATGCAGAACTTTTTTGAGTTTTTAAAGCGTACACAAACCAACATAACATTTTTATACATAGAGATTTATTGAATTTACCTTTTAAGTTCATAAGACTGTCACCAGATATGTAAACAATTCTGAAACTGTACAGGTAAGTTTGCACCATGTAATATTCTCCTAAATATAGGAGCGAACAGAGTAATTGGGACTCTGGGCCTTGGATAATCAGCCCAAATTAAAATTTATAAAAAACCGTTCATAAGCTATAATATTGACATCGGCCGGACAAACCACATTTTCATAAAATGAAAACTACTTAGTCTAGTCAACAAGTGCTTTTTTATGATTGATTGATTGATTTTATTATGATTGAGGTACAACACCCGGCGATAAATATTGCACATCGACATCTGGAAAGAGACAATCGGCCAACTTCGGCTTCGTAGAGCGTCATCTCTGTCGCACGAAATACAAACAGTCCGGTATCTATTAGGAGCTGTTAAAACAATTAATTCTTCTTTTAATAATTATTTTTATTCCTTGTGTAAAATACACCAATTTTTCTATAAGTGATGGCTTTAGCTTCGGGTAAAAAAAATGTTCACATTAAATATGTTTACGTATTTAATTACTTTGGAAAATTACAGCTGTAGTGTACATAATAAATAAATACCATTGTACCTATTGTTAAAGCGAGACATTGTAATAAAAATAATAATAATTCTAATTCTCAATTACTTCCATTTCACTATCTGTGCTCTCCAAGAGGTCAATATCACTGTCACTAACAGCCGTATTTATCACTAGTCTATCAGTATAATTGTCTAAACTGCATTGAATGCTTCTATATTTCGTGTCTGTTTAACCAGTTGATCATTTCCTGTTGAATGGTGTTTAGGTTGGGGGTCTTTCAACATATTTATTGTGATAGGGTGCGTTGTCGATAACTAGAACGGAATCACTGGGTATATTTGGAATTAATTGATTAACCAACCATTTCTCGTAGTTATCGTTATTCATTTCATTGTGATAATCACCTGTGGTATCCGTGGATTTATACGTTAAAAAGACACCGGGTACAAAGCCTTTTTCATTTCCCGCATGAACTATTATCAAACGTTGACCTTTTGAAATTGTCTTTTTTACTCCTTTTTTCTTATCATCACTCCAAGATTTCCCTTTAGTGTGGGATGTATGTATGTAAGACTCATCTATGTAGACAATATTTTTACCTGTTTCGCGTATTTGCGTATTTTATATTCCATTCGTTTGAGACTTACATCGTGCTTTTACATTAAAACTTTTCGATTATCTTCCATTTTAATGAACCGAAATCCCATATCGTGAAGTATTTTTAACCCCCGACCAAAAAAAGGGGTGTTATAAGTTTGACGTCGATGTCTGTCTGTCTGTCTGTCTGTCTGTGTGTGTGTCTGTCTGTGGCACCGTAGAGCTCAAGCGGATGGGCTGATTTCGATGCGGTTTTTTTATTTGAAAGTTAATATCCATGCGGATGTTCTTAACTATGTTTGGTTAATATCAATATATAATAAATAATGTAAGCCACCACAAAATGGTGAATTACATTATTTTTTTCACTACTACCTCAATATGGGTATCAAACGAAAGGGCTTGACTAGTAGAATACACTGCACTATGACAAATTTCAAATCCAAGATGGCCGCTTCCACAAAATGACGAAATACATTTCTTTTTTCACAACTCCCTTAAATCGGTATCAAATGAAAGGGCTTGACTAGTAGAATGTTGTACAGATAACAAATCTGAGGTAGTCGGGGGTTAGTCAAAATGTTTAATTTTGTTCTTGTTCTCAACGTCTTTTCAGACCCATTGTAATTAATTTATATCATTCAATACGGAATGACATCTACCTAGATAGTTTTAAATAAAATGCTAAGCCCGCTTACAAAAATTTCAATCTTTCAAAAAGAAAAGAAAACTCTCGAAATTGTAGAAGTAATATTTTTGATTTTCCTAGAGGGTTGATAATAAGATAAGTTCGTGTGCCATCCACCAACCCGCACTGAGCCAACGTGGTGTATTTTGGCCTTGATCCCTTATGACAGAATGCTCGAGTCCCATTAGTAAGAAAATGTAGTAGCCTGTTTATTATTTTATGCTCATATATTTTTCATAATTTTCAAACCCGACTGTGTTCCGGTTTGAATGGCAGTGTTTCCAGAGAAATTACCTACTGGGCTTAGAGATATAATATCTTAGATCTCAGGGTGACGAGTGCAGTACTGGGTAATGATTTGGACATTTCATGTTCCAATAGCTGCGTGTTACTGTACTGTTATGTGGCAAGTATGTTGCTTACCATCAGGCACATGTCCTGCTCGTCTCGTCAATCTATGATGTAAAAAACAGTTCTGTTTGATGTAAGTAGTTAGTTAGGTATTTAAAATAGTATAGTTGCAACTGCAATTTAATTAAGACCAACCTTTTTAAAATCTAGTACACTTGTTAGTTATTTAAGGTACCTAAATAATTACTTTATTAATTAGGTACATTGTGTTATTAAATCATCCTCATACACATATTTCTTTCATTACGATTGTTATTCAATTTTCATCCCATTTTCCGTAGGTACTCTGAGTATAAAAACACTACAGTAATAGCTTTTATTTAGATGGGCTTTGTAACCCGGTCAGTATACAGTGTGGACGCGAAAATGGATTTACGAGTAAGTTTGTTTAATTATATTATTCAATAATTTCAAAAAATAATACTTATGTTTTTAATCGACTCCAAAGAGACAAGTTTATCAATCCACTCACATTTTATTTTATGCATGTACCTACATCCAGTACTCCAAAAATAATGATCCGATTTACGTGCTACCTTGCCCTTTCTTTTATCGAACTTCTCGTATCTCAAAAAAGCATCAGCGTTTCATGGTTGATGTTCCAAAAACACGAACGACTTTTGACGAAAAGATTTGACTCCACGTTTGTGACAAGAACGTCTAGGTTGTAAAATGCGTTGCCTGTATAGGTTTTCCCCGATAGTCACAATCTTGGTGTCTTCAAATCGACAGTGAACCGGTTTCTTCTAGGCAAGATCGCATCGTCGCTTAACATCAGGCGAGATGGTGGTCAAGTGCGAACCTATTATAGTTAAAAAAACGTGATTTTTTTTTTATGAAAAATAGCTGCCATTTTCTTCCATAGAAATTTTGTACAGTTTGGCTCCGTAATTTTTGTTTCATTAGCCCAGTTTGGTGCGACATAACCATGTTAACGCGGTACTAGTTTTATCAACAATAGGTATTCTGTTTTATTCAATAAGACTGCGTAAGACCACTATTTAGCATAAAAATAATAGTTTATTTTTCAGAAACATAAATCTTGACTTCAATATAAAATTTTATTTAGACTCTCGACATAAGTAAACATCTCGCCAAATTTCATAAGAAATCATCATCTAGATAAATGAAAGCAATTTTTATTTAGTTTTTTGTTCATATTTTAAGAACTCCCTCACTGATTATACTAATATTTTTCTCTAAACTATATATTATTCTACTAAGCAAACAAAAAAAATCCATCAAAAATCATTCACAATTGACGAAACTACCGTGTAACATCAACATATTAATAAAAACATACTTCAACCGAATTAAAAAACTTCTTTTTTGAAATCGGTTCAAAACGATAATTTGTAGTCGCTATAAAGAACGCATACCTAGTTAAAAAGTACTCAGACGCTAGAAAATCTTATTTGATATCATATTGTCACTTCATCAATTCACTATCAAATGTATTAGTTACTGATTGATACATTTGACCTTGATTGACATTGTAAGACGTCAAATATGTGGATAGGTTCAAATTCTTACTACACTGTACTATGCTCGTCAACCTTTACTGCACTTTGCTGTATGTGCATAGTGACCATTTAGTAAGTCTGGGGGCTGTCATGTTACCATAAAAATGAAACAGATTGAGATCACTGTGATTAAGCCTGCTGCTTGAAATAGACATCTTCAAAAGAGATTTGTCATTTGCATACCCGCACTTGGACAGAGAGGTGAATAACAGTCTTGACTCTTTCCTCGTGGGAAAAGGTCCTGATTCCCAAAAGTGGGAACATAATATGGTAGGCTGTTTGTGCCATGTTTTTTTTAACTACGTTAATTGACAACAGGCTCGTGAACAAAATTTATGGGTCAAATGAAACCACCAGGAGACCAATGTAGGATGATAGAAGGCTCTAAAATAATAAGATTCAGCAAATTGCCGCAATCATTTATAAGCTGTCCAACTGAGTGCAATAGAAGAGAGGTGGTTGCAACCCTCGAGCATTTCGCCTTGTCGCATGATTTTTTACGGTGTTGCGGAATAATGGATTAGTAGAGGTATTGTTGATGTAAAAAACAAACATTAAGGGTGCTACGACGCAATCTTGTGGAATTCCACACTTGATAGATAAAGAACTGGTTTTAGTACTGTTATCCGATTTAACTACATATATACGATCGTTTTACAACATAAGATTTCATTGTTTGTAATGCTGTATCAATAAAACCAATAGGTTCGAATTCTTTCAAGAATACTTTGTGGCTGATAGTATCGAATGCTTTTTTTAAATCTTTAAAAATACCTAGAGATATATTCTAATTATCAATGTTTTGTTTAATTTTAGTGACATGATCAACAGTAGGTTTTAAAGTATTACTTTTCGGTCTAAATCCATAATATGGTTGCTCTGAAATGTAATTGATCGATTCTAAGTAATTTTCTATTTTGGAATGCATAATTTATTATTTTATACCCTTCTATCATCCTTCATAAGTCTCCTTGTGGTTCATATGATCCATATATTTTGTTCCACACTTGATAGATAAAGAACTGGTTTGAGTATTGTTATCCGGTTTAACTACATACGATCAAACAACATAAGATTCAATTGTTTGTAATGCTGTATCAATAAAACCAGTAGGTTCGAATTCTTTTAAGAGTATTTTGTGGCTGATAGTATTAAATGCTTTTTTTAAGTCTATAAAAATACCTAGAGATATATTTTTATTATCAATATTTTGTTTAATTTTAGTGACAACATAAATAGTAGGTGTTACAGTATAACTTTTCGGTCTAAATCCATAATATGGTTGCTCTGAAATGTAATTGATCAATTCTAAGTAACTTTCTATTTTGGAATGTATAATTTATTATTTTATACCCTTCTATCATCTTACTTAAGTCACTTTGTGGTTCATATGACCCATATAGTTTGTTCACAAGCCTGTAGTCTATAAGGTCCACAATACATTAGCTACTGCTAGTATCGACGGTTGACGACTAGACGCTTTTTAAAAGCTAAAAGCGACCAAATAACGATCCCCGCCACACACTTTAAAATAACAAACGCGGCGATTGCGCGATTGAAATCGATACAACGACTAAACGCTCAAACTCGCGATTGCGATCGCCGATGCAAATGGTAGCTGATCTGCTGTGGCCCTAACATATGAACACTCTTCACAGGTCATATGCTGGGTATTTCTGCTGGCTTTGGCTGGAGGATGCTGTGGTGAGTAACTTGTGTCTAAGCCTCTAAGCCCTAACATAGAAAGAGATGTACAAATTTACTCGTAACTAATGTATTTGCGTTTAAACTCATAGATCGGATTGTTAAAGTGAAAACTTCGTTTGGCGCGCCACAGACATATTTTTCGTGGGCTGTAAGAAATATTCGGGTAAACCCGGGACCATGGCCATTAGCCATACGTCAGCATTTCTAGATGGGCATGCTCTTGGCTACGCCCAAATACAAAAATACAAAATACAAAAATCTTTATTGCTGTTTGCAGGTAAGATAAGATGATACAAAACATTTAAATAATTGACCCATACAAACTGGCCTCTTCTTCTAGAGGCATGCAATATGTCTGGCAACGCAGTTTCCATTGGTCTGAATTTATACAATGATAATAATAGTCAGCTGATAGTCTTCTTCTTCTTTTTTCGTTTTTAACTTTTAATCGGTTGTATCATGTATGTCATCTGATTCATCATGTATTAATTTCTGGCTTCTGGCTTCTCCTCCAGTTTCACCCGCGTAGTTTCCAAAGCGAGCTATCAAACTTATTGTTATTAGTTTTCACTTCTATCGGCAGTTCGTATGACTGGCATTTTTTTATTTTCTCGCGACAATACCTACTATGTGCTATTACAGACTGTAATTTTACCGCCTTCCAAAACTTTAGCAGATTTGTTCAGCCGTTTCGACTTTAATACGTTACAAACATCCAATCTTCCGCATTTATAATATTAGTCGAATTTATATCCATGTCCTATCATTTTTCTAGAAATATTGCCCTTCAAATCGGAACGCAGTGCCACAGTACTACTTGGCGATAGAATAACTGTCAAAAGTGTGTGGTACTTCCCCAGGATGACCCTGCGAAAGGCTTACACTAACTTTGATTAATCGATTTAAATACTACAACTATTTTGCAAACAATTATCGAAATTTCAAAATGTGTAACAAAACTGAATAATATTTTGACACCTCGGTGATAGCAACCAAGTACTAGTAAAATTCTGTAGTTTACGGGCGGGCGTGACTCCCGTATTTAAATTTTGTCCGCGGTATGCAAACAGCTCAAGTTATTATAGACTATAATAATCTGTTTCAAATTTCAACACGATCCGTTCAACCATTCCGACATGATTGAGGAACAAACATTCAAACATCAACATTTCACAATTTTTAATATTGGCTTGTTTCTGGAGAAAAGTTTGGCCATTGCGAGCGTCATAGGCATCTTTGCGCCGGGAACGGTTCGGGGTGGGTTATTTGGGGAATAGGTTTTAGGTAAGAATCGATATATTATTTATTTTGACATAGGTACCTAGTCTAATATATAAAATTCTCGTGTCACAGTTTTCGTTGCCATACTCCTCCGAAACGGCTAGACCGATTTTGATGACATTTTTTGTGCTTATCCGGTATCTATGAGAATCGGCCAACATCTATTTTTCATCCCCCTAAATGCTAGGGGTAGTCCACCACTAAATTTTATTTTTAATTTTTTAGACAAAATTTTCAATTTTAATTTTTTTATGATACAACATACAAAAATACATATAATCCTCAATTTCCACTCTTCTACGATCAACTCTTATTTTTTAATAGCTATTTTAGTAATTTAATCATTTTTCCTCTCCGGTCGAAAACTGATCAATCGTCATTTAATTAGTTATCCCCGCCAGTTGTCTACAGGTGTCACTTCTGACCCAGTAAACAGCACGATAATTTGGGGATCAAAAGTAGCCTATAGCATATTTATAGTTTGAATACGGTAATCTCGGGAACTACTGGACCGATTACAAAAATCGTTCACCGTTCTTTCATATGTACGTAATCCTTGAATGCTGTAGGTTATATATATAAACCACGGGCGAAGCCGGGGCGGGCCGCTAGTTATTTATAATAATAATTGTTAAAATTCAATTATTTAAATGTTAACATTTTAAATATTAATTTGATTATGACTCCACTCTTTTGTATTAATTTAGTTTTTTGGTTTTCAGACCAAGGCTTCAGACCTGATTACACGTGGGATGATATGGCCGGGGGTTGGTTGAAATATCACGATAAACCAGCGGACTGGGACACGGCCAGAATGAGCTGCTACAACGAAGGTGCCTTCTACGTTCAACTAACATCTGAATCAAAAGCCTCTATAACAATTATTATTTCACTTACCTACATAACATTTTTTGAAGAGAAATCTTCTTTTGGAACTCCATACAGATTTTTCGTGCGTTGTGAATTAAGCTCAGGGTCACGCTCGGAAACGAAAGAAATGTTCAGGTGAAGACGGGACCGCCGAGTGAGCCAGCGCGAGATTGTCAGTTGCTGCTGTCTGTCTGTTGTCCCTTGTTTTTTTAGGGTTCCGTGCCGAAAAGGTAAAAACGGGGCCCTATTACTGGGACTTCGCTGTTCGTCTGTCCACCTGTCCGGCTGTTTGTCACCAGGCTGTATCTCAAGAACGAAAGCTAGACAGTTGAAAATGTCACAGATGATGTATTTCTATTGCTGCTATAACGACAAATACTATAAATAAAATAAAATAAATACATAAGAGGGCTCCCATACAACAAACTTAATTATCAACCATTAGTACAGTCTCAAGCAAACTAGATGGGGCCAATAGTAAAATTAAAACGTGCTATCGACTTTAAGGTAAAATCGGTAGTTAACCTTGTTGGGCAGATAATATTCAAGGCAAGGAAGCACTTCCTGCCGACAAGTGCCATTTCATGAGATTTCTTGGATCAATTTCAATTGGATCTATGTATACGGAATTCGTAACATCTGTACTACCAGTCAGTTCTCACGTTGTTCTCACTTACGCATCCCACGTCCCACGCCGAAGATTACCGCTACAAAATAAATAATAAAGGGGGCTCGGCCCCATGCAATAACAGAGGTATTTGTCGTTTAGTTGGTAATAGTACGGAACCCTTCGTGCGCGAATCATCCTCATCAACTAAAACCGCATATTACGCCTATGCACACTCCTGGCTTAGTTATGGAATTATAATCTGGGGTAATAGCACTGATGTAAATGAACTATTTATTAATCAAAAAAGAAAGGTATCCGTATATTAATGAACAGCCGTCAACGTGATAGCGGTAGACCCTGTACATTCTCGAGGCCGCAACATTCGTCAAAAAACATCCCAGCATGTTTACATTTAATAAATTAAATTAAATGCTCGCAAAAATTTCCAATTCTAGCTCCTGAACCCAAATTAAAGATAGTCCGAAAAGGTCCTCAATACATAATATTTAAAATGTATGACCATTTACATAAATAACTACATGACGAAACCAATCTTTAACGGTTTAAAACTATTTTAAAAACTACTTTTAATTGAAAAATGCTAGTACCAAATAGATGACTGCTTGAAGGACAAAACGTTACCAAGTCTCGATATTTTAAAATATCTTACTTACAAATAGTTTTAAGATACTATAATAAAAATGTATACTACATTATACTATTCGCATCACCCTATGCACAGGGTCTTATGTGTAATGTTAAGTATTATACTTACCTACTCATTAATCAGCAACTGTATGTTCTAAATAAATAAATGTTTGGAGAGAAAAAAGATGTGATTTCATAGGACACCAGGTAGGAACGAAGTTCCTTCGAAGCGACAATATTTGCAAAATAAATGTTGTGATAAATATTATTATTTGTGATACGATCATCTGCAGAACAAACCAAACTAGCCGTAAGAATTTTCGTTCCAAAAACACCAGGAAAAAAATTAAGTATGTAACTGATAAAAAAAATATTCTAGGTGCGGTTCTGGCGTCGCCATTTACCAGAAAAGTAAGGAAAGCCATTGTGGCTTTCGCGCACTCGGCTAATAAGAAAGCTCTCACCAGTTCTTCAACAGTAGAGATTTCCATTCACACCGGGGTTCATGCAACCTTCTCTAGCGGAGACTATACCACTGTTGAAGGTAATAATTCCTCGTATATTACACACAGTATACACCCTTACACAAACACACACACCCTCACTCACACACACACACACACACACACACACGCACACACACGAGCTACCCAAGTAGCGTATACGTAGAGAAGCTTAGCCTCAGCTCTGCTGTGAGATTTGTCAATCTGAAAACTAAAATGGTGGGTGATTAACAAATTTTTTAGTACCTCTCCTAAAAACTCTAACATTAAGTCACACATACACTCTGCGAAGCATTATAAGTGTATCTAAGGATTATTTTGTGTATATTTTCAGGAGTTCCATTACAACGTTTAGACATCAAATGGGGCATCGGAGAACCAAACAACCTGAATAACGAAGAGAGATGTGTATCAATCGTTCTGGACAAACACCATGGTGCCTTCTTCGACTCGCGCTGCGATCTTCAGCTGCCCTACGTCTGCTACAAAAAAGACCACGACATTGGTTAGTATGATGAGAATGATAAAAATACCTTTTTTTAAATGATGGTAGATTTTTTCTTCAAGAGCATCTTCCTGGTGTCAAGTGATGATGGCGTTCAATATGCAGTGTGTTTGCTAAGGAACCTATTTAATCTCAACTTATTAAGTCTTGTACTTGTATATATCGGGAAAACCCCTCTCAACCAGTATTGTAGAAATTATGTTTAGTGTTTCTGCACAGAAAAACGGTACAGATTTGACTACAACTGGATCCAGAGTATCGGGGGCTGGTTGAAGTACCACATCGTGCCTGTTACCTGGGACGAAGCCAAGTCACGCTGCGAAGCTGAAGGTATGCCCGATCATTTGTAGTCAACATATTATTATAATAAAATTAAATAAGTCAGAATTGTTAAATCAGCACCGAATTCGGGTAGCTTCAAAAACCGATTAAAATGCTGACTTATCGATCAAACTTTTTATAGTTACAGCGATTTTTAGCAGTGATGGCAAACTCACAATAAAATTGTAAAAATTTGACATTGTTCAAAAAATTTTAAAAAAATATATATATTTTAATATTTGACACTTATTTGTACGACACTTATGGTCAATTTAAACTTGAAAAATGTATACTCTTTGTATGCTCTTATTTTCTTCTTTTTTTTCTAAAATTGACGTGTAAATTATACATTTATCAATAAAGAACTTTGACTTTGACTATCTTAGGTCATCTTAGGATATTGATTCGCGAAATTGTATTTCAGAAATAACCATGAACCATTATTGAACGTTTTAAAATACTCAAACGTGTGGAAGAGATGCGTTTAAAATGGATTTAATTTTATATCTCAATCTATTTCATAGTTTCTAGTAGCAAGTTTATAAAATATCAGGATACGGGTTACTGGATCCGACAGTTTCAATTGGCAATACAAAGAATTATTTAATAAAAGTTTGTAAAGATGGGTAATTACGATGAGACCTCAAATATTTACTAATGGTAGGCAAATGGTAGGTAATTAGGTCAGAAAGCAGATCTTTAAATTTAAAATTCTATGGACGCGCCTCCTACAAATGTAAAGGTAACATTATTTAACATTTTTTCCTTCTTATTACCTAAACTTTGCAATCCAATACTTTATGACGATCCAGTAACTCCCCCGTATCATCGTGGGCTCCCACATTGTGTTAAATAATGTTACCTTTAAATTTGTAGGAGGCACGACCATCTTATCATAAAAAAAAAAATCTGCTTTCTGACTTAATTAGCGATGAACTTTTGTTACTTTGGCTTGTGGAGTCTTTCGATATTACGAGTATATTTTTCCTTTACACTTGCATTATTTTCTTTTTATAAAATAACCACGCTCGAGAATGTAGAGATGACTTTTTTAATAAGTTTGTAGCCCTCCCCTTTCTTTGCGTCACTCTGGAATTGTCAAATTAGTGGAATATACACTTCTTTGTATGTAACTAACTCACCCTACCTTAATCTGACGTGCTCGAGAATAACAGCCGATAAGCAAAAAAATATTTTTTGGCCTTATTGATGGAGCTTATATTTGGTTGAGGTACTTGCCGGGTACAAGGCTTTCATCTGTATATTAATCTACCGCGCTGGAGTAAATCCCGAAATTTCATCTTGGGCTCCCGTATTATAAAGAACATTCACAGCTGATCGAATTGAATGAAATGACCGAAAACTGTGATTTTTGTGCTGTTGGGATTTGGTCTGGAATATGATAATCAGTATTAAAATATTATTTTATTCACTTTAAAAAGTTCAGTCCAAACATGAGTGTAGCCATCGAATCTTAAATCAGCTCATTTATTACTTACCTCGCAGGCAAAACAAAGTTCGTCGGGTTAGCTACTAATAGTATAATTTTAGCTTGTATGTATAGTATTGTTTGCTGGGATTAGAAGGAAACCACTGTACAACCTGTCAATTCGTTTATTCTGTTTGACGCGCACCGCTAAGTACACATGCTGAAGTACGGATACTCCGAACTAGTCTGGACACGTCACACAGTTCACTAGCACGGTTCTATAGTTCTTCGGTGTTATGTGTGAAATGTCCGCCAATATTTATTAATCATTTATTTTAGTGATTTATGACTGCCTTAGTTGGTAGTAGCTCTGCCTGCGAAGCCGAGGGTCGTGGGTTCGATCCCCCACCCAGTGCAAATATTTGTGTGATGAATTCAAATGTTTGCACTGTGTCTGGGTGTTTCTATGTATAATAAGTATGTATTTAAAACTATATAAGTATTATATCAGCTATCTGGCTGCCATCACACAAGTTTTGCTTAGTTTGGGGTCAGATAGTGTTGTGTGTGAATTGTCCACCAATATTTATTTACATTATTCTTTTCTAAGGAAAAGTAAGTTCTGTAAGCAGCACTTGAGATCAAACTGCCCGTGGGAATAGATCGGGCCGCTTATACACGATTGTCTTATTTTTTATGAAATACCTAATGGTTTCGAATTAGGATTTGTTTTTTGTCATTGTTCCAAATTTGAATTAAGAGAAAGTATTTTTTTTTTCTTTATCGACTCTTTTTCAAACACGCAGTAGGTATCTACTTGGAGGTTTGCAGGATTTATGAACCTGGTTTTTTTTCTGATTTCTATTAAATAATAGAACAGCACAAATATAATTTCCGCTCAGATTTGAACGCAAAGTTACAGAACAGTTTGAACGGCGCCAAACGAACGCTAGTCCGGTGTACCTCCATCGCGCCATTTGTCATTTACGTTAACTGTCGGAAAACCTCTACACCTCAGATTGAAAACCTCCTATACACGTTATTTAAGAAAATGGCTTGAAGAAAGATACCTACTTCATTCTCGTTACAGTAAATTTTTCCATCGACAGGTGCCGTTCTAGCGTCTCCAACAGATAAGAATCTGGAGTCTGCCATAAAGATGTATGTGAAGACTCAAGACAGCTTCACCAGGCAAGGACTTACCATCTTTACAGGAGCTAAAAAAACACCAACTGGATTCTCATCAACAGAAGGCAAATATGTTTTTTATTTAGTGTTTCCAAATTTTGTATTTTTTTACAATAATATAAAAAAATCAAATCAAAACATACGTCAAACGTCAGCCGTGAACAGCGCTCCCGAACCGCTAGCATGGTCGTGTTCGCAGCTTGGGATCTCGCGTCTCACCCCGCATGCGTCGTACGATGGTCCCATCTAGACGTCTTCATCGAATGACTGTATGGTTTATTAGACTGTGTGAAAACTGCACATTCTATTTCAAATTTCAATGAGAGAAAATTCAAAGACACGAACTCACAAGATGTCACCACATCTTGTGAGTTCGTGTCTCCAGTATTATGCGTTATAGCAGTGTAGCTATATCTGTTACGTATTGTGGACAGACGTGATCCAAAAGGGAAATGGAGAGTCACAGAGGTCAAAAGTGATGTATGAAAGTGAACAATGCGGTCGGTTCAGTCAAACTTAAGTTCCATACTTTAGTACCCGGCGTTCTTTTTCAGTGCTGAACTAGCAGTGGTCACGCGAATGAAATAAAAAAATACTACCAGTAGGACATGCTTTGTTTTTTTTATTCATTTATTATTTTCAAAGTTGTTGAATATTATCTGGAAAGATTTAGTCCATTATTTTAAACATTCTTCATTTTTTAATATAATAATTATGAACAATAAAAATTTGAATCATGCGTCAAACTAAAACCCTGAACGGAGCTACCGACTTCCTAACATAGTCGTGTTCGCAGTTTGGGATCCTGCGTCTCGCCCCGCACGCTCCCTACGACTATTCCATATAGACGTCTTCTTTGAACTTTATGGTTTATTAGACCGTACAAAATCTGTTGAAAATTTCAGGAGTCGCCTTCAATCAAGTCATCAAAAAAGGAGAAGTCAATGACAAAACAGCAGATTGTGTTGCGATGAAGATTGGAAAAGCTGACGTGTATACTCAGGTGTCGTGCGGCCACGTGCTGCCCTACGTATGCTACAAGAAGAAGACAAAGTTGTCTCATTCCACGTGTGGAACCGATCCTGGTAAGTTGTGAAACTCGTAACTATCGCGAGACAAACCTGCGTAGCTTTTAAAACCAGTACATTCGGCCTTAACCAAGGAATATGCCCATTGCCGTTCGGTAGCGCCAATTACCGATTCCAAACTTCACATCTGATTAATTTTGATGTCGGCAACAGCCTACTAAGCTGATAAAAAAAGATATATTGTCAAGTGTCTGGCTTTTGAATTCGGTTTTTGTTATTTCGTAGCAATTTAAACTATTTCATCTGACTTTTTTTATTTCAGAATATTACAGCTCCCAGTTACGGATGAGAAAGTTCTCATCCGTAACTGGAAACTGTTACAAGTTTCACACGAACGGCCTGTCTTGGTCAAAAGCCTTCATGACTTGCAACGCCGAAGGAGGGTACTTAGCCGTCATCAACAACGAAGCTGAAGCGAAAGTCATTAAACAAACAATTTCCAAATACCCGACAAATATCATCAAATCATTTTACATTATAACGATAAATGTTGGATTTCACGATTGGGGTCACTACGCTAAGGATTACATGACGATTCACGGTGAGTTTAGGTTAAATATTTTATATATTTAGTTATGTTATTTACATGTCAAGTTATCACGGACGGACTTCGTGGCTTAGCTGGTAGGAAGTTTGCCTGCAAAGCCAGAGTCATGGGTTCGATTTCCACCCAATGGAAATATTTGTGTGATAAAAATACTCAATCATTTATGTGGGCTTGAACATCTTGATTATCTGTAGACCTACAGTGGTCTATGGATAATTCAGGTGCGCTTAGTGTAAGTAGTAAGGTAGGTTTGTAGTGTAGTTCTCATTGTATTTTAGTTTTGTTAATAAAGGTTCTCCCCGATGTAAAGAAAAGATCATTTATTGGTTCATTATGTTACAGATAGAGATATATAGATGGATTTGGTACAAAATTACGAGTAAGTCGCATTACAACGTACCCAATCGGGTTTAGCAATTTAATTATCGTTGTGAAGCGAAGTGTTAAATTTCCCAGTCGAGCCTTACCTTCGAGGATAAAAACTTAGTACTTAAATTTACATACTCGAAGGCGAGGTTGTCAGCTAAAAACGCGGATTTACTATAATAGGCTTTGGACAGCAGCAGATTTCTCCAAGTACTAATAAATCTACGCTCATCTTAAATTTTCTTACTTTTCATAGGAAGCTTATTCTATATTTATATTATTATAGTAAGCTTCCTATGATTTGTATGGAACTACACCTATGTACTAAAATGACAGATCAATCTGACTCTGGAAAAGGGTTATAAGTTCAAATGCTACATTTGACCCATACAAATATACCCATACGAAATAAGCGCAGCTAAATAAAACTGTGTTAACCTCTTCTTTTTTTAAAATCATTTATAAATAGAGCTACGTACATATTAAGTTTTTATTTCAGAAAATATAGACTATATATCTTAGCAGTACATCCCATCACTATATACATCTTTCACGTTTCGTTGTACGCATAACACTTTATTTTTTTTTTGATTTAAATTTATTTGTGTACTGGAACATTCTAGTCGGATTTCATTTAATTTAATAGCACAATTATTAATTTTTCAATATAATACAAAATTGAAGCACCTGAAATACTAAATCATAATATTGTAAATCGTGGCAACTTTCATGAAACGTTTCGTGTTACGAAATTAATTTAAATAAATAAATAAATATTGGTGGACAAGTCACACACAACACTATCTAACCCCAAACTAAGCAAATCTTGTACTATGGCGGCCAGACAGCTAATATAATACTTATATAATTTTTAAATACATACTTATTATAAATAGAAACACCCAGACACAGTGCAAACATTTAAATTCATCACACAAACATTTGCACTGGGTGGGATCGAACCCACGACCCTCGGCTTCGCAGGCAGAGCTACTACCCACTAAGCCACGAGGTCAGTCGTAGTCGCAGTCAGTATATAATCCTTCCTGTAATAAAATTTGTACGCCAAAACAGTAAAAAATATGAGACACTACATTTGAATAGCATCTTTACATAGTATACATAGTATATTAATGTAGGTATTAGGTAATAATAAACGATTTGATTCAATGATTAACCTCCTGAAATTTTCCTCTTCTCCTTATCCAAGATATGTGTAAAAAACGATAATTGTAATGACAAAGATCACGGACCCCGGAGTCTGTGGAGTGGCTAATTTAAAAAAAAAAACGATTTGATTTGACTAAAACCAATTTTCTGAAATACTTGCAGGGCAATCGCTTGAAGAAAACTACCACACGTGGGAAAAGGGCGAGCCTAACAATAGGACCAGGGTGGAGTCCGGTGACTTCGGCGAGCACTGCGGGGCTGTGAGCATTAACAACGTCAAGCTGTACGACAACCTGTGCAACGTTAACTCTGCGTTTGTCTGTGAGAAGTCTCCTACCAGCCTTGAAGACGTAGGCTACAAATTATAAACTCCATATTTATATTATTAATATTTTATATTAATAATTATGACATTAAAAATATGTTTCAACCACTTTTAATTTCAAATCAAAATGTTGTTTTATTTAAGCAATAATTCGATATTAAGAATAATGTGACAATCTTATCTTGTACCTTTAAACGAGCAATTCATGTATATATATATATAGAATCTGAATCTCGAAACGGCTCGAACGATTTTCATGAAATCATGTATACAGTGGGTTTCGGGGACGATAAATCGATCTAGCTAGGTTTTATTTTTTTAAAACATCGTTTTATGCGCGTTTTTAGACAATGAAAAACTTCTACAATGTCATTAGAATACGATAACTTATTTCGCCACTGTTCTGTAAGTCTAAATGGCTCAGACAGAATATGCTCGCCCTCGGAGTCAACAGGCCCTGCTTCGAATTCTGACTCGGGCCTTTTCTTTTTGTTCTTTTTTTTCTGAGAAAATCTTATAGTTAGAGCCTTTTATAAATATCTTATACTTAGAGCATTTAATTCGTATCTAAGTAGGTCTAAGTAAGTCATCACTACGTAATTCGTACCTGCCTAAATATCATTAAAAAAAACCGAGCAAAGCTCGGTCAACCAGGTAAGTACTAGAGTATTAATAATAAGTATCAGCAGGCAAGAATACTTACTAAGCTTAGCTTAGTTATAGCTTTGTAACTTTTGCGGTAGACCAAAGTTTGTTGAACAAAATCAGAGAGAACAAATGTAAAGCTTTCTTTTAAATAAAAATACAATAATAATGAGGGGTTTCAGTTTATTTTTATTAATATAATAACATTCGAATCCTATTTATTTGAACTATTGCTAAAGTAATTATCATTACAAATACTTAATTAACATAGCTTTGTAAGCCAATACTGTAATGGGGTGTTTTCTGTATTTTCATATGATCGCCGGTGACATCGGTAGATACAGATTATAAACCTTAATACTACAATCCTACATAATATTATCTTATCCATTATAATTTAACTTTTAATAAACGGTTCTTGCCTACTCCTTTTTTATCAATTTTTTTTGGAGAGTAAGCACCGGAACCGCAATGCTGAACACATTGTTCAAAATGTGTAACAACCGTGTTAGCTGACATGAAGCTAATAATGCAGTAATATTTTAAATTCAGACAAAGAAATCCTCATCGTTTAAAAGACTATGTGGATTTTTCTCACACAGAAAAGCAACTGGAACATCGCATTCATAGTCATTTAACTTGACATCAGATCTCTCGACGGTGATACAGTACTCGGGTTTGTGGTTGTAAGCAGCGTTGGTGCCGTTGTTGGGTTCTCCTTGCATCCATTCATTGTAGACTGTGTAAAGAGGTTCTCCTGCAAAACATAGAAGATAAATGTAAATATTGGTGGACATTTTTATCACAATACCAACTAACACCAACTGTGTGAGACCCTGCAGTCCTGCTTTGCCTCAACGAACAGGGACTTTTCCCTATTACACCGACGACATCTGGTAGTTGTCTAGAAGAAATGGCTATTAGTGATAGAGCTGCCATTTATAGCATTATTTATAAGCCTTTTCTGTTTAGTTACTTTTTTTTAACATATATAGTAAACTAATAAAGTATTCTGTCTGACTGATACCAAAGACTGTGCAAAATGTCGTGTTCTGTTTCGAACGTCAACCAGAAGCCAATGGCTTCAGACATAGATGGAAAATGGATAGAAACTGACTTATTGTTTTGAGAAGACTTATTAAGAAGTTTTTTTACTGGTGTTATAACAAATAAGCTGGTGGTCTGACGAGGGACAGTATCGGGACCACTGAAACCATAAATAAATAAACATGACCACCCAACTTTATGTTCTCACTGCTGTTACAGGGTATAGGGTCGTCTCAAACAAGAATAATTTAAAGCTATAATCGGCTACGCTGATCAAGCGGTACCTAACAGAAAAACTAATTTTGAAAAGTGTATGTCTTAAAACATGACGGTTTTCTAAATATATTTTGAGGACACGTCCAGCGTGGCGTTAACTCATTTTTTATGAGAGATAGCACCGAGTCCCAATAGTGAAAGAAGAAATTGATGAATAAATGAATGAGTTGAATAGATATTTTTATTGAAAAAATGTAAACAAAATGACACAAAAAGAAACATGGATCAACATTGGTAAATTTAAAATAATATAAAAGGATAAGGGAGTAAATGTAGATAAGAGTACCAAAATAAATGAGGTCCGATATAAAAAGCAACAAAAGTAATGGTAAAAATTCAGTTACGAACCCGCGTGAGTAGAACAAGAGTAAGGAGATGATAGTGACATCACGAAATACTACGTACCGTGAATCGTTAGGAAATCTCTGCCAAAGTGATTCCAATCATGAATTCCCACAGATATCAAACCGGTTTGATCAGCCACGATTACTGAATGAGGATATTTATCAATTATTTTTTTGACAACATCTGCTTCTGTTTTGGTATTGATTATAGCCAAATACCCTCCTTCAGCTGCGCAGGTCATGTAAGCTTTAGACCATGTTTGGCCAATCTTATGGAATTTGTAACAGCTGCCAGTTTTTTTCATGACATATTCTGAAAATTTTTAATAATTTTATTATTTTTCTTATCAATACATTGTAATTATCAATATAATTTTCAAACATTTGTAAAATATAGCTTTGGTTTTTTGTTATATTCAACGGCATGCTAACGACGTAGTTCCAATCAAATAGAGATAAAGAAACCTTTTTAGGTTTTTTCTTATTGAATTGCGTTGAAAAGACTTTGGGACTAAGAAATTTTGACGTTTTGTATCGCTACTCACCAGCCAGGTTTACACCGTCGTGTTGGGTTAATATAAGAGAAGTATATAACTTAGGCTGGTCCTTATATTCCGACTGTTGAATTATTCCCGGGGCACCTTGTCATTTGATTATCTACACCTAAATATGGAATAGGTTTTTCCCCTTTCTTTTTGTTAAGTTTTATAGTATTGTACTTGCCTATTTGTAGCAACTGGTAAACTTTCTACAAAAAAAGTTGAAGAAGAGCTAAAATCTTCTTTTCACGAATGTTTTATTTTAGTGTTACGTTAAGTTTTACTAGCACAGACCTTAATTCGACAAAATCAAAGCCAATGTTTAAAGGGCTCATTGGATAAAGAGATTGACAGGAGAACGCCCTGATAATCGCAGCTTTAACAGAAAAGTGTTCTTTTCTTTCATAGTCGTTGTTATGTCTTTTGGTTTCATCTGTCACCATAAGCAACTTGATGTAATTCCAAATGCATCACAAAATTGTACGGAAAACAGCAATCTCAGAAACCAGCTCAAAAAATTGGAACGTGGTGTGAGTAAGTTCTTCAGCTGGCTACGAAACTATAAATTTAAAGAATTTGAGCGATGAGGTAAAATGTTTGTGTTTTAATACTACTGCTGGGAATACCGACTTACGAGGTGAAGTTAGCGTACTTTTTCAGCAAAAAAAAAAAAAAATGAAAACTTGCTTTGGTTTAATTTTTTCACCACACAATGGAAATTCTGAGATGATGGATCAATTGGTTGCCCATCTAGTGGTCCTGATATACAATTATTTAAAATATTTCATAACAACTGGAACGCTATTAATCAAAGCGAGTATAAAACAACAATAGATATGAGTAAGACAAATGTTCTTGCAGAAATCGCCGCAGACTGCACTTCTTTTATCGAAAACAACCACAAGTATATAATTATTATATAGATGAAGTATATCAACTTCGACTGCAAAGAATTCTTTCTGAGGAGGTGTTTCTGAAGAGGTATTTTATTTAGGAGACCTGCTGGTCAATATCGATTTCGATGGATGATTAGAGCCTTGACCTATTTGAAAATTTATTAATTTAAAGATTAGCTTAATCTAACGAAAATATTGTGAAAGAATATAGGGACATTTTTACTGTTTGAATGTATGTTAACTATTGGTTTCAATGCTCGAGATGGTCAGCAACAAGATATAACTTACAATTATTGAACGTTTTGAATTGATTACGACGCGTTTTTGGGCGCAGAACGCACGCTCCCAATCAGCATGCGCGCGTATGGCTCGGCGCCGTACTGTAACCGAGAATGCACTGTGGCGAAGTAACATGCACGTGACACTTCCGCAGATACCACTCGGGATACTCGTCTTAGCGCAAAGCACGCACTCCTAACTTTAGCACACATCTTGTCGACGTGGTGTTCCCACGTTATGCTGCCATCTTGAACCCCTCAAATCAACACTAAACCATGAGTTTAAGCCGATAATTACAATGTTTAATTTATCTTCTAATTCCTCTATGGAATACAACAGCCACATCATCTGCGTAAATGAATATGTCTGCACCCTTTACGGCTTCGGGAAGATCGTTTAAGATGAGAGATAACATGATATTTGAAACTGACGAACCCTGCGCCACTTTCATAGACGAAGACAGCGGGTCTGATTTATTATCGCCATCACCAGCATCCACTACTTGAGAGCGCCCTCATAGCATGTCAGTTAACACCGCATATGATTTCTCAGCAATGCCATAGTGTTCCAGTTTTAAAGCTAAGGTCTCATGGTCTGTGACATCGAAGGCCTTCGATAAATCACAACACAAGACAGCTACTTGCTGTTTACGTTCACGGGCTGCCAACACACTATGAACATGTTAAAGAAGTCGTAGACCTCCCTTCACGGTATGCGTATTGTTGTTCACATAGTGCCTCGGTTTCCGATAGGTAGGCCACTAATCGTGAACTCAAGCCATTTTCGAACACCTTGGCTATTGCTTGTATAATTGATACTGGTCTTTATCCATCAATATTGCCCCTTTTGCCTTTGCCTTTAAATATCAGGGACTCTTTCGATATTTTAGCGGCGACGGGTACGAGCCTTCCCTAAGACACTTATTAAACTTAAAATCGCTTGTTTATTTAGCTCCATCGATCGACACATAATACTAAATATGTAACTACCGTTGCGCTACATCAAAGTATGTGGTACCTATTTGTCGGAAGACTAGTTCTGCTTACCTTTTTTGGACACGAATTATCGGTTCAATCGAAGAAAAACATAGTAATAACACAAAAAATGTAAAGTACCTAAGATTACTAAATATAATAATCCCTGATTTTACGCATAACCATGAAATAATTTGGAAAATTTAATACCATAAATAAATTACAACCAGAAAAAAACAAAAAGAAAAATCGCTTTTGTTGCTTAAACAGCGTAGGACAAAGTATTCTAGTAAGAAGTCAAGTCCCTGTATGTTAAAAATAAATGATTTTAATATTTTACAAAATATTATAAAACTATTAATTGTCCTTAGTGTGCTAATTTAGATATTGTGCTAAATTAATACAATAACGACAATAATTTTGTAACATTTCGCCCACGCTTGAATAACAAGAACAATTTTAAAAATTTTGATTAACCCCCGACTACCTCGGATTTGTAATTTGTACAACGTTTTACTAGTCAAGCCCCTTATTTGATACCCATATTGAGGGAGTTGTCAAAAAATTAATGTATTTCGCCATTTTGTGGTAGCGGCCATCTTGGATTTGAAATTTGCCATAGTGCATAGTATTCTTCTAGTCAAGCCCTTTCATTTGATACCCATATTGAGGTAGTAGTGAAAAAAATAATAATTTTCGCCATTTTGTGGTGTTTTTTTTATAATGTATAGTATTTTACTAGTCAAGATCTTTTATTTGATACCCATATTGACGTAGGTTGTCAAGAAAATTTTTGTTCTCCATTTTTTGGAGGCGGCCATCTTGAATCGATATTTATCAAACATAACTAAGAACCTTTGCACAAAAATCAACTTTCAAATAAAAAACCCGCATCGAAATCGGCCCATCCGTTTGAGCTCTACGGTGCCACAGATAAACACACACACAGACAGGCAGACATCGACGTCAAACTTGTAACACCCCTTTTTTTGGGGTTGAAAAGGTTTTTTTTTAATTTAAACCTCGGTAGCTACCCCTAAAAGACTTATGAAAATCCGAAAAAATACTGAAACGGTTGCTTTTGGTATATTTTCAAAATACGTGGTGCCCCGCTAAATTAAAGATTTTTTTCTTAGGAATAAGGACCACCCTAATGTGACTAGTTTTCAGCTTGCCTCGAACCTACCTGCCGCAAATTTGCTAGCAGCTCTTAGAATATTAACATAAATGTGGCCTCGTGGCTTAGTGAGTAGTAACTCTGCCTGCGAAGCCGAGGGTCGTGGGTTCGATTCCCACCCAGTGCAAATATTTGTGTGATGAATTTAAATATTTTCACTGTGTCTGGGTGTTTCTATGTATAATAAGTATGTACAACTTTACAACTTTATAAGTACTACATATATCAGCTATCTGGCCGCCATATTACAAGCTTTGCTTAGTTTGGGGTCAGATGGTGTTGTGTGTGAATTGTCCACCAATATTTATTAAATACAGAGGACGCAAATCATCACCCATATTAGTAAAAGCATTTAAAGAAGTTTTCACTTAAAAAAAAATCAACTATTTTTAGCCGACGTTTAAAACGAAAAACAATGTGTTGGGTAATGATGATACTTTTCCAGCCCGACTTTGTAAAGGATTTTATTACTACAAAAAACTAAATAAAGCAGGACGCAATAATACCTGGATCAGTGGTGCCACACTCAGTCACTGTTAGAGAGTCGTTCGCTTTGTAACAAACGTATGGGTGCACTTTTTCGCAGTCTTGATACGTCAACGCGATGTTCTCATCGATGGTCATGGCTATGCAGCTACCACTGTTATGTTCGTTTGTTTTCCAAGTAATCACTGATTCGTCAATGATCTCTCCTACAAATAAAAATAGTTATAGCATACAGTAGCAACCCATAGAATTCCTACTAATGTCTTCGCTGTTAGGGCACGGATCTCGCCCTGATCAAGGGAAGCTTAGATCATAAGCCACCATTATAGCCAAGTCACAGTTTGACAAATTCTTAAATCTTGTGATCCACTTATCTTAAAGGATTAAATCATCTCTGAAGAGCGAGAGTCCTCACGATGTACTTCCTTCACCTTTGTTAAGTTAGGACCAATACGTAAGTGACTCCGAAAAGGCAGTAGTGCTCGTTGGATTTGAATAAGAGGCTCCTGATTGCAAGTTACTGTTCTCTGGACTAGACCAGTCGTAACTACCAGATCAGGATCTAATCTTACAAAGAAAGCTACCGAGTACTAGCATTGGGATAATTTAGTGCGTTCTTTATACTACAGATGTTTTATCTCTGATTAATAAGCTTACCATCAAGTGAGCGGTGAGCGGAGTTATAATACGTATTCGACAGTCCAGTTAACAAAGTCGCATCTTGATCCCAAAAAACATCAAAATTTTGCGAAAATGACGTGATAGCAGCATTTATCTTTTTGTTGACCGGCGACGCCAAAATCGCTCCTGTGAACAATTACTTAATTTGAAAAAAAGATTGGCAGTCTGTCGACATAAGTGATTTTTTGGAAAGAGCACTAATGTTGCACAATACGTCACCTGTATAGCTAAAGATGCTATTCGCGTGTGGATAAGATTTTCCTTTACAAAAATAGACTGCAGGCCCGTGAACAAAATGTATGAGTCAAATGAACCACCAGGGGACCGATGTAGGATGATAGAAGGGTATACAGTTAAAAGATTCAGCACTACGCCGTCACTTGTAAGCTGTCCAACTGAGTGCAGTTGAAGAGAGGGGGTTGCAACCCTCGATCATTTCAACTTGTCGGATGATTTTTGTACGGCATTGCGAAATAATGGATTTGAAGAGGTATTGAAACTGTATGGAACCAATGCCGTACATAATCAAATTAACAATTAAAATTTACTGTGTAAATTGTCGGAAAATCATGAATTTTCTCACAAACTAATAATTACATTTTTTTATTGTTTCAATACCTCTTCTAATCTATTATTCGGCAACGCCGAACAAAAATAATGCGACAAAGAGAAATTATTGAGGGTTAGAACTCCCGTCTTCAATTGCAGTCAGTTGGACAGCTTACAATTACGGCATAATGCTGAATCTTATTAGATACCCTTCTATCATCCTACATAGGTCTTCTGGTGGTTCATTTGACCCATTAATTTTGTTCACGGGCCTGTAGTCTAAAAGTGATCTGCGCGGCTAATAATGTTCCTACTTCAACAAAAACTCTCGTTTCGCGAACATTACGTTCAAATTCTTAGGAAATAGATAAACCGACTTTGAGAAAATGTCCCTAAATGAGAAAATGAGAAAAAAACCCATGAACATGGTGTATAAAATGGCATATCGGGAACTCGCTCCACCAGTAATTAATTTGTTTTGTTGTCAAATAGGCACACATGTAAGATTATAAAGTCACACTGTTTATATTCTACAATAAACTAACCTAACCCTGACACAGATCTAATGACGTTATATTACCTACAAACTAATCTATCCTACCGTGGGATTATAATATTTTTTTTTTAAATAATGATAGACGAGACGAGCAGGACGTGTGCCTGATGGTAAGCAAATGCCAGCCACATAACAGCACAGTGACACGCATCTATTAGAATATGAAGAGTCTAAATCATTACCTAACACTGCACTGCGCTCGTCACCCAGAGATCTAAGATTTTATATCTCTAAGCCCTGTAATTTCCCTGGAAATATTGCCCTTCAAACTGAAACACAGTAATTTTTGCACATTATTGCAAAGGTAGAATAACTGGCAAAGGTGTGGTACTTCCCCAGGCGAACTCTGCCAAGACCCACTACAAAAAAATCTCACGCGTTATTTTATAGACAAGCGATGATTACAATTTTACAGTGACATTATATTTTGAGTAAACTCACCTTCGGCAGCGCAACGAGCTATGGCTTTATTCCATGTTGTCGGTATGACGTGGTACTTGAACCAGCCCTCGGCTTCCTCACTCCACTCGTAGTCAAATCTGAATCTAGTCTCTGCAATAAAAAAAAACTTTTAATTATTTTCTGACAATAACCCACTTCATGTTTCCTAATTGTTTTTTTTTAAATGACAATTTACAAAACTGAAATACCTACTCGTACACTGAGACACACACGCTACACACCTAACTACTTACACTAAGCACACCTGAATCCATAGACCAACGAAGGTCTACAGATAATCAAGATTTTCAAACCCACTACCAGTCAGATGCTTGCCCAGCATGCTGGGGGTATTGCCATGCTGAATGCTTGTACATTGAGACAAATGAAAGCTAGCTTTTTGGTCACGCGCCCCGTCGACGAAGCGCTCGGAAAGGCGTTTGAAGATGAGATGAGCTCCTGGCTCCCACGGGCCCAATGTCTCAACCCCAAAGAGCTCAAATATGTAACCAGTTCTGAGGGTTGCTTATTTCCGCCGTTAGAGATGCTCAGCTGAATTATCCGCTATAGCAGTCCTACTATTTGTCTCTGGAAGATGTGATGATGCATGAGTATCAATGCAAGTTGCTTTCTACACCAGCGACTGACCCAACTGCCAAGGTACAACACTCACGCCATCAGGTCTATTGCCATCATCACGTGCAGGATTACTCGGTTTAAGTAAAACTGAGTTGCTAGTTACGTTGAAAAAGCTCTATTACGTATAAGTTACGGCGGTTCCAGTCGGGAGAATGGCAAATGCCGATCCGGAGCCCTTATTTCTAATCCCACATGCACCACTGTCTTTTCGAAGTAATGTAATTAAATGTCATCTTAAACACTTCTACATCTTATAGACTTCGCTGGCTCGGCCACGTAGAGAGAAATCTTATGGACTTCGCCGGCTCGGCCACGCAGAGAGAATAGGAGAGGATCAAGCTGCTAAGCGCGCCTATTTAGGTGTCTCAAATGGTCGCCGACCGCTGGGACGTCCCAGATTCCGATGGAAAGACCAAGTGGAACGAGACATACGTGAGCTTCAAGCCTCTGTATCATGACAGGAAAAGGCTCAAGACAGGTATGAGTGGCGTCTTTTGGTGTCAGCGGCCAGGACCCGCTTTGGGTCGTTGAGCCAAGTTAGTTATCTTAAATACGGTGAAGCAAAATATCGTGACAAAACCGGCATGAACCTAGAATCTTTCAAAAGCCTGTCCTCATCCACCAACCTGCACAGAAGCAGCGTGATTATAATCTTGACGACGAGACAAGGCCCCAAGTCTCAGCAGTGGGAAGATTTAGTGGTCTGCTTATGATAAAGTCTCTGACTAATATGCTCTAAAGTCTGATACTATATTATCTTACCAGTGTTCTTCTTGTAGCAGAGGTAGGGTAGCTGTCTGTCACAGCGAGTGTCAGCCATCAGACCGTACTGCCGCACCGTCATGGCGAGACATCTCTCTGCATCGTCGACGTTGTTTGGCTCTCCAGGTCCCCACATGATGGCCAACCGAAGCAACGGCACCCCTGTAAATAATATAAAAATAAAACCTGCTTAGTCAAGAGTGCTGTCGTTAGGCTTGTCCAATTTCCGCAGCATTATGTCGGAGTGCGCATCTGAGTTGTACGACCTTATCCACATCTTTTTCAAGGGCGGGTGGGCCGTAATTTTGATTTTTTTAAACAATTTTGAGACAAGATGAAGGCAGCGTTTAATTCCTACTTTGACAGAAATACCTGGCCTTAATCGACTTCAAAACAGGAGGATTTTTTATTATGTATGTTTTTATGTCCACGTTTGACCACCAACACGCTTGATGGTAAGCGACAGTGTGGTCGAAAATGACGCAGGAGGTTTTTTAATTCGTTCAGATTATTTTCTGTATGTGTATTCGCGGATAACTTCTTCGTTTATGAACTGATGTTGATGGTTCTCTTTTTTGATGGAAAGAATATATTTTAAGGTGCTTAAGTATCTTGTATGCATACCTACTTTATATGTATAGCCTATTTTACCCCATTTGTACTATGTATCGTTTGGTATTAGATGTATTAGCTAGTTAACCTTCAATAGACGAATAGTCTCCATCGGAGAAGGTAGCGTGCACTCCAGTGAAGATGGTGACTCCATCGTCGCCACCGGTGAGGCTCTGGTTCATCAGGAACCTCGCGATGGATGCATCTAGCTCGTCCGTGAGAGGGGAGGCGAGAGTCGCACCTGAATAAGAAAAGATCCTATTAATTTTATAAATGTCAAAGTTTCGATGTCTGTTGCGCAATTTTCAATAAATATGAATACGATACTATGATCAACATAAAAAAGTTTTATTAACAAAAAGGCGTGGGGTCTTTGATGTAAATTGTAATAAATATATTATGTATTTTATTAATAGATATTGGTAAAAATATAAGCTTGGGGGCTCCGGCGATAGAATAAGACCCCTTCCTCTCCTCCCGTGGATGTCGTAAAAGGCGACTAAGGGATAAACCAGGTGATGGGCAGCAGCATCTACCTGACGTTCCTACATCAATAATACTGCGATCACCCAGAAGCTTGCCAAGCAGGGTGATTATTGGCAAATCCCCCCCTATGACAAATACACCCAACAGACGGCCCCCAGTCCCCGGCGGCTTCGCTATCCCTGGCAAAGGTAGCTGCCATGGTAACGGCGGAGCAGGGGGTGCTAAGAATCTCCGGCAGCGATTTGGCTAGTGTAGGACGGCCCCGGACACGATGGACCGATGATATTGTCTCGGTCGGAGGCGGCACAAGATCGGTCATTGTGGAAATCATTGGGGGAGGCCTAGGTCCAGCAGTGGACGTCTGCAGGCTGCAGATGATTGGTAAAAATAGTCATTTTGAATATATCTCAAAAGTCACCGCATTTTTTAGTATTTAGTATATATAGTATATTTTTTAGTATACATAAAAGATTATTTTTTTGTTGATCACACTATCTTATTCATTTCATATTTGTTACATACTATTATAATTTATATTTTTATACAGTTTATTTCGTACTTTTTAGTTTTATTTGTAAAAGCGTGTTTCATTAAACCCCGTGGACAGCATTGGCCCAAGCTGATGATACTGTCAAATCAACTAATTAATACAATTTAGTATGAAACACAATGAGTGTTTCATACTAAATGTCACTACATAATATAAATAATTGGCAAAAAAATTACACAAATACAACACACATGTCGTATAAAAGTTTTGGTTTTAGGGTCGTACCTTCACCCTGGCAGCTCAACCTGGCTTCCTCCCAAGCAGCAGGAGTGGCGTGAAACTTGAACCAGCCTCTAGCTTGCTCGTCATATTTGTAATCAGGTCTGAACTCCACTGGAAATATGAGTTAACATTCAATCACAATCAGTTTATAAAAAATGTGTTTTGATTTTTACAAATATTTGGGTTAAACTTACCACAACATACTCCTGATAAGACCACAAGGACCCACCACTGTAACGGAAATTAAAACTGTCCGTTATTACAATAAAAGTAATTTATTCACAAAACTGAATAGTAGACACGGTGGTTGTTTTTTATTTATTTTTTTTAAATAAGAGTGACGAGATGAGCAGGACATAGACCTGATGGTAAGCAACATGCCTGCCACATAACAGCGCTGTGACACGCAGCTATTGGAACATATAGAGTCCAAATCATTAGCTGACACTGCACTGCGCTCGTCACCCAGAGATCTAAGATGTTAAATTTCTAAGCCCTGTAGTTTCACTGGAAACATTGCTCTTTAAACCGGAACACAATAATGTTTGTACATTACTGCTTGCAGCTATTGGAACATATAGAGTCCAAATCATTACCTGACACTGCACTGCGCTCGTCACCCAGAGATCTAAGATGTTAAATTTCTAAGCCCTGTAGTTTCACTGGAAACATTGCTCTTTAAACCGGAACACAATAATGTTTGTACATTACTGCTTGTAGTACTCGTAGTAGGACTCTTCACAGAGTCCACCTTGGGATGTACCACAACTTTGCCAGTTATTATTCTACTACCAAGTATATACTACTACTATATATACTACTACCATGTATTCCGGTTTGAAGGGAAATATTTTCAGTGAAATTACAGGGCATAGAAACGATACATCTCATATCTCTGGGTGAGCGCTGTGCCGTGCTAGGTAATGACTTGGACTTTTCATGTTCTAGTAGCTGCGTGTCGCTGTGCTGTTTTGTATACATAGGTAGGCATGTTGCTTGCCATACAGCCATATAGCACAGCACACCTTACAGCACAGCGAATGTATAAAAAACACCCAAAATACATAGATTAATAAGAAACAAAGATTCAAAACAATTCGTTGATGAAATGAAATATTTTTGGCAACGCTAGTTTTGTCTACCCGACGCTTGAAATACTATTTTGCTAGCTTACTAACACTAGTTTGATATCCTAGCTTGAAAAACTAGCCTCGTGTAGCTCGGGCATTATACCAAGTTAATAAAAACGTGTTAAAAGTACGTACCACTGAATCCATAGTACCGACAAAAGTTACGAAGAATGAGACCGGGAGCTAATTGATAACTTTATTTATACTCATTGAGTGTAGGTTTCGGGAAATACGATATACGCAATCAACTAATCTTAGTCATACCTATTATTGTTTTGAAATATATTTTGAAACTAGCAATCCGCTACGGCTTCACCCGTTATACCACGGTCATAGCTCAAAGAGTAAGCAAGCTGAAGTGGCAATGGGCAGGCCACATCGCTCGCAGAACTGACAACCGATGGGGAAGAAAGGTTCTCGAGTGGCGACCACGAACCGGAAGACGCGGTTTTGGACGCCCTCCCACTAGATGACCTCACAAAGGTCACTGGAAACCGCTGGTTGCAGGTTACGCAGAACTGTTCGTTGTGAAAATCTAGGGTCGAGAGGTCTAAGTTCAGCAATGGACGTCTTGCGGCTGATGATGATGATGATGACTACTTTTCGAGGTGTATCTGTGCCGGTTACTGACTACCTTGAGCTTTATGGTGTGTCTATGACATCTACACTCAATTTTGACTCGTATATTTAGCCCAAAGTTTTGTTAATAAAGGCTCTGCCCAGATAAAAAAAAGTTAAAAAAAAAAAAAGTGAAATAAATTTAGCTGACGAAAAATTGGGTGTTCTCTCAAAGGTTCCTTCCTGCTAGAAAAGTTCCTAGAAGTTCCTTAAAGTGTGAACAGTTATTAACGCTATATCAAGCACAGATTCTCTCTTGTATGGAGTTCTGTTCGCACCTTTGGGTCGGAACGGCTAAGTATCAGCTAGAGCTTCTGAAATTTAATACCACCTTGCCCTTTTTACTATCGGACTGCTCGTAGCACGCAAAAGCGACATCGTTTCATGGTTGATATTCCAAAGACTCGAACGAGAAGGTTTTGACTCATTTTTTTTATAATAACGTCTAAGCTGTGGAACGCGCTGCCTCGGTGGGTTTTTCTCGATGGTTACAATATTGGTGCTACGAGTCGAAAGTAAGTGGATTTATTCTAGGTAAGCACGCTCTACCGTATACAACATCGTTGTTTAACATCAAGCGAGATGGTGGTCAAGTGCAAATCTATAATAATTAAAAAAAATAGTTATCTGTAAAGTCGGTTGGTTTACGGACGATATTTTAACGTGACAACATCATAACAAAACATTGACGGATGCGGCGCAAGCGTACAATAAGCGTAACGGGACATAACGGGACACTATTTCGTGCATGCAGCCGGCGTTCATCGATTTATTAGACGTTGTCACGTCAAAAAGTGCGTGTGTACTTCCGTTCGAATGCGAGAAGTTTATATTTCTCATCTTTATTTCTCGTGTAAAAGTAACAATAATATATTATCAACGCAAAAAGTGTTAATTTGAAGTTAGTTTCAAATAAACGTTGTAGAGTGTTTATTAATTTCAGAGTGTCGGTGTTTTGTGACGATGTGTGAATCGAGAGTGAATCGGTTTCTTCTAGGTAAGCACGCTCCATCGTAAATCGCATCATCGCTTAACATCAGGCGAGATGGTCAAGTGCGATCCTATTATAGTTAAAAAAAATGTGCGCGCATCGTAAGAATGTAGGTAGTCTTACCAATTTCCCGTTACACGCCATAGAAGTGTTACTTCAAAAAACCGAACAATAGAGTTATTATCGATAAGCTCAAAGGCTAACATGGTGCAATATTGCGGTAAATTAATGAGGAAAAACACATCATATTCCAAGTACTTCCTTGATTCAAAAACGCAATAAAATTTTGAGCCAAAACTGTCGTCATAGAATCTATCATACAATTTTTAGATATGATTTATTATATATATATAACTAGCTGTACCCAGCCCCGCTTCGCTGTGGCACATTGTGATACAAAAATTAGATAAAAACAATTATTGATGCGGATTATATATCACTGTAAATTTTTAGCTCGATCGGTGCAGAACTTTTTGAGTTTTTGAACCGTACACAAACCAACATAACATTTTTATAAATAGAGATATAAATAAATAACCTCTCACCTCTCACAAATATCACCTCGTGATAACGCGTTTCTAACCTTGTAACATTAAATGAATAACATATCATACATGAGTCACCCTATGTGTGATAATAGTTAAAAAATAATGACTTTTCAGTTATCAGTTCAGTCAGTTCGCTTGTGGCCGTTTTTTATTCAAAAGAAAGATGCGGAAAATTTGTATTAGTATTTACCTGGGTGATCGAATTTTGCTCAGTTTAAATACGGATAATATGACATTTTCCAAAAATTTCCACGTTTTCGAGAAAGCGAAAATTGGATGTGCTCTAAGACGTCGAATGTAAATTCGAAATCTATGTATGTGCTAGACTAAACTCAATAACGCAAGACGCAAAACAACGGGATGTTATAAGATTGACGTGATTGCGTGTATGTGTGTGTGTGTGTGTGTGTGTGTGTGTGTGTGTCTGCTGTCTGTGGTCTCGTAGCTGCCGAACAGCTGAATCTATTTTTACGTTTTTTTTTGTATGAAAGGTTGTTCAGTTGAATGTGTTGTTTGCACTTTTTGGTGAAAATCTATCACAAATGATCGCCGCCAGAGCGAGAGAGACAGACATAAAAAGTGAAAGGCACGCGTCCCTTCCGTAAAATTATTTTACCACTCAAAGTCGTTGTCACGTAAAACTTTCGCCCGTATACCGACTTTACAGGCAACCAATTTTTTTTACAATTTCCTTAATATGGGTATCTAATAAGACCCTTGCCTAGTGTAGAATAAATACACTATGATAGTTTTCAAATCTAAGATGGCCGCTACCACAAAATGAAGAATTACATCTTTTTCCACAACTCCCTTTGAACTTAAAACTTGAACTCCAATTTTTTACCCTCTTCAAAAAAGCAAAAGCTGTGTGCTGTGTTTTTGTGTGTTACGCGATAACGCTGCCGATTGTGAATTAATTTTAATGGTTATTTATTTGTTTCATGGATCATAGTTCAGAGGCAGTCCTATATAAATATTATCGATATCGATGGGGCGGCTCATAAAATATGAACTACAAATTTAAATTTGCTTTCATCTATTTAGACGATATACCAGATTCTTATGAAATTTGTTCTAGTGTCTTAATTTAATTTAAAATAGAAATTGGTTTTCTTTTTTTTTTTTTTTTTTACCTTTTATAGGCTCACACTTGACCGCCATCTCGCCTGATGTTAAGCGACGATGCGGTCTACGATGGAGCGTGTTTACCTAGAAGAAACCGATTCACTCTCGATTTGAAGACACAAAGATTGTAACCATCGGGGGAAAACCCACTCAGGCAACGTATTCCACAGCCTAGACGTTCTTATCACAAACGTAGAGTCAAATCTCTTCGTTCGTGTCTTTGGAACATCAACCATGAAACGATGTCGCTTTTTCGAGCTACGAGCATTCCGATAGAAAAAAGGGCAAGGTGGTATTAGATCATGCAGATCAGCTGCACACTCTCCGAAGTGTATCCGATAAAAAACCGATAGGCTAGCAATTTTACGGCGATGCTCAAGACTTTGAAGTCTTTTTCGCACAAGAGTATCATTGCCTATGAGCCTTTTGGCACGTCTCTCGATCGATTCCAGGGCCTCCAGCTGATACTTGGCCGATCCATCCCAAAGATGCGAACAGTACTCCATACAGGAGCGAATCTGTGCTTGATATAATGTGAGCAACTGTTCAGACTTGAAGTACCTTCGCACCTTTGAAAGGACACCCAGTTTTTTGGCAGCTAATTTAGCCTTGGACTCGATATACGAGCCAAAGTTGAGCGTAGATGTCAAAGTAACGCCCAAAAGCTCAAGACGGTCAGAAACCGGCACGGACACACCTCGAAAAGTAGGAGTCAGTTGAAATGGACTCCGTTTTGCGGAGAAAAGACACGCCTGCGTCTTACTCTCGTTGAACTTGACCAGATTGGCATCGCCCCATTTAGACACCGCCTCAAGGGTCAAGGTCAAACGCTCGATCAAACTCTCTCTCAATACCTGAGTTTGCTGCCCACTGGCTCTCGCGCTAGATATGTAACTCTCTACGACGGTGCTATCATCTGCGTACCCAAAAATACCGGGCTTTAACAGATCATTGATATGTATTTTTCGTTTTTTATTTTCGGAGGAAGTACCTTACTGAATGTTATTCTTGTTTACTCTCTACTGTCGACCCTAACTACTTAATTCAGTTGGTCTAATTGGAATTACTTTTTAAAATTCAATTATAAATTACAAAAATGTTTTGCATTCAGTATTGGTTACGTACGCATATACACACAACATGTTCGTTACCTTTAACCTTTCACCCGCCTATCAATTCGAAACCGAGTTAGCAGGAAGTTGATATTAACTTATCTAATTATTCTCGTGTATTTTTTTAGATAGAATGACGGTTATCGCGTAATAAGCAAAGAGTTTACATATACTACGTATAGAGTTGGCACAAACGCTTTACACGGGAATCATGGGCATATTTCTTGCCTTGTCGCTCTTGTGGAAGTGTCTTGTTTGTTCAATTCAATTTATTTATTTTAAAGAATAATGTCAAATAAATAAACTATTTTCGTACAAAAAATTAAACCGACTTCAAAACCACAAATAGGCACTCAAAAGCAAAAAATAAACTAAAATCATTATTATAAGCGCTACTCACTCATCTATTTGAAGTCGGTGCCAGCCAAATCTAACAGGTATAGGATAGATACTACTTACCTGTGCCTACATAGCATCAATCTACAAACTTTTTGACCTGACTGGCACCGACTTCAAATAGATGAGTGAGTAGCGCTTATAATAATGATTTTAGTTTATTTTTCGCTTTTGAGTGCCTATTTGTGGTTTTGAAGTCGGTTAAATTTTTTGTACGAAAATAGTTTATTTTACTCTTTTTAGTGTACAAGAACAATATTAAAAATTTTGATTAACCCCCGACTACCTTGGATTTGTTATCTGTACAACATTCTACTAGTCAAGCCCTTTCATTTGATACCCAGATAAAGGGAGTTGTGAAAAAGATATGTATTTCGGCATTTTGTAGAAGCGGCCATCTTGAATTTTTTCATAGTGCAAAGTGTTCTACTAGTCAAGCTCTTTCGTTTGATACCCAAATTGAGGTAGTAATTAAAAATATAATATGACGACGCAGGATGGCCCAGTATTGTTTTAGACACCATGACGTCGGCTGTGCCAATGTCCTTATTATTGAAGTATTCCATTTCAGGGATAATTAAAACACTTTACAATCTTACAACTTTACTTCAATCAAAATTCACATATAATCAACATAGATTACAAGAATTTACAATAGATTAGGTGTTTACTGTCCGAGCGCAGAGAAGCAACTGTGTGCTCCGCTACAGCGCGCGCCTTTTTATAGCACTGTGGTGGGGCGATCGTAGAGGGGCGAGTGTTGTGAGTCACTTGTTTACGCCCCGTTCGGAGCGTTGTTCGAGAGATGACGTAGCATGTTGCATTTGCGCCGATACGACCATTCTGACCGGCAGTGCGCGCTCTGCACTAGCCGTGTTGCTGATGTTTTAAGCTGTCGAGTATATCTGTAACAAGTGAATGTTTTTCTTTGACTTTGGTATCTTAGTACCTAGATGATTACTGTGGTACTGTGTTGTTGCGTACACTGTGGTACTGTGTTGTTGCGTACACTGTGGTACTGTGTTGTTGCGTATACTGTGGTACTGTGTTGTTGCGTACACTGTGGTACTGTGTTGTTGCGTACACTGATACTGTGTTGTTGCGTACACTGTGGTACTGTGTTGTTGCGTACACTGTGGTACTGTGTTGTTGCGTACACTGTGGTACTGTGTTGTTGCGTACACTGTGGTACTGTGTCGTTGCGTACACTGTGGTACTTTGTCGTTGCGTACACTGTGGTACTTTGTCGTTGCGTACACTGTGGTACTTTGTCGTTGCGTACACCGTGGTACTTTGTGGTACTTTGTCGTTGCGTACACTGTGGTACTTTGTCGTTGCATACACTGTGGTACTTGTTGTGCGTACACTGTGGTACTGTGTTGTGTGTGTTGTGTGTACACTATGGTACTGTGTTGTGTGTACACTGTAGTAGTGTGTTGTGTGTACACTGTAGTAGTGTGTTGTGTGTACACTGTGGTACTGTGTTGTGTGAGTGATTATTAATTTAGATAATGATAATCAAACATGACCTGAGTGATGCGTTGGTTCATGGGTTTCTTGTTTGGTTGCATTGTCTTGTGAAGTGGATGGTGTAGTCTCATTCACCAATACTGGAGTGTCGTCTTCTCACGCCGATACGGGCAACTGATATTGTTTTTAGGTGTTCTGGTGAAGATATTTCTTTAAGCTGCTTCAAGGCATATACTCCTTTCCAGATTTTATGGAAAGTAGTATCTGTGTTTTTTCCAAGTTAAGGCAGGATCCAGTTCAAAACCCAATACTTTGATATAGTTCGATACTTTGCAAATAGTTCCATCGTGTAGTGTTTTAAGGTTGGTTATTATTTTGGAGGATATTGCACTGAAGAACATAACATTTGTTTTCTCGGTGTTAAATTTCAGCCCATTAACGTCAAACCATTTTCTGCACTTTACTCTTTCCACCTTCTAAGTCAATTCTGGGCAAATCATTCACAAATATTAAAAACATAGTGTTACCTAAAGAAGATCCTTGAGGTACACCAATTTCTACTCTCTGATGACAAGATCTTAGGGTATCATTTTCTATTTTTCATTTCTACTGTCTGCCTACTTTTTTTTCCAAGAATGATTTTATTAATTTTAGCGCTTTACCTTTTATTCCATAAACTATAAGTTTCTGTGTCAATAAATCATGATTAATCGAATCAAAAGTCTTTGATAAGTCTAAAACACCGCTGCCATATTTTTTTTTGTCTAATTCCTTCACTATTATTTCTACAGGTTTATGTGCTGTAGATGTTGTTGACTTTCCTCTCCAATATGTGTATTGCGCATCATCCATAATTTTATATTTGTTCAGATGTTCCATTATATCAGACTTTGTACCATCTGACATGATAGACTACGATTTTTGAAATAGTTGGCAGTATTGTGATTGGTCTGTAACTAACCACCAATGATAAAACTCTGTTTCCTTTATATAAAGGAGTAACTCTTGTGTTATTTAGTGACGCTGAGTATTCTTCTGATTGAAGTATGCTATTTACGAGAAATAACACATGCTCGCTAGTTTCAGAGTTACGTATTTTATGTTTTGCTATTTCCCTTAAAATCATTAGTGAAATAGAATGAGATTTAAAAACTTCATTTTTTTTTTTGATTCTCAACGTGATTGACAGCTTCTTGACAGACGGGCAAATTACTTATTCCGAGACTATTTCCCATAGCCATGAAGTAAACATTAGATCTCATTTCCATTCCTTCGCATTTTCGTTTGTTTCTGCATTGATTACTTTCCAAATTTCTTTTTTTCATGGTTTTGGCGTGATTGATCCTGTTATCAACATACATTTGTTTATTATCTTTGATTTTACTATCTCTTGCTTCCGTCTTATTCTTTATGTTCGCTGAGGTTTCTCGAAGGTTTTCAAAGGATGTTGTTTTGGAACACACATCGCAGTGCCCGTCGATGAGATGTAGTAGACACACCAATTTGTTCCATCTGATCATCTGGTATGCGGATGTGCGTCCGTCGTGCTATCACACACGATCATACTGGGTTGATGATGCTTCCGCTACCATCGGTCATTCTGAAATTGCTGCTTTATAGCTTAGACTTTTCGCGGAGCGTAGACTTCAACTTATCAACTTGATTGCCTGGCTGCCCCATCATCAACCGGTCGCCTCAGGACTTGATCTCAGCGTAGGCAGTAGTGCAGATATGTTGACTGGTGGTGGCCTGCCGGCCGGCCAATAAGCAAGTACATGGGTGGCTTGGTGGGGGGCGGCACTGGCGGGCAGGTTAGCACGTAGACTGTGTACGTGGATAGACCAACCCGCAGGCAGGAACACCTATTGTTGGCTTTCGCTTTCGGTTGTTTTTCTTCGGTTGAGAAGAAACCGTACCGTAAGACTGGGGACTGTCGCACTATCTTCATTGACACATCAAAGTGTGCGGTGAATCTCAGATGCGGTGTTATCAGTAGCTTGAGACACTGCATCAACTTCACAAAGTAAATGCTCGCAGAAAGGTATTTCAGTAGCAAGGTATTGCACGTTGGCGGATGAATCCTTTTCTATGATGCTCGCAGAAAGGTATTTCAGTAGTAAGGTATTGCACGTTGGTGGATTTATCCTTTCTACGAACTCATAATTATGTCATCCAACGGCAGCTTCTTCTCAAGCAGGTTTTATTCGTAGTAGTATTTTTTGCAATTATCTTTTTTTAACCTCCTCAGGTACTCACGAACTTAAAAAAAAATTCGGCTTCTTCAAAACATCTGGATCAATAAAATTCTTGGTCGACGAATTGTCAATTTCACCTGGGCAGAAATTCAAGTTTATTCGATCCTCTTCTGATGACGACGCAGGATGGCCCAGTATTGTTTTAGACACCATGACGTCGGCTGTGCCAATGTCCTTATTATTGAAGTATTCCATTTCAGAGATAATTAAAACACCCAACTTTACTTCAATCAAAATTCACATATAATCAACATAGATTACAAGAATTTACAATAGATTAGGTGTTTACTGTCCGAGCGCAGAGAAGCAACTGTGTGCTCCGCTACAGCGCGCGCCTTTTTATAGCACTGTGGTGGGGCGATCGTAGAGGGGGCGAGTGTTGTGAGTCACTTGTTTACGCCCCGTTCGGAGCGTTGTTCGAGAGATGACGTAGCATGTTGCATTTGCGCCGATAAATATAATTCGCCATTTTGTCGTGGCGGCCATTTTGAATTTGAAATTTGTTATAGTACATAGTATTCTACTAGTCAAGCCCTTACATTTGATACCCAAATTGAGGTAGGTTGTGAAGAAATATTTTGTCCGCCATTTTGTGGAGGCGGCCATCTTGAATCGACATTAACCTGACATAGCTAAGAACATTTGCTATTATGGTATTAACCTTGAAATAAAAGAAACCGCATCGAAATCGGCCCATCTGTTTGAGTTCTACTACGGTGCCACAGCAGACAGACAGACAGACACACAGACAGACATCGACGTCACTTATAACGCCCCTTTTTTTTTTTGGTCGGGTTTTTATTAAAACACATACACAATTTTACACAATACACAATTTTGTATTGACAGGGTCGAGATTCATAACTTTTGTGAAATCTACAACTACGTCATCCAGATAATTGTACGCAAATTTTCAGTTTTTGGTTCATATTTCAAAAACTACTAAATCGATTTCAAAAAGATTTATATGGGACCATTCGGGAAGCATACCCATCCGAACACAAAAAGAAATTTTAAAATCGGTGTAGAGATTCTCGAGAAATCAGGTAACATACATTAAAAAAAAAAATGGGGGTCGAATTGATAACCTCCTCCTTTTTTTGGAAGTCGGTAAAAAAAACAGCTGTAAAGAGGCCTTATCATTTAGGTGCAGCTGTAAAAAGGTTTTGTCATGGAGAAAAAAACGAATTATCCACATAATGAATACATACAGTACTTAAACAAATTTACATTAATATTTAGTATTATTCTACCTTACTCGATAGTTCTAATTTTGACATAGTCCTTTTCCAAATATTGCTGTCCTTTACAAAATCATCTACAGTGTAATATGCTTTGCTCATGAGGTAGTTTTTTATTTTGGTTTTAAACCTAGTTTCATTGAGACTTCTACTTGTGCAGGGATTAAATTAAAGAAGCGAATACCATTACATTTGAAAGAGTTAATAGTTTTCTGTAGTCTGCATTTAGGAAACACAATTTTATGTTTATGATGTGCTTTTGGATTCAAATCAGACATTTTCTTCAGTCGAGTACGGTTTTTTCTCACATACATTATACTTTCATAAATGTATAACGACGGGACTGTTAGTACGTTTATAGTATTAAACATCTGCCGTAATGATTTTCTAGCCGACAGATTGTAAAGAGCACGAATTGCTCTCTTTTGTAAAATTTTGTCGAGGCACATCACTCTGTTGCCATATGTAAACTCTATATAATATAGTAAGCGATAAAACTGCTAATTATTATGCTTGTATAATAATCGTAATAAACATTTATTGAAAATTCACGTCACATAATCCTATTTGTATTATAAACGTGAAAGTTTGTATGGATGTTTGTAACTCTTTCACGACGAGACTAGCAGGACATGTGCCTGATGGTAAGCAACATGCCTGCCACATATCAGTACAGTGACACGCAGCTATTGGAACATGAAGAGTCCAAACCATTACCTAGCACTGCACTGCGGTTGTCACCCAGAGATCTAAAATGTCATATCTCCAAGCCCTGTAATTTTTCTGGAAACATTGCCCTTCAAACCGGAACACAGCAAGGTTTGCATATTACTGCTTGGCGGTAGAATAACTAAAAACTGGCACACCTACTTTATTTTTCTACTATTATTATAAACATCAATATTTATGTATATACTCCTGATTCCATTGCCCGTCTTCGATTGTACCATCCTTCGTTGCCAATTGCTACTGCAAAATGTTGAAAATTTTAAAATTAGAATTAGTAAATTGAATCAGATTTCTCTGTATATATTGTGAGAGTTCTTTATTTTTTATACACATTGACATTGTTTTATTATATACATATATTATTTAAATGTTATTTTTTTAATTTTTCTATACCTACATAATCCTCCAGGCCACGTGGTTCGACAGCGTAGTTCGATCAATCGGACCACGTGAACTTTTTTTTCCTCTTGGTTCGATCAGTCGAACCATGTGCTTTTGAAATTCCTGATAGTTCGATCAATCGAACCACGTGAACTTTTTTTTCCAGCTGGTTCGATCAATAGAACCATGTGTTTTTAAGACTCCTGATAGTTCGATTTATCTGACTATGTGGACTTTTTTCAATAGGTTTGGTTAATCGAACTTAGTCAACCCTTGTAAAATTGCTGAACTTAGATGAATACAACAACACAATAAGCATATTTTAAACTTCATTTAGCCATGTTACATTTTTACTTTACTTCGTAACGTTTCCAAGGACATTATAACTTTATATACAGTAACTAACATTAATAAATTCTTTTTGTACAAAAAATTTAAAACCGTCTTCAAAACCACAAACAGGCACATACTTAATCCCAAGTTTTCTTAGTCCGAGTTAATTGTGCCTGTGAGTATACTTCAATGAATCGAACCAGATGAACTTGTCATAGTGGTTCGACAATGGAGTCGAACCACGAGGTCCCAAGAATTAGTAGTTCACGTGGTGCGATTCTAAAATCGAACCAAGAGGAAAAAAAAGTTCACGTGGTCCGATTGATCGAACTACGCTGTCGAACCACGTGGCCTTGAGGTACATAATGACATTCTTTGACATTGCTCACACGGCTGAACTGCAAGAGCTACTACTGCAAGACCTTGGATTCTACATGAAACTACACACTTGTCAAAGTCCAACCCTTTCGGAACCTGTACTCACTTTTGTGAGTATTACTTTACAATTTTCTATAAGCTGACTCGGACACGGCAAGCAAACGCGGGCAAGCTCGCACGAAAGTGAGAGCCGTCTTTTATGCCTATGAATTTTTGCGTGGCAACATGCGGGATCTCTGTGGATCAGTGTGCATCAGAGTTCCCGCGAGATAAACCGTGTGTTTTACATTACATTACCGCACAATTACGTAATGAGATACATTACGATATTGAAATTGGTGAAATAAAGAGACCCTTTCCGAGCAAATGTTGATGAAGGATGAAGTTGTAAAGTTTGTCTGTCTCTTGTCTGTTGTCACTTATGTCAGTGAACGGACCTACAGCGATTAGAATCTTGATTTTTTCATTCAGTTTAAAACATAGCACAAGGTCCTAATAATCATTTAATTGATGATACTAGCACGTAGGTACGCATGTGTTGAAATCGAGTACTAGAGGCGCAACGAGAACTTGTCAGGAGCAAGACGAATAATAAAAGTCCTGCCAGGTCTAGTCTCATTTACGGCACTAGATCAGATACAAAAGCTTGGAATAAAGAATTAAAATAAATACCTGGATAATAATAATAAACTTTATTTCAGATAACTAACGTTAATCATCTAAAAAAGTATTCTATTCATAAAATCTATGTTAATATTCAGAATACGGTGGTCGTTATGTAATTATACAAGAAGTAGTCCATTCTTACAAGGCTGGAAGGAGACTTTTCACAAATAAAAGCAGAGTTAACATTGCACAGGTTATCGTGTAACTTGACGTTGTTGAAGCTCACAGCCCCGCAGGGCTCTCCGAAGTCGCTGGATTCTACCCTGGTCTTATTGTCAGGCTGGAGATTGTCCCACGTGTGGTAATTGTCTTTAAGCGATTTCCCTAGAAATATATAATAAAAGTTGTTTTAGTCAAATCAAATTGTCAGAAACATGAGCACAAAAAATAACAGATGAATAGTATCAGTGACAGACTACAGCCCCGTGAACAAAATGTATGGGTCAAATGAACCACCAGGAGACCTATTTAGGATGATAGAAGGGTATTAAGTAATAAGATTCAGCACTAATAGATTATGTACGGCATTGGTTCCATACAGTTTCAATACTAATCTATTATTCCGCAACGCCGTACAAAAATCATGCGACAAGGAGAAATTATCAAGGGTTGCAACCTCCTCCCCCCCTCTTCAATCTTCAATTCCACTCAGTTGGACAGCTTACAAGTGACGGCTTAGTGCTAAATCTTATTACTTTATACCCTTCTATCGTCCTAAATAGGTCTTTAATAGGTGGTTCATTTGACCCATACATTTTGTTCACGGGGCTGTAGTCTGTCACTGATGATACTATTCATCTGTTATTTTTTGTGTCATCGTTCTGGCCTGCAGTCTACAAATAAATGAATGTAGCCTAAACTCACCGTGAATCGTCATGAAGTCCTTGCCATAGTGGCCCCAATCGTGAAATCCAACATTTATCATTATAACGTAAAATGATTTTATTATTTGCCATGAGTAATTGGAAAATATCTTTTTAATGACATTTGCTTCAGCGTTGTCATTGATGATGGCTAAGTACCCTCCTTCGGCGTTGCAAGTCATGAAGGCTTTTGACCAAGACAGGCCGTTCGTGTGAAATTTGTAACAGCTCCCAGTTACGGATGAGTAAACGTACTCTGAAAAAAAGAGACAAACACAGCTGAAATACTTTAATTTACTCCGAAATAATAATATTTCCTTCCTATTCGCCTTCGTCGGAATGCTCATATTTTATCTCTTGCCTATAATGTACTGTTTAACCCCTCGTACCCACACTATTTACACTGTTTGAAAGACATTTACATTCTGAGCGGAGCATCGCGCACTCACATAACTTGTCGCTTCAGTCACCCTCAGCACACAGTCAATTCTACGGCAAGTCGTTTGCTTTTCAGGCTGTTCAGCTATGGAACGCTTTACCTGTGTCTACTAGACAAGCTCCATCGCTTGCTGTTTTTAAAGACCACGTGAATCAAATTTACTTTTCGCAGTCGTTACCTAGTTGAAGTTAATTACTCTTAACTGTGTATCCATATTTAAACTTTTAATTTATATATTAGTATATTTATTCATATTTTATTATATTTATTGTATTATAATTTAGTATTGATGTATTAGGGTGTACAATTACTTTTATGTAGGTTTAGTGTTTATAGTAATGTTATAGTAGTATCCACCTCTTTTTATTTGTACTTCCCGTTTTCCTATTTTCGTATCTTTTTTCCATCCTACGGTTGCCTGGAATAGATCGCTTTAAGCGATAAGGTCGCCCATTGCTACTTTAATTTTAGTCTTTATGATTTTTGTTTTAAATTAAGTGCAATAAAGAGTTAATCTATCTATCTATTTATAATTAAACTTAGACACTCGACAATATTTTTACTCTGATTAGCAGAGTGCTCAGTAGAAGGGCAAAGGCCGCGAAGCGGCCATAGAGGCGGAACCATGGATATCCCTAGCCGCGGTGTTGAGGGCGGATCTCTCGCTGCCGATCATCATCGCCGTGAGAGGAAACGTGAAAGGTCTCTCGCCAGTGTCAGTGTCAGTGGCCAGGTCTCCAGATTCTGTGAGTTAAAAAGCGATATTTGGAAACCTCTCACTGAGGCGGAAGCGGACACGGGCGCAAGCCTGGAGAGTTGCCACTCTGGGATCGCATCCCGTCTCCACAGAAGGGCCTGGGGCGTTCAACGTTTAGGGCCGTCCGACGCCCCACCTAAGGATAGGCCTTCGAGAAGGTGACGAAGTGAAGGTGGTGGCAAGGGTCAGGGTCGTTGACGGGAGTGCGAAAAGTGACCCTGCGACCCTGACCGCTGGCCATGCAGGAGGAATCTGTGGGGGTTTTAGTTGGTAGGGGCACCATGTCTATCGTCGTCATAGTGACGAGCCCGACTTACCTCACCATGCCCCTGCATGGTGGGGATACGTAAATGTATGTCACATAAAACATATAAAAAATATCTCGCGATAGTTACGAGTTAGATAGGTAAGAGTTACGAGTTTCTCAACTTACTAGGATCAGTTCCACACGTAGAATGAGACAACTTTGTCTTCTTCTTGTAGCATACGTAGGGTAGCACGTGCCCGCATGACACCTGAGTGTAGACGTTAGCTTCTCCTATCTTCATCGCTACACAATTTGTTGTATTGTCATTGCCTTGTACTGTTTTGACGACTTGTTTAAAGGTGACTCCTGAAATTTTAAACAGAATGTTCAGATTGTACACGGTCTAATAAACCATAAAACCGTTCGATGAAGACTTCTAGACGGGACCGATAGTGCGTAGCGTGCTGGGTGAGACAGATGATCCCAAGATGCGAACACGACCATGCTAGCAGTTCGGGAGCGCTGTTCAGGGCTTACGTTCGACATGTTTTGTTCTTATTTTGTTCATATTTACTGTTAATAATTAAGTGAAATATTATGAATAATGCGAGAGAAGGCCCGAGTCCCAGCAGTGGGAACATTTATTACGCTGTTGATGATGATGACAATCATACTATTATTTTAATAATTTTGCTGATAATAACTAATAGCATTTTTATGCGTCACTGCATTTTTCATAGGTTCAAAGACATTCTTATTTTTGTTCATTCGCGTGACCACTGCTAGTTTAGCACTGCTCATGCGAGTGATTTTTCCTTGGAAAGGGACGCCGGATGCAAGTCGAACTTAAGTTTGACTAAACCGAATTCATTATTCACCTATCATACATCACTTTTGTTATACCTCTGTGACTCTCTCTTCCCTTTTTGGACCACGCCTGTCCACAATACGTAACATATTTAACTACACGTATATACACTGCTATTACACATGATGCTGGTGACGCGAATTGCACTAGATACCACCCATACAAAAAGAATCAAATGCCCACGTCTTGCTCTGCTACTCCACCGCCGCTCCAAAGCTATATTATGACACCGGAAAATAATAAGAATCGTTAGTTGATAAATTCACTAGGTAGTTGATCAACTTACGGAAAATAACAAAACCACGCCACGCCTCGCCTTCGTCGGATTATTTAACGGCAAGACGCCGTAAATTGACATTAATTTACTAGTACATAATATGTTAAATAATACATTTTAAACTGCCGTTTGTTACTTTCCGAAAGTTGATCAACTACTTAGTGAATTGATCAACTAATGATTCTTATTATTTTCCGGTGGCATCTACACCACTATGCTGCTACATTAGTTTTCACTTTCATGATTTGGAAATACTAATAGAAAAACATATGTGCCTTCTCTAGATGAGTATCCAGTAGCTGTTTTTTTAGCTCCTGTAAGGATGGTAACTCCAACCTCGGTGAAGCTGTCTTGATTCTTCATATACTTCTCTATGGCAGATTCCAGTTTCTTATTTGTTGGAGACGCTAGAACGGCACCTGTTGATGGTAAAAGATACTATTTTTATACAAGCTAAAATTATAGTTACCCACTATAACTAGCTGACTCCTAGATATCGATTTTTTTTACTACGCAAAATCCATCCGATATCTTTGAGCTTACCAGACGAACCTTGTGTTGCCTAAGAGGGAAAAGTATTAAATGAGAAGATTTAGGAATTCATGGCAACAATGATGTTCTGACTGATATTCTTTAATTGAAGAAGTTGATATTTTATTACTTACTAGCTGTTACCCGCGACTTCGTCCGCGTAGAATTTTGATTTGTTATGTGTGTAAATTCACTGCTTTTAAAAAATGGTAAAAAAGTAGAGTGTTGTCTTACTTTGTTTATTATAGTTCTTGTAACTACGGGGTGTTTGTATATTTCACTCGTTACCAGAGAATATAAACAAAGTTAACGTGAATTCTTACAAAAACAATAATTTTGCCAGAATAGTAACGTCGGCAGAGTTTTAGTCAGCTGTATGCCGATTCAGAGTATATACCTTATGTCGCCAAACCGGCTGACATACAAAATACCTTAATATCTTTCTTGTTTATCGTCGTTATGTTATGCTATGTTGTAAACGTAACGTAAACGTAACGTAAACGTAACGTAAACGTAACGTAAACGTAACGTAAACGTAACGTAAACGTAACGTAAACGTAAACGTAAACGTAACGTAAACGTAAAACGTAACGTAAACGTAACGTAAACGTAACGTAAACGTAACGTAAACGTAACGTAAACGTAACGTAAACGTAACGTAAACGTAACGTAAACGTAACGTAAACGTAACGTAAACGTAACGTAAACGTAACGTAAACGTAACGTAAACGTAACGTAAACGTAACGTAAACGTAACGTAACGTAACGTAAACGTAACGTAAACGTAACGTAAACGTAACGTAAACGTAACGTAAACGTAACGTAAACGTAACGTAAACGTAAACGTAACGTAACGTAAACGTAACGTAAACGTAACGTAAACGTAACGTAAACGTAACGTAAACGAACGTAACGTAAACGTAACGTAACGTAACGTAAAAACGTAACGTAAACGTAACGTAAACGTAAACGTAACGTAAACGTAACGTAAACGTAACGTAAACGTAACGTAAACGTAACGTAAACGTAACGTAAACGTAACGTAAACGTAACGTAAACGTAACGTAAACGTAACGTAAAACGTAAACGTAACGTAAACGTAACGTAAACGTAACGTAAACGTAACGTAAACGTAACGTAAACGTAACGTAAACGTAACGTAACGTAACGTAAACGTAACGTAAACGTAACGTAAACGTAACGTAAACGTAACGTAAACGTAACGTAAACGTAAACGTAACGTAAACGTAACGTAAACGTAACGTAAACGTAACGTAAACGTAACGTAACGTAAACGTAACGTAACGTAACGTAAACGTAACGTAAACGTAACGTAACGTAACGTAAACGTAACGTAAACGTAAACGTAACGTAAAAACGTAAACGTAACGTAAACGTAACGTAAACGTAAAAACGTAACGTAACGTAACGTAACGTAACGTAACGTAAACGTAACGTAAACGTAACGTAAACGTAACGTAAACGTAACGTAAACGTAACGTAAACGTAACGTAAACGTAACGTAAACGTAACGTAAACGTAACGTAAACGTAAACGTAACGTAAACGTAACGTAAACGTAACGTAAACGTAACGTAAACGTAACGTAAACGTAACGTAAACGTAACGTAAACGTAACGTAAAAACGTAACGTAAACGTAACGTAAACGTAACGTAAACGTAACGTAAACGTAACGTAAACGTAACGTAAACGTAACGTAAACGTAACGTAAACGTAAACGTAAAAACGTAACGTAAACGTAACGTAAACGTAACGTAAACGTAACGTAACGTAACGTAAACGTAAACGTAACGTAAACGTAACGTAACGTAAACGTAACGTAAACGTAACGTAAACGTAACGTAAACGTAACGTAAACGTAACGTAAACGTAACGTAAACGTAAACGTAAACGTAACGTAAACGTAAAACGTAACGTAAACGTAACGTAAACGTAAAAACGTAACGTAAACGTAACGTAACGTAACGTAAAACGTAACGTAACGTAAACGTAACGTAACGTAAAACGTAAACGTAACGTAAACGTAACGTAAACGTAACGTAAACGTAACGTAAACGTAACGTAAACGTAACGTAACGTAAACGTAACGTAACGTAACGTAAACGTAACGTAAACGTAACGTAACGTAACGTAACGTAACGTAAACGTAAACGTAAAAACGTAACGTAAACGTAACGTAAAACGTAACGTAAACGTAACGTAAACGTAAAACGTAACGTAAACGTAACGTAAACGTAAACGTAACGTAACGTAACGTAAACGTAACGTAAACGTAACGTAAACGTAACGTAAACGTAACGTAAACGTAACGTAACGTAAACGTAACGTAACGTAAACGTAACGTAAACGTAACGTAAACGTAAACGTAACGTAAACGTAACGTAAACGTAACGTAAAACGTAACGTAACGTAACGTAAACGTAAACGTAAACGTAACGTAACGTAAACGTAACGTAAACGTAACGTAAACGTAACGTAAACGTAACGTAAACGTAACGTAAACGTAACGTAAACGTAAACGTAAACGTAAAACGTAACGTAAACGTAACGTAAACGTAAAACGTAACGTAAACGTAAACGTAAACGTAACGTAAACGTAACGTAAACGTAACGTAAACGTAACGTAAACGTAACGTAAACGTAACGTAAACGTAACGTAAACGTAACGTAAACGTAACGTAACGTAAACGTAACGTAACGTAAACGTAACGCAAACGTAACGCAAACGTAACGCAAACGTAACGCAAACGTAACGCAAACGTAACGCAAACGTAACGCAAACGTAACGCAAACGTAACGCAAACGTAACGCAAACGTAACGCAAACGTAACGCAAACGTAACGCAAACGTAACGCAAACGTAACGCAAACGTAACGCAAACGTAACGCAAACGTAACGCAAACGTAACGCAAACGTAACGCAAACGTAACGCAAACGTAACGCAAACGTAACAAACGTAACGCAAACGTAACGCAAAAACGCAAACGTAACGCAAACGTAACGCAAACGTAACGCAAACGTAACGCAAACGTAACGCAAACGTAACGCAAACGTAACGCAACGTAACGCAAACGTAACGCAAACGTAACGCAAACAACGCAAACGTAACGCAAACGTAACGCAAACGTAACGTAAACGTAACGTAACGTAAACGTAACGTAAACGTAAACGTAAACGTAACGCAAACGTAACGCAAACGTAACGCAAACGTAACGCAAACGTAACGCAAACGTAACGCAAACGTAACGCCAACGTAACGCAAACGTAACGAAAACGTAACGCAAACGTAACGCAAACGTAACGCAAACGTAACGCAAACGTAAAACGTAACGCAAACGTAACGCAAACGTAACGCAAACGTAACGTATGTTTTAACAAACGCTAGTTTGGCGTACCGATGTTGATACTTGATCCCTAAGGAACTAAGCTATCAGTGAATTATATTTCAGCGCAGCGCAACAAACATTCATACATTGAGATTTATTATATTATTAGTAGGATAGGATTTCAAAGAACTATTTGTGTTCCGAATTGCAACAAAATCTAATAAGGCGTTCCGATATTACATTTATACTTGTTCCCTTGGGAACTGTGTATGTTTTCGGGATAATAAATAGCCTGTTTTATTTGAATGTTCGGATCTGTGTTTCAAATTGCAACAAAATCTAGTTTAGCGTTCCGATGTCACATTTATACTTGATCCCTAAGGAACCGTGCACGATTTCGGGATAAAATATAGCCTATATGTTATTCCAGTCTATAAACTATCTGTGTACTAAATTTCAGCTCGATCCGTTGAGCCCTTTGGGCGTGATTGAGCAACAAACATCCAAACATCCAAACATCCAAACATCCATACATTGACATTTATAATATTATTAAGGATTAAGGATTATCCTACTCCAGACAAAGAAGATCCAAAAACACAAAAAACATAGTTTTCGTATGGTTTTCATACATTTCATTCAATTCGTTCAGCTATTCTATAGTGCATATTTTTAAGGTTTTATTGTAACTAACAATTTTCACAAACAAACATTAATATGTACTTTTTTATGATAAAAATTGTTTTGTAACCCCTGATATTTTAACTCGCTACTATATACAGAACACTATCACTATTGCGATATTAAGAGTCAGTTGTCAAAGTCAAATAACTTTAACAACTGACTGAAGTTTAGTTCAAGTCGTAATATCGCCAAATTTATTATCAAAGTTGTCAAAAATGACTTTGACAACTTTGGCAAGTTGAACTGGGGTCTTTGTATTTGTAATATTTTGTTTAAGACGTCTTCTTATTTCAACGTCAGTGCGTGGAGTACCATGTGTACAATGATATGAAGGACCACACAAATCATAATGTTTTTAATTGACGGATACGCCTGTACTAGCGCTTGACCTTGACAACTTATGGTAGTTTCGAACTAAGCCACTATGGCGCACTATGATTTGCTCCACTTTTCATGCGCGGACCCGGTTTCTAGGTATTCTATGACCCTAAGCAACAAAATAAGAATATTCTTTTTCTACTTCTTTTTTCCCCACAACACCGTCTGACCCTGAGCTGGCTATGGCGCCCAATTAGCTGATGTAATACTTATAAAATCGTAAATACACATGTATTACACATAGAAACACTTAGATACCGTACAAATATTTGAGTTCATCACACAAATATTTGCACTAGGTGAGAATCGAATCCACGGTTTCGCAGGCAGTGTTACTACCCACTTAGCCACGAGACCAGATTTTAATTGTATGAAAAGTGTTGACCAAAGATAATCACGCATACCTTCAGCTTCGCAGCGTGACTTGGCTTCGTCCCAGGTAACAGGCACGATGTGGTACTTCAACCAGCCCCCGATACTCTGGATCCAGTCGTAGTCGAATCTGTATCGTTTTTCTGTGCCAAAACACAAAACACCATTTCTCAGATACTACTACTTGAGAGGGTTTTACCGATAGATACGAGTACATGATTTAATGGCTACAAGTTGAGTTCAATCGGTTCCTCCTTAGCAAGCACACTGCATCGTACATGGGGTGCTTGTCGCTTAATATCAGGAAAATGATGTTGAGGTGCAAAGGTTCATCATAAAAAGGTAGGTCTAAAAAAGGTAGGTTGAATAAATAAAATGGTAAGCTGTTTTGGCCTACTGGTAAGTACGTCTGATTTCACAAAGTCTGCGAATCCTGGCTGTATCTCGTGGTTTATCACCAAGAACAGTTCCGCACTGTCTGTAAATGTAAAGTTAATCTTAATATATATAAATCTCCTGTCACGATGTTCCGCGATGGACTCCTAAACTACATAGCCGATTTTAATCAAATTTGGACACCGTGTGTAGTTTAATCCAATTTAAAAGATAGAATAGTTTTTATTTCGATTAATGGGCTTTATGTGACAATATCCGAGCGAAGCCGGAAGGGGGCCGTTAGTAAAATTATATATTTCTACTACTACTAAAATTATACGCATCATTTGTACATTTTTATTGACCCTCTCTGAGAAGAGTAACATAGTAAGGTCCTGAAAAACGTACAGCAAGGCACATATTGGTCAGATGCAAGGTGCTCATTATTAGAGATCATTCCTCATAGCGCCATGACAAAGTACTTGACATCAAATCTCACTTTTTGTGGGGGATCTTTAGTCCCAGAAATATTTCACTCTAGTAGTTGTTTTTTTAGCTAGGCACTCCACGGCCATTGGGGGTTGATTTTAAGGGCTTGGGTTTGGGGGTGGAGTTTTGTTATGTGGGTTCCTATTTTCACATTTCTTGCATTAAGGGAAGAAAATGTCGGAGTACCAAAAGTGAAGCAACTAATGGATATGTTTTTTGCTATTTTGTTATCGTTTACTAACCAATGTCTTTATCTTTCTTGTAGCAGACGTAAGACAGCCGCCGGTCGCAGCGCGAGTCGTAGAAGGCATTTTCAAAGTTGTCTAGAACAACTGATACACATCTCTCTGCGTTGTTCAGGTTGTTTGGTTCTCCGATGGCCCAGTTGATGTCTAAACGTTGCAATGGAATTCCTAAAATATTTACATAATGGCATTTAAAAATCAAAATTTGACGCCAAATGTTTTTTTGTTTTTATTTTTTAACTAGTCGAAGACCGCGGTTTCAACAGCTTCGTTCTCGATCTCGTTGCTCAATGAATAAGAAACGTCCACACATACACATAAACATAAACTTTCGCATTTGTTGTAATATGTATAGGTAGTTTACCGTTTATAATATGTATAGGTATGTTACCGGTAACCTGTATAATCCTGTAAATAATAGGAAATGTACAGAATATCTAAAACATGTAGGTAATGTATGAAATATTATTTGTTTTATACATTGCCATAAAATATAAAAATACAATGCCGATTGCGCTGCCGGAAATGTATGTAAATGACGTTAGGTCTATCACTGAGATTTGACTCCGGGTGGGCCAGAAGCTCTGCGGTCAGCCTCAGGGCTGACCGCAGAACAGACAGAACATATGGAGAAGCAACACTCAGGTGTTGCTTCTCCATATTCGGCCTTCGCTCTACTACGGTGGTCGCGCGCTTGTAAGTGTTTGTGTGTAAGCATGGAACATTACCTTCAATAGTTGTATACGCTCCGTTGGCAAAAGTTGCATGAACCCCGGTGTGAATGGCAACTTCTACTTCTGAAGAACTATCTTGATATTTTTCGTTAGCCAATAGTGCGAAAGCTACAACGGCTTCCCTTAGTTTTTTTGTCAGTGGCGATGCCAAAACCGCACCTACCAAAAAAAAATCTTTTTCACACGAACAATTTCTCAGTGTTTTACATTGCGAAAAGGAGGGGAATACGCAGAAAAAATACGCAGAAGTGTCAAAGAGTTATTTCGAACTGACTCCTAGGTTTTCGAGGTATTTATCTTTACCAGCTTTGAACCATGTCTTTATAACCTTGCCACTAAATCAGCCTTTTTGTTTTCTTGAGCAGGTGCATTATCTATTTGAACTAAATAGTTAGTTAGTTAGTATGCATCGTCCATAATGTACTGTTTGGGGAGTTTGCTAACAAGTTAGTAAACATTTTGTGATTCGATTGGTATCAAACTCTTTGTGATATTATTTTGTACTTTTAGATTCAAATACAAGTTGGGCATCATTCATAAAATCTGGCTGATCCGACGTATTATTGGATTATTAGGCGTACTCTTCTTTAATGTTGGCACAATTAACTTAATTGGTTAACACTAGAAATAAAACAGAGGCCAAGTGCGTGTCAGACTCGCCCCTGAAGGGTTTCGTAGCAGCAAAAATGTTTTTTTTTCGTATTTGACATGATTAAATGAAAGGTTAATTGCGGTGAAAGTTTGCATGGCAAAGTACATTAAATATGCACATACAATGCATATTTTTTATAGTTTTATCATTCTCTTATTTTAGAAGTTAGGGAGAGCCTCATTTTACTACTTTGGAAGTGTCTGTGGAGTAAACTATTTCACTTTGGGAAAAAATTACATGTATTAGACACCTCAACATCATTTTAAGGACCTTTTTATAGACATCACACACGAAAGAGTTTGATGAAAAAAACATTTTTGAGTTTCAGTTCCAAGTATGGGAACTCCAAAAATTATTGTTTTTTTCTTCTATTTTTGTGTTAACTTAATGCGGTTCACAAAATACATCTACTTAAGTACTAAGCTTCAACAGTATAGTTTCGGAAAACAGTGGCTGTAACATACGAACGGATAGACAGACAGACATGACGAATCCATAAGGGTTCCGTATTTTGCCATTTAGCTACGGAATCCTAAAAAAGATAGAGTAACTATTTACCGTTCTTAAACTTGTATATTATTTCGGAAGCATTACGAGTAATTGGAGTTGGATGAGAGTAGGTAGATATGTAGATATAAAATATAAATGTGGGTAGGCAGGTTTACACTCTATAAGCCTAATATCTAATATTAAACAACGTAGGTAGGTAGGTACTTATGAAACTCGATCGCGGTACGTCGCTATTTATAGCAACATAACGGTTACAATTGCTCTCTAAAATTATTTGTTAGCAATACCTACAGAATATTTGATGCAGAATTATTGGATACTTTCCTGTCCACGTCAAAGTAGATTTATTTATAGAAATATATATTATAGAAGAATTATATAGAACTGAGGTAACATTATATCTTTCAGCTTAATCCCATGGCATAGATGCGTGATGCTGGGCAGGCGTGTCGCTTACTATCAGGCACTTGTCCTGCTCGTCTTGTCAGTCTATACTTCAAAATAAAGTTTGATGTAATTTTGATCAGGGCTTAAGATGTAGCTATGTTAGTTGAATGTAGAAGTCACCTTCGTTGTAGCAGCTCATTCTGGCCGTGTCCCAGTCGGCTGGTTTATCGTGATATTTCAACCAACCCCTGGCCATATCATCCCACGTGTAATCAGATCTGAACCCTTGGCCTGAAAATGAAGAAATTTAAATTAATACGAGCAAATGGAATCTTAGTAGAGGAGAAAAGAACATTAATGGAAACAATAGAAAACAGAAGAGGGAAGATGTTGGGACATCTGATGCGACACGACAACTTCATTAGAACAATAATGGAAGGTAAATTAGAAGGGAGGATGAAGAGAGGTAGACCTAGGAGAGGTTACATGAATCAAGTGAAGGAGAAGATAAATGTAGTGTCGTATCAGGAAGTCAAGGAGAAGACGGAGTGTAGAAGTATATGGAAGGAACACCGACAAGAGAGTCGCTCTTAAATTATGAATGAATGAAATGGAATATATAATTAGAGTATAATTAATACTAAAATTGTAATCTAGCAATGCCTTATGGTTTTACTCGCCTAGTTGCAGTTCGTACGACGTGATTGGGCATCCAAACATTGACATACTACTTATATTATAAATGCGAAATTTTGGATGTTTTAATATTTGGATATTTGTTGCTCACTCACGTTGGGAACGCATGAACGGTTTTGAACGGAGTTGATATTCGGAACACAGATTATAGTCTGGAGTAACATATGTATACCTATTTTTTTATTCAAGAAAAAATACAGCAACGAGAATCACGTCGGTATAAGTACAAAAAATTACTAGTATAATTAATAAATTATTATAGCCATATATGTAGGTCTATTATTTATTTAATTAAATGTATACCTATTATTTAAAAAAGTTACCTAAGTATTGATCACTATCAGTGACATGCCAAGATATAATTCTGTTTTGTTATAAATTTCAAATTTATAATAATTGATTGCGCATTCAATATTTATATCCAAAAAATCGTAGTTAGTGTGGTAAGACTCGGCAGCGTCCACCTGGGGAAGTACCACACCTTCGAAAATTATTCTACCGCCGATCCTATTTGTTACACTATTTAAAAAATCCGAGCTATGATTTTACAGACAGGTACACACGTTTAATTTGTATATCTCTTTCTATGCTAGGGCTTAGATACAAGTTACTCACCACAGCATCCTCCAGCTAAAGCCAGCAGAAATACCCAGCATATGACCTGTGAAGAGTTTTGATATATTAGGGCTACAGCCATCGAGCAACTCGATCTTCCGCGCAAGCACGGAAGGAAGGAGCCTTAGCTAAAAAATATTGTTCAAATCTTTCTGTAATTTCTTGCGGTAGGGGAAAGTTGCACACTAGCGCAAAGCCGCACTATTACATACAAAACATACCTGTACCGATCCATTGCCGATCATACTCACACAGCCAAATCACTAACACATAATAAATAAAGCACCATTCACAAATCTAGCCCCGCCCTCAGGCACAGTATATTATCAAACTCCATGGTCCACGCGGACTTGTACTTTGAAAGAGGGGAAACGCTGTGTATGCCTACTCCCTTTCGCATTGCTTGCTAGCTGCAGCAGGCTGGTTATTTTTAGCATCGACGATCAGCCAACGGAATCGCGCGTTTTAGCCGCTGTACCGTGCTTCCGAAAAGCGACGCAATCGGTGCGTTTGGTATTTTGATGTGTGCGGTGAGGAGATATTGGACGCCGTTCTTAGCTTCTAAAAAGTGACTAGGCATCGATCGCCGATGCTACAAGCAGCTAGTGTGATGTCACTCTTAACACAGCTTAAATAAACATGGGCAAGCAGCCTACCAAATGTTCCCACTGCTGGGACCCACGACCTTCTCACTTATGGAAAGAGTCAAGGATATTATAATTTACTTCTCTGCTCAAGAGCGGTTATACAAATAATACATGTCTTTTGAAGATGTCTTTATTAATCATTCCGGCTAAATCACAATGCTTTTAATCTGTTATATATTTTGTGGCAACATGATAGCCCCCAGATTTACTGAATGATAACTATACATTGTACGTACAGTGCACTAACCCTTCCTATGGCAGACGCCATCGGAAAAAAATGTGCCATGGTGGCAGCCTCCCGTTCCGGTCGTGATAAAATAAACGCCCAGCTGGCAGGCGACCGGAACGGTCAGTAATTTGATGCCGCTGTTTTCATTCGAAAAGCGCACTTTAAAACACGGTATGCACTATTCTAACGCATACAACTGCTAGAACGTTAAACAAAGACAGAATATAGACGCTTTCTTAGGTAGACTTACATATGTTTTAAAAAAAAAAACTCATTGATTCCGGACTTGCTATCGCCGAGTGGTTGGAAGTGTTTGTGCGTCTATTTTCAAGTGTTTTTAAGTGGTTGACGACAGTATAACGAGATAAAGTTTTGAAAAAGCGATGGAAAGGTATGTAATCAGCCTATTTCTTTGTTTTGTACGTATTGTGATACGCTTTTCGTGGTAAAACATTGAAATCTAACACCTACTCAGGCTTAGCACACGCTCATGTCGGCCAAACAAACCATTCATTTAGCACCAAATATTGGTAGATTTGTGGAATTTATGGAAACAATGAAATAATTACTCATCCATTAATCTTTTCCAAATTGTAAATTTATTCAAATCTTTCATTAATTAGAAAATATCGAAAAAAAATAACACGCGTCCCTCCACTGACCGGACCGGGACGATGACAGTTAGGTTATTTCGGGCACCGCGGCCATTTTGTTCACTCGCTATCATATTATGGATAAGACTATTGAATCTACTTTTATATGGTGTTTGGTTTGCTTTGTATTTTTGTGGCCGCAATACTAAAAACAAAATAAAATAAATAGTTATTTAAGGGGGGCTCCCATACAGCAAAGGTGATGTTTTTGCTATTTTTTGCTCGATATTAATAATAATGGTACGGAACCCTTCGTGCGAGGCCGACTCGCACTTGGCCGGTTTTTTATATTTATATAGTGACACTGCATTTCATAAGTAAATGTGCATTGATTTCATCATCATAATTAGCCTGAATCCACTGCTAGAAAAGCTTCTCCTAAAGCCTATAAATGTGATTGTATTTACAGATTTAACCTTATTGCAATTGAGGATTTGCCCGCTGGGGAACCGATAGAACAGGCATTGACGGAGCGAAGTAAGCGTTCATGGAACCCGTAAGTATCAACCCCCACCCAATTTATTTTTATTTTATTTGCCAACTTTATCACCATCAACATTTAGCTAACTGTCAATATTATAATACATTATTATTTTCAGCCGAAATTATGAACCTGACGGAGAGCACATCCCAGTAATTTTGTCTTCAGCTGCGATGCGATTCCGCCATCACCGGCAATGTATATATTTTTAAAATAAACTGAAAAAAAAAACTTTTTTTTATATATATATTTTTCTAAGAACAAATAAATAATATTCTGAAACAACAGAAACCATATAAATACAGTAACTGACCGGATCCGGTCGTTCGCCAGACGGAGGGTAAAAAAGTCGCATCCATGTTAAGACAGCCGTTTTCGCGTGCCATCTTAGTAAATAATTGTTGTTTTATTTCATCATTTTCTAATAAATGTTCTATGAAAACACCTTTTTATATTTACAAGCCTTTTGCAAATTTATTCATGTTTTAGGAAAATACATTATTAACTCATAAAAATAATTTGATACTACAGTACAGATCATTGTTTGAATATACCTAATTTTTCTTAGTTTACACAGGTTTTATTTGAATCTTAATATCTTTATAATCTTACATATTTCAGACGTATATATTTAACACAATTGAGATTATGAACCAAACATCAATATAAACACACATTTCAACTCACTTGATCAATATATTTCTCAGAACTAAGCTTGTAACATGAGCTATTTTCAACATCCGGCGCAAGATCTACCACTGCAGCCGATTTTTTGTAAACGTTCTACTGATATTTTTTTGTATAGAATGATGTGCAATTCTTAGGATTATGTTTTGAAGTAGTGTTTGTCAAAGCAAATTATATACAAATATGATCGCTTAGTTGTTTTATTAAATATTTCTGTTAGTATTTATACCTAAAATTGGAACAAAATCTAAATCTGCATATTTGACTCAAATTAATTTTCTATTTTCACACCTTTGCAGTTATTATTAGTATAAAATCTAATAGCTTGGTTCTTTGTGATTCTAAACCTATAGCATAATGCACTGGTTTTGAACAATAAAGCAGTTTAATTACAGTTTTTCTAAAAAGTATCTTCTAGAATTAAGGGGGAAGATAGACCTCTGCCAGACAAGGGTTTTTTTTTCATTATGGCGGCCGCCAGATAATATAGCTGACCGGACCGGGACGCTGCCATCCGAAGGGCTAAGAATTTGATGAGCACAGTAAAGTGTAGTCGAAATTTGAACCTACCCACATATTTGACGTCTTCCACAAGGTCAAGCGTCTGTCAGACATGACCTATGTTTTTAGCGTCAAAGTGCCTTTGAAGTGTGCGTTCTTTACCGCGACTAGGTATATTGTCGTTTTTAAACCGACTTCAAAAAAGGAGGAGAGTCTCAATTTGTTTTTAAGTTTTTGCTATTCGAACAGGTTATTTATATTATACAGGACTTTATCACGAACTAAAATTATTATTTAATTACCTCGACGTTTCGGCAGCGTTACAACCGCCGTGGTTACGAGAACAGTGTCGTTGAGGTAACTTAATAATAGTTTTAGTTCGTGATTAGTTCTTGTACAATACAAATTATGTATTCTCAATTCGGTTGTGTTTTTTTGTATGTATGTTACGTGAAAGCTCCGTTTATTGTAAATCAATGACGGTTCTTGTTTTTTGGTAGATTAAGTAGGTGCCCATAGTTTAGATTCGGTCACATAATATACATCTTATACCTTTAAACGACCAATTATTGTAGGTATATAGGTATATATATATAGAATCTGAATCTGGAAACGGCTCGAACGATTTTCATGAAATTATGTATACAGTGGGTTTCGGGGACGATAAATCGATCTAGCTAGGTTTTATTTTTTAAAAACATCATTTTATGCGCGTTTTTAGACAATGAAAAACTCCTACAATGTCATTAAAATACGATAACTTATTTAGTCGCTGTTCTTTAAGTCTAAATGGCTCAGACGGAATATGCTCGCCCTCGGAGTCAACAGGCTCTGGTTCGAATCCTGATGCTTACACTCGTGGTTTTTCTTTTTGTTATTTTTTTTTCTGAGAAAATCTTTTACTTTGAGCCCTTTATAAAGGCATTTAAACCGAGCAAAGCTCGGTCAACCAGGTACTTTTAATGATATCGGTGTAGCAATTTTTGAAATATGAACAAAACACTGAATAAATTACTTTAATGTATTTATATGACTTAGCGATGGCTTCTTATAAAATTTAGTCGAGTGTCTGAATGTAATATTAAAATTAAAGTCAGTTTTTGTTTTCTTCGAAGAAAATAAACTATTGAAGTAAAAACTGCTTTTGGCGCACCACAGATAAATTTTACGTGGGCTGTGAATTTAATTCTTGCATCACGCTCGGGAATGTTAAGAATTTTTCGGGTAAATTCGGGACCATGGCTATTGGGCCTCATGCTGACGCATTTCACGTTGTCCATCTAAAAACGCGTGAGCATTTCTTCTTAGCCATAAGCATGGTCACTCCCTCCGGTTTCACCCCGTAGTTTTCAAACTAAGCTATTCAATTCTGATTTGTATATAAGTCTTCACTTTTATCGGCAGTTTGTGTTATTGTCAATTTTATTTCTTATTTTTTGACGCAGTTTTATTCAAATCATATTTTTGACCAAAATAGGACAGCATTATAAGTTAACATGGTTATGTCACGTACTGGACTAATTATACAAAAACAAATGCATCATAAGGAAATTATTGAATAATATATTAAAATCGACTTACTCGTAAATCCATTTTCGCGTCCACACTGTATAGGTACTGACCGGTTTACAATGTCCATCTAAATAAAAGCTATTACTGTTGTGTTTTTATACTCAGGGTACGGAAAATAGGATAAAAATTAAACAATCGTAATGAAATAAATATTATGTATTTAAAGCTGATTTAATAATAATATAATGTACTTAATAATAGCCTTAAATAAATCAATTGTTCTAGATGTCATAGATGATGATCCAAACTAAAATACAATTGCAACTAGAGGTACGCTACATACATTAGGTACATACCTAACAGACTAAACTTACAGTAAGCATATCTGATTCATTTTATTAATAAACTGTGACGAGACGACCAGGACATGTGCCTGATGGTAAGCAACATGCCTGCCACATACTGCACAGCGACACGCAACTTTTGGAACATGAAGAGACCAAATCATTACCTAGCACTGCACTGCGCTCATCACCCAGAGATCTAAGATGTTATATCTCTAAGCCCTGTAATTTCTCTGGAAACATTGCACTTCAAACAGGAACACAGTAATGTTTTCACATTACTGCTTGGCAGTAGAGTAACTGGCAAAGGTGTGGTACTTCCCCAGGTGGACTCTGCCAAGAGTCCTACCACTGAATAAAGCAGCCTACTGAATGTTGAATGCAGCTGAGACTCGGGGCTTTCTCTCATAACGAGAGAGTCAAAACCATAATCCACGACGCTGACCCAGTGTGGGTCGGTGGTTGACACATGATCTTAAAAAAATTTAGATACATGTCGATTTCTTGATCATCCTGGTCATCTAAAGTATCAATTGACCAAATTAAGGTCTGAAGATGATCAAGATGATCCAGCCTACTATCAATGGGAAGCGTGCCCAGCATGCTGACAGCATTACTATGCTGAATATCAATGTTTATACGTTGGGGCAAATAAACGCTAATTAACAACTTTGAAAATATATATAGACGTAAAAACGACAATTTATTTTTATTTTACGGATTTGCGTCTGTGTCTATCTTCACGTTAGATACATTACATTGCACTGTGTGTGAATTGTCCACAAATTTTAAAGTTATTTATTTATTAATATTGGTTCAGCCGTTTCGAAGTTATCAACTCTTTTATTTAGCTGCGGCGGAGTTATACTCATATATATTTATTATTGAACCAAGTACCTATTTACTTTGAAATTATATTTTTTTTAAATTTAATTCCAAGATGATATATTTAACTGGCAGGTACTTATTTTTGTCTCCTAGGCTATTAAAGCTAGTGCATAGATTCTAGAATTTATGCATTTATGGCTAGCCTAGTGGTTTATTTGGTACTGATCTTTCTGTGAAACCGTAGGTTGCTTCCCACTGAGTGCAAATATTTGCGTGATGAATACGCAAACTTCGCCTGTGTTTCTATAAAGAAGAAGTATGTCGGTATATACAGGAAACACGAAATTACTTGTTTAAAATTTAAACTCTCGATTTAAAGACTTCCAATCTGAGTGGAAGTAGTCTCGAGCAAAGAAGAGACTTCTCAATGAGCTGTTATGAACCATAGCTATCATATTAGTAGTGGTAGGACTCTTGGCAGAGTCCGCCTGGGGGAAGTACCACACCTTTGCCAGTTATTCTACCGCCAAGCAGTGATGTGCAAACATTGCTGTGTTCCGGTTTGAAGGGCAATGTTTCCAGAGAAATTACAGGGCTTAGAGATATAAGGTCTTAGATCTCTGGGTGACGAGCGCAGTGCAGTGCTAGGTAATGATTTGGACTCTTCATGTTCCAATAGCTGCTTGTCACTGTGCTGTTATGTGTCAGGCATGTTGCTTACCATCAGGCACATGACCTGATCGTCTCGTCACTCTATATTTAAAAAAATAAAAAAAAAAGCTGTAAAAAAAAAACGTATTTGGGTCGTGAATTCCAAGCTGAATAATTAAGAAGTCTATTTTGACTTAAATGCGATTCGAAAACATCCAATTTCACAATCGTGGGGTTCTAGATTCAAATTCCGTCTGCGCCATAGAGTATTTTTCGAATGCAGATGTACAAGTATGTGGTGACAAAATTGCATGTCTAAAATCTGGCGATCTGCTAACACTGGCTTTAACGGTTCAGAAAAACGTTGTGAGGAAAGTGGCATGTTCAAAACTCCAAGCCTGGAAACATAAACTAAGTAGGCTGTTTAATATTTTTATTGCCATCATCAGTCGCAAGACGTCCACTGCTGAAATTTGCCTCTCCCTAGATTTCCACAACGAACGATTCTACGCAACCTGCAACCAGCGGTATCCAGCGACCTTTGTTAGGATATTTGTCCATCTATTAGCCGGCCCTCCAACAGCGTCTTCTGGTTCGTGGTCGCCACTCGAAAACTTTGCAGTGGGATCTAATAAAATTACTTATATCTAAGACATAAATGCAATTAGAATTTTATAGTTCTTCATTAAATTCAATTTGTATTGTTTTTAGAATTAATAATCAGTATCTGATTGTACTGGATTGTACTGTGGTGCTAAATAGCATAACTAACGTCTACGGAGTCTATCGTAGTAGACTCCATGGGTTTGATAAACTCATAGGCACGTTAGACAACAAGCATCCAAGCTCCCTCCGTGTGCTCGACAGGCACCGACCAGATGCTGCGCCAGAAACTTTTCATAGCGCTGGCTTCCGGTAGCTGCTATTGTTCACATGGACTAGTAGTTCCCTCCCAGCTTCGGTATACCTTGTATACAGTGTTAATAATTATACTTTAATCAAAATGAAAATAATTATATTTTAATTGATATTTATAATAAAATTAATAGTATAGTATATTTTTTTCTAATTGAATTTTATAATGATGATATTGTGGAAGTGATTGATGTAGTTTTAAATTATTTTTATTATCTCATGCAAGTAAAAATGTATGCTCTTCGCAATCCTATCTTTAACTGTGCCACAGTACATTGATTTGTACCAAAAATTAAGCTTTTGAGTTCACGGGTTTTGATTCCGTTGCGAGTATTAAATACCTACTTTGTGGCAGAAACGACTGGATCATTTGATTGCGTTGGCTTTTAAGCTTGAAACTGTTTTCACAGCTCCAAGAGACAAGACCAGTATGTTTAAATTTCAGCTTGATACTTATACGCTTTTCTGAGGAAAAGGGTCTTGAAAGACAGGGTTCTGCTTTTTCTTTCGTGCTACTACCTAATCATGAATTTCACGAAGATCTAACAGGGTACAAACGGATGTAATACTCGATATCGATAAACCTTCATTAATCATAATATCACTAGTGAAGAACCTTTTTAATTCAAGATAGAAATAAAACTTATTAATTAATTATTAACACATTTATTTCCTCTAAATAGTTTCTCGCAGCAATTTAAAATAAACTTGGCTAGTGAACATAATTTGTGATTTTATAACAATTTAAATACAATTTTAACTACTGAACATGCATGCAGTCTGAGTAAAAATGTTTGAAAGAATAATTTTAATATGTTCCACTAAAGTCCAGGTCATTGATTAAACTTCTAGGATTTTTTTCACATATGAAAGCCGCCGGAACATCACATACATAATCATTTAATACATTGTCAGGCCTCACAACAGTCATGCAGTATTCAACTGGATGGTTGGGGCCGTGATTTGTTCCATTGTTTGGTTCTCCTTTCATCCAGGTGTGGTAATTAACATCTAAGGATTCACCTGTAAGTTTAAAAATTATAATTACTTTTATGCACGTAACAATTAGTATACAGGGTTATTGGTAATTATCCTTTTCAGATTAATATTAAGTACATCAATTACGTCAATTTTCGTTCTACAGTATATAAACATTTGTGTATTTTTCCCGTACAAAATAAAAATGTGTATTTGGGCAGTCTAAAAGCATCTAAATCTTCGTAACAAGAGCGAGTGCACTCTTTGATGCTCGATAAAATGTATTAATTCATTTAATAAATTACCTTAGTGAACTAGTGAAGTGAAAACTAAACAGTGCTAGAAAGGACAAATATTATTTAAAGGGATATGTAAAGAGTTTTAACAAAAGTTGTTTGTCTAAATATACGGAACATGTCCTTGAATGGATGTAGGCTGATTATTTACACTGATGAGTAAACCTGTATAATATAATTACTTCAATTTAAAATTACCAAACTTCATAAGAACGTTTTTTTATAATTTAGAGTGACAAGACGAGCTGGACATGTGGATGATGGTAAGCAAAATGCCAGCCACATAACAGCACAGTGACACCCAGCTATCGGAACATGAAGAGTCCAAATAATTACCTAGCACTGCACTGCGCTCGTCACCCAGAGATCTAAGATATTATATCATCTAAATACATGAAACTAAAATTTAGTTTTATGTTCATATTTCTAAAAGTGTCGTACCAATTTCGATAAAATGTAAAATGAGACTACATCAGAAGCAAAAAAAAAATAACCAAAAAAATAGGTACACAATCGATGATACGGTCGCGTAATATACATGTAAAAACATACAACCAAATCTGGCCTGGCTGGCCTGGTGGCTTAGTTGGTAGTAGGTCTGCCTGCAAAGCCGTGGGCCGTGCGTTCGATCCCCACCCAGTGCAAATGTTTGTGTGATGAATTCAAATATTTGTACTGTGCCTGGGTGGTTTTTTATGTATAATAAGTATGTATTTAAAAATATATAAGTATTGTATCAGCTATCTGGCTTTCATAGTACAAGCTTTGCTTAGTTTGGGGTCAGATGGTGTTGTGTGTGAAATGTCCACCAATAATAATCTATACTAATATTATAAAGAGGAAAGATTTGTATTTTTGTATTTTTGTATTTTTGTATTTTTGTATGGCACGAATAAACTCAAAAACTACTGGACCGATTTCAAAAATTCTTTTGCCAATAGAAAGCTACATTATCACTGAGTAACATAGGCTATGTTTATCACGAAAAAAAATGAGATATCTACGTAAATTTTTACTAAAACCAACGCAAGGTATAAAAAAAACAGTCATAAAATGGCTTTCATCGCATACGCTGCGGAAAGTACTAATGATAGACCAAAACAATGTTCTACAATATTATAGAGCGTATTAAAATCTACAAAAAACCTCGCGAGACCATATGTCTAACTTCAGTAATTACCTCGCAACAACTACTTTTTTACATTTTAAAAGTAAGTAAAAATGCCTATCAAATTCAGACCATGTTATCAACACATTTGTATTAATTCTTATCCAAATAAATTATTTCTTATTCAAAACTCTTTTAATACCTATTGATTACTTTTTGAATTATTGAAGTTGGACATTCCATTCAAAATATTTAACGAAATTAAAAATATCAATCCTATCAAAATGCGGCGTCGCGCGGCGCAACACCGATAGAGGGGACACCGAGACACGGGGGAGAGGTGTTCGCAGCTATGAAATAGGTAAGTACGAGTAGCCGCGCGCGTCTACTAATTCGCGTGGTCGCCTCGCTACGTAGGTAGTGGACGCAAATGATATTAAATATTAAACATTTTTCGTAACACTTTTTATGTTCCTATCAAAATGTTCTTTTCAGAACTACTTTTGTTTAAGTTTATTCTACCTTTACTGTTATTGTTCAAGTTTTCTCGCACTTTCTACACAGTATTACATTAAATTTATTCCATTTCGGTTTCCTCACGATGTTTTCTTTTACCGTTTTAAATTGGAGGCATTACGGACATGCCTTCGAAAAATAGTGATGCGCGTGTAATTTGAGCTGGGGATAGGATACGATATAGGTCATCCCCAAAGGTCCCTTTATTCTACCTACTAAAGTAGAATAAAACGGAGCATTAAGGACTACGATGAAATCTAGCTGTGTCAATAGATTCAATAAGCAGCCCACTAAATATTCCTACTACTGGGACTCGGGGCCCTCTCTCGCAAGGAGAGAGTCAAGTCCATAATCCACCACGCTGGCCCAGTGCGGGTTGGTGGATGACACATGACCTCAAAAGATTCTAAGTACATGGCGATTTCTTCACGATGTTTTTCTTCACCGTTTTAAGTTAGCGGTATTACGCATATTACTCCGAAAAGACAGTGGTGCCTGGTGCACGTGGGATTTAAAACCGGGGCTCCAGATCGGCCGCCGCCGTTCTCCCGACTAGACCAGCCGTAACTATTTAGTACGTATTTAGAACTAATAGACTTTAGTAGTTACATAAAACATTGCACAACCATAAACTACGTCGTAGGTGACATTAGCAGATTTTTTAGCACTAAATTACAACCATTAAATATTTACTGATTTAATTTTTGATTTGATGCGTAAAAGTAAAAGGGGAATAACAACGACGCCAGACCCGCCTAACGTTTTTAGGGCTAATGATAATATACCATAACAACTAACGCATAACAGTTTTCGCATAATTTTTGCTACCGTATATAGCATAAACATAACTCAGCATAATGTTTAAAGGCACATATTGAGAGAAGCATAACAATACCTAAACATAACAATTGGTCCTATTACGGTCTATTACTGAGGTACGACTCCGGGTGAGCTCCTGGAGCCAGAAGCTCTATGTCCTTGAGTGTAACCTCTCGCTACGGCGACGACCTCGCTTGGCTCGCTCCTCTCAGGACCTCCCTTGAGCTTCTGGCTCCCGCATTTTTTTTATAAAGTAAAACAGGCAAAAAAGCATGCGTTTTAAATGATAAACAGATGATTGGGGTTGTTTGTTTTGTCTTATGTCCTAAGCATGGCAATTCTGCCAAGAGTGTGTTAAAATTTGTAAGTCTAATAATTTTGTTTTATACTTATTTTCCATAACACCCGTGCGAAGCCGGGGCGGGCTGCTAGTAATATAATAAATCGAGAACTTCATCCTTTTTTTTGAAGTCGGTTAAAATATCATAACTACAACCACAACTCAAACTTCATTATGGCTGGCCCTGCATTTCACGACACAGGTAAATTACCAAGTGTGGGAGACAGAGTTCCCAAAAGTGAAGCCACTCTCTTACTCATGTACACTCATTACTAACCTTATAATGATTAATCAAAATTTCCCAAAAAATTTCATCATCATCATCATCATAATCAGCCCATGTAACTCAGGCAACTCATTCCACAGCCTAGACGTTCTTATCACAAAAGTAGAGTCAAACCTCTTCGTCCGTGTCTTTGGAATATCAACCATGAAACGGTGCCGTTTCTTCGAGTTGCGAGAAGTACGATAGAAAAAAGGGCAAGGTGATGCGGATCAGTAGCACACTCTCCGAAGTGTATCCGATAAAAAACCGAGAAGCTAGAAACTTTGCGGGGATGTTCAAGACTTTGAAGTCTTTTTCTCACTAGAGTGTGTTTGCCTATGAGCCTTTTGGCACGCTTCTCAATCGATTTCAGAGCCTTGATTTCAGAGCTGACTTAGCCGATCCATCCCAAAGGCGAACAGTACTTTATACAAGAGCGAATCTGTGCTTTGTATAACAAAATATTAATAAATATAATTGTATAATATTTGTATGTTCGCGCCGTGTGTTCGTAGTGATAACACCTTCCTTGGTAACCTAGTCTGTGTGTATTGTCGCGGCGCGAATCTACCATGTTCACTTGTCCAGCGTGCAACAGAGACCACATAGATGGGGTCAAGTGTAGTAAATGCGGGCTGAAGTATTGTTTCCCCTGTGCGCACATCTCGGAGACTAACTTCCGTAAAATGTCGGCGAGCCGGGTGGCGGCGCTGCTGTGTGCCGGCTGCAAGGCCGGGCCGGGCGCGCCGCCGGCCGGCTCCCCGGCGCCGGCGCCGGCCCCGTCCCCGGCAGCCACGCTCGACGGCGTGCTCCGGGAGCTTCGCGACGGTCTCGCCGGCATCAACGTCCGGCTCGAGCAGCTCCCCGCTATCGTGCAGGAAATTACCGGGATCACGCAAACCCTGCAACACTTCCGGGACTCCCTGTCCACCATCAGGAGCGAGGTGGCCGAGAACTCCGCGAGGCTACAGGAGCTCGAAACCAGAGTAGCTAAGTTAGAAGAGAGGCCGGCCGTGCCCTCGGACCACCCTGCTTTCGGTGACGAAATCGCCAGACTAACGACGGAACTCGCCGCCAAGGACCAACTGTTGAGGTTCAATAACGTCGAAATAAAAGGAATTCCGATGAAGAAGAATGAAAACCTATTCGATATAGTATCCAAAATCGGAGTCGTGATCGGCCAACCTATTTCTAAAACTGACATTAATTTTATTATCAGGGCTCGATCCGCGACAGAACCTAAACCGATCGTCGTAGGATTCCTCAGTAGGTACGTTAAAGAAAACTCCGTAGCCCTGGCCAGGGCGCACGCGCCGGCCCTCACCGCCGAACATCTGGGCTTCCTGGGAACCCGAGCAAAGTGTATGTTAACGATCACCTTACAAGAGAAAACAAGCTATTGCTGAATAAAACGAAGAAGGTCGCCTCGGAGAACTATCATAAATACGTCTGGGTCCAGGGCTGCAAAATCCTTACAAGACGGAACGACACTTCGCCGATTATTCCCATTTATACCGAAAGTGATCTGGCTAAAATCAAGTGACTATTGTATGATTTCAATCTTTTCGTAATTATTTATTTTCAAAATACCTTATTTCTTATAAAATCGAGATTTGCGAATATATTTGGCTCACTTACAAATCTAATTCTTCTAACATTTGATTGTACCAAAGATACCTGCTTTTGTTTTCGTGTTAAAGAACTAATATTTCAAAATATAATTATCTGCCGCGTTACCTCTTACAATATTTACAACTATTCCTCGTTATGCCTCACATTGTGCAACAAATCCAATAATCTACTACAAAATGAATTCGTCTTAATGATTCCTGCAATTAAGTCATACACTCGTAGTCATCTGTCCGAGCTTCACATACTGAACAATCAGCGCGACGTTGAATATTTCCTCAGCCGTTATTGTCTCACATGTTTATTTGAAATTGTTTTGGCGATTTTACTCGTCATTATTATTAATGACTATTTCTTTAAACAAACACGTTTCTGTCTATTCACACAATGCACTAAAACCCTCTGTTACCGTGTGATACAATGCGATACTACTTGCAGCGAGCCGATGTTTTGTGCGCAGATAACTAGCGTTTATTTACATTCCATAAGTTATTTATTGTTCTTCTCCGATGCGCTTTCCGGCCGAGTTGATACTCGGACGGAACGTGAACATGGGAATTGATATTTATTATCAAAACGTTAGGGTCTGCGCACCAAAACACTCGACTTTAAACGTAATATCCAACTTTGTAATTATCACATCATTGTGTTGACGGAAACTTGGTTGTGGGACGGTATTAAGACTGAGGAGCTATTCAGTGACGCGTATATCGTGTGGCGGCGCGACCGCGACTACGGCCGGCTCGGGCAGAGGCGGGGGGGAGGGGTCCTCATCGCGGTAAGGCGGGATCTGACGGCGCTCGCGCGCCCGGAGTGGCGGTCTACGGCGGAGGACTTGTGGGTTACGATTAAATCGAACTGTATCGATGAGAGCGGTTCATCCATTATTTTAAACTTAGGTTGTATTTATCTGATTTCTCAACACTCTGGTTTATCGCTTACGGCTCAACTTGAAAACTTTTCCAGCAGAGTGTTATCTATTACGGCTAAATATCCTAACGAAAATTTTTTAATTATAGGCGATTTTAACTTAAGTGGTATTTCGTGGGCTGAGTCACCGGGGCATAGCCATTTGGATCCTGCAATCGTCGCTACGGTCGCTGACCATTGTGAGTTGTTAGACCTCATGAGCTTAAACAGTCTGAATCAGTACAACCACGTTTCTAACATGTATGATGGGAATATACTGGACTTGGTGCTGTGTAATGATGTTGTATCGGTTAGTCGCTCCCTCGATCCGCTGTCTAGAGAGGACATTTTCCATCCGGCACTCATTTGTAAACCGCAATTTATGCAAATGTCATCCCTGGCCTCCACTCGACGGCTGAAGTATTTTTATGATAAGGGTGATTACGTAGCAATTTGCAATTCCCTGGACACTCATGACTGGCGCTCGATACTCTCGTGTGGTAGTATGGATGAAGCGGTTGAGTTATTTAACGGATTGTTACTGGAACTCAGAAATAAATACGTTCCCTCTAAATGGACGAGGCCCGGTAAATATCCCGTTTGGTACTCACCAGCCCTAATAAAAATTTTAAAAGAGAAGAACAAACACCACAGTAAATTTAAAATATATAAAAATGTATCCAGTAGAAACTCTTACGTGATCTTGCGTGAACGGGTTAAGAAAATTGAGCGCGAATGTTATTTTAATTATATAGCGAGGATTGAAGACTCGATTTGCGACGACCCAAATAAATTCTGGTCATTTATTAAATCCAATAAGCAACACAACTCATATCCATCCTCTATGACCTATAATGACGAGTCTGTTGAAACCGGAAATGATATTTGTAATGCTTTCGCGGACTTTTTCAATTCCAATTACCTGCCTGGGTCTGTGCAGCGCCCTCTTCCTGTGTCGCGCGTTCTCGGGCCGTCAGACTCTGTCGCCGATATACAAACTATCGAAGTTACGGAATTTAAGATTCTAAAACTGTTACAAACTTTAGATATTAAAAAATCCGCAGGACCCGATGACATTCATCCGCATCTCTTAATTAAATGTGCGGCGAGTTTGACGCTTCCTGTCCGAGTCCTATTCGAGAGATCTATTACTGAGGGTATCATGCCCAGTATTTGGAAATCTGCCACAATAACTCCTATCCACAAAAGTGGTCCCAAGCGTGATGTCTCGAACTACAGACCAATTTCAAAACTTTGTGTACTAGCTAAATTATTTGAAAAAATTATCCACGACCAACTTTACTCTGCTCTTAAACATACCTTCTTACCCCAGCAACATGGTTTTCTGAAGGGAAGGTCTACTACAACCAACCTTGTTTCATTTATTGATGCGGTCACGTCCGGTATGGAGGGGTGGGCAAGTAGACGCTATTTATACAGACTATCGGAAAGCTTTCGATCGTCTGGATCACTCTATCCTCCTCGCTAAGCTGTGCGCCGCCGGAATAAGAGGTGATTTGCTTCGGTGGTTCGCTTCTTACGTCGACGGTCGCACTCAAGCTGTGGCTCTCAATGGGTTCAAGTCTGCTCCATCATTCATCCCATCCGGTGTGCCGCAAGGATCAATTCTCGGGCCTCTCCTGTTTATTTTGTTTATTAATGATATTAACCAATGTTTCAAGCACTCTAACTTCTTACTCTTCGCAGATGACATGAAGATTTTTAAAGTTATTAAAAATTGTCGTGATTTGGAATTGCTTCAACTGGACTTGGACAGCCTTGTGATTTACTGCTTGGAGAACAAACTTGATCTTAATATTTCGAAATGCTGCTGCATCACCTTCAGCAGATCAGCTCAAACAATTTCTTTTGATTATAAAATTAACGATCAGTCTTTGTCAAGGGCCAATTCTGTAGTCGATCTGGGAGTTACTCTTGATCCTAAGTTACTCTTTGATAAACATATCGTGAAGATCTGTAATAAAGCCATGAAATCTTTGGGCTTCATATTCAGGATAACTAAAGATTTCAAAATGATAAAAACCCTTAAAGTTCTTTATTGTTCTCTAGTGCGCAGTCAACTTGAATATGCATCTCAGGTTTGGAATCCCAGCTATAGCAAATACATTTCCATGCTGGAAAGACCTCAAAAAAAGTTTCTACGTGTTGTTAATTTCAAATTTCAAATCTTAAGTTCGGAGTTTGAGTATGATGAGGTCTGCTTCCATCATCATATTTTGCCTGCTCAGGTTAGAAGAGAGGTGGCTGATCTCAGCTTCATGCACAATATCCTGTGTGGTCGGATAGATTGCTCGACTCTGTTGTCTCGGATAGGTCTCGTAACTCCGCTCAGGGCCGCCCCGCGGAGACACAGTCTTCAGCTGTACACCCCGCGTCATGTCACGAATTATCGGAAGAATTCATTTCTTATTCGCACTATTCAAAGTTTTAATGTTATTTATTCTAAAGTCGTCGATTTGTTCGCGATGAGCCATAACTCTTTTAAAAACGCAATTTGTGGGCGGTTCTTTGATATAACCAAGGACAAATACGAAAAGAGTAAGAATTTGTTATCAAAAAAACGCAGGCTTAAAGCTAAACGTTTAATTGATGTAAGCCATTAATTTGATTAATTTTTGTTAAATTCTATATATATTTGTAATTTCCTAACTAGTGATATTTGTGTCTGTTCGCTCCCCGTATGTGGTATCTACTTGTTGCTACTTGTTCTATCTGTATTAACTATTTTTTCTTTCTGTTTGTTTTATCAGTGAAAACTGTATTTGGCTTCAGTGTTTCCACTCATCTAAATTTTATGATTATGTAATGCTGTTTGTTTTCCATTTAGAATAAAATAAAATAAATAAAATAAAATAAAAGTAATTGTTTAGATTCCTATTTCATAAAAAAAGAAAAAAGTTTGATTTACCATGAGGTAAGCCGCCACCTATTTTTTAGACAGATTTGCTATACAAAAGTACTTACCATCAATCGTCATGAAATTTCTGCCAAAATGTCCCCAATCATGTGCTCCCACAGAGGTTACCCACTGGTGCGGGGCATTGATTGTATTTATCGGATAATTATCAATGATTCTTTTTTATAACTTTTGCTTCTGTCTCATCATTTATAATAGCCAAGTAGCCTCCTTCGGCCGAACACGTCATGAAAGCATCGGACCAAACGAGACCATTTTTAAAAAATTTGTAGCATGATCCTGTTTCAGGTTCCCGATGATACTCTGCAATGAAATCTTAGTGATAACCAACGAAGTATAGGTCATTGGTGATAACACACGACTTTTACGTCACGTGAACCTACCTAATTAATAATTGGAATACCAACTATGACACTTGACTGCCCTTGTGGTTTAGTGGGTAGTTTTTTTTTTTTTTAGTTTTTATAGGTTTACACTTGACCGCCATCTCACCTGATGTTAAACGACGATGCGGTCTACGATGGAGCGTGTTTACCTAGAAAAAACCGATTCACTCTCGAGTATAGTATATGTATCTCGAGTATATGACATTGAAACGTTAATAGATAGTTTCGAACTAATAGAACGTTCTACTTCGCTAACTTTGTATTTTCTTAATTTAGAGTTACTACGCTACTCGCTACTCGTACTTAGTTTAGATCTTAGGACTTAGATGTAATATTATATTACAGTCATTTAGCAACTAAATTTAACATATACTGACTTAGAGTATGCTCTGAACATTACTTGTTATTAAATTTATGGGGAACTACATATTATGTGGCTTAAAATAGTTTTCTTTGAAGTAAAAGTAAGTACCTACACTACAGCTAAGAACAATCTGGAAGCTTTAGATTTCATGGAGAGATTAGCCCAAAATAAAACTTTCTTTGTATCTAATCTTAACAAGTATGGTGACGGGAATTATATTAGACTAGCGACTCGCCCCAGGTGCAATGCTGATACAAAAAATACGAATAAAAATGGGTTTTGTGGGTTCTCCCTAAGAGATAGACATATATGCATCAAAATCAACAATGCTGAATTTTTTAAAGATCTAACCATACATAGGGATATAGGGACAGAGAAAGCGACTTTGTTTTATACTATGTAGTGATAAGTCATAAGTATTTATATTTTGTTTTGTATCAAGTTATGGTTAATTAACTGATATTACAAATATTAATTGTAGGCTTTGAATACCTGGATCATTGGTTCCACACTCCGTGATTTTCAGAGTAGTTTTTGATTTGTAGCAGACATAAGGCAATACGGCGTCGCAGCTTTCGGTAGCCATGGTAGCTTCGGAGCCTATTTTCATGGCTAGGCATTGCTTTGACATCCGATATGTAATGTGTCCCGGAGTCCAGGTGATTGAACTTGTCTGCAACATCTCTCCTGAAAATATATTTTTTTTAACAGAAGAGTCACGAGAGGAACAGGGCTTGTTAATTGTGTCTGACGTCATGTGGGGTGAAGCAACATGCCTACCACAGCACAGTGAGACGCAGCTATTGGAACATGAAGAGTCCAAATCATTACCTAGCACCGCACTGCGCTCGTCACCCAGAGTTGTAAGGTGTTTCATCTCTTAGCCCAATAATTTCATTTGAAACATTTCCATTTGTAATTGTAATGTTTTTATACTACAACATGGCAATTGCTATATAATTGGCAAAGGTGTGGTACTTTGCCAAGCGGAAATTGGCTATTAGGTGTTACTAAAATACTAATAATACATTTTTGTACGAAAAAAAACATCACTCGGTTTTGGCCCACGAAATTCAATTATTTTTACGTCGTAACTAATTCGCCCGCAACACTTGCATACGCGAACAAAGTACCGGGATCAGATAGTTTAAATTAAAGGTGTGCAAAAGTTCATAGCAGTCCGGCCAAAAGATTTTGTAAAAATGCGTACAAAGTTTTTGTAATTATAAATTATGTTCATGCAGCCTTACCTTTGGTAGAAGTAAAGGAACCGTCAGACGATTGCTGGAAACCAGTAAGAATAGTGACTCCTAGCTCGTTTACTGTGTCCTGACTGCGAATGAAGGATATAACTGCTGCCTCCATTTTTTTGGTGGTTGGTGCAGCCAGGACAGCTCCTGTAGTGTACATAATACAAGAACTAAATTAAAATTTTTGACTAACCCCCGACTACCTCGGATCTCGGATTATCTGTATAACGTTCTACTAGTCCAGCCCTTTCATTTGATTCCAATATTAAGAGAGTTGTGAAAAAATGTATTGCGCCATTTTGTGGTAGCGGCCATCTTGGATTGAAATTTGTCACAGTGCAAAGTATTTACTAGTCAAGTTTCATATGATACCTACCCATATTAAGGTAGTAGTGAAAAAATTAATATAATTCGCATTTTGTGGTGGCGGCCATGTAGTATTTGAAATTTGTTATAGTGTATAGCATTCTATTAGTCCAGCCATTTTGATATCCATATTGAGGTAGGTTGTGAAGAAAGATTTTGTCCGCCATTTTGTGGAGGCGGCCATCTTAAATCAATATTAACCAAATATATCTAAAAACATCCGCACGGATATTAAGAACCTTCAAATAATAATAAAAAAACGCATCGAAATCGGCTCATCCGTTTGAGCTCTACGGTGCCACAGACAGACATGTGTGCCGTAGATAGACATACATACATACAGACAGATAAAAATACAGACAAATAGACAGACACACAGACAGAAGACATACATTGACGTCAAACATAAAACACCCCTTTTTTGGTAGGGCTTAAAAAAGGCACATTTATTTTCACTAAAAATATAGTTGGCTTTCATTTAAGAAAATAATGTAAAAAAGCGTATTTTGTTATAAAATACAGTGAAAAATGTGCCTAATGGTGGTAAGCCACACGCAGTCTATAAACATACATATGTATCCATAGCATGCAACAAAGTGTCACGTTGTTATATAAAAATGTAGATTCCAAATTATAACCATCACATCACTATACCCACTGCACTCATCAGTTAGATACGAGTAATATTTATATAAGATGATTTATCTTCAAGCTCTGTAATTTATGCGGAAATATTGCCCTGCAAATCGGAATACAGTGGTGTTTGCGCATTACTGCTTGGCACATAAATGGCAAAGGCGTAGTGTGGTATTTCCTCAGGCAAACTCTGGAAAAGTCATGTTACTACGAAAGCAGTTTATACTCGTACGTGTACATATTTACTGTTGCTACTTCATCTAGATTTGTATTTGTATAAGGAACTGGTGTCCGTGTGATTCTGACGATGATACGCTGCTTGCATCCCCGCGCTGTACAGCTAATGAAAAAACATACCTTCTGCCTCACAACGTCGCCTAGCTGAGTCGAAAGGGGCAGGAATCATGTGGTATTTGAACCATCCCTCCACGTCAATGCTCCACTCGTAGTCGTATCTGTAACCTGTGAATAATTATACATTAGAAACAATAAGTTTAATATAAATTTTACTTAAATAATAAATAATACATTAAAAAAGTAAATTAAAATGACAATGAAAAGTACAACTAACTGCAAAACTATAAGTTCGGTCCCGGAGATGGTCACAACGTATACTGGATTAAAGTGAGCCGTGAGGCTATGCGTCAGAGAACGTTTCCGAGTCGAGCAAGCTGAGGCGGGTTCGCGGAAAGATTTGAGAGCGTTCACGTTTTCGCCGCAAGCGACAGAGGTGGATAAAGTAACCCTTTGGAACTTTAGACGGTAGCGACACCATGTCTCCCTTTGGTGTCGAGTCCGAAAAATTCCAACCGTCGACTCCAGGAGGAAGAATATGCGTAAATACGTTTCCTCCATGCACGAATTGTCTTATGACCACATGACTTACTATGTTCTGCGTCGTATTTGTAGCATATATAAGGCAGCTTCCTGTCGCACTTTGTGTCCTCAGTGCGGTCGTCTTCATCATAAAATGTTATAGCGAGGCACTGTTCATCGTTTCCAAGATTGTCAGGCTCACCCACCGCCCATTTGATAGGAATTGCTTCCAAAAGTTCACCTTAAACAATCAAATACAAACTAAATTTAATATCGTTTCAAAACTTGAGCGAAGACGAAGCGAGTTTGATTTCACTTTATATGAGCATTTAAAATGTAGAATACGTTGCTTCGATGAGTATTCCCTGATGGAAATAGCCTGAGTGTCTTCAAGTTCAGAATTACTCGATATCTTCTTGGTAAGTGCGTTCTATTATAGACTACATTGTTGTTTAATATATGGAGAAAGCGTTCAAGAGCCAAACTAAAATTATCGATGAAAAAAATGAAGCATGTTGTTAAATTTGCCTAATTTTTTGAAGTAAATTTCAAAAAACATCGCAAAACAAAATTTTTTGTCAGTAAAATTTTGAAATGCTTATGTTAAATACATTAATAGGCCCATGTCATTGACTTATATATTAAATCATTAGCCCATGGACATTTCCTGAGCACGTACCTTCAATAGACATGTAGTCTCCTTTCGAGAAGGTTGCGTGGATTCCAGTAAATATGGTGACCCCTGGGGTTATTGGATTATCATCTACCTCTTGTGAAGTATATTTTGATACAAGGCCCGCCATCGCTGACTTCATACCCTTATTTAGCGGTGAAGCGAGAACCGCACCTGGGAATCAAAGAAAATAATCAAAAAACATTTAATTATCTTACTAATATCATAAGTACGAAATTTTGAATGGTACAGGAGGTAGAGAAGCATACAGACAGTAAATTCTAAAATGCACCACGCTGTACAAGAATGGATTGGTGGATGAATGACATCGATTTTTTTACCTACCGATTTTCTCAAGATGTTTTAAATTTGAGCTCTTGTATTTCTTAAAGTATTGATCCGACGTGGAAATTTAATTTTGACAAATAATGTAAAAGGTTAAAGAAATATTATTAATAGTTTTGGCGATGCATGCTATACTCAAACAAGATACCATTCCACCCCGTCTCCCTTCGCCTCACGCTGGTCTCCCGCCCACGTGGATTTTATAGTATGTTACTGTCGACCATTCAAAACTAGGCGAATTGTTTGTTCTGACTTCCTTAATTGTATCAGGTTAAGTGTGACACTGTCAAACTTGTATATTTGCACTTGGAAAAATACTTCAAAGAGGCAGGTTCGAATCTACAACCTCAAGATTATGAACAGCAAGTTCTAGTAACAAGGCCAACACGGCTTTTTTCGTATTGAAAATTTACAAAACATATTTTTTCTTTAATTAACAAGGAATAGGATGAAAGTTACGGCTGGTCTAGTGCTGATCCGGAGACCCACACACACCACTGTCTTTTCAAAGTCATGTGCGTAATGCCGCTATGCCCGCATTTTTTATAAGCACTCTAGATCAGGGGCCACAAGACTAAGTGGAGTCAAGGTGCTCTGTGTCGGTTTTATGACCAATTGCGACCTAAGCGGTCTGAGTTGGTCTCTGGGTATGGGTAATTTATGAAGTATTGAAGGGAAGAAAATGACGCGAGTACTGTATTTCGTTCACAAAATTACTTATTTTAAATTTTATACATAATTTATCGTATTAATCATTTTTTTCTAATAAACGATCTTTTTTGGCTTATAAATATCTCGTTTCGACAAATACTCTACTATAACATCACGAAAACGTTTCGTTTCACGAACTTAAACATCGGAGACGTTCAAATTTATGCAATATTTCCTGATATTGGGTTCCATTTCACGCATCCTCATGGTTTTCGTGCGAATTTACAGAAACATTAAATGTTAATTTATAATATTTTCGCGTAATTCCGGCAGCTAAAATCGAATTTAGAGGGTCAAGACAAACCTCTTTCATCATATCAGTAGAAAAATCCTCAAATTCAGGTCGCTCGATTCAAGAGCCACCCCAAAAATAATTATGGTGAAAAAAAACATACCTTCCGCATAACAATTTAATCTGGCTTCTTCCCAGGTGGTTGGTACCGCGTGGTACTTCAACCAGCTGGACAGGCGACCATTCCATTCATATGATGATTTGGAAGCAACAGCTGAAAATAATCCTTGTTATTGTATGTGTCTCTTCATACAAGTATATATAAAATTAGGTATCAAACTAGCTTTGATTTTTGTGGTTAGATGGTATTGTGTGCGATATGTCTCCTTGTGCGCAACCATTGCACGTACTCGCACTGGGAGACCAAGGAGCAAAAGAAAGAGGTATATTATCTCGCTCCTCCGTGGATGCGGAAGCAGACACGGGATAGCCAATCTGGCTCGCTCCTGTGTCTCTATTTTGCAGGGCGTCAGGCGTCGCTCAGCACCCCGTTTATAGGTCGAAGATCCTAAGGTAATGACGCGCCGCTGGTTTTCAGCACGTCACTAGAACCAAATGCGAGGATTTGTCCCCCCGCGAGGTTGATCAGGAAGGACGCCAGCGGCAGCAGGGTCGTGGTCGAATACGAGAGCAGTCCCGGGGCTCTGACCTGAGACTACTTCTGACACTTAACGTAGGAGCATCACTTCTAATGGCATCGAGCCCAACATACACGCTGTGCAGGACTGCACGGCGGACGACGCAAACATGAATTTACTCCACACTTAAACAAATACATTTGCACCAATTATTTGCAACCTTAATGCTAAGAGCGATATTTTCTACACAAATATTGGATGGTAAAGACGAAATGAATGTAGGAAGATGAGTAGAAATCATCAGGTGTATGACTTTAAATGATCATCACTTAACAGCTGTCCATTGCTGCACAGTAAGCCCCTCTCGTTATGCACGCCTTAGTTTGATCATCTGCTTCCCTACTGGGGTCTTAGGCAAAGTTTGCTTAAACGCTGGACTAAACACGTCTACGTCAACGAGAAACTTTCGTATTTTTTTTGAATTTTTAATGATAGAACAAACAAGAATTTGATGGCAAACAATATGCCTGTCCACTCGTATTAGCCCATTTCATGTTAATTTATCTACGTGACTACACGATACTACACGATTAGTCTAAAAAACTAGCTTTGGACTGTGTTTGTCATCTTTTTCTGTGATCATCATCATCAGCCTATGTGATATAGTCCACTGTTAGACGTGTAGAAATACGATGAAAAATCTCTTTACCCTATAACTTCACTGGAGATATTACCATACAAACCAAATCACTGTAACGTTTGTACTTTTCACCTTTTTACTGCAATAATTTATAAATAACTAGCGACTCGTTCCGACTTTGCTCGGATATCTTAATGTAATTATATAAATGACACGTTGTTTATCCGTTGATTATTTGAATAGCATTTTGTAGTGGTAGGACTCCCAGCAGAGTCCGCCTAGGGAAGTACCACACCTTTGCCAGTTATTCTACCGCCAAACAGTAATGTTTTCACATTACTGTGTTCCGGTTTGAAGGGCAATGTTTCCAGAGAAATTACAGGGCTTAGAGATATAACATCTTAGATCTCTGGGTGATGAGCGCAGTGCAGTGCTAGGTAATGATTTGGAATCTTCATGTTCCAATAGCTGCGTGTCACTGTGCTGTTACGTGGCAGGCATGTAACTTACCATCAGGCACATGTCCTGCTTTTCTCGTCACTTCTTATTTAAAAAAAATGGGTATAATGACGCAACCTAAAAAGATAGACACATGCTTGTTACGTACTTCAGCCCACGAAAGCGCACGCAGCGAAAGCTATTAAAAAGAAATATTTTTTCCCTTAACTGTTACATTATTCATTCGTACTCCACTCCTATTAATAGTAGCGTAATTTTATATATAGCCTTGCTGGATAATTGAACTATCTAACAGAAAAATAATCTTTCAATTTGGATCAATAACTCCAGAGATCATGGCGTTCAAACAAACTCTTCAGCTTTATAATATAGTATTAAACTAATCATCAAGTTATATAAGTAGGCTTTAGTGTTTGATTTGGTCCAACTTGAGAGATAGGATAGTTCTTGTTTTGATTGGTGGTTTTATATGACAGTATCCGAGTGAAGTTGGAACGGGCCGCTAGTATTTTTGTAAAATAGTACTGAAATCTGTTAAAAAGTTTAAACTGTTACTCACCACAACTTAAAACAGCTAATATAAAGATGAAAGAACAATAATCGCCCTGTAAAAAACAAAAGACATAATTTGAAATGAAGAATTAGGTACCTACATAATAAGTAAATACATAAATAAATATTGGTGGACAATTCGCACACAACACCATCTGACCCCAAACTAAGCAAAGCTTGTGACATGGCGGCCAGATAGCTGATATAATACTTATACAATAAACAACTTAGTTGTAAATACATACTTATCATAAGCAACACCCAGACTCAGTACAACTATTTGCATTCATCACACAAATATTTGTACTGGGTGGGAATCGAACCCACGACCCTCGGCTTCGCAAGCAGAGTTGTTAGCCACGAGTACAGTCAAATTAACCAAAGAACCTGCCGCTAACTGAATGTAGCGACAAGGTCCCTTAACGCTGGCTGCATTGCCTAACTGAATGGCGATAGCTAACCTTTGCAGAAAGTATGAGCCGAAATGTTTACTATTTCCCTCTTATCAAAATATATAATGAAAATATATATAAGTAGTTATAATGAAAATATACAAAGGTGTAGGCGGCATTCAAAACTAAGACTACACGGTGGTAAAAACTAGTGTTACGACCAATCGGCCATCATGGCCACGGTATTTATTTATGAGCAGTATAAATTTATTTTTGCCAGTTATTCTACCGCCAATCAGTAATGTGCAAACATTAATGTGTTCCGGTTTGAAGGGCAAGGTTTCCAGAGAAATTACAGGGCTTAGAGATATAAGATCTTAGATCTCTGGGTGACGAGCGCAGTGCAGTGCTAGGTAATGATTTGGACTCTTCATGTTCCAATAGCTGCGTGTCACTGTGCTGTTATGTGTCAGGCATGTTGCTTACCATCAGGCACATGTCCTGATCGTCTTGTCACTCTTTATTTAAAAAAAAATAAAAAATAATAATAATAATGAATTGAGTCAAAGATAACTTACCATCGCAGCCATTGTCTTTCACTGCACTACTGACCAAATTGTGTGAGACAGGAGTTTCTGTCCTTTATATAAGTATAAGTATTTGTAATTGGTTTTACCATGGATGTAGTCATTAGATGGGTCGAGTTCCGGCAACTTTACGCTGGCCGGAATACAAGCCGGATACCGAAAAAAAGCACCTATCTGGCACAGGATAAAAAAATAGTCGACAATGGTGCATGGCCCGAAAATCTCCTCATGATGCATCCCGGAGATAAGTCAGTAACTTTCTTTAGTTGAGTTTTGCTGAATGATCGCTTATCCTGGATGATGTGTGAACATTTTATAAGCGTATTTTTCTCTTTTCTCTGCCGAAGTTTAGTTGCGGAGAGGAAGGATGCAAAGACTTGGAAACGTAGCTTGGCTGGTATTCATATCTAGCCAAATAATTGTCCCATGTCCATCCAAAAGACCAAGCGTAGTGATGGGGAGGACGTCTAGCCCCATTCACTGGTCGGTCCTGGAGATGGTTTCGGCGTACTATGATTGTTCTGTCGTGTTGGAATTGTGGGCGTATGCTCAATACGGGTTTGAAACGCGCTGCTGGATGCCAAAAGATTTAGATTTAGTAGTGGTAGGACTCTTAGCAGAGTCTCCCCTGGGGAAGTACCGTACCTTTGCCAGTTATTCTACCGCCAATACAAGTGTTCCGGTTTGAAGGGCAATGTTTTCAGAGAAATTACAGGGCTTAGAGATATAACATATTAGATCTCTGGGTGACGAGTGCAGTGCAGTGCTAGGTAAAGATTTGGACTCTTCAAATTCCAATAGATGCGTGTCACTGTTGCACGGCATGTTGCTTACCATCAGGCACATGTTGCTTACCTCGTAACTCATTATTAAAACAAAAAGATTTTGATCATTTTGGATTTTTTTAACAGAAATGTTTAGCCATAAATTCCCCGCTGCATACTAAATTTACAATTCCGGGTATACTGTACCCGGCTAAATTATTATCCGTCTCATCACTAAAATGCTTGCTGAAATAGTCCCTATTTCTATGTATGTTGTCGGCAAATTTAAGTGTTTTATTTCTATTATTTCACAATCCAGTTAAGGAAATAGATACTATATAGTTTATATTTTAGGAATAACTATATATAAATTACAATGTTATAGATGTATTGACTCATTATCAGCGCCCCAAGCTTATATCCGCGTAGTTACCAATTCCGCAATTTTCCCGGGATAACAATTTATGTATTTTCCAGACTATTACTACGAGTGTTAACTATCAATATATTTGGTCCTCACAAATGAAATTGATGTTTTGTCGTACTGGCTATTTTGATCCCAAATATCTCCTCTTTGGTCAGCAATTCCAATTTCTTTTTTTCACAGGTTTTACAGGTTTACTCATGCTTTTGCGTTCCGTAAACCGTGATTTATTTTTAAGTGAAAACTTCATTACGCACGTTGAGACAAAATTTTCGTGGGCTGTGAAATGAATTAACCCGTCACGCTCGGGTATGATAATAATTTCCGGGTGAACTCGGGACGCTAGAGCGAGAAACTAAATATAGTGAACAAGCGCGCCAGAGCGAGAACGATAATATAGTCCCTGTGAACCTGTGTTTATTATATTTATATCTTTTAATACCGACATTAACTTCTAGGTACTTACACACTAATGTCATTAATTGAACTTGTCACGAAATATTAAATTGCATTTCACATCCATTGCAAAAAAGTTTTTATTGTAATATACTCGTATTACTTACTGTTTTATCACACCACTTACACTACGTTAACACACAAAATGATACCTATTTTCATAACAGCACTTCATACACTTTAAACACAACAAATATGTGCATTTTTAGTGAAATACCTTTAAAATAAATAAATAGCAAACACAAAAAAATTTGCTAGTCCAACCCTCTCTACTTAGTCTGTGGTTAAACCCTATTTCCGAACTGCGTAATTTTTATTTTATTTATCCTTGGCCATAAATACTAATCATTTCTGCACATGTTGTTCTCGTGTTGCTGTGCTTACTAGGTACCTATATACTAATTTTCAATTTCTAAATAATTTGTATTTCTACTTATTAAAATTATTTAGTGGTATTTAAATATAAGTAATTCTTATTTTAGTTTTCAATTCTGCTGTGCGGTCTTAAGCGCACATATTTTTTTCTATTCGTTTTTTCTCATTTTACAAAATAGAAAACTTGAACTTAAATTTGCGCTGAGGCAGGATTTGGCTGGCTCGCCAGGGTTCAGCTATACTCATACTGATGTATATGTATATTTTAACTTTTCGGAAAGAAAATAAAGTTTGGATGTCTGTTTGTTGCTCAATCACGTCGGAACGTTTGAGCAGATCGGGTTGATATTTGAAACCCAGTTAGCTACTTTATCGTCGATAGATTTATCGTCCCAGAAACCTCCTGTATACATCATTTCATGAAAATCGTTCGAGCCGTTTCAGACAATTAGATTCTATAATATATATACCTACAAGAATTGGTCGTTTAAAGATATAAGATGAAATGGTATTTTTAAAAATAAAACCTAGCTAGATCGATTTATCGTCCCCGAAACCCACTGTAAATATAATTTCATGAAAATCGATCGAGCCGTTTCCGAGATTCAGATTCTATATATATATACCTATATACGTACAAGAATTGGTCTTTAAAGGTATAAGATAAGATAATATATAATAGTAATAGTCGAATAAGATAAGATTTGACTAGTGTTCCATCCCAGCTTTGCGCCAGTTGTAAATAATAGTAACGTACATATCCAACGGTGAAACATTTTTTGAAATCGGATTTTTTTGGAACTACTGGAACTCCAGTAGTTTAAAAAATCCGATTTCAAACTCAGGAACTCCGATTTCAGGAGCTCTTGAGATTAGCGCATTCAAACAAAAATCTCTTCAGTTTTACAATAGGTACAAGTATTATAGACGTCATATAAACTTTTTTTTGCTTAGCTCACTGTGGTATTGGCGTGAGTATTGAATACGGCATGGAATATTATGTCTGTAAGTGTCATGCAAAAATGGAACAGTTCGATGGCAACGATTTAGGTATTTCGCTATTAGCACTGAACAATAGTCATGTCGACTCAGTGTTGATTTAATGTGTAATTTAATGTGACATCAAAAGACTACTCAATTACTGAAACAGGTGAAAGAATTACTTTGTTATCTTCAAAAAAATCCCGTGATATAACGATTTTAAAATCACAATTTTGGACTCTTCCAGAAACGCTTCATACAAATCACTACAGAAACGTGACGTCACACTGTCGTATTTTCCATCTATGCGTCACGCGTAAAGTTTGTATGGTATTAAATATTGCGTTTAGGAAACTGGTTTCATAACAAAAGTAACATGAAATTGAATGGGTTATCCAATGGTAAAAACATTTTCTAATAATTCCGTACTTTTAAAATGGACTCACCCATCCATCTTTGAATGATCATAAAGTAAGTTTAACTAAAAATATTTTTATATACATATTTATTCTATTTAAATATTATAATTATATCAAATAATTTAGTATAATTGCAGGACTTGTCGTCACGCCTATTATCAATAAAAGCATTGAGGAAGGAAAACAACAAAAATACTACACCTACTACATTGTACATGAGAGTGACTGATTGAGTGTGAAAGATGCCTAGCGTTGCTATATTTAGTTTCAAGTTTTATGGTAGAAAAAGTACAATGTCAATTTTATTGTTTTCATTTGAAATTTCCAAATACGTATGTTGAAGCCATAAAACTAAAACAGACTAAAATATCAATTACAACTTTGTAATGTAGGTATCTGAAATTCCAAAACATTATTAGTACCTATTAGGTCCATATGCTTATTTTACCATAAAAAATATTCTCGCTATGTAATGTGTGCCGAAGACCGTAATCATCAATACACAATTACACACGTCTATGATACGACGTTTCTCAACACACTTGTGAATAAAATAACAATAAAAAATCATAAAAAAACTGTTTCGTTAAGGCGGGAAAAATTAATCAGTTGGCATATATTATGCGCGCGCACCTAAGCCACAGACAAAAAAATAAGTTTTCTTTTTTTTTTGTTTTCTGTGGATAGCGTTTTTAGCCACTTACAGGATTGTGGAATTATTATTTTTTATACATACGTAATATGCATCTAATGATAATAATAATAGTTAAGGAGCTTTTAATAAGCGCTAGTAGCGTGCTTGCATCGCTTCTGCAGCGCGTTGCAAATGCGACAAAGCGCGTTTGGGGCGATGCTGTTTCGCGTTTACGAAACGCGCTACTGCATCGCTGAAAAACAAAATGTCTTTATGGGCGAGGGGCTTTAGTAGTGAGTTTACATTTTGAGTTGTAGGTTGTGGATTCGATTCTAAGTGGAATTAATTAATTTAATGATTTTTAATTTTTATATTTTAAGGGATAATCTTTAATTTAAATTTTTATAAGTAATAAAAAAAATTAGTTTTAAAAGTTTTATAATTTATATTGTTAATAAAATTTATTTTATAATAAATAATTTTAAAATTTAATTAAAATTTAAAAATTTATATTTAATTTTTTATAAAAAAATAATTTATAATTTTAAATTGAACATACTTTTTGTGATACAAAAACATTGGGAAGTTTTTCCTACAAATTTCTATCCCTATATTATCTTTGTGAAGGTCTACTCTATTTCTGTTATGTGGTCCATTACGTCTTGCTTATAGATCAAGTGCAAGTTGGCAAATATGCCACGTCTTCGAGATACTTAAGTCCTTACCAAATCACTCTCCGTTTTCTCACTGTGTTTTCCCTCATCGATTTACCCCCACAATTAAATACTTTTTTTTAGTAGGTATAGAGTGACGAGACGAACAGGACATGTGCCTGTTAAGCAACTTGCCTACCATAGAACAGCACAGTGGGCTGCAGCTATTAGAACATGAAGACTACAACAAAATTTTTGGGCTTGACAATAGATATGAAATTGAAAAAAATCTGCAAGAAGCTTGGTAGCTCGGCATATGCTCTGCATAGGCTTGCTCCAGTGGTAAAAAAAGAGACTCTTCTTACATCTTACCATGGATTAGTGGCATCAGTCTTGAGATATGGGATAATTTTTTGGGGTAACTCAACGGATACAGGCTTAGCTTTCAAAGCTCAAAAACGATGCATTCGTGCTATGTTCGGGATGCAAATTACAGATAGGTGCAGACAGGTATTCATAGAAAACCAAATCTTAACCCTTCCAAGCCTTTATGTTTTTGAAGTTATGTGTTTTGTAAGGAATAACCCCCATTGTTTTCCTCTCTTGAGTGACAAAGTGGAACGGAACCGACGTTATAAGTGTAGGCTGCTCATAGGCAAACGCAAGAAAAATATTATGAGTGACAGTATTTTTTGTATGGCTCCTCTTCTATATAATAAGCTGCCAAATGCAATTAAAAAACTTAACTTATCCATGTTCAAAAGTAGATTAAAAAAGATACTGGTACCCAAATGTTATTACACTGTGAAAGAATTTTTAAATGATAGGGAAATTAATTGGAATACTGATGTATAGATTTTGTATAACATGACATTTTGCATTCCATTAACTTCCACATTAAATTTCATTAGCCACATTAGTGTCCACTGTCTATATTTTATGAAACTTTAGATTTAACTAATGTTAGATCAGATAATATATTGTAACGGACAGGTTGAATCAGATTATAATATATTGTGAGAGTTCTTTGAGTAGGTATACAAATATTAAATTTTATACATGTTAACATTCTTTTACACACATTGACATTGTTTTATTATATACAAATTGAATTATTATTATCATTATTTTCGATTATTATTTTTTGATTTTTCTATACATAATGACATTCTTTGACATTGCTCACACGGCTAAACTGCAAGAGCTACTACTGCAAGACCTTGGATTCTACATGAAACCACACACTTGTCAAAGTCTATAACATCATCCTGCTGAAGCACAAGACGTTGGCTTAATTGTACTCATCAAACATATCACACTAACATAACACAACGGGATAGAAGCCAGAAATTAATACATGATGAATCACATGACGTATACAGCCCTCGACGAATACAAAATGACGTATACAGCCCTCTGTCAATCCATATTGACCTATTGTATAACAGTATGGGGCGGTGCTTTCAAGACGCATTTACTTCATCTCGAAAGGATCCAAAGATCTGTTTTAAAAGTCATGTTATTCAGACATTTCAGATACCCTACTACTGAGCTATACAAAATTGCAAAAGTTTTAACAGTTCGACAGCTGTATATACTTGCTATTGTGCTTTACCAACACACCAAGATTCCATTTGACATTGTTCAGGCACACAGAAAACATCGCAAGCTAAAGTCAATTCCCATCGGATCTCACATATATCGAACACATTTTATAAAAAACCCAATTTTCTTTTTGTGCTCCCTTTTTATACAATAGGGTAAACAAAAACTTACACATTATAAATTTGTCAAAACAGGAAACTAAAACAGTATTACAGAACTGGCTACTTTCTGCTGATTATGTACAAACTGAAAATCTAATGGTGGTGCAGAGCTAAATGATAATTGCATGTGAATATTATATTACAAATTACAAATAACAAATATGTATTGCAAAAAAACTTTAATTTAATAAATAAATAAACATACATGGAATAATGTCATATAGTGGCAGTTGAACTTGTGACATCAGTTTCAAATACAGATAAATACTATAATGATCGATGACTGGTTTAATTTGGCCTAGACATGAAAGTTTGGGAATTGCTTGCCATTGTTATATTTCATATTCATAGTGAAGTTTATTCATAACTACCCACATATTATGTTACTTATATTGAAATGATTTTGTGATGATGCATTAGGTTGGTGGTGGGTATTGTTGTTTTGTATTTTTTGTTTCTTTGAGTTTTTGTTTGTGTACCGTTGAAAGATGTCGGGTCCGAGATACAGGGTAACCTAGTTCGGGACCGACGCACCAATGTTTTGTAAGATATCTTTTTAGCAAATAAAATTTTATTATTATTATTCAGTTATTTATTCATTCTTCTTAATTTCTAAGTTTTTTACAATAGGTATAAAAATATAAACATTATAAAAAACTTAAAAACTAGGGTGCCGCCAGCAGCGGGGCAGGACCCAAGCTACCGGTGGTTAGGGCCGCAGAGAGAGGAACCTCCTGACGATGCGTGCTGTGTCAAGGATGACCGCCTTCTGCATCTGACCCTTGATCCAACCGTATAGCGAAAGTCTCTTGAGATGTTGGTCGAGACTTTTCGCTATAAGGCCGTTTGCCGACACGACTATGGGGACTATGATCGTGGAATCAACATCCCACATGGCGGTAACCTCGTGAGCCAAGTCAAGGTACTTGCTAAGCTTGTCCTTCTCAGCTTTCACGAGGTTCTCGTCATGTGGTATGGTGATATCGACGATCACAGCCCGACGCTGAGACCGGTCTACCAGCACGATACCAGGCTTATTGGCGACAATAGTCCTGTCCGTGATGATAGAGCGGTCCCAGTAGAGCAACGCACGACCATTCTCGAGAACTGGCAGAGGTGCGTACTTATAGTACGGCACCTCGGACTCGACAAGGCCGTGTCGAAGAGCAAGTTGCTGGTGGATGATCCTGGCTACTAGGTTATGTCTGTGCAAGTACTCGCCGTTTGCAAGATGCGAACAACCGGAAATAACATGACGAAGAGATTCGCCTGGACGGCGGCATGCCCGACAAATGTCGACCGTACCGTCCTTCATTATGTATTTCCGGTAATTGTTCGTCTTGATAACTTTTGTCTGCAATTGCACAGACAAAACCCTCGGTTTCTCCGAAGAGGTCCCCGAAGCGCAGCCAGTTCACCGACGCGAGCAGATTCACATCGGGTCCCGTCAAGGCCCGATAGAATCGCCCATGCAGCTCCTTGCTCTTTCACACTTCCTTGCGATCATCAGTGCTGAGCACCGATGGTTTGCGCCAGTTCTCGTTTGCCAGTGAAAGAGGCGTGAAGCTTCTGTCAACTGCCACAACATCGCGATGCATCCCGGACTCGCTGTTGCGGAAATAATCCCTGAGACTGCATACTTCGCGGTTGTGTAGGTTCTTGGCATTTAAAAAGCCTCGACCTCCCCACTTCCGCGGAATATACAGTCTCATAACAGACGAGCGCGGGTGTAGCATGCGATGAGTTGTGAGCAGTTGACGGACCTTTCTGTCCAGGGCGTCGAGCTCAGTCTGAGTCCATCTCAGTATGCCAAAGGAGTATATCAGCAGAGGCATTACCCAACCGTTGAAGGCTCGCGCTTTGTTACCGCCTGACAGAAGACTTTTGAGTACTTTTGTCAGTCGGCACAAGAAGCGCTCCTTCACCGATCTCTTAATGTCATCTGCTGAAATACCCAAGGACTGTGACATACCGAGATATTTGTAGGTCTCGTCTTCGGAGAGAGATCTGAGAGTTATAGTCTCGGAAAGTTGTAAATTCTCTGAATTTACTACTTTCCCTCGCTGTACATGCATGACCGCACACTTGTCTACACCGAACTCCATCTTGATGGCGTTACTAAAACCTCCGTGGTTTTAATAGCTCCAACAAGTCTTGGCGTTTCGGTGCAAAAAGTTTGAGGTCGTCCATGTACAACAAATGAGATATAACCTCACCTCCTCTACGAAGACGATAACCTAACTCTGAATCCTTCAGCAGAGTGCTGAGAGGATTCATACTTAGGCAGAACCATAGGGGACTTAGACTGTCACCCTGAAAAATGCCTCTTTCAATCCTAATCAAGTCCTGCGAAACAAAGAGCTGTCTACGCTACCTGGTTGACGAAGGACTGTGACCCACTGTCCCATGCATTTGCTTAGAAAGATTTTTAGAGTTGGATTTATTTTGTACAACTCTAAAACCCGTTCTAGCCATGAATGGGGCACCGCATCATAGGCCTTCTTATAGTCAATCCAAGCAGCGGAGAGGGCTCCCTTGTTTCGTTTGACTTGTTGGCAAATGGTCGTGTCAATGAGGAGCAGCTCCTTAGTACCACGGGACCCAATCTTACATCCATTCTGAGAGGAGGCCAAAACGTTATTCGCGACAATATGCGCATTAATTTTTGCTCTCAGAATGGATGTAAGCAGCTTGTAGATGGTAGGTAAGCACGTAATGGGTCTGTAGTTCTTCGGTTCCGTGGTACTACCAGACTTATGGAGCAGGAAGGTGACTCCGGTGGTCAAGAAACTGGGAAGAGAACCCGTATCCAGTGCTTCTTGAATTTGTGTTGCCAAACGTTCATGTGAGCACCGAAACCACTTTATCCAGAAGTTGTGCAATCCGTCCGGTCCAGGACTTTTCCAGTTCTGAGCCGTCCGGATAGCACAACTAACGTCTATGGAGTCGATCGTAATAGACTCCATGGGTTCGATAAGCTCACATGCACGTTCGATAACACGCATCCAAGCTCCCTCCGTGTGCTCGACAGGCACCGACCAGATGCTACGCCAGAAACTTTTCATGGCGCTGACATCCGGTAGCTGCGTATCGTTCACACGTGGACTCGTAGTTCCCTCCCAGCTTCGGTACACCTTCCTTTGATCGCTCTGGAAGTCGCGATTTTGGCGATATCGATTCACACGCTCTCTGTAGCGGCGAATACGGTTTGCCCACGCATAAACTTTCTGCTTCAGGTAGTCAATGCGTTCCGTAACATTGGCAAGATAGTGCTGGCGACTGATACCAGTCCCAGCAAACGCCTGTGCTACGAAACGCATGACTCGGGGACGACTGTTCCCCTGACTGAAGCAGATTAGCTTTGCAATAAGAGTCCTGAATTTGCTGATACGCCGTTCTATTCGCACTTGCCATACGGGTACATTCCCAGCGGTTCGCATTGTACGGTCAGTGTCTGGGAACTTGACACGTGCAACGCGACACGCCGCGATAGCACCACAGTACAGAATAGAATGGGTATCAGTCAAATCTTTGCTAGTTCCCAGGTAGGGCACTAGCAAAGTATTCAGGGCTCCCATCAAAGCCAAATTCCGTTTATGGGTGGGCAAACGCGGTAAGCGCGGCCTAGAGTTGGATGTGGATCTATATCGCAAGATCGCGTCTTCCAGAGCGCTCCTCAGTTGCTCTATTACCTGGTCAGATAAGCCCGTACTCGCCGAATCTCCCTCCTCGATATCGAGATCGACCGGCGCCGCAAGTGTCGCCACTGATGTTGCCACTGAAGCCAGGGTCGACGACGCGGCGGGCGGATCTCGAGTCGAAGCAGGAGCTGGGCGAGTACGTTGTTCTTCCAGGCGTAGCCGATCAAGTGCCGAGTCATCCAGCAACTTGCATCGCCGGATGGCGCGGACTTGGTCAGACAATCGTTGGGCAGAAACGGCGACGGTCGGTTCGAAGGCCTGAAACAGAATTATTATTATCGTATTTATTTCTTTTCTTAAGCCTAAGTTTTTACAATATTGATATATAAAACAACATAAAAATATTATAAAAACTTAAACCTAGTTTGCCGCCAGCAGCGGGGCAGGGCCCAAGCTACCGGTGGTTAGGGCTGCAGAGTGAGGAACCTCCTGACGATGCGCGCTGTGTCAAGGATGACCGCCTTCTGCATCTGACCCTTGATCCAACCATCTAGCGAAAGTCTCTTGAGATGTTGGTCGAGACTTTTCGCTATAAGGCCGTTTGCCGACACGACTATGGGGACTATGATCGTGGAATCAACATTCCACATGGCGGTAACCTCGTGAGCCAAGTCAAGGTACTTGCTGAGCTTGTCCTTCTCAGCTTTCACGAGGTTCTCGTCATGTGGTATGGTGATATCGACGATCACAGCCCGACGTTGAGACCGGTCTACCAGCACGATATCAGGCTTATTGGCGACAATAGTCCTGTCCGTGATGATAGAGCGGTCCCAGTAAAGCAACGCACGACCATTCTCGAGAACTGGCAGAGGTGCGTACTTATAGTACGGCACCTCGGACTCGACAAGGCCGTGTCGAAGAGCAAGTTGCTGGTGGATGATCCTGGCTACTAGGTTATGTCTGTGCAAGTACTCGCCGTTAGCAAGATGCGAACAACCGGAAATAACATGACGAAGAGATTCGCCTGGACGGCGGCATGCCCGACAAATGTCGACCGTACCGTCCTTCATTATGTATTTCCGGTAATTGTTCGTCTTGATAACCTCGTCTGCAATTGCACAGACAAAACCCTCGGTTTCTCCGAAGAGGTCCCCGAAGCGTAGCCAGTTCACCGACGCAAGCAGATTCACATCAGGTCCCGTTAGGGCCCGATAGAATCGCCCGTGCAGCTCCTTGCTCTTCCACACTTCCTTGCGATCATCAGTGCTGAGCACCGATGGTTTACGCCAGTTCTCGTTTGCCAGTGAAAGAGGCGTGAAGCTTCTGTCAACTGCCACAACATCGCGATGCATCCCGGACTCGCTGTTGCGGAAATAATCCCTGAGACTGCATACTTCGCGGTTGTGTAGGTTCTTGGCATTTAAAAAGCCTCGACCTCCCCACTTCCGCGGAATATACAGTCTCATAACAGACGAGCGCGGGTGTTATTATTATTATTATTCACGTATATCTTTATTTCCTTAAGTCTAAGTTTTTACAATATTTATATAAAATAACATAAAAACATTATAAAAACCTAAACCTAGTTTGCCGCCAGCAGCGGGCAGGGCCCCAAGCTACCGGTGGTTAGGGCTGCAGACTGAGGAACCTCCTGACGATGCGCGCCGTGTCGAGGATGACCGCCTTCTGCATCTGACCCTTAATCCAACCGTCTAGCGAAAGTCTCTTGAGATGTTGGTCGAGACTTTTCGCTACAAGGCCGTTTGCCGACACAACTATTGGGACTATGATCGTCGAATCAACATCCCACATGGCGGTAACCTCATGAGCCAAGTCAAGGTACTTGCTAAGCTTGTCCTTCTCAGCTTTCACGAGGTTCTCGTCATGTGGTATGGTGATATCGACGATCACAGCCCGACGCTGAGACCGGTCTACCAGCACGATATCAGGCTTATTGGCAACAATAGTCCTGTCCGTGATGATAGAGCGGTCCCAGTAGAGCAACGCACGACCATTCTCGAGAACTGGCAGAGGTGCGTACTTATAGTACGGCACCTCGGACTCGACAAGGCCGTGTCGAAGAGCAAGTTGCTGATGGATGATCCTGGCTACTAGGTTATGTCTGTGCAAGTACTCGCCGTTAGCAAGATGCTATTATTATTAATCAGATGACATTTATGACACAACCGATTAAAAGTTAAAAATGAAAAAAGAAGAAGAAGACTTTATCAGCTGACTATTATTATCATTATATAAATTCAGACCAATGGAAACTGCGTTGCCAGACATATTGCATGCCTCTAGAAGAAGAGGCCAGTTTGTATGGGTCAATTATTTAAAAATGTTTGTATCATCTTATCTTACCTGCAAACAGCAATATAGATTTTTGTATTTGTAAGAGTCCAAATCAATACCTAGCACTGCACTGCGCTTGGCAACCCGAGATATAAGATGTTTTATTTCTATGCCCTGTAATTTCACTGTATGTATTGTGTACATTTAAAGTCTTACTAGCTCTATATATATCTGTCCTACCCAAGTTGGAGATCCGTATCGTCCAAGAAGTAAAGTTAGTTGCGAACTATCCACCGAAGGGCGATTATTCTCTTGATTAACTCAGCAAAGTGCGTACAAGTACAGCCAATTATTTAAACATGGAATCGGTGATCAAAGCACGTAGGATAATTGACCCGAAGTTATGTCCTTCAACCTAACTTCAAGTTACCTTTGTCTTGTGTTAAACATAAGATTACACATACCTAAAGAAGCAGCCCACTAAAAGTCTTGCACACTCTCGTAAAGAAAGTCCCAAATCCCAGCACATTTAGGCTGTGGAATGTGTTGCTTAAACGGTTTTTCCGATAGTTAAAATTTTGGTCTCTTCAAATCGAGAGGGAATCAGTTTTTTTTTACGCAAATACGCTCCACGGTAAACCGCATCATCGCTCAACAGCCGGCGAGATGGCGGTCAAGTGTAAACCTTTAAAAAATAAAAAGAGAGTGGCAAGTCGGAAGTCAAGGCCACGCTGGTCCAGTGCGGGTTGGCTGATGCCACATGACTTCGAAATATTAAATAAGCGCTGTAGGTACCAAATAAAGTAGGTTTGTAATGCAACGAACGGGATCTGGTTTTTTTTTTTTGGAATCTGTTCAAGGATGTCCCCTAAATGTGAATCCAAGTTGGCGCAGCAGGGGGGTTCGCTTCAGCTGCCATCTTGGGAAACACGTTTTATTGAATATCTCGCGAACCGCGCATCGTACGATAAAAATAGTCGAGATCATTATTGTAGATAATAATATTTGTCACCTGTTTTATTTAAAACTTTTATTGTACAACGCATAGGTTTTTAATTATAACGCTCCAAACTTTATACTATATGGTTTTTACTAAATGTCTAGTTGATAAATTAAAAATAATGGTAATTGAATTATAGAGCATGAAATTACCCAGAAATTTTAGTAGCAATTTTTCCCCGTAGTATTTATAGTTTAGATGCTATAATGCTGTAAATGATATTATAATGCTGTATATTAAATTATACGCCTATAAGTTGTAAATTTATAGGTAATTTCATGATTCTACAATTCAGTTACCATTTAATTTTTAATTTATAAATTAAATATTTAGTAAAAACCCTATTTAGTAAAAACCATATTTAGTAAAAACCATATTTAGTAAAAACCATATTTATTAAAAACCATAATGTATAAAGTTTGGAGCACTATAATTAAAAACCTATGCGTTACACAATAAAAGCTTCAAATAAAACAGGTGACAAATATTAATCTACAATAATGATCTCAACATTTTTTATCGTACGATGCGCGGTACGCGAGATATTCAATAAAACGTGTTTCCCAAGATGGCGGCTGAAGCAAACCTCCTCCCGCCGCGCAAACTTGGATTTACATTTAGGGGACACCCTTGAAAATATTCCAAAAAAAAAAACCAAGTCCCGTACGTTGCATTACAAACCTACTTTATTTGGTGCGGCGCTTGGACTATTTATTTATTTTCTTTTCGTTTGTTTTGCCATTGAAAACTGTTTGTGATTTTAGTCATACTGATTTTTTATTAGTTAATTGTTTGCCATTTTAACCGATTTAAAATAAGGAGGAGGTTTTCAATTTGTCTGTATGTTTTATTTGTTCGCAGGTATGTTATGCAATAGCTCTTGTTGCAATTGTGATTCGATTTCAATGGTTATTTTTTGTTTAATTGATCATAGAAATTCAGCGGTAGCCCTTTTTACATTTTATTGAAATCGGTGGGGTCGTTTTGGAAATAGCACATAACTAAAATTTGATATGCTACATTTGAATGACTTTATAGTAGTAAATTCAACAAAAAATGTGTTTGTATTTTTTCTTAATTTAGGTGACAGTAACACAAAAACCTCTTGAGCAATTCCAATTAAATGTATAGCAATCATTTGAAAAAGCTAACCAATCAAAAGTTGCAAACATAAAAACTACAGTCAAATTGAAAACCTTTTCCTTTTTCAGTTCGGTTGAAAACAACGTTGGAACAATAAATATTAAAGTCGGATACAAAATACCTACTTCAATATTCATTTAAATCTAGACTCAGTTAGGTTCGAAATCCCTTTTTTGGTCCATTTACTTGATAAAACCGCTAACCTTTGGATTAATGATGAAAGCCTCGTACGAGTAAATAACGTACTCATAAATCCATCTTTAGGTTTCGAAACATTATGTTTTAATAAATCTGTTTTAAATAATGCCATTTTGATATTAAAAGTGGACCCATTGCCAAATCCACCTGGACGTTGAATGCCTTTACCAGTTATTCCCCACCAAGCAATAATGTGATCTGGTTTTATATATTGCAACATAAATTGAAAAGAAAACCAATTAATAATTTATTAAATACATGTTTTTACCCTAAATCATAACATTCCTAACATGATTTGTATGTGTATTTTCAGCACCTGAAAAAAGTCGAGCACTATTTGTTACTTTTTTAACCGACTTAAAAAAGGAGGTTTCTCAATTCGACCGTATGTATGTTTTAACCGACTTAAAAAAAATGAGGTTTCTCAATTCGACCGTATGTATGTTTTTTTTTTTTTATGTGTGTTCGCGGATAACTTCGTCGTTTATGAACCGATTTTGATGATTATTTTTTTGTTGTAAAGAAGATATTCCAAGGGTGGTACCATGATAAGAAAACCAGGATCTAATGATGACATCCTAGAGAAATCGAAGTAAACTTTTTTACTTTATAAGTTTTCCGTTGAAAGTCGTTTTTTTTTTTGTTAAAATTATTAATACAATAGATCATCAATTTTTCATTGACAAATAAATACCTGTGACAAGTTAACAATATAACTTTTCCACCAATGTTTGGATGATTGCGCGTTTATATAAACTAAGTAAGAGTCAGTAGTCTGTCAGTAAAATTTTGTAGTTCAAAAAGTGTCAACAGGAGTAAAACCCTCATATCATATGGTGCGATGTAGGCTCCTCCTCACTACTTTTACGTCAATTTCTCTGATTTTAGGACTCGTGTGTGGAGCGTTTTTTTTATGAAAACGCTAACCTACCAGAGGAGCCTCCAGACTACTTTTCATTAACTGTGAGATGTATGTATAGTGAATGTGATCAATTTAATCTAAAGATTTCAGGTATGCTCAACATCAAAATGGCTGCCTCCACAAAATGGCGGACAAAATATTTCTTCACAACCTACCTCAATGTGGGTATCAAATGAAAGGGCTTGATTAGTAGAATACTATACATTACAACAAATTTCAAATCCAAGATGGCCGCCACCACAAAATGCCGAATTGTATAATTTTTTTCACTATTACCTCAATATGGGTATCAAATGAACGGGCTTGACTAGTAGAGTACTTTGCACTATGACAAATTTCAAATCCTAGATGGCTGTTACCACAAATGGCGAAATACATTTCTTTTTTCACATCTTCCTTAATATGGGTATCAAATGAAAGGGCTTGACTAGTAGAACGTTATATAGATAATCCGAGATCCGAGGTAGTCGGGGGTTAATTAAAATTTTTAATTTTGTTCTTTTCATTGTATGTAGTTTAGGCTACGCCTTATAGTTTAATGTGTTACTACTCGTATCCGCGTTAACTGAAATTATAAAAAACTAGCTGTACCCTGCCACGCTTCTCTGTGGCATATTGTGATGCAAAAATTAGATGAAAACAATCCTTGATGCGGATTATATAACATTGTAAAATTTTAGCTCGATCGGTGCAGAACTTTTTGAGTTCTTGAAGCGTACACAAACCAACATAACGTTTTTATACATAGAAGATGATTCGGATCGGACAACAAGTCGTAGCATCGATAATGATTTCTATTAACCGCAAACCCTCCCTACAGGGCAAACAGTTTTAACAAAACAGGTTAGGAATATGCAGATGACAGATACTATTTGTTCCGGACTATACTTGTAGCGTTATGATACCTGGGAATTCTTCTTCTAGTTTCCCGTTCCATTCTGTTTTTTGCTGCGATAAAAATCATCCCGTCCAAAATTCCTTTTTATACAATCTCACTAAAAACAAACCGCGTGTCGTTCAACATGAAATAGTTTTAGTAGATTAGTAGTACAAGCATTAAATAGTAAAACAATCTGGCATCGGATCGATGTATGGATGTTTGTATACCTTAATTCTTAATTCCATCCAAATAAATATCAGCAATTCTAAAGAATTCAATTTTAAACAAATACCACGTGACACTGTCATGCGACTTTAACTGCTAATTCTCTATTATAAAATTTCATTTTTTTCTCGATAAAGAATAGTCTGTGTTCATTTACTATTCTAATCTACATGACTGTGTTCCAAATTTCAACTCCGTTGGTTTTGCCGTATCTGTATGCCGTATGCCGTATAAGCTGAGCTTTGCATTAGTGTGAGTGATCACCAATCACGCAGGAGCGCGGCGAGACAGAATGGCGCCGCGCCTAAGGCCGGTTGTCACACCTACACTATCCATGTACACTCACACAAATGCAAAGCTCAGCTTATGCCTCGCGGAGTGTACTCCAGTGGAAACGTAGACCCACGTCGGCAAACAACTTAATACACGCAGCTAAAATGTGCTGCGTGTCCGTGCACAGCATGCGCCGCGGTGGGGCCGCGCCTTAATACTATATAATTCAGATAAAAAAAGTGTTCACTTCTCCCTTGCAGCCTTAAGCACACACATTTTTTATTAACGAGTCGCCAATAATTTCTAAAAAGATCAGTGTTAAACCTACCAAGGTACAAGTAATGATATGATGAAGTAAGGAGTCCGTGGAGGTACGATATTTTTGATAAAAAAAGAAGTATTGATGTCATTTTGTCTGTCTATCTGAAATCTGAAATCTATCTGAAAATGGCTGTAATAGTACGACGGACAAAAATAAATTACCCGTTGTACTAATGGACTTATTGGTAGTACAATGGGTAGTAACATGGACAAATAAACGAAGAAGAGAGACAGAAAAGAAAAACAAAGTGAGGAGAGTTCCTGCTCTTTTCTAATCTTTCATTGGTAACTTTTTGTACAAATAAAGTAAACGGACCGTTAGAGCAGGCGAGCCGTGTGATGTGGAGCGCTTGTTTACCGCTACACAGTATGCGGGTAATTAGAAACACTGCTTCCCAAACTTGTTTGATTGAGTTTGAATTAATTTTGGCTTTGTTGATTGAATTTTCGCTTCGATTAAAAGTGGACGTAAACACTATTAATACGAAATTAACAAGTTTTTGTACTTAGTTTCATGGTTGACGTTGCAAAGAGTGAAACGAGAAGGTTTGACTTTACTTTTGTGATAAAAAGGTATTTATTTTGAAATTTTCGAATCGAAAATCAATCGATTTTTTTCCAGACCGCAATGTTTCTTAACATCTGGCAAAATGGTAGTCAAGTGTTAACAAACAATAATTTTAAATTACATTGGTAAATATTATTCGGCATGTTTAATATTACATCATCTATTCTATTTAACTCTATCTTAATATATATAAATCTCGTGTCACATGTTTGTCCTCAATGGACTCCTAAACCACTGAACCGATTTCAATAAAACTTACACACCATGTGCAATTGGATCCAACTTGAAAAATAGAATAGTTTTTATTCCGATTATTTGTCTTTATATGACAATATCCGAGCAAAGCCGGAACGGGCCACTAGTACATTTATATAAAGCTACATAATATATAGAGGTAGTTGCATTGTATGTTTTCATATTTGTAATACATATGATGATGATTATAATTATTGTAAAGTGAACTGTTTACAGGATAAATTGAAATAATTGTATAAAATGACGTTTCTAAGTGCACTGTATATGTTGACGGCATAAAATTATTTTTGATTTGATTTGATTTGATCTAGCCACCTAACTAAGCAGAACTAGTAAAATGGAAGCCGGACAGCTGACGTCGATATCTCATGTCCACGGTGCAGGACGATGATGGGGTATGTCGGTTTCGACACTACAAAAAATTATCCTTACCATCTGATGACCACAAAGTCAAAGTCAAAGTACTTTATTCATAAATGTACAATTTACACGTCAATTAATAAAAAAACCAAAACAAAAGAAAGAGCATACAAATTGTATACATTTTCAAAGTTTGAAATTACTACTTTGCTGTATTATAATAAATATTGTACAGAAAACTGTCAAGCATTATACGAGTATAATATGGTTTTAATACAATTGTACTGACCCATGTCAAATTTATTTCTTTACATTTTTATGGGAACTTTGCCATCACTCTCTAAAAATTCGCTGTAACTAATCGAAAGTAAAGCTTGATCGATAAGCCAGCACTTTAATCTGTTTTTGAAGCTGCCAAAACTTGGGGCCGATATAACTATATTCGGAAGAGTGTTATAAACTTCCGGTCCCATGATGTGAGTCAACTTCTGTGACCTCGTGAGAGAGTGTGGTATAACATCCAACTTGTCGGCGTTGCGTATGTTACGAGAATGTCTCTCTCTTCGCGTGTTGTACGATTCTAGATTATTTCTGACATAGACAGTCACTTGGTATATCAAGATAGCAGGTACCGTAAGTATCCCAAGCTCTTTGATGTGTGGTCTTACGGATGTACATTGCGATATACCATATACCACTGGTTTCATCGGTCCTGGTCCGAGGGTCTACCACCTAGGTAAAAATGTCTTAGCTTTAAAATTGCTCTCTTTTTTTTCTATTCGTTTGAAATGATAGACTATGACATAGACGATTTAATTAGGCGGTAGAGGCATCGTCTGGTGGCAGCTTGACAGCAGAGTCGCGGAACCACTCTCACTCTGTCTCTCTCTCTCAACCACTTTCAGACAAAACCCAGTAGAAATCGCACTAGGCCGCCAATCACACTGCTTAGATAATAGTTTTTTTTGTTTCGTAATTTATTTGCTGTGCTTCTGGCTTTATTTAATAAAGAATTGTTGCATTGTTTTGCATTATATTTTATTGTATTGTAGTGTATTATTGTACTTTGAATAGATTGCCTCTATATTGCGTTTCAAAAACAAAAACAGAATTATGATTAAAAGTAACTAAAATGACAGTAACAGATGGGGACCTTATCGCTATAAGTAATATTATTCCATTTATAGGTCTATGTTTAAACTTTTAAGTATAGGTACGTTTAGTTTTAAGTATTGTGAAATGGCCTGCAGAAAATACTCAAGACTAGTAAGAAAGAAAGAGCAACAAGCATCCATATATTCTTAAAAACTTTCGAGTATACATTATTAGTTGGAAAGGTAAATAAGTTTAGACACGATTAACATCGGTCGTCAAATATTTGAAATAAAAATATACAGCTGAAATAGGTTAATAAAGTACAATAAGTGACTGAAATTTAAAGTTATGTACATTGTACATGTTTAAATTTGACAATGAATGTACACGTCAATAAATTTAAATTCTTATTTAAGTCCTCTATTTACACGTCCACCTTTGAACCTTGGTAGGTAAGTGCAAAGTGTTTCCCGTTTTACCTCTAAGCGTTCCCAAATGGCCCGCGGCAAATATACAGTCCAATCAGACTCGATTGACCCAGACGTCCAATATTTGGAGAGGCGAGGTGACGTCAGAGGTAATCATGGAACTACGCACACACGCTGTTTGAGTGGTATATTGAAATCAAATGTTGCCATGGTTACGGGGTAGCGAGACTTACATTACGTTGTGGTAATAGGAATACACAGATGTGCCCTCCCAAACTTCAGGGCACACGGAATCATGCCATTGTTGGGAAGAGTGAGCTCACTCATTCCGTTCCAGTCGGTTGCAGGAAGCGGTGAACGCCAGACGTTTTTACTTATCACTATTCGTTGTCAACAACCACAATAAGTAGAACCACAGCATATCGCGCCGCTAGCGATTCTAGGGGTCAAGTAGATTGGTTATGTGTAAACTACTTACGACACACATAGAGACGCAGTTTTTTACCAATTTCAAGTTACTGAGGGCACATCCATTGGTTTATATCGATGGTAATAGGATAAGATTGCATCGGGGAGGTGCGAGAATAGTAATTAAATTATTTAGTAGAATAGTGATTAAATTATTCAGTAAAATAGTAATTAAATTATTTAGTAGAATAGTGATTAAATTATTCAGTAAAATAGTAATTAAATTATTTAGTAGAATAGCAATTAAATAAGACAAAACAGAATTCTTTCAACAAGTTTCAAAATTTGATTGATATCATAGAGCTGGATCGATCTTGGTGGAATGTGTCTCAAAAATATTTTCTTTTAATAGTGGACATCGGTCCCGTAGTTCTTGAGCTTAGCACGTTCCACCAAAAAAATCTCTTCACCTTTATAATATTAGCGTAGATATTATAATTTCTACAGTCTACACTACTATATCTACTATATCCACTATATCTACACTTTAAAAAGGAAAAATATGTAATTTGTATGTTTGCAACAAATAATAAGTAAGTACCTACTGGAGTGATTTCAAAAACCATTTTTAACCCCCGACAAAAAAAAGGGGTGTTATAAGTTTGACGTCGATGTCTGTCTGTCTGTCTGTGTGTGTGTCTGTCTGTGGCACCGTAGAGCTCAAACGGATAGGCCGATTTCGATGTGTTTTTTTATTTGAATGTTTATTACCATGCGGATATTCTTAGCTATGTTTGGTAAATATCGATTCAAGATTGCCGCCTCCACAAAATGGCGGACAATATATTTCTTCACAACCTACCCCAATATGGGTATCAAATAAAAGGGCTTGACTAGTAGAATACTATACACTATACAAATTTCAAACCCAGGATGGCCGCAACCACAAAATGGTGAATTACATTAATTTTTTTCACTACTATCACAATATGGGTATCAAATGAAAGGGCTTGACTAGTAGAATACTATGTATGCACTATGACACATTTCAAATCCAAGATGGCCGCTACCACAAAATGGCGAAATATATTTTTTTTTCACAACTCCCGTCAATATGGGTGTCAAATGAAAGGGACAATACTGTTTTTTTAAATCGTAATTTATGTTACAGATGGTCTAGTTGGAAGAACGGCGACTGTCGATCCCGGAGCCCCGAATTAAAATCCCACGCGCACCACTGTATTTTCGAAGTCATGTGCGTAATCCCCCTAACTTAAAAACAGTAAAGGAAAACATCATGATTTTTTTTATAATTAAGGAACCCAATGTTGGTGGAGATAAATGTAAAAATGCCTACTTACATTTAGGGCATATTTAGCATACATATACCTATGAAGCAAAACTGGGCTCGTGAGGGCCGGGAGCTTATCTCCTTTTTAAAACACTTCCCGAGCACTTGCTCAATGCGACCAGTGACCAAAAAGCTGGTGTTAATCTGGCCCAACGCAGAAACATTGTCTTTCAGCATGCCTTTTTTAGTTGCCGCTAATGGTTGACTGGCAGAAATCGCTATTAACGATAAGCCCGCCATTTATGGCACTAGTAATAAGTGTTTTCTGTTTTGTACTTTTAAATTTAACTGGTGTGCATTATAAAGTGTTTCTGTCTGTCTGTTTGTATTGCCGCCAGCATTCTAGGTACGCTTCTGACGGGTACTGAGATTGAACGTCTGTTCTATATTATCTGTGGGCATTCGTTGGTCCATGAATAATTCAGTATTGCTCAGTGTAAGTAGTTAGTAAGGTATGTACATATCGTAGTGTTTGTAGTTTTCATTACATTTCAGTTTTGTTAAATCTGCCCGTAAAAAAAGAAAATTATGCAGTACTCTGCCGTGCAGTACTTAAAACGCAGTAATCGACATTTTGACGTTTTTGAGTTAAATATTGAACAGTAATGAGCACATCATAAGGAATCGAAAGATAAAATCGATTTTGTAATAGCAAGTACGTCTGACATGATTCTTTGTTTTTCTAAGTAAAATGCAGTAAATGTTATTATCACTACAAAAAATCGGTTTACTACATATTAAAAACGTAGTTACTACCTAGACTAAAAAAAAAATATTAATAGGTACTGCAAAGTTTGTATATGTTGATTTTTAAAAGGAATTGCAAACTAGTATGCAGTAAGGTACTAGGATGTGGTATTTTAGAAAGCATTACCTATTTTTCACAAATAGTGAAAAATAAAGTTAAAATGTAGGAAATGTTGATAAAACTGTATTTTATCTATATAAGTTACTTTTTGTTGTTAGTGTTACTAATTATTTAAGTACAATGAAAAAGTTAACGATAGTTCAAAGCAGCAACAGTTGACATTAATAACTCAATTTTCTCCAAAAAAACCGACTTCAATTTGAAATTACATTCAAACTTTCGACTATAATTTTTCATTTGAAACTGCCAGAAAAATAGATGTGAAAAATGATGATCCAGGTAAATGTAATAAAATGGCCATAGTTTTTCTTGTTATTTCAAAAAGCACCGCACCAATTCCAATAAAAATTATGTGAGATTTCTGAAGTATTTTCTGCCAAAAAAAATATAATTAAAATCGTTTCACTATTAGCTATCATTCATGCCATTGTGAGTGTGGTTTATCTAAATTGTTAGGATATCATGAAAGTATCTTCTGATAGTGTAAATAATATTAAGTAAGAAATGATATTTAGCGAAAGCTGATTAAGTTTTTATTCTGATAGACAATTTCTTTCAATCGCTTTTTTACCCGACTGAAAGAAGGGTTATGTTTTTTGCGCGTTTCTTGTATGTTTGTAAATTTCTTTATTCCTACGTATTTTGCAAATGGTTGGATGGATTTTGACAATTAAGATACTGTTAGATTTGTCTCAATGATTGAAGTATCTTTAAATAGTAAATATACTATAATATAGATAGTAAATATAATTTTTATCGAAATTGGTGCTACTTTTTTTGAAATAACAAGAAAACTATAGCAATTTTCTTACATTTATCAGGATCATCATTTTTCACATTTATCTGGCAAGTTCTACTGAAAAATTATAGTCTAAAGTTTAAATTTAATTTTAAATTGAAGTCGATTTTTGTTTTGTTGGTGAAATTGAATTATTCATGTCAACTGTTATGTTTATTACGCTTTGAACTATCGTTAACTTTGTCTTGGTTATGTAATTTGTCTTACATAATGTTTTATCTGTTGAGTTTGGCATTTAGGGATTTTTAATTTAAAGTTAATTACCTTAATTACCTAGGCTACTCATTAAAATAAGTAGCCTATGTAATTAAGGCCTGAAAATGAAGCGACTAAAAAAGAGACTAAGTAAAAATGTCTATCAGAATCAACACTTAATTATTTACAAACTGCACCTAAATTTTATGGAAAACACATTAAAATGCAGTAAAATTAATCTGTTACTGCATCTTAAATAGCAAGTTAGTACATTTCACTGATTATTTTGTAGTATTAATTCAACTTACTGATTTCTAACCTGATTATGCGTACTTTTTCACAAATTTTGAAGAGACGTAACAGCTCATTTTTTGGAATCTTTTTTTCAAAGTCATTTTTATGTATCATATAATAATCTAAGTAAGTATTTTCTTTCGTAAAGTCACTCTTAGATATCTAGTGCACCCAATGGTTATCATAATATCCATCACAAAACCTTGTAACAAAGAAAAAAAACGAGTCAAAAAGTTTTTCGCTGTTTTCTCAAAAACGTGTTTTTGCTCATACTGCGTTTTAAGGGCTGGACGGCAGTAGGTACTGCCTGTAGTGTCTATCTGCTGTCGACATGGAGCTGCTACAATAGACGCAGGTAAACCGCAAGACGCAATGAAGATGAGGCCTCTGTTTGCGGGTTTCTTAACATAAATCAACTCTTGGACTAAATTTCGGGTTGATATGTGTATTGCAAAGTTAAATGGTAAATACTAACTCCTGTTTATATATATATATGGAACAATATAAACAATATTACTTCCAAAAAAACTAGGATTGGTGTGCTTTGGATGCGTTTTAAATTTCTTTCTAGCAAGCTCCGCAGATGGCGTATTATACTTCCGTTCATATTTCATGTCAAGTGCAATCATAGTCATAGTATTGTTACGAAGTGTCACATAATTATTTTTCTACGAAAATAAAACACCTTTTTAACTTATTATTGAACTGTGTTTGTCCAGTTTTTTGGTTGATGGTACAAATAATACTGTGCTTTATTAAATTCAGAGTTTTTAAAGTATTAAATAGTATAGAAAACACAATCCATAATAATATATTTTTCATCCCACCAGCTCGGAAAGAGTACCTTTGCTCCTCGATATCAGGGCGCAAAAGTCGTTTTTACCCTCTAGAGGTTAAAGTAAAATTGAATTTAGAACATCGTGTGTACTGAGGTTTTGAATTCAAAACATAATTCAACCTATTTATTTATACCTCCTTGGTGCCGAATGCATCATGCATTTTTTTTAATATGTTAAAAACTCAGACTCGGAACCTCCTTGGTGTACTTACTTTTTTTTAATTTGCTTAGCGCGAAAACATTTAAAAATTAGCATTTAGTCATTTCCTCGCTAAGGTGGAATGAAAAGTTACGTGTTGCACTCGAGTACAAAGATTTTTCACCTTGTGCTCTTTTGATTCCCTTGCTACGCTCAGGATTCTAATTTTGATTGATGATTTTAGAATCCTTCGCTTGCTTGGTCATCAAAATTGAGCACGCGGTTAAAAATCAACTTTGCACTCTTGTATAACAAATAACTATTCTTCGTAAAAACAAAAACGGAGTTGAATTTAAAATTAAATTCGGACCCTGGACCAAACTTCATATGAATAATCACTGTGTCATCTAATATATGAAAGCAAATTTTAGTTTTATGTTCAAAATTAAAAATTCAACATTATTTTCGTCGTTTTTTGTAGAGCCTAGAATACGTTAAAACAATTTAATATAATGTTGTAATAAAAACTAATTAGATCAAAATTTTGATATCATTTGTGTAAATCGTTCTGATAATTTCGTAACCTCATGCCAATGAGGCCTTATTTTTGCATGCATGCAAATGGTAGAACTGTTGTTTCTATATCCCTTAATTATAACATCACCTTTGGACACAGTTTTGCAATAAATTATTCTCATTCATATTTCAAACCGTTACACTGATAGCGCTAAAATTGATATAAGACAATATCTGAACTAAGGTCTACCAAACGAAAAACGAATCATCAAAATTAATTCGCAGTCAAGGGGCGCTATCGCGTAATTATTATTTTTTAATTTAAGAGTGACGAGACGAGCATGACATGTGCCTGATGGTAAGTAACATCCCTCCCACATAACAGTACAGTGAAACGCAGCTATTGGAACATGAAAAGTCCAAATCGCTCTTCACCAATAGATATAAGATGTTATATTATCTCTAAGCCCTGCAATTTCTCTGGAAACATTGCCCTTAAAACCGGAACGCAGTACATTACTGCTTGACGGTAGAATAACTGGCAAAGGTGTGGTACTTTCCCAGGCGGACTGTGCCAAGAGTCCTACCACTACAACTTACACGAAAAAAACATCCCTAGAACCGAATTGAGAACTTCATCCTTTTTTGCAATCGGTTAATAATATGCAGGGCAAAGAACAAACTTATCACCTAGAGATCATTTTCAAGCTATATAACAGAACATACTAGTGTGCATTTATTATGATATATATCGTTAAAAGCGCAATAAAAGATGTAAATGTGTTTTTATCAAAACAAATTTAATTACCACCAGTACAAAAATCGTTCTTATACAGTCCTGTCATATGTTGCAATATTCATTTCATGGCTTCCACATCTACCTAAAATCTATTCTTATCTTTCATTTTCTGAGTTTCCACCTACATTCTCATTTAATACACTATCTAAAATATCATCATCACTTTTTGTTAAATTTCCTTCCAATGAACCACTTGAGTTCTCGATAATTTCATTTATTATTTTGTCATCAGCTTGGTTATTATCTCGAATTTCTTTTGTTTTCTCGTCTTTATGTTTTGATACATGATTGTTGTTATTGTCAAGTTCAAAACTTGATGTTGATTGGTTAGAATCCTTTCTTTGAGTGGCTTCAGTATTTTCCAATTCGTTAGCGTCTGTTTCTAAGTTGCTAGTGCTAATTTCTTCTGTATTAGATTTCAATTCGTTTTTTTCATTAATATCTTGGTTTTCACTAGTTTCATTTTCTAATCTCACACCATTCTCTTCATCAACTACTTTGTTATCTAATGTGGTCAATTCTTCTTTCACAGTCCTTTCTTCTACAGCCTCGTCTTCTATTTCAACTTCCTCCTCTACTTCCTCATATTCTTCTTCTTTTTCTTCCAAAGGTTCTTCAATTTTAGTTTCGTTCAATGTCTTAGAGTCGTTCTTAGAACTATTATTTTTCGCTGGATCAGTCTTTTCAACAGGAAAGAAGTAGTCTAGTCTTTGGGCAGGCAATTCCGGAAACTTGTCTCTTAAACAAATTAAAAGTTTAATTTAAAACTAACAATAACTATGATATTAATGTGTTAGAATATTTATGAAACAAAACATTTTAAATCTATTGTTTTTTATAAGATAATTAATATCTTTACACCCAACCGTCACCTTGTTTTATGTTAAGTGACAATGCGGTCTACGATGAAAAACGCTTCTCTAAATACAACCAAATGCAACAAAATTGTATTAAATCAACATTGTTATCTATACCTTATAGGTCACATCATCACACGTCAAAAGCCCACTATATGTTGCCACTGCTGGGACTCAGGGCCTTGTCTCGCAAGGAGAGATTTTAGGCCATAATCCACCACGCTGGCCCAGTGCGGGTTGGTGGATGACACATGACTTCGAAAGATTCTAGGTACATATCGGTTTCGTCACGATGTTTTCCTTCACCTTTTTAAGTTAGCGGCATTACGCACATGATTTCTAAAATACAGTGGTGCATGTGGGGTTTGATCCCGGGGTTTCCGGATCAGCAGACGCCGTTCTTCCGAGTAGACCAGCCGTGACCTTACGTAACCTTATAGGTATAAGCCTCTATTTATAATATTATCTAATTTGTTTATGTTTCGATTCAGTTCAGGTTTTGACCCACTAAAAACAATATTAAAGAAGTCCATTACAGCACTCCTATTTATATTTCTTGGTCCATTATAAATTTATTTTATATGCTTACTTAATGAATGCTTACTTATGTTTGTTCTCGTATTTGCTGGGCACCATGAAGCAATTGGATTCCCTGTAAATGATCCATTTCCTTCTAACCCAGGGCCAGGGCAGGTCTCGGCAGCGGCTCTGAAAGTTAAAAAGGTTTTGTTTAATCAATCTTGATTACATTTAGACCTTAATAGTTCAGTACATAGAATTCACATGCGCTTAGTACAGGTAGTATATTTGCTATAGTGAACTTATCCTAGTAATTCAGTTTTATTATTGTCGATTTTTCCCATTTTCGTTTAGTAAATCTTATTTGTGTACAGTTTCTGGTCAACGTTTTTGCTGGCCAATTGATAAACAAGGTTATTTTGTCTCAATATAGGATAGCGCCTGACCACAATTCGCTTAGCTAGTTTCAATGTTATTTAAAGTAGATCAGACTTGTTTTTAAGTAGCCTATTCATTGTTGTCTTGATCGTACCCTGATTTAACATAATATACATTTTAAATACTAATAAAAAATATACATAATCTATATTAATAATTTTGTTAAGGGGCACGGTAGACTTGATCGAAACCTTATATCAATAACAAAACATAAAAAAATGTTGATTTTGAGTCAACAACATTTGTCCACAAAATTCGGGTTATGGAGAATTTCGTTAAATTCTGATGGCACTGACAAACAAACCACTGTCACCATCTTTGGTGTGAAGCATGTTTCGTTCCATCAATCAACACATTGCGTGCGACCGTCGCGCCAAAAAAGTATCCATCACAAAAAACTGTGACTTATTTGACTGCGTAAAACAAACGAAACGTCTTGCCGCCGGACCGGAATTTTATTAGTAGGTACTGACATTTAGTAACAGCATTGCACCCGTGCGAAGCCGGGTGGGTCGCTAGTATATATATACGGTCGCATTGAGAAACCTCCTTTTTTTGAAGTCGGTTAAAAACAGAAAAATATGAAATACCCACAGGGGTAATAATGATAATAAACTCTTTTTTAAAATACCACACAGATTAAATAAAAAACAACTGAAACATTAACTTAGTAACTAATGGGGTACTCTCTGATGAATTTAATATAGAATATGTAGATCTTCATATCTAGAGTGAATCGGTTTCTTTAGGGTACGCACACTTCATCTTATACCACATTGCCGCTAAATTTCTCTGGGTGACGAGCGCAGTGCAGTGCTAGGTAATGATTTGGACTCTTCATGTTCCAATAGCTGTGTGTCACTGTGCTGTTATGTGTCAGGCATGTTGCTTACCATCAGGCACATGTCCTGATCGTCTCGTCACTCTTTAACTAAAAAAAAAAAAAAAAAAAATTCAGGTGAGCTACTGGTCAAGCTCTTACCTAATATTGATAAAAATACAATGTAAACCTTCTTCAAATGTTCAGACAATAATGTAATTCCTTTCCATACATACGAGTATAAACATACATTTAGATGTATCACGATATCTTCTTGTTTTCATAGAAGCCTATTTTTTCCAACATAAATAACGACACTTCTTTGAGAACAGTAATTTATTTATCGTATTGTGTTTGGAATCAGACGAATTGTTGTCTTAATGTTGTTAGTTTATTTGTGGATCAGTATTATTTTTCCGAGCTCAAATAACAATCGTTGTTTGTGTTAACCAACAAAGTACGGATCTAACACTAACATCCACATTCTGAAACTTTACTTAAACGTAATTTATATTCTTTTACCCAAAACTCTCTTTGGACGTATCAAAAGAAAGATTTCCTGAAATGTTACTCATAAGTTCGCCTGTTTTTTGTTTTGGCTGACGTTACCTTTAAGTGACCGTTCAGGATACAGCAGTAACTTATACTTTAATTTCTAAGATAATATAACAATTTTTAGTAAGTATATTGTAACATTACTTTAAATCCGCTTTTACGAAAAATACTTTTGAATAAATATTCGCGGCATTTTTTCATCTGTACTTAATACATTAAACCATCGAACTCTTAAAAACGACAGAAGCGGCAAACGCGCTTCTACTATGGCGATGCAAAATCAGGTGACGTCTCCTGATTTACTCTCAGTCGCAACAAGGAGTTGTGTACGTTCGCTGACAATTCAGTTTTCAATTTTTTCAAACAAATTTTCGCCACGCTATGTTGTCTTTAGATTATAGCATACCTCATCTCGTTTCTTTAATTATATCGATGCATTAAACTCTAAACTAACAAATGCTTGTTATACGAGACCACCAAGTACTACAAGATCATCAGTTATTTTGCTGCGAAGCAGTAATGTGCAAACAATAATGTGTTGTGAACGGTGCTGTTATTAGCAGCAGTGTTGCTTATCCTAAGGCACATGTCCTGTTTGTCTCGTTACTTTATAAAATAAACTTTAAAAAATAAAATAAATAAACTTTTTTAAATAATACAGAGTGACGAGACGAGCAGGACATGTGCCTGATGGTAAACAACATACCTGCCACATAACAGCACAGTGGCACCCAGCTATTCGAACATGCAGAGTCCAAATCAATACCTAGCACTGCGCTCGTACCCAGAGATATAAGATGTTTTGTCTCTATGCCCTGTTTTACTGAAAACATTGAACTTCAAGCCGGAAAACAGTAATGTTTGCACATTATTGCTTGTCAGTAGAACAACTGGCAATGGTGTGCTACTGCCCCAGACGGAATCTGCAAAGAGCCGTACTACTACTTACAGCTCTCTCAAGCGCTCTTCTTACTCTCTCCAACTCCAGCGCCTTTAACTGCTCAGGGGTCAACTGGGGTTCCTGGATCTGCAACAAACACCATCTTCAAAATCCAAAATAAAACTTAGGTCAAATCTTTGATGTCAAATTGAAACATGGATTCCAATTTAATCTTTCTCTATATATAAAAATGTTATGTTGGTTTGTGTGCGCTTCAAAAACTCAAAAAGTTCTCCACCGATCGAGCTGAAATTTTACAATGATCTATAATCCGCACCAAGGATTGTTTTATCTAATTTTTGCATCACAATGTGCCACAGCGAAGCGGGGCAGGGTACAGCTAGTTTTACTTCTACGTTTGATACTTCTTTGACTCGCGGAAGCTATTAAGTAAATTTATAAAATTGTTATAGACGTCTTTGTTACAAAAAAACAAAACTTTTCTTTTGAGTTTTTAGAACGACAGCCTGTTTTTTAGGCAAAAAAGAGCAAAATGGTATTTGATCATGTAGATCAGTTGAACTGATCGATAAAAAAGCGAAAAGCTAGCAATTTTGTGGCACTTGAACATTGCCTTTGAAGTTCTTTTCGAATCAGAGTGTTGCCTATGAACCTTTTGGCAAGTCTCTCGATCGACCGTCTGACCTGCCATCTGGTACTGAGCCGACTTATAAGGAGGGAGGGAACAGTATTCCGTACAAAAGCAATTTTGTGCTTGGTATAACATGAAAAACTGTTAATATCATTTGCTAAGTTAGGAAGATGGTATTTACGTCATTTGTCCGCTGAAGCTGATTTACATTTTCTTTAATTAGTCTGTTTAGTAAATCATTAAATGTTTCTTGGTTGCATTTAGGTATATACTATGAGTGACCTTTCGCTTTTATATAGATTAGTTGCATAAAGGTATGTGTTAAGTTCATCTTATTGCTTTATATTGTATGTATTTAATTTAGAGACTGCCTCAATATAGTTAAGTTGTGTGTGCATGCTTTGGATAACAGTTTAGAACATCACATTGTAATTGATTTGTTTTGGTATTATAATTAACTGTAATCTGTTATGTGCGCCTAGATAAATAAATAAAATAAATAAATTTGCATGAGTAGGCCACTAATTGTTCCTACTGCTGGGACTCGGAGCCAAGGAGAGAGTTAAGCCCATAATGGTGGATGGAATAAAATATATAAAATATATTAAATAAAAGTGGTCAAGTGCGAGTCGGACTCGTCCATGAAGGCTTCCGTAGCAGCAAGTAACATTATGTAAAAGTTCTTGTAGTTCGTTGTTACTTTAATCAGTGTTTAACAATAGTTTATTTTAATACGTAAATTTATGACGTATTAAAATAAAACTAATTACTAGACTGCCCTCGTGGCTTAGTGGGTAGTAACTCTGCCTGTGACGCCGAGGGTCGTGGGTTCGATTCCCACCCAGTGCAAATATTTGTGTGATGAATTCAAATGTTTGCACTGTGTCTGGGTGTTTCTATGTATAATAAGTATGTATTTAGAACTATATAAGTATTATATCAGCTATCTGTCCGCCATATTACAAGCTTTGCTTAGTTTGGGGTCAGGTGGTATTGTGTGTAAATTGGCCACCACCAATATTTATTTATTTATCTCATTCAAACCAATTTTCGTTGATAGTTTACATGGTAATGTACAAAGTAAACTTTTTTTATTTTTGTCATTCTCTTATTTTAGAAGTTACAGGGAGGGACACTTTTTACTACTCTAGAAGAGTCCCTCGCGCAAACTGTTAAGTTTAGAAAAAAATATGTTAGAAACCTCAAAATTATTTTTGATGACCTATCCATAGATAACCCACACGTATGGTTTTGTTCAAAAAAATATTTGAGTTTCAGTTCTAAGTATGAGACACCCCAAAATTTTTTTTTTCTATTTTTTTTTAATCAAATTCTTAATGCGGTTCACAGATTACATCTACTTACCAAGTTTCAATAGTATAGCTCTTACAGTTTCGGAGAAAAGTGGCCGTGACATACGGACGGACAGACAGACATATAGACAGGACGAATCTATAAGGGTCCCGTATTTTGCCATTTGGCTACGGAAACCTAAAAAGGAACATTTTTTTCTAAAGTTTACAAACTTTGGTTACTTACGAGAGGATCTTCGTAGTCATAATGAGCGTTGACTTTGTCTTCAGGCCTGAAATATTGAACACAGTTTAGTACTTAGCGGTCTCAGCAAACTTTGAATAGACATAAGGCGGTCTACTTTGAGGCGGTTTAAGCTGAGAAAACACTTTTTACTAATTTTATACAGGAATTTTTTACAATTTTAGAAAATCCTCAGAAACAAAAGCAGGCGATTTACAATGAACTAATATAGCCCCACGGTATTAGCCGCGTAATTTCTGTTACTCTACAAGAATAAAAAGTAGCTTACATAACCGCTTGACACACTTTGGTAACTATATTACACCGAATGAAGAAAATTTACAAAATTAACTTTGCGGTGGGGCTTTTGGCGGGAAAAAAATAGTTTTTAGTATTTTTATTTGAGAATGTATACTCATTCATTTGGTTAAATGGCTACTGATTGAACCGGTCTTTATTTTGATATAAATCACGAAATTAAAGTTCGTTAATTTAGAAAAATCCGATACAAGTGTCAAAATTGTTAGTTTACATTTCAAGCACATTAATTTAAACAAACGATACCGCCAGAAGCGTCTTGAAACGTTCTTGAAAATAATGGGCTTAAACAGGTACAAGTAACGCGGCACTTCATATGCCAAAGCGTAAACAAACGCATTTAGGTAACCTAACACCCGTTTTCCCGCTAAAATTGTAAACGTGAGTCGCCGAAAGTGACGCAAGCGGATAATGTACTCATATTATTCCAGACTTTAATCTAATTATTATAATTATATTCCTAATTTAAATTTTAATTAATTCTACCATCCAAACATTCATCATACACACAGCACAGCCCACTAAATGTTCCCACTTCTGGGACTGGGAGCCTTCTCTTGCAAGGAGAGAGTTAAGGCCATAATCCACCAGGCTGGCCCAGTGCAGGTTGGTGGATGACACATGACTTCGAAAGGTTCTAGGTACAAGACGATTTCCTCACGATGTTTTCCTTCAACGTTTTAAGTAGCGGCATTACGCACATGACTTCGAATAGACAGTGGTGCGTGTGAGGTTTGAACCCGGGGTCTGCGGTTTGAATCCAAACATTGACATTTTAAAAATCAAAAAGTGTAATGAGTAAGAAATAAGATTCTTTTTATGTTATTAGCTGTGTATCACTGTACTGTTATGTGTCCTATATTAATTACAAAATATATATTTAATACATAAGTATTATATCAGCTACTTGCTCCCATAGTACAAGCTTTGCTTAGTTTCAAGTTGGATGGTGTTGTGTGTGATATATCATATATAAGTAGTATTATTGACATACGAGGTGACAACGATCTTGAGGTTGATCCCAGCCTCTAGGACCAGCTTATGCGCCTCTTGCAGCGTAAGACTGGATGTGTCCTGGCCGTTGATGCGAAGCACAGTGTCACCCATGCGGATGCAGGCGTGCTCGGCGCGGCTGCCCGGGCGGACCTGCCGATACAAACCCAACTTTCAAACACACGGATTCACTATTTTTAAACTACTTTAAAAAAGATAAGATTCTCATCTGATCTGGGTACTATATCTGTTTCTGGTATTGATTATTCCATACCTGTATCCATGACGTACCTTGTATAACTAACATGTTGTGATGGTGAATAATTAATCTGCATCTGAATTAATTCATGGTCTGTGTTCGTCAGAAATGACAATTTTATTTCTGACAGAAATAAAAAAAATAGAGGAGCCTTTTTCGTGGATAAAATTTGATCTTCAAATGTTGTTTTGATCGATTCCAAAACAAATGAATGTTTTTAATTCAGTTGCATTTTTTCGTTTATATACACCAAAAAAAGATAAGTTGCGAAATTTTCGTCTTAGAAATAAAATTATCAATTCTGACAAAAACCCAAAGTTAACAAAACACATACAGGCTACCTTATTTCCCTAAAAATAAAATAAAAGTTTAATTCACCTCATTCACTTAATTTTACTAGAATGATGTTACGGTACAGTTTTGAATTATTTTCATAGGTTCAGTTTTTTTTTAACTTATATAGTTTTACACTTGACCGCCGCGACGATGCGGTCTACGATGGAGCGTGTTTACCTAGAAGAAACCGATTTACTCTCGATTTGAAGACACCAAGATTATAACTATCGAGTAAAACCCACTCAGGCAACTCATTCCACAGCATAGACGTTTTTATCACAAACGTAGATTCAAACCTCTTCGTCCGTGTCTTTGGAATATCCACCATGAAACGGTGCCACTTCTTCGAATACGAGAAGTACGATAGAAAACAGGCCAAGGTGGCATAAGATCATGGAGATCAGCTGCACACTCTCCGAAGTGTATCCGATAAAAACCCGATATGCTAGCAATTTTGCGGCGATGATCAAGACTTTGAAGTCTTTTTCGCACTAGAATGTCTTTGCATATGAGCCTTTTGGCACAGTTTAAGTTTTGTACTTACATAAGCGACCCTCAAAGGTGTCTTGTAGTACGCACCGCCTGCCATCTCGAACCCCCACAGCGTGTCTTCAAAGCTGACCCTCTCGTGGATGCCCTCGTTCCTGGAGGCCCAGGTAGGTTTCACCAGCTCGCCAGCAAGCAAGGCGGCCTCGGAGGCCTTCAGCTTGGTGTGGCGCATGTCGATCGAAGTCGGGTTGGGAGGCTCCATTTTGGGACTGCAGGAGATGCAAAATTAAAACATGTAAACAATTATTATCATCATAAAAATGTATGTTAAATGATTTTTGATTTTGATTTTTACTTCGAAAAACAAACACTGACATCAATTTAAAATTAAATTCAAACACACACATTTGTTTTATCGTGGGCCTGGGTTCCGAATTTTAGTGATCGTGCATCTCTTTCTTATGTTCACAAGAAAGAGGGATGGAAGACCGTAACGCCGTCCTCCCCACTCGGTCATTCGACTTTGAATCTTATTTGTATTAGCTTTACAGACTAAATGCTCTTAGCAGTGTTGCCAGCTTAACGGATTTCCCGTGATATTTTTTAAGGTAAACAAATGTCACTCTTTAAAATAAAAGCAATTCCGAAAAATTGTTAACATCCCTATTGCTTATGTTGATAAAAAATGCATGCAACATGCAATAGCTTTACCGCGGCAGTCCCCGAGTGCCACAATTATTTTTTTATTGTTATATTTTCGAAAGTTTGGATGTACGAGTATGTATATGTATTGATGTAGGTATGTAGTTCAATAACGTATGTCGGAACCAACGTATTTTGGACAACTAACCAATAACCACAAATTTCAACCCCATTTTTAGAACTGTGCGGGCAAAACTGCGAAGAAAATTAAAAAGTATATTTGCTCTATAATTTATCTGGAAACATAGCCAAATCATTTTAGAAAACTAATACAAGAAGATGTCTCCTTTATTCGCTATCAACAATAATACCATTTTGATTGTCTCAGATAAAGCCCAAAACTTAGTTTTAATTTTTAGCGAGTCTCCACAATCAATCTCCAGCTTTCAAAGCCACGTTTCCAATCAGTCGCCGTCAGTAACCGAAATTAAATAATGTATATAAAACTGTATAAAAGAGATTATTAATTCGGATAAGCTGACGGGAATATTATAATGTATTTTGTGTTGTCGACAGCGAGAAAATTACATATTTTTACCTCATTTTTATTTGTCGATACGTTGTATGATGAAAGGGAAAATAATTTACTCAACCTGTTTAAGTGTGAGCCTGTTGTGGTCTGGTTGAAAGGAAAACAATGTAAGAAATTGGCATGCACACAGAGAAATATAGCTATCGCTTTATGCGATAAGGCTGCCAACTTGTAGAACTAGTTTTAAAATTCATCATTATCATCAGCCGCAAGACGTCAACTGCTGAACATAGGCCTCCCCCCTAGATTTCCACAACGAACGGTCCTGCTCAACCTGCAACCAGCGGTTTCCAGCGACCTTTGTGTTGCGACCTAGTTTATAAAATTAGGAGTAAATATTTTCGTATTTCTTTTTCTATTGATGAGTCAATGAAATGTGTGTATCTTGGTATATCTTTAGCGTATATAATTTTATCCATCTATCCGCAGTTGACCAGGGTAATTATGTAATTTCGTATGTGTTTTTTTGCTTTGTGGCCATTTAATAATGAATTATTGTATTGTATTGCAAACTTTAGCAATGGGAATATTAACTGTAAAAAAACTCAAAAGGTGTACTTGGGATTCGAACCTGTGACTTTACGACTGCAACATTGGATTCTACACAACAAACAAACAACAACTAAACAAATAAATCTTATGACATATTTATATATTACGCGTCACGCTGTTTATCTGCGATGCAGTCTAAACAACATAAATTTGCAGACCATGTGCAGTTTGATCCAACTAGAAAGATTTTTGTTTCCCTAATTTTTGTTTCGATATAACATTAGCGAGCGAAGCAGGAGGTCAACTACGAAAACAACCTCCGATTAATCGAATCCGATCGACAGCTGTTCGATTAATCGGTTTGTAGCCTACCATGAAAAACATTCGACTCGATACATCTAGGTCGGAAGTCATAGACATAGATCGGATGAGGTTCAGATCGAATGATTTGAAGCCCTAGTGACTAACCGTCCTAACCAAAAATGTTTTATTGGTTTTTTAATTATTTTTTTAATTGTAATATATCTATCGAATTATTAATTATAAAAACAAAGTAAATAAATAAAACCGTACATTTACTTCAGTTTTTGTATTTTATTTCTGAAAAGTCAGTTCACTTGCATGATTTCGATATTTCAACTGTACCATGGCAAATACAAAAAAAACACTAAGTGCCATTACCTACGTCAAAAAAAAGGACCTTATCGTCAACCAAATCAAACAAAATATATTTGGAACGGGTCGCTGCAGCGGCCACGAATTTTTATTTACTAGCAGCGCGCTGATAGTAAATAAAAATTCGTTGGCATTTCTATGTAGCCAAACCAAGCAAAGCTGATACTATGGAAGCCAGATAGCTGATATTAATACTTGACATCGCACAAATAATTGCACTGGGTGTAAAGCGAGCCCATAGCCTTTAGCTTCGCAGGCGGACTTCCTATCAACTAAACCACGAGGCTAGTAATAATATAGTTGTAAAAACATCTTATCTTATTATACCTTTAAACGACCAATTCTCGTAGGTATACATACATGGAATCTGAATCTCGGAAACGGCTCGAACGATTTTCATGAAATTATGTATACAGGGGGCTTCGGGGACGATAAATCGATCTAGCTAGGTTTTATTTTTTTAAAACATCATTTTATGCGTGTTTTAGACAATGAAAAACTCCTAAAATGTCATTAGAATACGATAACTTATTTCGCCACTGTTCTTTAATTCTAAATATCTCAGACGGAATATGCTCGCCCTCGGAGTGAATAGGCCCCGATTCGAATCCTGATGGTTACACTCGGGACTTTTCTTTTTTTTTCTGAGAAAATTTTATACTTAGAGCCTTTTATAAACGCATTTAATTCGTATCTAAGTAGGTCTGAGTAAGTCATCACTTCGTAATTCGTACCTGCCTAAATATCATTTAAAAAAACGAGCAAAGCTCGGTCAACCAGGTCCTATTTATTACACTAACATAAAAACACCCTTACACTAAACCACCGCCAATAACCGTACCGTTTTGTAGTCCCAAGAGTTTTATAAATATCATCTATTTGGCTATAAATGATGTCATAGGTTTTCGTAAAACGATTCGATCCTAATGCGAAAACATAACAAAAATGAGATTCTCGGACAACGACGGAGGGTCGTTCCCAAAAAGGAAGCTTTGGGTGCTTATGTGATATCATAAAGGATCATAAGTTTCACCCTCTGACTAGCGAATTTCCTGTAGGACAAGGAAGTGTGGATCGGGATAATTATTCCGAAAGTTTTAATGGAACTTATGATTGCTGTTCTGACTTTGAGGTGACGGGAATTTCGTAGTTTTTTCATGCGGGCTACATGTGGTTTGATGATGTGGTTTTACAGCTTCCTTATTGTTTTTTTTTAAGTGAATAGGAAGAGTCTAAATCATTACCTAGCGCTGCACTGCGCTCATCACCCAGAGATTTAAAATGTAATATCTCTAAGCCCTGTAATTTCTATGGAAAGGAACACAGTAATATTTTCACATTACTGTTTGGCGATAGAATAACTGGCATAGGTGTGGTACTATCTCAGGCGGGACTCTGCTAGGAGTCCTACCATTACAATCTATGGGCACACACAGATTTTTCTTGGACAGTGAATGGAGTTCAAGCATCACGCTCGTGGATGAAAGAATACTTCGTGTGAACGCGGGACCATAGCTATATAGAAATCCGTTAGAATTTCTAGACGGTCTCGGCGTGTTATCATGGTTGATATGGTAGATGGCAAATGCTTAGAAGATTTTTTACTACTCAATAAAAAAAAACTGTGAAACGAATTGTACCCACATAATATATTACGTGCAAACATAAAATATTTAGTTAGAACGTATCTTAATTTCTTTTTTTTTTAGTTTCTTTTTTTTTTACCTATTTTCTATTTTAGTAGCTCTGCAGTTTATTATTACTTGTATAAAATCAGGAGAAGTCTGGATCCCACAGCACAGGTTACCCTAGTGTGGGTCCAGTGCATACTAACACAATATGTACTCGATCACTGTATCTCTTATAACTAGTATGTATACCCTTTCTTGTGTTTTTAATAATGTCTTTAGTTGTTGGCACAATAAACGTTTTTCATTTTCATTTTTTTTAGACGACAATGCTTTGTAGATTTATTTCAGACTAACTAGCAGCGCCCTCCGGGTTCACTGCCGTAGTTTCCGAAGTGAGCTATCACATTCTGAGTTACAAGTCTTTACTTCTATCAACAGTTCCTATGACATCCATTTTTTTTATTCTTTCTTTAAAGTTACAGCTGTATAGGCGGGAGAACGGCGCCGGTCAATCCGGAGCTCCGGGCACACCCCGGACACTCCACTAAAATTCCATACAAACGCCGCTGTGGAGCTACCTACTCTTCACACAACTATGCAGATGTCGTTCGTACACACGCGTGAATGTGTGCGTTAGAGCTAGGGCTACTGAATTGTTTTATTGATTAGTTGTGCCCCTTGAGTTCACCTGGTGACGTAAAGTAGTCTATAAACTTGCTATAATGTTGAGGTACATTAATAGAATGGAGCTAAATTATACTATTCTAATTAAAAGGGTGTTTGCACAGATTTCTTAATTGTTTCAGAAATCTGTGGGTGTTTGTATTGCCGCGTAAAATGAAACGAAACCGATGATAGATTAGATCAGGTACCTAGATATCTATTTCTGTTAGTAGGTACACATTCGCATTTTATTTTACACTTACCCATGAAGGAAACTTTATTCTGTCACTATAATTATTCCTCCAGGCATTATCAATCCGTGCTTGGGCACGTAAGTTACTGGCTGTGTAAGTTACGAACTTTGAGTTGAAAATGACTTCGTTAATATAAATAAATAAATATTGGTAGACAATTTACACACAACACCATCCAACCCAAACTAAGCAAAGCTTGTAATATTATAAAGCAACATTATTGAAAAGTTTCTAATCTTACGTTATTTTATCACTAGGAAATTAAATAAAGCTTTTAATCTTGTCCCGTTTAGTTGACGGACAGCCGTAAACAGCACAACAACCCACCATGACGATATTTCGTTAGGAATTAGATGTTCGATACCAGCCCTTCGTTGAGTGCTCCTAGCGTATCCGAAACGGCCTGAGGGGTGAGGAAGCTTGAAATTGGCGGGGGGTGGGGAGTGTCCGTTCTATCTATATTATCTATTCTATGCTCCGGTTTCAAATCCCACGCGCAAGTATTGTCTGTCCTTTCTGTTTTTTTACCTTTCGGAGTCATGTGCGTAGCACCGCTATTTTAAAAACGGTGAAGGAAAACATCGTGAGAAAACCGACATGTACCTTGAATCTTTCGAGGTCATGTCACCACGAAAGCACACTCGGTCAGCGTGGTGGATTATGGCCTTGACTCTCTCCCTGACAAGACCCTGAGTCCCAGCTGTGGGGGAACATTTAGTGAGCTAAGCAGCTATTGTTTGTTTTAGAATACATAATTTTTAAGGTATTTTTTTAAATGAAACCTAAAATTTTATCTCGATGTGCGATGAATGTTGGTCGGGGGAAATCTTATGGGTACCTATTAATTGAGTGATAAGTATTATTTATAAAAATAAATATTATTATTAGTAGTAGTAGGACTCTATGCAGAGTCCGTCTGGGGAAGTATCACACATTTCCCAGGTACTCTACCGCTAAGCAGAACCGTAAAAAATAAAATAATCAAAATTAAATTTACTTCGACTCCATACAATTTATTTCAAAGAGCATGACCCATCCAAAACTAGTTATAAACTATGCAACGAGAGCCCTTGCCTTTTTTGAAGTGTGCAATTGCGAAATATATATCAAATTCATGTGTCCGGGGAAGGAAATGTTGCTAGTGAAATTACCAGGCATTGAGATAAATCATCTGATAATTATTGTGGATGACGAGCGCAGTGCAGTGATAGGTAATGAAAAACTCATCTTCTAACACAGATTTTGTTTTAGAAATCTGTGTCTTCTAATAGCAGCGTAGAGATTTACTTCGATAACATGACCCGCCCCTCCAGAATTCAAAACGTTTGAAAGTATTTGTGAAAGAATATACAACGCACCACCACGCATGTGTGCGTACTGCTACTGAGCCCGAATAATTACAACTACATACAAACTCTTTCGTGAGGATGTGACTACACACATTAAAACAGTAATTTGGAGGGGCGGGCCATGTTATCGTAGTAAATCTCTAACACGGAGATGTTATGACCAGAGAAGCTTACAACTCTTATCAGGCACATATCCTGCTCGTCACTAGGTATACTATTATAAAAACATACAAGTGTCGTAATGCGGCATTTTCCAGATGCAAATATACTTGCCAAAAATAGTTCTAAATTTTGCCAAGTGTGGCACCACTGTTTGTTTTGTGAAATTTTGCTAACACAATAAAACATGGGCGCCACCTAAGGTGAAATTGGGAACTGTCTTTGACAGGTCTTTTTGCATCTTGTAAACGCCCGATTGAGAAATATTTTGAAAAGTTTTGACATTAAAGGCAGATCAAAGGAGCATAAGAGAGACAGTCGGCGTCATAAGTCCCAGTTGTCCCACGCGCAATCACTGACGAACACTGCACATCACATCCTCAGCAACAGAGTGGTTTACAACTGGAACAGGTTGCCTGAGGATGTTATTTCGGCAAAGTCATTAAACTCTTTTAAGAACAAACTTGACAAATGGATAGTAAAAGACAAAATCATTTTAACAGACAATTACCTATAATTTGTTATTTCAACACTGAGATATAGGCATATCAGCTAAAGCTGTTCGCCTATTATTCAATAAATAAATAAATAAATAATTCTGTGTAATCTAAAGACCACATTCAACAAAACCTTACTTGGTTAGAAGTATATAAGCGTTTGATATGAGGTCTCAATAGCCCGGGGCCGGGGTGAGGTTCCTCCAACTTGTATGATCTGTGACTCAGCTGAGGCCCTTCACTCCGGACATATTACGGAAGTGTATTATATCGCTGTACTATTTAAGGGGCTGAACTAGTTCGGTCAGTAGTCGAGGTTTGTCGGATTCAGTTTTTGAAGTTACTGAAGTTTTTTACAGTAAAATTGTTTAGCCACGCTGAGTATGCGGGGCAAATCTTATGATTTCATATCACCGACATGCTAATGTTAGTTGTCATCATCATCATCATCAGCCGCAAAACGTCCACTGCTGAACATAGGCCTCCCCTCAAGATTTCAACAACGAACGACCCTGCGCAACCTGCAACCAGCGATTTCCAGCGACCTTTGAAAGGTCATCTACCCATCTAGTGGGAGGCCGTCCAACACTGCGTCTTCCGGTTCGTGGTCGCCACTCGAGAACCTTTTTTCCCCATCGGTTGTCAGTTCTGCGAGCGATGTGGCCTGCCCATTGCCACTTCAGCTCGCTTACTCTTTGAGCAATGTCGGCCACTTTCGTTCTTTTGCGAATATCCTCATTACGGATTCTGTCGCGCATGTCGCTAATGTTAGTTGTAAATGTGTATAATTCTCTATTAGCGTGGCGTTTTTGTTGGGAAATGCGGGGGTACGCAGAGCCCCCAAAGGAAACTTGGAATATACCGTTTGCATATCAATCAATCCTGAAATAAATGAAATGTTGTACGAGCACACAAATTGCTAGAATTAGCATTCCCACAAAAAATAATTGACAAAAAAGGCCTGTATATATGTATAAATACCTAAATATCTATTACACGTCCAATTGTAACATAAGACTGGTGCATTTGCAGCGGCCTGTGTAGGTATACGAACAACTAATCGTTTTTACCTGACCATGTGATGCACGCTTTAGACGCTTTTGATGGGTGAAATCTTGTAAGCCCACCATACCGTGATGCGTAATAGCTATAGAGGTTATGTTAATTCTCCACATTGGACCTGTCTAATACTACAATTTTAAGTTATAAGTTTTCACTTCAATTTCGACATTTCGAATGACTACCAATATTTTTTTAAAACCCAAAAAGACTAGGGCTACTGCAACTGAACCCCGATTTGTTTTTAGAGTAACTTCTATATTATATCTACACCGTTATGTATAACGTTTTCAACCTGAGTTCAAATTAGTTTAAAACAGTGCGTTATTAAATTAAACGAAGTAAAAATAAAAATGCCAAGTGTTCCAACTCCTTACACGACACTTAACAAGAGCCTTTACAAATTGCCAGGGTTATAAGATCTTGAGTGGGCAGCTGCGGAAACAAGCGGGCCACCTACGCAGACGGATGCCTACTTAAGCAAACACCTACTTATGATTAAACTTGCAAAGTGATAAAATACGCTGAACCTAAACTTAGCAATGAAGTGTATTGTGACTCTGATAAACACATTTTTTTCCAGACAACCAACGGGAAAATACATTTGTGGTCACACAGTACAAATAGAGTGAGTGTAAAATAATGTAAATTATAAAATAAGAATGTCAAAGCCATAGGTGACATTTTTATATTGCAGTGCTCTAAAAAATTTACGCTTCAAATGTAAATTTAAATTATTTGTCAGATACTCGTTAACTGTGAAATAAGATTTCTCTATCAGAGAGCATTTTAAACGAGTTCAAAAAAGACAACGATCAATTCGATTGTTTTTTTTTTAACTAATATGGTCGAACAATATCAACCACATAAGTGTTGAAATAAATAAAAGTGGTCAAGTGCGAGTCGGACTCGCCCATGAAGGCTTCCGTAGCAGCAAGTAACATAATACAGAAGTTCTTGTACTTCGTTGTTACTTTATTCTGTGTTTTAACAATAGTCAATAAATTACCTATTAACATCAGCGTATATATAATTGGTCTGCACTACCTAATTTGTGCAGACCATACCAGCAGCTGTGATGTTATACACCGATTCACACACAGACAGATTCATCAAACGGATATCACATTTTTGACTCGAATGAGCGGTTTTTAGCAAAACCGCAAAAAAATATCTTTCAAAAATAATTCTGAGTTATGCGAAGGTTTGAAAAAAAAACATACGCTATCATATACTAACAGGAACAATTAACTTACGTGGGTAAAACCGCTCTGTTCTGGTATTTTTTGTATAACTTATCATTTATCCATACCCATATCTGTAATTCACTTATTAATAAACACCTCATTATAAAACTAAACCACACACGTTTTCGTCGTTGGTCATCGAGAATATAGACTTTTTTGGTCGAATAATATGATGTGACCATTTCACACAGCCGTCGGCAGTCTATAAGATATTTTAAGATCGCCGAGCTATTTATGAGGGTCGGAGGGTAAAAGTTGTTAAATTATTTTTTTGATTCTTTTCACTTTGAGACACAATTTCCCATATTTTCTGTTTCTTCTAATCCAACGGCAAATTTCAAAAATGAATGACCCAATTAGTTTTAAGATTTTTGTTTTTATACGACATAGAATGAAGGTATGATCGAGGTACGAGCAAGGTATGATCCTGATGGCAAGCGATACGCCTGCGTATATTAGCACAGCCGACATGTATCTCCCGAAGATATACAATACAAAACACTTTATTATACCACAAAAATATGACAAGAACAATGATTAAACATAACATCAACACATTTTGAGCACAAAAAGCGATATTATCGCTAATAGCGATCTCTTCCAGATAACCTTTTGTTTGATAGGACAAGGTTACAGATAGGGGCAGTGGTGTGGCATCCATGATACGTGCACGAGAATAATTCCATAAATAATATAAATTCCATTTACAAATAAACACATAATGTAAATAAGGTATATATATATATATATAATTTATCTATGTTTATGTATTGTAGTATACACCTGTACTATAAGTATATATACTTATATATAAATCTAGTACAGGTGTATACTACAATACATAAACACAGATAGGTATATATCTAAATATCAAAAATAAATAGTATAAAATAAACGTACATAAATACATTTTTTACAATTTTTTTTTTATCTGGGCAGAGCCTTTATTAACAAAACTAAAATACAATGAGAACTACATACACTATACTACAAACCTAACTAACTACTTACACTAAGCACACCTGAATTATCTATAGACCACTGTAGGTCTATAGATAATCAAGATGTTCAAGCCCACTACCAATCGGAAGCGTACCCAGCATGCTGGCGGCATTACCACGCTGAATGGCAATGCTTATGCGTTGGGCCAAATAAACGCCAGCATTTTAGACAATACACTAAGCATAATGGGAATGAGCACAGGTTTACGCAGGTTACAGGTTTAGATGTAAGGTGAAAGATGAATATATTTGCACTCTAAATGTTCTGTATTCAAATCAAAGTCTACACAATATTGATTGGCGGCAAAGTAACTAACTGACAGAGATGTATACTTCCCAACAGACTCTGCAAAGTTCACGAAAACTACGTAATTCTCGACAATTAACAATGTTCACAAAAAAACCTTGTGACTAAATTTGAGTATTCCTTAGTTTAAACTAAGCCACCAAATCAAATAAGATCAACCATAAAATATCTAGCTAGACAAATAAGAAAGGGTTGTAATTCGTAAATTGGCCGCAATAAACGAAACGCAAAAAAATAATGCTCTGTTATTGAGCAGACCAATAATGTAGCAGTTAGAATATTGTAGAAAGAAAATAAGGAAAATTAAAAATACTTTAAGAAAAGGAGTGGTATGACAAATTTATTTGACCCCGTGCGCTAAAGTGGAACGAACGATGACAATATAAAACGTAAACCGATGTTAATACAAATTGAAATACTAGCGACACAATCAAACGGCACAAATAAGTTTGTGGCACCCTATTTTTTGGGTCCGATTTGAGACAAACTCCCCATACCCCAAATTTAGTATGATAGTCACGGAACAAACAAAAAGTTGCAAAAATATGACATTAGTTAAGTCACAAAGGACGGACAGACGATTGGATTGGAAAAATTGCTATTATTATTACAGATGCGAAAGTAATTCTGTCTGTTTGTTGCGCTTAACGGGATCGATTTAAATGAAATTTGTTGCATAGATGATTAAGAATGGACGTGAAAGAAGGGATGAAACTTTTTGCCATAAGAGGTTCGTCATCGTTATCAGGGTCAGTAGCCGTGGCCTGATCATCTACAGTAAAGAGAAACCTTTGGTGGAGCCGCTCGTTAGGAGTTAACCTCTAAAGCGATAACGATGTGATCATGTATGTAGGTTGCGCGATGTTGGCGATTTTGTGGTAGAGACTGCAGCGACAGAGGATCAGAGGATCAGAATATTACGGTGTGCTACTCTCCGTGCCCGCCTCTTGACGGGGTCGGCACCATTAGATGACGAACGCGGTGGGACTAAGGTAACGCAGTAGGTAGAGGTATAAGTAGTGCAGCGAAAGTAATAGCAAAATAGGCGGCGGGAAAACAGGCATAATCTGTTGCGGGGGTATCCAACACGGCGTACTTGTTCTCGTGGGGGCCACGCCGTGCCTTGGGTTCATGAGTGCCGTTGACAGGGGTATGCCTCAGAGGACGGGCCAGCCGCGGCTGGTTCTTGGAAGAATATGAGAGCATTCTCGCGTTCCCGCCGTTAACAGCAAAACTGCCTCGCGGAAGTTTTAGTCTGTAGGGGTACTACACATGGTATCCATCTGACGGTTCGTGATAACTCACACACGCACGTATCAACGGTTATCGACCTATCCCGCAGGTGAGAGGGTAATAAGCGTCAACGAATTTCCTCTACTTAAAAAAGAAAGATGAGAGTTTGTTTGGAAGTTCCGTCATTTATGAAGCTTGGAGACAGTTTCAGGCATTTTATTACATTACATGTGAATAAATAAAAGTTTAAAAAACGATACTTTAATATTTAAAGTATAAGACACAAGTCACACTGCGGGGAACAGCTAGTACGTTAATAAATATTAGTACCACTAAAAGGGAACCAACCTAATAAATAAGTGCTATGGCAAAACGATAAAGAGCTGTGATTAATTTACGACACAATATTATGATCACAGAATTAGTGGTTTTATAGAGACCTCTATAAAATTAAATTTTAATTGACTGCCCTAGTGGCTTAGTTGGTAGTAGCTCTGCCTGCGAAGCCGAGGGTCGTGGGTTCGATCCCCACCCAGAGCAAATATTTGTGTGATGAATTCAAATGTTTGCACTGTGTCTGGGTGTTTCTATGTATAATAAGTATGTATTTAAAACTATATAAGTATTATATCAGCTATCTGGCTGCCATCACACAAGCTTTGCTTAGTTTGGGTGATGGTGTTGTGTGTGAATTGTCCACCAATATTAAAAAAAAAAATTGCTTAAATTCTATTAAAAATACGCTGACAATAAGGAATTAAAAAATAAAAATATAGGTGGACATTTCACGTCACCATCTGCCCCCAAACTAAGCAAAGCTTGTATTACTATGGAAGGCAGATAGCTGATAAAACACGCATATACCTCGTGGTTGGAAATTTATTATACATTTAAACATCCAGACTCAGTACAAAATCTGTTTCCATCACACAAATATTTGCATTGGGTGGGCATCTAGCCTACGATCGGAGGCAGGCTTTCTACCAACTAAGTTACGAGGCCATTCAAATGTAGAGAAAGCTGGTGGCAGTATGGTACTCAAGGGATAACACAAGGAGCGAGGGTCGGCGAGGTGAGAGGATAGCTTAAAAAATTAGTTCTGGATCAGTTTATTTGCGAGTAGCGGCAGACAGAAATCAACTGAGAGAGTTGAAGGAGGATGTTTTTTTTAAGAGTTTCTACCAAAAATTTACACTAAAAGCAAAATATGTATAATTTTGTTCATATTTCGGAAATAAAGGCATACTTTAACACTTTACATTAATCTCTATATATAAAAACGTAATTTTGGTTTGTGTATGCTTCAAAAACTCAAAAAGTTCTGCACCGATCGAGCTGAAATTTTAGAATGATAAATAATCCGCATCAAGGATTGTTTTTGTCTAATTTTTGCATCACAATGTGCCACAGCGAAGCGTGGCAGGGTACAGCTAGTAATATTATATATAGTTCACGAAAACATTGAAAATTTAAAACTACAAAGCTGCGGTATCTATATTTTTTCAATCTGTGGAAACACAAAAGTTCCTTGATTCTCGTATATCATAATTTATCTTAGAAAACCTACATATACGATAACTATACAACAACAACTACACAGAATGTTACGAAAACTAGGGCTTTCACCCAAATACAATATTTTTTTAAGAAGAAATAACATGGTAAGTTCACGATTAACTCATGTCTATTATGAGTGGTTTAGTCGGAAATAAGTTCCAGCCGCATCCGGCGTCTTTTTTCCTCCGACATCTATCGACATTTTTGAAGTAAAAAAAAAAGTTCTTTTGGCGGGACACTTACAGATTTTCCTTGGGCTATGAACTGAGCTCACGTACGACTATGTGACCCCCCCCCCCGTTGAGCCATGTGACCCCCCCTGAAACCAACGCTGGATCCACCCCTGCATGCATAATAGGGGTTTATCTCTATAGGTGTTGGTTTATTTTGATACTAACAATCCAAGAAATAAGTTTTCACTTCTATCTATATACTATGATTGTATTTTTTTTAGGTTGTCTTTAATCGCACTTCATGTATTAATTAAACTAAAATGTTTTTCGTAAGAAAATTTATTTACTGCTCCAGATCCAGATAATAAACTATCGAAATAGCAGGGATGGGAAAAATGTATTACATGTTGAGAAATAAATTAATTCTATCTCTAACTGAATTAATTATATTTGTTGAAGCAAGAATTATTATTTTTGTTTTCTCAGTAATTCAACAAATTGGCATTATAGACTACAGGCCCGTGAACAAAATGTATGGGTCAAATGAACCACCAGGAGACCTATGTAGGATGATAGAAGGGTATAAAGTAATAAGATTCAGCACTATGCCGTCAATTGTAACTATGCCCTCTTCAACTGAGTGCAAGTTGAAGAGGGGGGTTACAACCCTCGATCATTTTTCCTTGTCACGTGATTTTGTACGGCGTTGCAGAATAATAGATTAGAAGAGGTATTGTACAAAGTGTGCGTGTGAAGCGCACTGCAGTGACCCACGTGATTCAATGCCACTATATCTTTTTGCGATTGGACTGCTTGTAGCTTGAAAAACCGACATCGTTTCATGGTTGACTTTCCAAAGACTCTCAAACTACAGAGATTTTACTCTACTTTTGTGATAGAAACGTAGTTTTGGATTGTGTAGCCTGATTGGGTTTTATCCAATGGTTAAAATTTTAGTGTCTTAAAATCGAGAGCTAGTAAGTTTCTACCTAGAGAGTTCCATCGTAGACCGCATCGTCGCTTAACATCAGACAAGATGCCAGTTAAATGTAAACATACCTATAGAAGTTAAACATGGATAATAGTTTTTTGTAGTAAGCGTGCTTCATTGTAAGCTGCGGAATAAGATCAGGCAAAAAGCGCAAACTTATTTATCTCTACATATAAAACAATGTTTGTTTATCTGTATGTCCTTTACAGAATGGTAAACTACATTTGATCTTGTGAGACGTAAGATACGTAAAGTTGTTGTCCATGAGCTAAAGAAGGTTTTTGAGTAGATACGACGAATCATAGACCAGTGACGCAGCAGGGTAAGACTAGTTATTTGTAAAATAACTTCAAAGATTAAGTATATCACCCTGTGTAATGAAAATAAGATTCGGTATAAAGAAATAGCTCATGAGCAATTTGTGATTATTTATAACTTACCTACGTCTGATAGGCCTAATTTGTCTGCCTTTGACGTAAGCCAAAAAAATATAGCTATTACCGACTGACGTTATTATTCCACAGATAATAATAATATAATCATCTTAAATTACTGGTATTTTAGGTTGATTCTGAACCATCAATCTTTGTGATATTTATGTTTTGTTAGTATTTTCCGGCGAATTTGTTCTTGTAGAATTTAGAAAATGTATTTTCCAATATGATAACTCAATTGGTTGTTACTCAATTTTATTATTATACGGGTAAGTTGCGATTTTGTGGTGCGGCTCTTTGCAGAGTCCAACTGGGGAAGTACCACACCTTTACCAGTTATTACTACCAAGCAGTAATGTGCAAATATTACTGTAATCCAGTTTGAAAAACCATGTTTGCATATAAATTACAGGATATAGAGATAAAACAACTTATAGGCAACGAGCGGAGTGCAGTCTTAGGTAATGATTAGGACTCTTCATGTTCCAATAGCTGCGTGACACTATGGAGTTATGGGCAGGCGTATTCCATATCATCAGACACATATCCTGCTCGTCTTTTAACAATAATATACATCTACGTGTTTGCCAAAGTTAAGTAGTGACTTCTTTGCTACACGGAAATTCAAAACCACAAAATTTAATAACTACACTGTAAAAACTTTCCACTTCATTGCTAAAACTAATTTTACACACTTTACATACATACACACTTTTCCTTCTTTACATAAATATATTCATATATATATTGTAGAAAATAATTCGGCAAACTCTTGTTGATTCGTATTTCATCCTCCCACAGAGTCTTTTGAGGTCAACGGCGCATTATTTGTACCCATTTCATCAGTGTTGGAAGCTTTTCATTTGCTCTCCTCGCTTTACGGAATTATTTTCCGTATAAAGATCTTGACACACTGGTAATATATATTATTACATCATAGATATTAATGATATTATTATGTTTTTAATTTTTTAGACGAAAATATTTTGTACACATAAATTTACACTTACATTTGTACAGCGTAAACAGCCATCCTTATATATACATATATTTATAAAATTTTGTTTCACGTGTCAATTTATGACTCAACTAGCGTTCTACCCTGGCATCAGTCGCAGTACATATATATAGGAGACTAGCTTTAACCCGCGGCTTCGTTCGCGATCAGTTTTTGACGTGACAACGTCTTATAAATTGGTTTGCCGGGTGACACTTCAAGAAACTGCGTTACGCTCCGCTCACGTTATGCGCTCACAACGAGAGCGAGTGAGAGGCACGCGTCCGTCACTCGGGCATGGTTAGCCCGCCTAAGAGCGAGAGAGACAGACATAAAAAGTGAAAGGCACGCGTCCCTTCCGTAAAATTATTTTACCACTCAAAGTCGTTGTCACGTAAAACTTTCGCCCGTATACCGACTTTACAGGCAACCAATTTTTACTGTTGATTCTTGGATAGCATGAGCGTCGAATAATAATGATGGTCTATAATACCCCTAATATATGGTCTATAATACCCTATAATATGTAATTTTAATTCATATTTTACCATCTCAGGGGTTGAATATTGCAAAACACATGTTGTGCCTACTACGTAACTCATTATTATTTTTGTCGTAGTTAATTTATTGAATATTATATGCATGCAAATAGATGTTTTAACTGTTGTAGGCTTACACTTGAGCGCAATGTCGCCTGAAGGTAAATGATGATGCGGTCTACGGTAGAGCTTATTTTCCTGCAAGAAACCGATTCAGTCTCAATTTGAAGACACCAACATTGTAACCATCATGAAACGCCTTCCACAGCCTAGACGTTCTTATCACAAAAGTACTCCGTCAAAACTCTTCATTATAAAGTCTTTAGAACATGCTCAAGGAATAAAAATTCGTACAAAATTGTATCCACTATTTTACCCATTGGGGTATGAATTTGAAAAAAATCCATCCTGTTTGCCCGCTTCATACCAGAAATACATGTGCGAAAATTTAAATATCTCGTAAGTGGTTGTCCTGTGCGTTAATATAACACTTTCATCCCCTATTATGATTCTATTTATTATGATTATTATTATTCTTAGGGGTTGAATTTTCGAAAACGATGTACTCATAGCTCATTATTTTTCCCATACTCAAGCCCTATAAAGTTTATACGTGTCAATATTACTGTTTCCAGAGAAATTACAGGGCTTAGAGATATAAGATCTTAGATCTCTGGGTGACGAGCGCAGTGCAGTGCTAGGTAATGATTTGGACTCTTCATGTTCCAATAGCTGCGTGTCACTGTGCTGTTATGTGTCAGGCATTTTGCTTACCATCAGGCACATGTCCTGATAGTCTCGTCACTCTTTATTTAAATATATATACATGCAAATGTGTCGCAAGAAATTAAAATTTTCACAAAAACTTACATCCATTATTTTACTTCTTTGGAGGTTGCATTTTGAAAAAAATAAATATTGAAATACATAATTAATGTATATAATACGTACCTACGTGGGTAAAACGCCGAAGCTCTGCTAATTTATAATATTAGTAGAAGAAAGGGATCACTTTTTGTGTCCGAGGCCTAATAACGTCTGTAATCTTTGAACATCGTGCCATTCAGAAATACTCGCAGGAATATAACTGCCAGGAATCATCAATATCCTTTTTTATATTACAGAGTGACGAGACGAGCAGGACATGTCGCCTGATGGTAAGCAACATGCCTGCCCATAATAAAACAGTTACACTTATACACGAATTGTATTGGAATATAATGAATCCTTATCATTACCTAACACTGCACTGCGTTCGTCACCCAGAGATATAAGATGTTTTACGTCTATGCCCTGTAATTGAAAGAAACATTGCCGTTCAAACCGTAATGCAACGTTGTTTTAAAATTACTGCTTGGCGATACAATAATTTTGACAATGGTGTGGTATTTACCCAAGTGTATTCTGTAAAGAGTTCTACCCATTACAAATTATTCACTTTGCAATTCGAGTATAGTATTCAGTCCTCTTGAATTAATCTATTTATCGGGCTTCGATTTAAAATCCGTAATTTCAATTGAAATTGAAGACCGTATTTCTTTTTTCAGAGAAAATAATATAATACATTAATATCAGTTCATTCAAAATGATAAGTTCATGACAGAGCTTGCGCTAATTGATCAATGTAATTACGTGTGATAGAGAACAATGGCGACTATATTAATTTATAATGATATTAATTAACTTTCTAATAATACATTTTATATTTTATGCATGCCTTTTCATTTTTGAATTTCAGCGTTGTACATTAATTATTAAGTGACGCGCACCATGATGCTGAAATAACCTACTACCAAAAACCACTTACTACTACCAAAAACTACTTACTACTTTACTTTTGCGACTGAAATAAGGATTATGTTTTCATGCGCGTATCTTGTATAATATTTGTATTTTTTTTTATTCCCACGTATCTTCCAAACGGCTGGACGGATCTCGACAATGAAGATATCGTTAGATTCGTCACAATCTCTTAAGTGTCCTTAGGTAGTATTTTGTATAACGTAATGTTTTATAAAATATTAAGATTTTTTGGAGTCAGGTTTTTAAATTTAGTTCAGTGACGGGATGCGAAAGATAGGTATGTGTCTGAAGATTAGCACCCGATTGCCCATAACAGTACCACAGTCTATAAATATCTACAAAATATGTTTCTTTACAAAGTGAATACACTGCGTCGCTCAGTTATTGTGTCATGACAACTGCGCTCAGTGCCCAAAAATATAAAATGCTTTGTCTATATACTCCATGTAATATCTCTGGAAACATTGCCCTTCAAACCGGGTCACAGTGGCGTTTGCACATTACTGCTTGCTGGTAGTAAACTGTCAAAGGTCGGACTTCCTGTCAGGCACGGCATCAGTTATTGCGTAAAATAAATAGCAAACATCTATCCTATTATAATATATTGTTATAAATGTCAATTAGAATGTATGTAGCTCAATTACGTCGTAACGTCTTAATGGATCTAGTTCAGTTGCGGAATACTGGCAAGCAAAAATTTTAAAGACGCACACAAAAAAAAGACAACATCATCGACACGAAGAAGAAGAAGAATGGATCTAGTTGAAATTTGGAACACAGTTAAGTAATAAGCTGGCCTAGTGGCTTAGTTGGTAGTAAGTCTGCCTGTAAAGTCGTGGGTCGTGGGTTCGATCCCCACCCAGTGCAAATATCTGTGTGATGAATTCAAATATTTGTACCGTACCTGGGTGTTTTCTATGTACATTTAGTATGTATTTCAAAATATATTAGTATTATATCAGCTATTTAGCACCCGTAGTACAAGCTTTGCTTAGTTTGTGTTGTGTGTGCCCACCAATATTTGATAGTCTGGAAAAACACAAATGCCACTATTTTATTCGGGGAAATAACGCGAATAACTCGAACAGAGTCCACCTGGGGGAAGTACCACACCTTTGCCAGTTATTCTACCGCCAAGCAGTAATGTGCAAACTTTACTATATTCCGGTTTGTAGGGCAATGTTTCCAGAGAAATTACAGGGCTTAGAGCTAAAACATCTTAGATCTCTGGGTGACGAGTGCAGTGCAGTGCTAGGTAATGATTTGTACTCTTCGTGTTCCCATAGCTGCATGTCAATGTGCTGCTATGTGGCAGGCATGTTGCTTACCGACAAGCACATGGTCAACTAGTCTCGGCACTTTATTTAAAAAAAATAAACGCGAACGCGCTGCTAGTAGGTGCGACACATACATACTTACAAACTTCCGTGTTTATAATATTAGTAAGAATAATTTAATCACAACGAACTTTGATAAAATTTACATTTCGCACGTTAAATTTGTTAACATGGAAAGTTGTCCTCACACGGAATGGTAAGTAATATTCACGGGGCAGCCATTAACATGGGCCATTACAAGTTTTTGGTGGACCGGATTTCAAATACGTTTTAAGCGTTTAAACTAAGGTTTTTGAATTTGTTGGAATATTTAAATCTCTTCAAAGAATAATGTCGCTCAAATTTAAAAATGTTGTTAACTTTTCCGATAAAAACATGGTGCGTTGGAATGTCCACTACCCCTAAAATTTCTGTATGACGTCATTCCAAAAAGCAACAGCGCTGCAAGTTTTCGCCTTAGAAAGTTTCGGACTCGACACAAAGAAGGCACAAAGTTTTACATTGTTTCTATACGTCAATAATTTTTTTGTTCGTTACACTGGGGAATAGGGAGCTGTGACGTCACGTCTACATAAAAAATCGTGTAGGTATACAGTGACGTCACTCGTAACTTCTAATATATCCGTGTTCTAATCACTATATCTTCTTCATCATTCATTTGTTTGTGAAACAATAGAAAAAAAAAACGTGCACAATATTTTTTAATAACTGACGGACTAAACGACAGCATGACATTATTATTTGTTATTACCAGCATGACATTATATTACCACATTGGTTAGATAAAATCAACATGACGATCCAGGCTAATGATTTCACAGGATAATGGCTTTTTCGAAAACAAAGTAATGTTATTTTCAGAGCTGCACCATTTAATTATACAATTGGCACATACATAATAAATGTAGATTACTTCATCAGTTTTTAGTAGGTTCCAATTGAATTATCCTCGATGCAAATCATTGACGTTATCAATTGAATAGAATATGCAATAATACGTGTTAATGTGTACTTATAACGTTACAAATGAGAAAGTTTGGATGAAGGTGGTTGCTAAATCACGACGAACACGTACAAAAAAGCAATAATTTTTTATTTCAAAAACCATATTTTGTTCTTCTCTATGATTGTTTTGATAGAAGGCGTTGGCGCCAAAATATTGCACGCTCAAACTGGCCAGTAGCCATTACAACAGCATAGAGTACGACAGCTGAGGTTTTACTCTGACCCTGCTCGCATTTCAGTGAACGTCCGATGAGTATACTTGTGTTAAGGGTCCGTGCACACAGACCGGCTCGGAGAGCATCGGCGCGCATTTTTGTTTTCCGGATCGTATATGCTTGGAGTTCGTCGGAACGAAGCCGCAAACGATTTCTTTTCTTTCCAAAAATACGCGATCAGAGCCGGTCACCTCCTTTTACTAATTCACACCAAGCGCGTTCTTAATGACAAAAAGGGAGCACTGGAAAAATGAACCTTACCTCAAATACTAAAAACTCTGTTTTCAACGTGATACGAATCTGCTCTCCGAGCCGGTCTATGTGAACGGACTCTAAGATGTCATTGATAGGTCAAATGTTTAAGCGTTCAGTTGCACCTTTCATCAAAAATATTATTTGAATTGAAAATTCCTTTAACGTACCACACCGCAGAATTTTTCCGCGTGTTTATAGACTACAGGCCCATGCACAAAATTTATGGGTCCTATGATCCACAAGGAGACCTATGTAGGATGATAGAAGGGTATAAAGTTATAAGATTCAGCACTATGCCGTCACCTGTAAGCTGTTTAGCTGAGTGCAGATGAAGGTAAGAGGTTTCAACCCTCGATCATTTCTCCTTGTCGCATGATATTTTGTACGGCATTTTAGAATAATGTATTAGAAGAGGTATTGAAACTATAAAGTTTATCATTATTATTAGAGGTGGTCCGCCCTAATTTATTAGTTTTTAAAAACGGTACGGTGGTTTTTTGGTATGTTAACAAAAAACTAAAATTTGGTCAGTTTTATTTACCTGGAGGATGGAGGATGTTTGTTCATGGATTTCACAAAAATTATCAACGTTTTCAGCAAAAACTATAAAAGTCTAAAGTCTTTTTTCATTTTCACGATTTTTTTTTTTTTTGTTAAATTGGGAAAAGTCGGTTTTTTTTTTTTTTTTAATATTTTGTATTTCAACTTAATGAAAATCTTGTAAGACGTGTTAAGACTCACCTGTGATTTCTCCTTGTCCTCGGTCCTCAAGGGCAAGTGTACACAGGTGTAGTCTCACTCAAGTCACGGTATACTGACCGATTGGCTAATTATCGCCGATTTAGACGGCGTGGGTAGAGTTTGGCTAACATCTGATTGATTGGGGCTTGTTACACACGGCTAATCAACAGTTAAGTGACGCCTTAATCAAGATTGAATTGTCTATCTGTCATTTGAGTTAATCAGTGGTACAAGGAGGGGGGGTAATCTGTAATGATATTTCATTACGATAAATTATATTCAACATTCAAAATTTGCAAAGGACATAAGTATATTTTCTGATGTAAAAGACTGAGAGTACAAAGATATTTCACCGGTCTCTCATGCAAAAACTGCAGATATAATGTCGTCATTATTTTGTGATTCAAAAACAATAGCACTAGCACAAAAAAAGTTATCTGTACTTTGGTTCATACCCAATAATATTATGATATATAATAATGATAAGCATTTGACCCGGTGAAACCGAATTTTAAGTCAGTTTGGCCCGGGCACCCTCCAGTTTTGAGTATGACTGAATTTTTTCACAATTATTTGCCTTTTTATGTTTTTTTTTTCATTTCACTCTAAGCTTTAAGGTGACTAGGCCAAACAGACCTCAAATTAGTACTCAGCGGGTCAAAAATACATGCCCCTAGGTGGGTCCGATCCAAATTACTGATTACTTTTTTTCTGTGCTGCGGTGTAATTTATGTCTCGAACAGTATACGAGATGAAGTTGGTGAATTTTAAAACGCGCTGATATTTTGTTCCCGAGGTGTATCATTGGTTAATCTAATAAATTACGCTTTGTTGTTCATTGCCTAAACTAATGGGTAATTTGTAGAATACTTGAACTCTGTAACTTATAACTCACTAATAATAAAAATGTAATAGTGCGGATGTTTGTAGCTCGATCACGTTGTAAAACTGAAGAAATCAGCATTTGAAATTCAAATAGATTTATAGTCTGGAGTAGCCCATAGCAACTTTTTACCCCGATAAAGTTCGCCCTTCAAAATTCACCTAACTATTTTCAAAGTTCTGTTAAAAGTTCTGTCAAAGTTAATAACTGGCTTACATCCTTTTTCTTACCTGCAGTGATAACATTATATTTTAATCTTAAAAAGGGGGTTTCATACAATAAAAAATGAAAAACCGTGGCGGCTTAGTAGCGAAAACGTTCGATTCACAATCGTAAGGTCGTAAGTTCATACCCTGTACATATCTCCAAGTATTTTTCTAAGTACATAATATATGTGCCAAGTATCTTCGCCCCCACCTATGAGTGCAAATATGGTGAAAAATTTCGCGCTGAAACCTGCAAGTTTCTAGAAGTCATATTTCTAAGACATCACACAACCCGCATTAGTAGTGGTAGGACTCTTGGCAGAGTCCACCTGAGGAAGTACCACACCATTGACAGTTATTCTACCGCCAAACAGTGATGTGCATACATTACTGTGTTCCGGTTTGAAAGGCAATGTTTCCAGAAAAATTACAGAGATATAACATTATAGATCTGTGTGTGACAAGCGCAGTGCAGTGCTAAGTTATGATTTGGACTCTTAATGTTCCAATAGCTGCGTGTCACTGCGCTGTTATGTGGCAGATATGTTGCTTACCATTAGGCAGATGTCATGGTCGACTAGTCACTCTTTATTTTTATTTTTTTAATTCGGCCAGTGTAGTGCAGCCTTGACTCTTTTCATGTGAAAGAAGTACCTAATATTAACGTGGTTTTAAACACAAAAAGGTATAACGACGTATTTTCCAAAATCGTTAAAAGTTTCACAAATCACAAGAAGAATAATTATATTTTCGAGTTGTTGCTCTAGTTGCACGATGTAAACGGCGTTTTGTCTAAAGTAATATCCTATTTACTAATTTTATTATTAATTAAATTATTTTTTCTAAAATTAAAGTAACTGAAGCTACTTAGTGCATATAATATTGAGTTTTTTTTTTAACTACAATAGGTTCGCACTTGACCACCATCTCGCCTGATGTTAAGCGATGATGAGATCTACGATGGAGCGTGCTTACCTAGAAAAAACCGATTCACTCTCGATTTGAAGACACCAAGATTGTAACCATCAGGGAAAACCCACTCAGGCAACGCATTCCACAACCTAGACGTTCTTATCACAAACGTGGAGTCAAATCTCTTCGTTCGCGTTTTTGGAACATCAACCATGAAACGATGCCGCCCTTTTATGGAACGAGAATTCCGATAGAAGAAAGGGCAAGGTGGTATTAGATCATGCAGATCAGTTGCACACTCTCCGAAGTGTATCCGATAAAAAACCGATAAGCTAGCGATTTTGCGGCGATGATCAAGACTTTGAAGTCTTTTACGCACAAGAGCGTCATTGCCTATGAGTCTTTTGAGTAATAAATACAAATATTTATATACAAATACAAAATTGTAGTATATTTTTTTCCCATTCAAAATAAAAAGTGTATTTGCTCGGTATACAAACATCACAGAGAAAGACTATATAAGTATTGTATCAGCTAGGTATCTCGCTGACATCACACAAGCTTTGCTTAGTTTGGGGTCAGATGGTGTTGTGTGTGAATTGTCCACCAATATTTTTTTTTTTATATTTATTTATTTAAAGATAACAAGATACTGCATACTCTTTAACGCTCGTTAAAAGAAGTGCCGACTCAAATACAGCTAAACAGTGCTAGAGAAGACAAACAAACTTTAAAAAATGGTTTCGGGATAGGTGTATAGCATAGTATAGTAGAGTATATTGAGTACAAAGTTTGTAGAGCATGTATTACTTATTTGTTTCAATATCCAGAACGTGCCTTTGAATAGATGCAAGTTGATTTCCAGTAACTCTGTATAATCAGTATTCAGCTATCTGGTTCCCATATATCTACAACCTTAGCCTTGAAAAAAAAAGAATAAAAAAAAATTATAATATATAATTGTAATATCACGGAACCCGGAGTCTGTGGAGTGGGTAATTTAAATAAAAAAAAACCTTAGCTTTGATTTGGGGCTAAGTGACGTGGTCTTAGAAAAAATAACTGATATTAATTTGCTTATTAATTACTCACTTTTCATAACATTAGCTATCTGTCAGTAAAAGTCTTGTTAAAATCTATCCAAAAATTACAAAGATAAACTAAAGACAAACAAATCATTTTTATTTATTATCTAATTTTTTATCTATGTATATAATTATACTTTCAAATGCACTAAGTGAAATGATGTTAACTTGAAATAACATATAGACACTTTAATTTTATTTATACCTATTTGTATAGATTAATCCAAAAATGTTATGTATAGATGATTTCAAGGCCAACAAACCCCCTGCAAAACAGTATTAAGTTATTCTTTTGTTCCCATAGATACATCGTTCTATTGTTTATTCTCCTTGAATATGACGTTTCAATTTATTTTCTCTCATTCAATAACCAGACTCCGATGCACCGGACCCTCATCAACATGAATGAACCTGTCAGATACATGCGATCACTTCTCCGAGACACCATTCCGATACCAACGCCAAGTGCACAAGTACAAAAATTTACACTTCCAGTAATAGTAATAGGGGTGTTTATTGCTTGCAGTTCGGAGACAGGAAGTTGTAACTGTCATAGCGTGAATTGTAAAGATAGTTCGTAGTACGAAACTCTCCAAATAACGTGACGTAGTGAACTAGGCATGCCTTTCTTTGCTTATATCGAATGCTGGGGCCACACTAACGAGAAATGCCATTAATTATCGCGATAATGGACGTTAGCCGTATGTGTAAAATACACCTGATGGACCTTAACCGTAGGTGTAAAATACATCTACGATTAACGTTCATTATCGTGATAGCACTTAGCTATATTATACATACATATATACAATTCTGTCAAATTTTATTTAATACTTTAGTAATCAATCTGATTTTTGACATTTTGTAAGATTTAATTTAATATATTGAGTGTGAAATATGAATTTTTAAGTTGTGTGACATTTTGTACTTTCAATTATTAAGTGTGTGGTTTGAACTTCAATTAGTATCTATGTTTTCATTATACAATTACTTTACTGACATGTATGGATAGTATGTAATAAATGAGTATGAGTATCACGATAATTAATGACATTTCTCGTTAATGTGGCCCCAGCATAAACAACACTCGCATATTATAGTAGAACTTGAAATTCCAGATTGTGTTCAATTTTCTCCTGCAAAGCAGGTAATTAAATTACCATCCTATAAAGTATAACCGGGTAAATGTTCCCACAGTTAGCACGCAAGGTTCTCTCTCAGAAAGAGCCAAGGCCATAATCCACCACGCTTGTCCAGTATGGGCTGGCGGATGACGCAAGACCTCGAAAAAAAAAACCGTAAGTTTCAACACGTTGTTTTCGTTTACCGTTTTAAAGTTAGCGGAATTCCGCACATATATTTGAAAAGAATGTGGTGCGCGTGGGATTTGAAGCAGGGGCTCAGAATCGGAAATTGCCCTTCTCTCGACTAGGCCAGCCTTAACTTCAAAAAAAATTTTTTTTTGTTACCTTTTATAGGTTCACACTTGACCGCCTTCTCGCCTGATGTTAAGCGACGATCGGTCCACGATGGAGCGTGTTTACCTAGAAGAAACCGATTCACTCTCGATTTGAAGACACAAAGATTATAACCATCGGGGAAAACCCACTCAGGCAACGTATTCCACAGCCTAGACGTTCTTATCACAAACGTAGAGTCAAATCTCTTCGTTCGTGTCTTTGGAACATCAACCATGCAACGATGTCGCTTTTTCGAGCATTCCGATAGAAAAAAAGGATAGAAAATTGTTTTCCAACAAAAATAGTGGTATTCATAGTGTCTATAGAAGTGAAAGTACAATATAATGAACATACTTATTTACTAAGCTGTTAGCAACGGTAAGGCTGCACTCCACCAAAGCGAAGATGTGCGGAGATATTTGAGGCGGAGACGCGAAGAGACGTTTTTCAGGTCGGATGATTCCGCCTTTCGCCGTGCGTCGTCGCATGCGCACATTTCTTTCCTTCGCTGCACGTCGGCGAGGTCACAGCTCACATCTCCGCTTTCATATGGCCATACAAATACCTATAATACACCTCCGCTTAGTGAGATGTTTTATAGTAAACTTATTCCAGTCTCTTTCAGACCTTTACACGGACAGCTCAAAAGGGATAGTAGCGTGAGTGAAAGCTCTTTCTCCAGCCCGGATTAGCTATCACACAACAAGATACTATCGAGCTGGGACCCCCGGGAAATTGTAGTGTGATGCCCAGGGTGCATGTGTACGTTCCCGAGCCACGCACCTTAACTCTTTAGCTCGCATAGGTTTTGCTTTCATTTGGGGCTGGCAAAAGGAAGAATATTAAACAAAATAATTTAAAACCCACAACATTCATTTATGTCAGACTATTGTTACTAGCAATACGTTTAGGTAAATCGTATATTCGAATATATCTACGTTCACAGAAATAGCCACACACCTGTATTATCCTGTTGAACAAACAAACACATACATTTTAGCTGTGATTGACAGATTGGTTTCAGTTCGCCGTGTTCTAAATTAGGGTTGCGTGTCAACACCAGGGGTGACTCAGCTTAACACGCGGACATATATTAACGATCTGACTAATTTAGAGATGACCCTCATAGTATGAGCAGCCCACTAAATATTCCTACTACTAGGGCTCAGGACAAGGAGAGACGGAAACATTGCCGTTCAAACCGGTACACAGTGATTTTTTTAAATTACTACTTTGCAATACAATAATTGAGGAAGGAGCACAATATTATTTTTTTTCAAATAATTAGTGACGACACGATCTTTACATGTACCTGATGGTAAGCGAGATGCCTGTCACATAACAGCACAGTGGCACGCAGCTATTGGAACATGAAGCGTCCAAATACCTAACGCTGCACTACCTCCTTACCCAGATATCTAAGATGTTCTATTTCTAAGCCCTGTAATTTCGCTGGAAACATTTCTCTTCAAATTGGAACACAGTTATGTTTGCACATTAGTACTTGGCGGTAGAATACCTGACAAAGGTGTGGTACTTCCCCAGGCGTCTGCTAAGAGTCCTACCACTACAAAGCTAAGAGATGAAACATCTTATTTATTTTGGTAGCGAATACAGTGAAGAGCTCGATGGTAATTTAAACTCTTCATATTCAGGTACAAATAGCGAAATAGCTACGTAGTACCGTTGTAACAAGCGCATCGCTTACCAATAGGCAAATTGCAAACAAAAACATTTATCAGATAATCTGTCGTCGATTATAACGATTAAACAAAGGTTTTTATATAACAGTTATAAATAAACTTGCTAAATATAATTAGTTGAACCTGATAGTGAGGCCGGTTGAGCAACGCTTCGAGTGCCAACGACACGCGCTTCTATTGTTCTGTCCACCTATTGGTAGCTCTCTATTGGTAGTATTTATTATCAAGGAGTTCTTTTATTATTTCACAGAAATAATTTGCTTATTTCTTTATAGAAAAAAGTACTAGGTATAAATTAGATACTATGCTCGCGATGTAACCCACTTTTTCATGATACTTTATTTTCACCAAATATTATTTTGAGGTAACATTTTTACAAAGTTTTAATATCATATTTTTATAAGTGAGGCTGTACCAAAAATAGCAACATCCGAGATAATACAACGTTTTCAAAACAAAGTAGGTACTCAGGGGTATTGTCAATGCGCCCTGGTATGTGAGAAATGCCGACATACATCGAGATCTTGGAATGGATCTTGTCGGCAAAGTGATAAAAAAGTACGCAGAAGCACATGAACGCAGGCTTCATCATCATGTGAATGTCGAGGCTATCCAGCTCCTTGATAACACGGGCACAGTGAGGAGACTTAAAAGAATAAAACCTTTTGAGTTAACATAGTGTAGTGGCAGTGCAATACTATATAAAACAATTAAATGTACTACATACATAAGACAAGTGACTTCCCCTTAACAAAGTCAATAAAAAAAAGTGCTGATGGACACCTTCTTGTATATAAACTATGTAGCAATTTAAGTTAGAAATAAATTACTCATTAGCCTAGACTTAATAAATTAGGCTAGATTGTAATATCAAGGATTTAAAGTGTATTTGAAATGTGGAAAATAAACCACTATATCATTTTTTTTTCACTAAAACTATACAAATAAAAAAAGCCCTATTTTATTTCACAAAGTAAATTAATGCAATAATATATAAATATAATTTAAATAATAAATTGACAAAGTTTAAATAAAGATATAAGCTACCAAATCATACAATTAAAAATAACATCATAAATTCATCAGTCACATAACCCACCCCTAACGGTACCTGGCACAAAGGTACACATTACACTGGCAGCATTACCACGCTGAATAGCTATGTACAATCTTTGTGCCAAGTACAAGCCGGAGCGGGAAACACCGCCATTTTCCCTTATGCGTTGTCCTAACTCTAATTATTATGATTGTAATAGGTATTAGGATCCAAGGAAACTTGGTGAATAATTTTAGAAAATATATGTATATAAATATAACGAAAAGTATTTTTACGCGAAAGTAATGCATTTACGCCTATTCTTCCGCTTGGGTTATCTTGAACTTAATTACATGAGAGCTCCTACCTACTAAAGTCTCCACGAGATTACATTTTTACCGCTTACAGGTGGTGGGTCTACCTTACTAAAACTATCTTAGTTTAAATATTGTTTTCTCTTTTCTTTTCGCTTAAAATGATAGAGACAGCAATAGCAAAGCCATTACCGATTTAGTTAGGCGGTAGAAGTGCCGGACGCTCTCAATGTTTTCGCCGTATCGACTTGTCTGTGTTCCCCGGGCCCTCTTCTAGGCCCCACTCTCATCACCGTTGGACTTGAACCCCAGACATGACACGACTTCAGAGACCAACCAGCAGGTCTACTACGAAGTCCGATAAACGATCGGCCGAAGTTATGGACGTTTTATACCACGAAACACAATCGATCGGTTGATGACACAAAAACTGTCAAATCAGTGTCGGTTGGAATGAACGAAACGCCCGATCAGATCAACCGATCGATTGTGTTTCGTGGTATAAAACGTCCATAACTTCGGCCGCTATATCGTGTATCGGACTTCGGAGTAGACCTGCAGTTATAATCCCTGCGATGGGTAACGTAGACCCTTAAAGTATTAACGCATTCCACATTATTATCATATGAATCCTAGCAGTGGAAACATGAAGTCCACTGTACACGTATAGTTTACGTCATGGAATATTCAGTGGCCAAAACATTCAATAAGGTATTTATATTTTATGTTCATGTCACTCAAGAATGACGCCTAGTCAATTGTCCGTCGCTGAAATGGCCGATTTTGAATTCTTAGACATGAATTATAGTATGTTCGATTGTGTGTGCTCTGTGGATGTAATGAGATCAAAGGAATATACTCGTAGAATGCTTCCTTATCACGTGCGTGTTTTAATAAATATCGTTATGTAAGGCAGAGAAGATAGTAACGAATATTTGTATTTTAAATTCAACAATCTAAACTGTATCTGTATCTATTCTGTACAATCTATGTGTCGCAGCTAACTAGCTTAGTCAGCCGTTCAACTAAACAACGCTGTTTAACCCTTAGCCTGAATAATATACAGCAATTTGATCAAACAGCTAGGTAAATTACTTAGACCATTGACATTTAATTACTTGCCTAGCCTGTTTATTTTATTAATAGACGAGTATAGATATAGTATAGTATAGAATATACCTTTTACGTAAATTGCGTGGACGGAAGTTTTGAACATTTTGCTCATGTACAAATGCTCATGAGCGAAATGTTCAAAATTTCCGTCCACGCAATTTACGTAAAAAGTGTTTGCTTCACTTAATACACTGTTACCATAAGTCCACGCAATTTACGTAAAAAGTGTTTGCTTCACTTAATATACTGTTACCACAAGTCCACGCAATTTACGTAAAAGGTGTTTGCTTCACTTAATATACTGTTACCACAAGTCCACGCAATTTACGTAAAAGGTGTTTGCTTCACTTAATATACTGTTACCACAAGTCCACGCAATTTACGTAAAAGGTGTTTGCTTCACTTAATATACTGTTACCACAAGTCCACGCAATTTACGTAAAAAGTGTTTGCTTCACTTAATATACTGTTACCACAAGTCCACGCAATTTACGTAAAAAGTGTTTGCTTCACTTAATATACTGTTACCACAAGTCACGCAATTTACGTAAAAGGTGTTTGCTTCACTTAATATACTGTTACCACAAGTCCACGCAATTTACGTAAAAAGTGTTTGCTTCACTTAATATACTGTTACCACAAGTCCACGCAATTTACGTAAAAGGTGTTTGCTTCACTTAATATACTGTTACCATAAGTCCACGCAATTTACGTAAAAGGTGTTTGCTTCACTTAATATACTGTTACCACAAGTCCACGCAATTTACGTAAAAGATGTTTGCTTCACTTAATATACTGTTACCACAAGTCCACGCAATTTACGTAAAAGGTGTTTGCTTCACTTAATATACTGTTACCACAAGTCCACGCAATTTACGTAAAAGGTGTTTGCTTCACGTAATATACTGTTACCATAATGTTAGCAATAAAATCATTGAGTATTGCGATAAATATAAAGAGAAGGAGTACAGAAGACTAATATTTGTTTAAACTATTTATAAAAATATGTTATACAAAAAAAAGATTGACTGTAGAGTTCGAAGGGGACTCAGTGTTATCATTAGACTGTTGATGTTTTATTTATTTAAAACGTACCATTCTAACATGAATACTATGAGAAACCTATGTATCACACCAATATTTAAGTAATTTCATCATCATCATCTGCAGCCTGCAGACGTCCACTGCTGGACATAGGCCTCCCCCAATGATTTCCACAATGACTGATCTTGTGCCGCCTCCATCCACCGACTTCCCGCGACCGAAACAATATCATCGGTCCATCGTGTGGGGGGCCGTCCTACACTGCGTCTGCTTGTTCGTGGTCGCCATTCGAGAACTGTGCGAAACTCGAGAACTCAATGAATGAGAAATGAGTGAATTCGAGAACATATAAGTAATTTACAATACCCATTAATTTTGTTTTGATTTATACATACATATTTAGCAATGGTGCAGCTTGCTACCGAATAAAAGTACTTTTTGTTAATTAAAAGCAGACGTAGTTTACTAGGTTTTAGTACTCTACTTTGTAAATGTCATTTTGGTATTTTTAGTATTTATCTTAGCATAATAAGCATAAGTAGCCACTAAGTATTCATACTGCCAGGACTCGGGGTCATTTCTCGCAAGGAGAGACTCTAGACCCCAAGACTATAATCCACCACGGTGGCCCAGTGTGGGTTGGTAGATGACACATGACACTTCGAATGGTTCTAGGTACATAATTATGGGTTTCCTCGCGATTTTTTCGCTTACTGTTTTTAGGTCATCGGCATTACATTCGTTTTTTGCAGTCGGGTTTTTTTTAACATTATATAATTTATTTTATTCTATTTAAATACTGTTATTAATTATTATTTAAGTATTAACATAAAAAACTTAAACAAATAAAGTTAAATAAATAGCTAGATAATTAAAAAAATATATTTCTACGAATATATTAAGTAAAAATACTTATACATGATTAAATAATCCCGCGACCGTCAACTCCACGACGAAATGTTCCCATCAGGCTTGCCGCATTTCCGCGCTGTATAGTCAGGGAAACGTTTTGGCACAAGTATTGCCCAGATCGAGGGTCTCGGCCACTCTCCCGCAGGCGTCGGCTCAACTCTGCGACAAAGATTTTAGCCTCCGTGCCCCACGGATCTGCTGTCTCAGCCGCAACAGGGACAAAATCATACGCTGTAATAATTTATTTAGCTAACTAGTTAATAAATACATAATAAACTAGCTAACTAATTTAGTTAGCACGTCTGAACTCTATCAAGCCGGCAAAAATCTCGAGGTAAACAATATAATCAATCCCACTAGCAGTTGGAATCAGACTTTCATACACAAAGGTCATGTCAGTCAGATGACATCTGCTCTACCACTCAAATCAGTCAGCCGACAAAGCACCCCCTTGCTTTTGCTGGTACACCCCCCAATAATAAGTCAGCCGACATAGATTCACGCGTTTAGAAGCGAACTCGATACCGACGCAAGTCGGTGGGTGTCTCACCCCCCACTCCGCTAGGGCACCAAGAGGTGCCAAACACTATGTCCCCCCGGCACTAGCCCGAGCCGTGGTCGAGCCGTCTGAGGCGCCCTCGTAGCTAGCAGCCGTAACGCGTCCCAGGTATCATCCCATGCTACAGTGCTAGCATACCAGTAGGTTTTTATATAGGTTAAGTTCCTTTTGGGTCCTGCGCCCTCGGCGCTAACCCGAATAGTCAGATCGGTAGTAAAGGCGACTAGCGGCCAGCTGCCATAGGTTAATTCAAAAAAAAAAAAAAACAAAGGTCATGGCGTCGGTCCTCTTGCCATCGTCACGGACAAGACTACACTATAGTTTAGTTTATTAATTGTAAACTTATCATACATTTGTTTTTTATTCTATGTTAGCTTAGCAGTTTCTCCAGTGGGTCCCAAACTAGGCTGCGCCTGTATTTTGGACACATTCCTATCTAACTACACCAGGACGTCATAACTACAGACTGGAGTCAAATACTACATCTTTCTTCTTTATAATATCCGCTTTGCCATGTCTATCATATTTTTAAACTTTATTTGCATTGGCTTTTTGATTATTATCTTTATTGGGCGTGTTTATTGAACTGTGTTTATTCAGAAGTAGGTTTGTCGTACGAAGTAGGTATCCAAAGAAACTCGAACTATCCAAGCACAAATTTGAAAGTGAGGTCTTGAGAAGAATTCAGTTAGGCAGCATTAGGAAAACTATTTCGTGTCTTTTATCTCGCTGGTTGTCTGCTGAAATGTGGACATTGACTAGCTCAACATATTAGCAAACTGTCACAGAATCGATAAACGTTAGAGTAGACTTGTTCTTTGGTGGAGACTGCGAATTGGCAAAATTTAATGTGTCATACACTCCGAATACTTCCTTGAATCGCGAGGCAGTTTAATGACTTTTTTGAGGATCCCGATCGATCCCAGCTAAGAGGGGCTTCTTCTGCAGGAATCTCAAAGTTAAATAAGAAATACGAACCTTTTTGAACTGAAATATATATTTTTTGGATGGTAGAAATACAATTATCTCCAAAATATCAGATAAGAAAATACTGTAATATTCATGAAAAACATTACTGCGAAGTTAATTGAAAATGAGTAATTAGAAACACTCAAATTATCTCCAACATCGTGTCAATATCCAACTGAATAAAGTTTGTAACAGAAGATTGTACCGTCAGCCAGACAAACTAGAAAAACGTGACAGGACAGTACAACAACCAATTTATTTTGCCTTACTTTAAAGTTTTAAATGCAATTTCGAATAAAAAAATATTTTGAGATTATTATACATTCTTGCTTGTATGACTTTAAAAATAAGAACATTCTACATCAGCAACAAAATTGGTAGCATTCGGGCTATGAATAGTTATAAACAATTATTGGAAATTTTTGCACACAGCACTATCAAGGCAAATTAACAAACGTTGTGTTATGGATTCCAGATAGCTTAGGTTATACACACATGTAATTGTAACAACACATGTACTCTCAAATGTTGGCCCTGAGTCATAGAATAGATAATATAGACCTGGGTAGAAATTGAACCCAATTATGACTTACGGAATTATAAGTAGAATCACTACTACTGACTGAGTCTCTAGGCCCCTCGTAGTAAGGTAGGGACAGCCCGTTATTTTTAACCGACTTCAAAAAAGGAGGTTTCTTAATTCGACCGTATGGATGTTTTTTTTTTTTAAATAGAGTACAGTAAACAAATGAAAATGAGTAGATCTAATCATTACCTAGCACTGCACTGCGCTCGTCACCCAGAGATCTAAGATGTTATATATCTAAGTTCTGTAATATCTTTGGAAACCGGAACGCAGTAATGTTGCACATTATTGGTTGGCGGTAGAATAACTGGCAAAGGTGTAGTACTACTTCCCTAGTGGACTCTGCCAAATGTCCTACCACTACAAAATATTTGTATATTACTCGTATCTAGTTTCACAACAGCAAAATACGTGTTTGCTTGGGATCAGGGTTTCTTAAAGGTTTTCTTAGGGGTATTCTTAAGAAAAATCAGTTAACCACATATATTTTGTTATACAGACATACTTTTTCTCTGGACAATGGTCAGAAAAGAGGTTCAAATAAAAAACTCATCTACTAAACATAAACAATGACTTCAAAATCAATGAATCAAATTATTTATTAACAGAAGTGACGTTATGTTTCTGTTGACCGTACTTCCGAAGTCGGAAGTTTGAAGAAGCGAATACTTCCTTCCTCGCTTAACTCCACTGTTTGTTTATGTAATTATAGATTCTGAGTATTTAATCACTCGCGTTTCTGTGTAACACGGAGATTTATCTTCATGAAAAAGTTATTAAAAATATAGAAGCTGTCTTTTATTGTGGGACCAATCCTAAAATCGCGGCAAATCGGCTGTTTCAAATAATTTTGAATTATAGACTGTTACATTTTTCGAAAATGTATGGAAAGTCTGTTTTTTTTAAATTCCGAGTTGACGTCATAGAAACACGATGTAAACACATACACACATTGTGTTTCATTCGGATTAGTACAGGAGATCAACGTGGCTGGCAACTGGTAATGATATTGTATTAAAATTGTGATTAAAGCAAGTGCAGTTCCAACAAACTATGAATTATGTGAGAAGATTGTAATCAAATCAAGATCCCACTTAGATTTACTGTGGATGTAGTTTAAAATTTACTGTTTATGTGTTGTAGCAGCAAACAAACATTTCCTACGGCCATTCTTCAACCACAGCAAGCGTCTTTTGTTAACGTATCTACCGTTCAGTCGGTTGGGTTAGTATCTCTCTACTCAGTTTGTGGTAGGGTTGCAGGCGTAGAATACGAAAATCAATTCACTGAACTTGGTTCTATATCGCAATCCTAGCAATGTGATATTCAATTATGCGACGAATAGAAATACCGTCATAGGGAGACATTTTTTTTGAAGAATTTAAGTACAACGTGAATATATACCTCTTCTAATCGTATATACTGCAACGCCGTACAAAAATCACGCGACAAGGAGAAATTATCTAGGGTTGCAACCCCCCCTCTTCAACTGAACTCAGTTGGACAGCTTACAAGTGACGACATAGTGCTGAACCTTATTACTTTATACCCTACTATCATCCTACATAGATCTCCTGGTGGTTCATTTGACCCATACATTTTGTTCACGAGCCTGCAGTCTATATGTTTGTTTGCAGACTGTACAAACATGACGTTGACATCACAACAGTGGTGTGATAATATAATTTGAGTCGTGTGTAAATAAGGATTCAATTTGGTTTTTTTCGGTTGTAAGAAAAAACTAGATAGTAAATTAAATGAAGTAGCTGAAATTTATCGGAACATTTTAAAGCTAAACGGTTGCGTTGGTAAACTGGTTGGTAATATTGTACTCGTACGAGCAAATACAAAGTTTTCGTGACAATTCACATGATGGAACGCAAGAAGCACGAAGGAGTAATGCCCGAACTACGCGATGCTACTTTTTCAAGATAGGATATAAGCTTGTAGCTTCGTGTAGACAAAACTAGCGTTGCGTAACGTTGTCTGCACGAAACTAGAAGTACTAGTTTTCTAGCCCGCTAACACTAGCTTGCTATCCTGGCTTGAAATACTAGTCTCGTGTAGCTCGGGCATAATAGTCTAAAAGCCGGTGGGTGGAGATTGACTTTCACACATTTGATAACCAGATGAGACATATTTTTTTTAAGCCTGAATGAAAATGTGTTTTTCATAGCCCCAAGTTTATGTTAAAACAAAAATTTGCGGTCAGACAACGTTACCACGTATTGTCAAGCATTTCACTAACACGTACATTCGGCGTTTGTGACATCAAACCTACTCAAAGAGAGATTCTAGGTTTTTTATCGGATAGACTTTGGAGAGTGTGCAACAGATCTGTATAATCTAATACCACCTTGCTTTTTCTTCTATCGGACTTTTCGTATCTCAAAATAGTGACATCGTTTCATGGTTGATGTTTCAAAAACACGAACGAAGAAATTTGAATCCACGTTTGTGACAAGAACGTCGAGGTTGTGGAATGCGTTGCCTGAGTGGGTTTTCCCCGATAGTTACACTCTTCGTGTGTTCAAATCGAGAGTGAATTGGTTTCTTCTAGGTAAGCACGTTCCATCGTAGACCGCATCGTCGCTTAACATCAGGCGAGATGGTGGTCAAGAGCGAACCTATAATAATAGTTAAAAAGACAGATATGAAATGAAACTTAAAAATTTATTGTTTTTATTTATTACATAAATGAAAGAAGTAAAAAATTTGCAAAAAAAACAAAAAAATAGTAAAGAAAATAAATTTCAAAAAATGCTAACGTAGCTGACATTGAAACTTATATAAATGTAATACAATTTAATTCAGTTTATAAGAAGCTCCAACTATTTGAAACATTTACAAGAAATAGTTCATACTATATTTAAAATTGGACCATATCAATAATCTACGCTGTCTTACTATGCAAGGTTAAGCCTGGATGGCAACTTGCGTCTTCAACCGTCAGCTTAAAAAAGCCAACTACCTAATTCATCTCAAATGTATGATTTCTATAATCAACCATTATTTCAGTGGGTTTCCTTTTCAAAAATGGCATTTCCCACAATTTTCGATTTCCTATCATCACCTCAACTTCTTCAAATGTTTGTGGCATTTCCTTCCCCGCTGTTTCTGGCAAGTAACAACAAATTACAGCTGCTGACAACGAAATGGCTCCAATAATCACCATAGCCAACCAACTGACGTAATTATCAATATAGGCCACAAACGGAGACATACCGGCCGCAATATAACCACATATATGGATAACTGATGTCCCAGAACCTCTTACCGCGGTAGGAATCAATTCAGCTGACCACTGCGAGATAGAATTAAAAGCCATATTACAAAAAAATCTTGCAAGTACAGCACACGAAACCGATGGCAATCCACCGCCCACAAAAGGAATAGTAAAACTACACAAGGCACAAATCGTTAAAGAGACAATACTCAAAAATTTTCTACCTGTTATATCTAAAATAAATGAAACGATAAGTATAGACGGCAACTCAGTAAAAGATATAACAGCAAACGAGACAAAAAAGTCAAATTTAAGAGATCCTATCGTCCTCACTAAAGCGTCAAAAATTATCATGGCACTTAAATACAAAATGCATGTACATAGGAACATTGTTCGGAGAACGGGTCGTCTCAACAATTGAATTAAACTAACATTCTCACCACATTCAGTCATTTTGCTTGAGAATTTAAATCGGCGAAACATGTCATCAGAAATCGTTTTTTTGTTCGTCTTAGCAATTTTTTTAACATTGTTTACAACTTCGTCGACACGTCCTTTAGTCAAAAGCCAACGAGGACTTTCCGGCAACAAAAATGGTGACAATAATATTATTGCTATTGGAACACAAGTAACCAATGATATAATTTTCCAATCGCCACAAACCAATGCTATCCAAGGAAGAGCTACAACGCCAATAGTGTAAAATATGGCCGTGCACATGTTAGCTACAAAAGATCTATATTTCGGAACGGTATATTCTAAAAGAAGTAAGTAAATCATGGATCCACAGTTGTCATAAGCCATGCCCATAAATATGCGACTGAGCGTGAATTCTACAAAATCTCGTGCAAAAATGGTTATGATACCACCAACACATCCAATCATATTGGCTACAACAGTAGCTGGAACTCTTCCAAAACGATCAGCAACCCAACCGATCACGAACCCACCGATTATGGATCCAACAAAGAAGAGAGCTTGCGCCGTGGCTTGGTAACTATTTTTCTCGCATACCCAACCAAGTTCACTTGAAATAGTTGGGTAAGGAATTTCAGATACATTAAATTCCCATCCATGCTGACATTTTTCCGTAGTCCAGGATTGATCAGGTACACTCCCTGTCATAAGCACTTCGGTCCAGTTAGCTACGTACGACGTGCACTGTGAGTATCCTACTGGAGATTCCGTATCTTTGGGTATCGCTAATACTCTTCGTTCTACAGCAGTCAAATTTTCCAACTCGGGTATATGACACCAATGATTTCTTGACACTTCTGTCATGAACAGTTGAGAAAAGTAAATAAAACCCATAAATATATAAAAAGGGCCTGCTTTGAGAAATAGAAACAGTTGATATAGACCCAGTTCTCCAGCTTCAGAGAGAAGATGATCAAATTCAATATCTTTCTCCTTTGTAACGTCTGTGGCCAGTTTATCATTTTTCGTAACTGTCTTCTCATTGTCAATTTTATCATTTATTTTGTGGGTCATGTCTGTTCGTCTATCCATATTGATATTGTCAAATATAATTTGTAATTGTTTATTTATTTTATTAAATTATAATTGCGGCTGACGTAGTTTTGTGGCACACACATGATGAGTCTCAGTGTTCACTGAAAAGTAATTTCCATTTCACTTATTTATATGTATTAAAGATGACGTTTGTGTTTATCTTTTCGCATAATTGTTTAAGCTTCTTCAAACACCAATAAATTTATTTTCAACATCTTGTTAGACAAGTTTATCTAGAGGTTGTAATTTGTTTACTACTGTATAAAAGGCGTCGTCATAATGGTTACGTCGAGGATTTTTTTTGTATAAGATTAGAGAATATTCACAACGGTTCCCAACAAGTGCAGTTATGTATTAGTGATATTAATCTTTAGTGATGAAAATAGAAACATTTTTTCTCAATGATTTTTGAATTACTGACAAAATAATTTTAAAATCAATGTATCAACGAGTTTTTTATCAATCATAACGGCTTTTAAGATTTTTATTTTAGAGGTTTTGTTTGTATTTGTGCAAAATTAACTCAAGTAATAGATGTTGTACCTATTACTTAACATTGTAACTTCTTAATTTTTTTTGAACGGAATTGACACACAGAAAGGAATCAGAGTACCTCGATTTAAGGTTGGACAACAAGCTACTTAAGAAAAAATAGCTGGACCAGATTAACCGAGCAAAATCAGCCTACTAAATATTTCTCCACCTGGGACTCGGGGCTTCTTTTGCAAGGAGAGAGAGTCACGATTAGGTGTAATCCACCGCACTAGCCCAGTGTGGTTTGGCGGATTACGCATATCCAAAAAATCTTGGAAAATGCCAGTTTCTTCACCACGTTCTCCTTCAACGCTAAATCCAGTAGCGATGACAAATTATTATATCGACAAGTATAAAAATAGGATGTAGATGGAATTCAAACCTATGACTTTATGATGTCATTTTTAGGGTTCCGTAAAACGTAAAAACGGAACCCTTATACCTTATAGTAGATTCGTCAGGTCTGTCTGTCTGTCCGTCCGTAAGTCAGAGCCACTCTTTGCCGAAACTATGAGAACCACACTGTTGAAACTTGGTAAGTAGATGTATTCTGTGAACCGCATTAAGATTTTACACAAAAATAAAAAAAAAATCAATAAATTTTGGGGGTGCCCCATAGTTTAGAACTGACACTCAACATTTTTTTTTCATCAAATATCAGGCAGGGTTTTGGCTGGGCAGCGAGAGAAAAACGAGTAGTGAAGGTGAGAGTTGATGTTCGTCAGAAAGGCCTACGCCCGAGTCACAAGTCTCGGGGTCTACTCGAGTTTTCTCTTTCTGCCACACGATCCCGGCACCCGCACGGTGAATCCATGGAATGCTAAGAAGATCGTTTCTGTTGTTCCTCTAGCAGTATTTTTTGCACTTTTTCTGTTTAAACATTGTGAAAACTTTGTAGAGATTTACTACGATAACATGACCCGCCCCTCCAGAATTCAAAACGTTTGAAAGTATTTGTGAAAGAATATACAACGCACCACCACGCATGTGTGCGTACTCCTACTGCAGACGAATAATTACAACTACATACAAACTCTTTCGTAAGGATGTGACTACACACATTAAAACAGTAATTTGGAGGGGCGGGCCATGTTATCGTAAGTAAATCTATAACTTGAAAATTGTGTAATATGTATTTCTATGGATAGGTCTTCAAAACTGATACTGAGGTTTCTAACATATATTTTTTTATAAACTGAATAGTTTGCGCGAGAGACTCTTCCAAAGTGGTAAAATATGTGTAACTGTAACGGTACGCAATATTTTGAGTAAATATTAATACATTGTTTGAAGAATCTTATACAATTATGACACACTGACAAATACCACACTGATAAAGAATATCATTCAGTTTTGCTAAGAATAACTAACTACTTGAGGATCAGTTAGTTTTCTGAAAATAATTACAAATTATCACGCGTGTTTGCTAGGTTTACATAACAATATCTGTTGTTTGGTATTTACTTTAAAAAGTCAACTTAAAAACTAAGTTGACTTTTTAAAGATATAAAAAATAGGTTTTTCGGTGTCATGATCTGTTTGTTGTACGAGTATATTTATGACAACGTACACTAACCGTTTAAAATTATGTACCTACTAGCTGTACCCTGCCACGCTTCGATGTGATACAAAAATTAGATAAAAACAATCCTTGATGCAGATTGTACATCCTTCTAAAATTTCAACTCGATCGGTGCAGAACTTTTTGACTTTTTGAAGCGTACACAAACCAACGTAACGTTTATATATTAATATAGAGATTACAATTATTTCCTATCCCATTTATATTATAAATGCGAAAGTTGGGATGTTTTGTTGACATATTTTGGAATATAGACGTAGATTATAATCTGGATTAACACATAGACTACGTTTAATTAAATCAAAACGTGATTATTATGTAATTTATAATTAAATTATGATGCGTTAGTCCAAATCCAGACCAAATCTACACCAAAATTCAACACGATCCGTTCAAGCGTTCCAACGTGATTGAGCAACAAACATCTAAATTACCAAACTTTCGTAGTTATAACACTAGCACGGCTCCACGGTTTTACCCGCTTAGTTTTCGCTCCCATTATTTTACCAGGATAAAAGTAGTCTGTGTTCTTCCAGACTATAATTTAATAGTGTTCCGAATTTCAACCCGTTTATATGTTACTACGTAATTGACAAACAATCACCAAAACATCCAAAAATTGGTATTTATAGTCCTAGTTTTTTTAAGCAGGCTTTTTAAGTGTTTTAGGCAGAGCCTTTATTAACAAAACTAAAATACAATGAGAACTACAGTACACTACTATCTAAATACCTATCTAACTACTTACACTAAGCACACCTGAATTATCTAGAGACCAATGAAGGTCTATAGATAATCAAGATGTTCAAGCGCACTATCAATCGCTGAATGGGAATGCTAATGCGTTGGGCCAAATATACGCCAGCATTTTGGCCACGCGTCGCGTCGGCCAAGCACTCGGAAAGGCTTTTGAAGATGAGGTTTGCATTTTAGTAGGTTTTTTTTTTAACTAGAATAGGTTTGCACTTGACCACCATCTCGCCTGATGTTAAGCGATGATGTGATCTACGATATAGCGTGCTTACCTAGAAGAAACCGATTCATTCTCGATTTGAAGACACCAAGACTGTAACCATCGGGGAAAACCCACTCAGGCAACGCATTCCACAACCTAGACGTTCTTATCACAAACGTGGAGTCAAATCGCTTTGTTCGTGTTTTTGGAACATCAACCATGAAACGATGTCGCCCTTTTGTGGAACGAGAAGTCCGATAGAAGAAAGGGCAAAGTGGAATTAGATCATGCAAATCAGTTGCACACTCTCCGAAGTGTATCCGATATAAAATACCGATAAGTTAGCAATTTTGCGGCGATGATCAAGACTTTGAAGTCTTTTACGCACAAGAGTGTCATTGCCTATGAGTCTTTTGGCACGTCTCTCAATCGATTCCAGTCTCCAGCTGATACTTAGCCGATCCATCCCAAAGGTGCGAACATTATTGATAGGATTGGACAGGATTGGTAGGATATATGTACTTACACACATAGATGCACAGTGCAAACGTATGTAGGTTGTGCATTTTCTGAAATCGGAAAAACAATTGAATTCTCGACACTGTTACAGGAAAGTTACTGACACCCTGTGTATACTATGTAAGTAGGTATATATATTATGTACATTATATTGTGTTTTCACGTCTTCTTCAGTATTTCACGAGTGCCACTATTTACTAAACTAATTATTCTACTGCCAAGCAGTAAGGTGCAAACATTATTGTGTTTCAGTTTAAGAGGCAATGTTTCCTTCAGAGAAATAATAGAATAGAATTTGAATAAATCTTCTAATCGCAGATTTGCACGTTTGTCATTACTACTAGCAATTCTCTCTCTCTCTCTCTCTGGTTTTTAAATTTTCATAATGGTTGCTTTATTCTAAGAATTCATTAATAATAGAAATTCCAATATATGGATGTTTGCTGCTCTAGCCAATCGTAATGTCTGAACAGATTTGGCTGAAATTCGGAACACATTAATATCACCTACTAGCTGTACCCTGCCACGCTGCGCTGTGGCACATTGTGATGCAAAAATGAGATAAAAACAATCCTTGATGCGGATTATCAATGTACAATTTCAGCTCGATCGGTGCAGAACTTTTTGAGTTTTTGAAGCGTACACAAACCAACATAACGTTTTTATGGATAGAGATATTCCGGAGTTGAAACACTCGAGTGGAGCCGCGGAGCGCTCCAAGTATGTTTAATACTTATTCTAAAACACTTCTTAAAAAATGAAGAAGATATAAATATAACTACGCGAATAATGTAGCTCAAGGTACTGGACTACCAAAGAACTGGATGTCCTCAGTTCCTACGTCGGCGGTTGTCCCGGACATTCCCTTATTAGATTTATGTTGTTTACGAGCTCTCCTGAGCGTGAAATAAGATGAAGTACGACATGTTATCGACTAATATTACCCGCAGACTTGGGCAAAATATTTTTATCATATTACGTCCCGTTTGTGTCAATTTTATCCCCAGTTCTTGGATGTTTTCGAGGTTCGGGTTATCCCCGATCTACACGAGGTTAGTTTTTCAAGCTAAGGAAGCAAGCTAGTGTTAGTAAGCTACCAAAAATAATAGTATATGAAACTAGGATCATATAAACTATCTACGTGACCAGTTATAAAATACAAATGTTTAGAAAATACTTTTGTAGGCAATTATCTATTTCAGACTCTAACCATAAATAACATAAATTTGAAAAGTTAATCAAATCTTAATATATATAAATCTCCTGTCACGATGTTTGTCGACTCCCAAACTACTAAACCGATTTCAATAAAATTTGGATACCGTGTGTAGATTGATCCAACTTAAAAGATAGGATAGTTTATATTTCGATTAATGGGCTTTATGTGACATTATCCGAGCGAAGCCGGAACGGGCCGCTAGTAAAGTTATAAATACATATCCATGCTATGTGGGGGATTGCAGACTAAAGAGTACTATTATAGTAGTAGTAAAAAAAAGAGATATAAAATGCGATACAACGACAGATGTTTCGAACTGGAATGGAACTCGCTGTTTGCTGTGCGCTGTTGCAGCAGAATTCAATATTATGTATGTTATATGTTAAGCTTGTAATCTCAGTAAGAGAATTTATTGTAATGTAATTCAATTGAGATTAATACATATTCTTAAACCTAAAAAGTAAGCTACAAATTGTAGTGTAGTGGTAGGACTCTTAGCAGAGTCCGCCTGGGGAAGCACCACACCTTTGCCAGTTATTCTACCGCTAAGCAGTAATGTGCAAACACTAATGCTCTGGTTTGAAGAACAATGTTTCCAGAGAAATTACAGGACTTAGAGATATAATATCTTAGATCTCTGTGTCACGAGCGCAGTGCAGTGATAGGTAATGATTTGGACTCTTCATGTTCCAATAGCTGCCTGTCACTGTGCTGTTATGAGGCAGGCATGTTGCTTACCATCAGGCACATGTCCTGATAGTCACGTCCATTATTTTTTTTAAATCTAATACTTCTAGCTTCGTGTAGACAAAACTAGCGTTGCGTAGCGTTATCTAAACGAAGCTAGAAGTGCGCAAAGCCACGGACAGTACTAGTAAATAAACTAGTACCAAAAATTATACATATGAAATAACAAGAAGAGAAGAGTAAATTAAATAAATGACAACTAAGGTTCAAGTTCAAGGCTAGTTTTTCATGCTATCCTAGCATGAAAAACTAGCCTCATGTAGCTCAGGCATTAAGGATCTATCTCTAACTCTTGAACCTTAGTTGTCATATATTTAATTTACTCATCTCTTCTTGTTATTTCATATGTATAATTTTTGGTACTAGTTTATTTACTAGTACTGTCCGTGGCTTTGCGCACTCGTTTCCCCGTTCGTCTTATTTTCTCGTGATGAAATGCAGTGTATGTGCTATCTCGGTGTCAAATTACAATCCGTTTAACCGTGCTGATCGCGTCAGCATGTGAGAATAAGTCCCGTGCCCCAGTAGAGGTAGCAGAGAAATTACAGGGCTTAGAGATATAATATCTTAGATCTCTGAGTGACGAGCGCAGTGCAGTGCTAGGTAATGATTTGGACTCTTCATGTTCCAATAGCTGCGTGTCACTGTGTTGTTATGTGGATGGCATGCTGCTTACCATCAGGCACATGTACAGCTCGTCTCGTCACTCTAAATTAAAAAAAAAATGTAGAGGGTGGCTTATGCCATGCCATCTTAGATATTTATTACTCTCTGTATGTTGAATACTTGATTCACACAGTTATTCTTCACATTTTCATACTTTATTCCGTCACATCTCTGTAACAATTCATGCTGGCCTATGTTTTCCCATGGATTCATACTGACCTATATTTTCCAGGGTGAGAATCGAATTCACAATTCACGGCTCCGCAGGCAGACTTTTTTTTTAAAAAGTCTACCTATACTACGGGTGCGACAACGATAGAGCATTTTTATCTAGAAGATACCGGATTCACTCTCGATTTGCCTTTGATTTGACTTACGACCAACTAAGATACTAGCTAGGTCATTTTAGGCATTTGATCAAGAAGAATGGTAAAAATCTGGACGGACGGTTACTGTGAAAGTTACGGCTGGTCTAATCGGGAGAATGCCGCGTGCATCGGCACTTCCGGATCGCCGGAACCTTTGGTTCAAAACCCACGCGCACCACTGTATTTTCGAAGTCATGTGCGTAATGCCACAAACTTGAAACTGTACAAAAAAATGGAGGAATCCAATATGTACCTAAAATCTTTTTAGCTCATCTCTCATCCACCAACTCGCTCTGCGCCAGCGTGGTGGATTATGGCCGTAACTCTCTCCTTACTAGAGAAGGCCCCGAGTCCTAGCAGTTGGAATATTTAGTAGGTTGTTTTTGCTTTTCATACTAGATGGATAATATAAGATCACGATGCGCGCTAGAGCGGTGCGAATCTGACCTAAAATTAAAGTAAATATATTATTCATTTTTGTTTACAAATGATGCTTGCGAATTTGACCAACAACTTAATCACTAATTGAGTGTAGTTAAAAATTATGTGATAGACTGAGATGGCGTAGTTTCATCATGTGGAAGTTGTCGAGAGGTGGATGGTCACGACCCACCAGCATAAGGAGCTCGTTTTTTTATTTAATTTTTTATAGAGTTACGAGAGGAGCAGGGCATGTGCCTGATCCTAAGTAACATACCTGTCAGAGTCCAAATCATAACCTAGCACCACACTGTGCTCGTCACCCAGAGATATAAGATATATTATCTCTATGCCCTGTAATTTCATTGGAAATTGACATTCAAACCAGAATACAGTAATATTTGCACGTCAGTGTATAACCAGTGCGTCTTATCCGTTATGATCTACGTTGCTGAAACGTGAACACTGACAGTGAAAATGGTCCGTAAGCTCAAAGTCGCTCAGCGAGCTATGGAAAGGGCTATGCTTGGGGTTTCTCTGAGGGATTGCATCCGCAATGAAGTAATTCGTCAGAGAACTAAGTCTGCCGCAGACCCGATAGCCGTTGGGGCAGACGGGTTCTAGAGTGGAGACCGCAAATCGGCAAACGTAATGTAGGACGCCCTGAGACTAGATGGAGTGACGATATTCGAAAGGCAGCTGGTGGCGGTTGGAGAAGTAAGACCGAGGACCGGGCTGAGTGGCGTATCATAGGGGAGGCCTATGTCCAACAGTGGACGAATACAGGCTGATGATGAGTGCTTGGCGGTAGAATAAAAGGTGTGGTACTTCACTAGACGGACTCTGCAAAGTGTCCTACCATTACAAAAAACGACGAACGAGGAACGTCTTGAGGAACATTAATACTTTACCTGGATTTCCACATCTTGCTTAAACTTTTAACTTAGCTTGCAACTCTGCCTGCGAAGCCGAGGGTCGTGGGTTTGATTCTCACCCAGTGCAAATTTTTGTGTGATGAATTCAAATATTTGAACGGTGTCTCTATACTCTATACAACTATATATGTATTATATCAGCTATCAACTTTGCTTAGTTTGGGGTCAGATGGTGTTGTGTGCGAATTGTCTACCAATATTTATATATTTTTTAGATTTACACTTCATCGCTATCTCGCCTGATGTTAAGCGACGATGCGATCTACAATGGAGCTTACCTACCTAGATAAAGCCGATCCACTCTCGGTTTGAAGACACCAAAGACATAGGCTACATTTTATCTCGTTACAGTAGTTGTTCAGCCGTGATTACGCACCCATCAATGCAATAAAATCAGTCACAATGGTATTCTTAGCAAGTTAAACATGAATCGAAGTGGTTGGCAGTGCGCTCGCATACCCTGGCGTCGGACCAAGTCCAAATGATCCCCGCACATGACCGCTTCTACTATGTAATAGACTACACAGATTAGGTACTACTTAAGTCATTAATAACCAATTATCATAGGTATTTTACAGTAATCCTACTAACAAGTATCATCTGCAGCCTGCAGACGTCCACTACTGGACATAGGCCTCCCCCAATGATTTCCACAATGACCGATCTTGTGCCGCCTCCATCCACCGACTTCCCGCGACCGAGACAATATCATCGGTCCATCGTGTGGGGGGCCGTCCTACACTGCGTCTGCCGGTTCGTGGTCGCCATTCGAGAACCTTTACTCCCCAGCGGTTATCGGTTCTGCGAGCTATATGGCCTGCCCATTGCCACTTCAACTTGCTAATTTTAAGAGCTATGTCGGTGACCTTCGTTCTTCTGCGGATTTCCTCGTTTCGGATTTTGTCACGCAGTGAAATTCCGAGCATAGCTCTCTCCATTGCCCGTTGCGCAACTTTGAGCTTGCATATCATGCCAATAGTTAGCGACCACGTCTCAGTACCATATGTCATCACTTACAAGTAATGTACTTACAAGTATATTAGGTATAAATTTGAAAATGGAAAAATGTTTTTTTTTTACTAAACACATACATAAATATATAAGTAAATTTTCAAGTCCAACATTACAATATCTATACGGCGCGTATGTGTGGGTACAATTATTTGTATAACTTAGTGGATTTACCCCCAACAATATTATAACAGTTCATTCTAACACTGATGTAGACTTCATCACCTAAGGTCTTTTTCCCCTTATCACGGTAAATCATGAGATAATTCGTGTTAAAGTTTATCGGAAAATTCCCACCAAATCGCCAGCTTCAACCCTAACGCATGTACAGCTGACAAACGACCTTCCCGCCGACGCCGCGACGTCGTACAAAAAATCATGCCGAGATCTGGCCATTAGGGGTATGTCAAATAAAATAAAATAAAAAAATTATGGAAAAAATATTGTCTATGTCTAATTTTCACATAGGTATATGATTCAAAACATAATGTAGTGAACTACCATAAATATTGTTGCACCTTTTTGCAACACCTTGTACATATATATATAGTTAGGTAATAATATCAAAGTTTAAATGTTTGTTGCTCATTCTCGTTAGAAAAACGGTTCGGCTTGAAACTTGAAACACAGGTTATAGTATGAGTTGACATGGTGGCTTGAACCGCACAGTTCCCGCAATACACAATAGCCTATGTACTAACTTTGACTTTTAATGCTAAATGACCTTCACATTATTTTCAATTTCTTAGAATTTAGAAACTCCGTGCTGTCAATACATAACAAGCTGTTATTATATAAACAAGTCCTAATGCCAGTGTGGACTTATGGTATACAGTTGTGGGGCTGTACCAAAAATAGCAACATCGAGATAATACAACGCTTTCAAAACAAAGTACTCAGGGATATTGTCAATGCGCCCTGGTATGTGAGAAATGCCGATATACATCGAGATCTTGGAATGGATCTTGTCGGCAAAGTGATAAAAAAGTACGCAGAAGCACATGAACGCAGGCTTCATCATCATGTGAATGTCGAGGCTATCCAGCTCCTTGATAACACGGACACAGTGAGGAGACTTAAAAGAACAAAACCTTTTGAGTTAATATAGTGTAGTGGCAGTGCAATACTATATAAAACAATTAAATGTACTAAGTCAAGTGAAATAAGTGACTTCCCCTTAATAGAGTCAACGAGAAAAGTGCTGATGGACACCTTCTTGTATATTATGAACTATGTAGCAATTTAAGTTAGATATAAATTACTCATTAGCCTAGACTTAATAATTTAGGCTAGATTGTAATAAGTATTAGGATCCAAGGAAACTTGGTGAATAAATAAAAAAAAAAAAAAAAACATTATTTTCAGATGTAATCTCAGTGAAAATGGAATGCTTGAGGTCAGTCGCTCGCGACACGACGGGCCGCTGCGCTCGATTGCAACAGAATAATAATTATGTAGCTACTTATGTCTTTCTGCGCATATTGACAGATTGACACATGTCATCTGACACCGTATTGCGATTCAGTAATACCAAATCAAAATTAGCAATCATTTAACCTTGAAATAAATAAATTGCTTGACATACTATCGATTTTTAGCCTGCGTGTAAAACGTTTCTCGACAAACATTTTGCTATACACTAAAAGGTATTTTCATACAAAGTTTCGTTGTCAGTAATTATTTTAAATCTTGTGGAATCTACGTAATCTCGTAAATCTCATTATTATATTGTTCACTACATTGCTGATATTTGCATGCCGTAAGGTCAAATATAACGATCGAAAATAACTGTACCTACATCTTAATATGTACTCACCCATATTAGGTATGCATACATTATTCCTATTATGATTATAAAAACAAGTTTAAAGTTTTTTTAGAACAATACCTTGCCTAAACCATTTGCGAAAAAAGTAACGGGCAGATTGTAGGAGAAATATTTATTACTTTATGTATATGTTCACTTTATCATAAACAGACCACTAAATGTTCCCACTGCTGGGATTCGGGACTTTCTCTCGCGAGGAAAGAGTCAAGGCCATAAACCACCACGCTGGCCCAGTGCGGGTTGGTGGATGACACATGTCTTCGAAAGATTCTATGTACATATCAGTTTCCTCATAATGTTTTCCTTCAACTTTTCAAGGCCGTACTCTTGAGTATTTCTTACCTCATCGCACACCGTCAAGAAAGAGCAAGAGAGAAACAGTTGGATTTGTCGCTGTTACACTCAAATTTTAGAATAAACTCTTAAAATAATGGCGGTTTCTCGAGTAGATGCATGATAATTACAATTATATCTATTTTTAACCCCCGACCAAAAAAAGGGGTGTTATAAGTTTGACGTTGATGTCTGTCTGTGTGTGTCTGTCTTTGGCACCGTAGAGCTCAAACGGATGCGTTTGTTCTTAGTTATGTTTGGTTAATATCGATTCAAGATGACCGCCTCCACAAAATGGCGGACAAAATATTTCTTCACAACCTACCTCAACATGGGTATCAAATTAAAGGGCTTGACTAGTAGAATACTAAACACTATAAAAAATTCAAATCCAATATGGCTACCACAAATTGGCGAATTTTTTTTTTTTCACTACTTCCTCAATATGGGTATCAAACGAAAGGGCTTGACTAGTAGAATGTTGTACATATTACAAATCCGAGACAGTCGGGGGTAAGTCAAAATTTTTAATTATGTTCTTGTTTATGGTTTCGTTGTGAAGAAATTATTTACAATAAATTCATTGACTACCATTTTGAAGCCAAGAGATTGTAGAAATTTAATGTACTTTTACCAATTGATATTTGTTTTGGCTAATGGTAGATAGCTCTATAACCTAGGCAAACAACTCGATTTGCTGGGGGACGTACCTTAAGTTATCGGCATTACGCGCATGCCTTCGAAAAGTATTTTCTGAAAACTTTTATGCTTCATTTCATTCATAACAAAAACTCAAACTAAGTAAATTTTGTGCCATGGAAGCCTGAGCTGATATACATGTTTCATTTTAAATACATATAATAATAATAGCCTTTATTCAGACATCTTATACAAAATTTTTACAAATTATTTTTATTAAAAAACATTATTCTATTTGACACATGTCTGTGTGCCTTTATGGGCAAAGGCCTCCTCCAACTGTTTCCATTTCATTTTATTTTTAGCAATTGTTGTCCATCCACCTCCAGCTACGACCTTTATTTCATCCATCCATCTTCTTGGTGGCCTTCCTCGTTTTCGTTTTATATGCCTTGTGAAACACTTCATTATTGATTTAGACCCTTTCTCTTTTCCTCTGATTGTGTGTCCCGTCCATCTCCATTTCAGCTTGCTGATAGTTACAGTCACATCTTTTGTTCTTGTACAATTCTTAATGATGGTGGTTCTTACTCTATCAGAAAGTCTCTTCCCCATCATGCTTCTTTCCATTGCGTTTTGGCATGTTTCAAGTTTATGGATATGAGTCTTATTCAGCGCCCAGGTTTGGCAGCCATATGTAAGGACAGGCAATACGCAAGTATCGAAGAGTTTACGTTTGACAGTCATACTCATTTCAGGGTTTTTCATAATTTCTTTTAATCTCCAGTATTGTTTCCATGCATTTCCTATACGCCTGTTGATTTCCTTAGAAGTTTCTTTTAAATACATACTTTATATAAATTACGAGAAGCGTCGGTGACCCGACGTCGACATCGGCTATTTCGGACCGTTTATTTTAGACGTTTATATCTGCAAAATCGTAACTGGGTTACTAGCTCCCGGAATTTTCCCGGACGATCAACGATAATGTTATAAAGTCCGCCTAGGGTGTCGACAAGCAAACTTTGTTAAGTATATTCGGGTATGACAGGCGATGACGCTTGAAAAAACCTCTACAGTTTTGTCGAATAAACTCTGATAAAGTGTCAGTTTTTATTTTACTGAAATATACCTATCTTTCTAAAAAAAGGCGAAAAGGTAAAAATTTACATTGAACAATTGATAATTGTAAGTCTTTCGAAGGTGAACGGTACATCGGATATCCTCCAGCCAGATGGGTCGACAACATAGTCAGTTGAGAGTCAAACCTGGACTCAATTAGCCGAGTTATTTATTAATTAGAGATTTACTACGATAACATGACCAAAAAATTCACAAAATTCAAAACGTTTGAAAGTATTTGTGAAAGTATATACAACGCACCACCACGCATGTGTGCGTACTGCTATTGCAGACGAATAATTACAACTACATACAAACTCTTTCGTAAGGATGTGACTACACACATTAAAACAGTGATTTGGAGGGGGGGCATGTTATCGTAGTAACTCTCTACCAAGGAAATTATTTGCCAGATATCCTACCGCTAAGCCAATAACTTTGTTCCGATTTGAAGAGCAGTGTTTCCAGATAAATTACAGGGTATAAATATAAGTCGTGTTATACGTCTGAGTGACGAAGCAAATGCAGAACTATTCTATATTTGACGAGCGAATAACTAACTGACAATGTAGCCCAGTCAGATTAGACTTTAACCTGGAAATTATTATAAAAGTTTTTTTTTTCGACAATGTTTAGCCCCCTAAACATAAATAACCAAATCTCCTTTATTATTAGTTTTAATAGTATGTTTGTTAATGGTATTTAGTTTATGTACGTTTATTATTATTCTATTTTATATAGTATTATTATATAATGTTTTATAGTATAGTATGTTTGTTTCTTTTTTATTGTGTTTACTTTTACTATTTATAATAGTGTATAAGAGCAATTTTGGTATGCCATCTCCTGTCCTTGCACGGTTGCCTGGTAGAGATCGCTTTAAGTGACCGCCAATTTAATAGCTAAGAGATTATTTTTTTCTGTTTTGTATTATTTGATGTTTTCTTGTGCTTTTTGGCTTTTTTAATAAAGAGTTATTGTATTGTATTGTATTCGATTTTTTACAAAAATTATAAGAGCCAAAGTTGTTGTAAATTACAAATCCGAGATAGTCGGGGATAAATCAACGGCCACCTGCTATGTAGACTGACGACCCGAAGAAAGTAGTGGGAAGCGGGTGGATGCGAGCCGAGGACCGGATTTGGTGGCGCAACATTGGAAAGGCTTACGTCCAGCAGTGGACGAACACGGGCTAACGATGATGATGATAAGTTTACACATGAAAGACCGCTATCTCACTATTCACAATAGAACGTTCCTAAAATAAACCGATTCACACTCGATATGAAGACATCAAGATCGTAGCCATCTGGAAAAAACCCACTCAGTCAGTGCATTCTACACCCTAGACGTACTTATCACGAACTAGCGATCCACCTCGGCTTCGCCCGTGGTACATAAATAGCCTATAGCGCTCAGGGATCACATACATAGATATAATAACGGTGAAAGAATTATTGAAGTTTGTCCAGTTGTTCCTGTGATTAGCGCGTTCAAACAAATACAGTACCCGGCGATAAGTATTGCACATCGGCCTTTGGAGGAAGACAGTCGGCTGATTTCGGCTTCGTAGAGCATTATCTCTGTCGCACACTACCTATGTGACTGTTTGTATTTCGTGCGACAGAGATGACGCTCTACGAAGCCGAAGTTGGCCGATTGTCTCTTTCCAGGTGGCGATGTGAAATATTTCTCGGCGGGTACTGTCCACTCTTCAGCTTTATAATGTCAGTATAGATGTACATAGAGTATACGAAGTCAAACGTACGCAAGAGATAAGATTGATCTAAAATTAGGTTTCGTAGCACGGTGGTGAGGCTTCAGTGGTTTTAATTAGCTGTAAATTATATCGTGAAAACATAATTAGACTTATGATAGGAACAAATAGCAACAGCGAGCGCGGCGAAATAAGAACAAATAAAGCTTAAGATAAGAGAGGTAAGGTTTGTTTTAGTCTGAGGCATAGCTTGTATTGTATAATATATTATTTACAAGATCAACTTCGGTAGACGAAAATAGACCATATGGGAACCCTTTCCCTTTATAGTGGGATTATTAAATGTCTAATTTCGAAGATTTTCGTGGTGAAGATTTTTTCGTATTTCAGTTGATAGGTATATTTATTGTATTTTTATTATTATTTATGCTCCGATTATTATTATTTAAGCATATTGCTGGACGCGTTGATGACCGATTGAGTAAAGTTGTGACCGAGTGGTGGCCGAGGCAAGGTAGGCGGAGCGTCTGACGTCCAGCTGCAAGATGGGTCGATGATATCGTTTCTATCGCGGGTCGAACCTGGACTCCATTGGCACAGGACCGAGAAAAATTGCATAAACAAGAGAGAGGTATTGGGTATACGCCTCTCTCTTTTTTCATGCAGTGGGATAAGAAAGTTGTTTCAGTAGTGGTAGGACTCTTGGCAGAGCCCGTCTGGGGAAGTACCACATATTTGCCAGTTATACTACCGCTAAGCAGTAATGTGCAAACATTACTGTGTTCCGGTTTGAAGGGCAATGTTTCCAGATAAATTACAGGGCTTACATCTTAGATCTCTGGGTGACGAGCATAGTGCAGTGCTAGGTAATGATTTGGACTCTTCATGTTCCTATAGCTGCGTGTCACTGTACTGTTATATGGCAGGCATGTTGCTTACCATCAGGCACATGTCCTGCTAATCTCGTCACTTTTTATTTAAAAAAATATATATTAAATGACAATATTTTTCAGGAAAAAAAATGCAAATTACTAGAATAATATGTCATAATATATACCTATTTGTAATATAATTATGATGTTAAATAATAATACTTCTCCAAGTACGCTTATAGGTACAACTACGAATATTTTTAATAGATACTAGCAGCGCCCTTCTGTTTCACTTGTGTAGTTTAACAATTCTGCTATTTTTTAGGAAATAAAATCAAAACATGTGATATTCCAAATCTAATCTTTTGCTGGTTGCCTGGAAGAGATTGCTCTGAGCAATAAGGCCGCCATTTGTGGTGCTAGTTCATAAGTGTTCTACTGTAATATTTCTGTTTTTGTGTCACAATAAAGAGTTATATATTTATCTATCAAGCAAGCTGAAGTGGCAATGAGCAGGCCACATCGCTCGCAGAACTGACAACCGATGGGGAAGAAAGGTTCTCGAGTGGCGACCACAAATGATGCAGTGTTGGACGGCCTCCCACTAGATGGACAGATGACCTCACAAAGGTCGCTGGAAACCGCTGGTTGCAGGTTGCGCAGGACCGATCGTTGTGGAAATCTAGGGGGGAGGCCTATGTTCAGCAGTGGACGTATTGCGGCTGATGATGATGATGATATTTATCTATCTATCTCGGTTACAAATTTCAAGCCTTTCAAGATGTGATTCATTTTCACATCCTTCGAAAATATTACTAATACTTTGGCACAATCGATATAAACCATTACATGTGCCCTGAGTACCTAGAAATTGGTCGTCTGTATGTGTAGCGTGAGTGATTTACACATCACCCTAGAATCGCTAGCGGGTAGTGATAGATAAAAACGTCCGGCGTTCACCGCTTTTTGGAACCGACTAGAATGGAATGAGTGAGCGCACTCTTCCCAACGATGACTTAATTCCATGTGGTTGAAGCTAGGGATGGCACATCCCCTGGTTTATATCGATATTTGCGACCGTGGGGACTGAACACCTAAGCATTTACAAATAGTTATGTCTTTGTGATGCAACTCGTTACCAAAATGCTGGCCTTTTTTGTTGCTCAATGCATAACTATTGGCATTCAATGTAGCAATGGGGCCAGCGTTTTGGGCACGATTTCCATTGGCACTGGTATTTTAATTAAGCTTATGTACATATTGTAAATATAAATAATATAATAAGTACAAAAATAATAAAAATCTAGTTTTAGGCATTAATACGAAAGTTTGGTTGTTTAAATGTTTGTTTGTTACCTCGGAACATTTGAATCAATCGGGTTGAAATATGAAACACCCTAGGATATAATAGTCTGGAATGTATAGATAGACTAGCTGACCCGGCAAACGTTGTTTTGATATATAAAGAATTTCCTAATAAAATAAGGGTTAATCGTAGCAGGGTGAAAATTGAGGATTGTATGTATTTTTGTATGTTGTATCATAAAAAAATAGAAATTAAAAATTTTGTCTAAAAAATAAAAAATAAAATTTAGCGGTGGACTACCCCTAACATTTAGGGGGATAAAAATAGATGTTGGCCGATTCTCATAGATACCGGATAAGCACAAAAAATTTCATTAAAATCGGTCAAGCCGTTTCGGAGGAGTATGGCAACGAAAACTGTAACACGAGAATTTTATATATAGACGAGAATTTTATATATTAGATAGATAGATACTCTTTATTGTACACACCAAAAACAAAAATAAGAAAAACAATATATTAAGTAGTGTTGCAATCGACGGCTTCATCGCTAAAAGCGATCTCTTCCAGGCGACCTCATGGCAAATAACATAATTGGTTTTAGTAGGTAAGTAGAGTTAATATCTATGTAAATAAGGAAACTTGATAATGTATTTATGAATAACTGTTATTTATAGCAGTGGCGGAAAGATGAGTGAACGCCAAAAGGGATTGGCCCACAATAGCTGTCAACGCGGAGAGAAGGAATGAGGAAGAGAGCCTTTGGCTAAAATTAGAACAATACATGATTTCATAATAATACCTCTATAGTACGTACTACGGAATATAATAGACTAGCCTGCCCGACTTCACACGGCTGCAGTGCTGGTACTAAATATAACAAGAACAAAATTAAAAATTTTGATTAACCCCCGACTACCTCGGATTTGTTATCTGTACAACATTCTACTAGTAAAGCCCTTTCATTTGATACCCATATTAAGGGAGTTGTGAAAAAATAAATACATTTCGCCATTTTGTGGTGGCCGCTACCATTACTACGCTACTATTTTTAAAAATTTTGATTAACCCCCGACTACCTCGGATTTGTTATCTGTACAACATACTACTATTCAAGCCCTTTCATTTGATACCCATATTAAGGAAGTTGTGAAAAATGATATGTGTTCGCCATTTTGTGGTAGTGGCCATCTTGGATTTGAAATTTGTCATAGTGCAAAGTATTCTACTAGTCAAGCCCTTTCATTTGATACCCATATTGTGGTAGTTGTGAAAAAAATAATATAATTCGCAATTTTGTGGAGGCGGCCATCTTGGATTTGAAATTTGTTATTATGTATTGTATTCTACTGGTCGAGCCCTTTCATTTGATACCCATATTGAGGTAGGTTGTGAAGAAATATTTTGTCCGCCATTTTGTGGAGGCGGCCATCTTGAATCGATATTAACCAAATATAGCTAAGAACATCCGCACAAACATCAACCTTCAAATAAAAAAACCGCATTGAAATCGGCCCATTCGTTTGAGCTCTACGGTGCCACAGACAGACACACACACAGACAGACAGACAGACATCGACGTCAAACTTATAACACCCCTTTTTTGGTCGGGGGTTAAAAATAAAAATGTTTATTGTGGGTTATTCCTAAGAGATTAACATATACTTTTGCAGACTTTTTTGTAGACCTTGTGAAGGGGTACAATACTGCTGTACATTATTTTGATCTAGCGCATAGGGTTCAGCCAGCGTTTGCACAGTAAGCACAAAAAATGTCTTTATTTGTGACATTACATTAGAAACCTTTAAAATTTTCTGTGTTTTTCTGCTTTTGGTCCAACGTACAATATTCTAACGTCCAACATTTGGTCCGATTGCTTTACTGGTTGAGACTCCGCTGGTAATCGGATATGCGTTATTTAGCTGGCCTGGCGGCTTAGTTGGTAGGAAGTCTGCCTGCGAAGCCGTAGGTCATGAGATCGATACCCACCCAGTGCAAATATTTATGTGATGAATACTGTGCCTGGGTGTTTTTTATGTATATTATATTTTTAAATAATGTTTTTAAACTTTCGAGATTTGAACACATAATGTTTATATAATACCTAGCTACACCTACGGGGTTTACTTAGTCTTCTCGTGACCACGGCGGTTGTAACGCTGCCGAAACGTCGAGGTATTTAAACAATGAATTATTCGTGATTAAGCCCCGTAGGTACAATGTAAACAATATCATGTTAGTACTTAAAATTAAATAAGTATTATATCAGCATGTTGCAAGCAATTTATGTACTTACTTTCTATTATTCACATGTAGGTACTGGCAATATTCTCATTCAGTTTTTAATTTACCTAAATTATAATAAAGAGTTAATAAATAAATAAAAAAAAATATATATCAGCTAATTAGCTTCCATAATACAAGCGTTGCTTAGTTTGGAATCAGATGATGAAAATGTTTATGAAAATGAAAATGTTTATTAGCACAAAAACGTAAGTTATTTACAATGCCAACTTAATTAATTAAACATGTAGGGTAGATACAATAAAACAAATAAAGTAAAAAATAAGTCGGTGATCACTGGATCCCACACTAGAGTGACCTGTGACGTGGGTATCCAAGCTAATAAGTCGGTGATCACTGGATCCCACACTAGGGTGACCTGTGACGTGGGTATCCAAGCTAATAAGTCGGTGATCACTGGATCCCACACTAGGGTGACCTGTGACGTGGGTATCCAAGCTAATAAGTCGGTGATCACTGGATCCCACACTAGGGTGACCTGTGACGTGGGTATCCAAGCTAATAAGTCGGTGATCACTGGATCCCACACTAGGGTGACTTGTGACGTGGGTATCCAAGCTAATAAGTCGGTGATCACTGGATCCCACACTAGGGTGACCTGTGACGTGGGTATCCAAGCTAATAAGTCGGTGATCACTGGATCCCACACTAGGGTGACCTGTGACGTGAGTATCCAGGCTAATAAGTCGGTGATCACTGGTTCCCACACTAGGGTGACCTGTGACGTGGGTATCCAGGCTAATAAGTCGGTGATCACTGGATCCCACACTAGGGTGACCTGTGACGTGGGTATCCAGGCTAATAAGTCGGTGATCACTGGATCCCACACTAGGGTGACCTGTGACGTGGGTATCCAGGCTAATAAGTCGGTGATCACTGGATCCCACACTAGGGTGACCTGTGACGTGGGTATCCAGGCTAATAAGTCGGTGATCACTGGATCCCACACTAGGGTGACCTGTGACGTGGGTATCCAGGCTAATAAGTCGGTGATCACTGGATCCCACACTAGGGTGACCTGTGACGTGGGTATCCAAGCTAATAAGTCGGTGATCACTGGATCCCACACTAGGGTGACCTGTGACGTGGGTATCCAAGCTAATAAGTCGGTGATCACTGGATCCCACACTAGGGTGACCTGTGACGTGGGTATCCAGGCTAATAAGTCGGTGATCACTGGATCCCACACTAGGGTGACCTGTGACGTGGGTATCCAAGCTAATAAGTCGGTGATCACTGGATCCCACACTAGGGTGACCTGTGACGTGGGTATCCAAGCTAATAAGTCGGTGATCACTGGATCCCACACTAGGGTGACCTGTGACGTGGGTATCCAAGCTAATAAGTCGGTGATCACTGGATCCCACACTAGGGTGACCTGTGACGTGGGTATCCAAGCTAATAAGTCGGTGATCACTGGATCCCACACTAGGGTGACCTGTGACGTGGGTATCCAGGCTAATAAGTCGGTGATCACGGGATCCCACACTAGGGTGACCTGTGACGTGGGTATCCAAGCTAATAAGTCGGTGATCACTGGATCCCACACTAGGGTGACCTGTGACGTGGGTATCCAGGCTAATAAGTCGGTGATCACTGGATCCCACACTAGGGTGACCTGTGACGTGGGTATCCAAGCTAATAAGTCGGTGATCACTGGATGTTGTGTGGATCCGGTGGTGCAACCAACGTTCACCGTACGAAGCGACCGATGGCATTCACGGTCACCGAGTTATACTCTAGACAGGCTACGTTTTACTATGACAAAATATCGATAACGGAAATACGCAACTAAAATCATGATACATTGCTTGTTAAAATACATTTAAGTCATGCTTGGTATGAGTACAGGTAGTGTACAGGTGAGAGCCAAACTGTTTCATTGTTGGAATCGCTAATGACTAACGAATCTAGTTCTTAGAACGATGACGCGACTCGATACTAATGGCAAAACAATATCTTGTTGACAGATCGATGAATCCACATCCGGTACGAGTGGGTGGTTCTATATATAGCTACGTGCATCGATATAAACCAGTAGATATGCCCTCCCAAACTTCAGGCATACGGAATTATGTCATTGAGTTTTTACTATGTATAAAAAGTGTGGATGTATTAAAAATATGTAAGTATTATATCAGCTATCTGGCTTCCATAGTACAAGCTTTGCTTAGTTTGGGGTCAGATGGTGTTGTGTGTAAAGTGTCCACCCATATTTATTTATTATTTTGTTGTTGGGAAGAGTGAGCTTATTCTTTCCGTTCGAGTTGTTTGCGGGAAGCGGTGAATACCTGACGTTTTTACGTATCACTATTCGTAGCCAACAACCAAAATAAGTAGATCTACAGCATACCTTGCTGCTGGCGATTCTAGGGGTCAAGTACATTGATGGTGGATTGATGGTGTAAACAACTGACACTTTACACATAGACGAAGTTTATTACCAATTTTTGTCGCGACTCTTTGCGCGACAGAATCCGTAATGATGATATTCGCAAAAGAACAAAAGTGGCCGACATAGCTCAAATTATAAGCAAGCTGAAGTGGCACTGGACAGGCCACATCGCTCGCAGAATTGACAACCGATGGGGAAGAAAGGTTCTCGAGTGGCGACCACGAACCGGTAGACGCAGTGTTGGACGGCCTCCCACTAGATGGACAGACGACCTCACAAAGGTCGCTGGAAACCGCTGGTTGCAGGTTGCGCAGGACCGTTCGTTGTGGAAATCTAGGAGGGAGGCCTATGTTCAGCAGTGGACATCTTGTGGCTGATGATGATGATGATTACCAATTTCAAGGTGCTCAGGGAACATCTAATGGCTTATATCGATGGCTACGTGAATGATCTACGCAGATTACATTTGTATTGAGATGTACTCAAGTCTTGCATCATGTATGCACTTTATGTTCCATTTCATTTTTAACTTGTAAGTAGGTATAGGTTTGTACTAACACCGCCATCTCGGCTGATGTTAAGCGACGATGCAGTCTCCGAAGGAACGTGCATATATTTGAAGATTGTAACCATCGGCAAAACCCCACTCAGGCAACGCATTTCACAGCCTAGACGTCCTTAATACAAAATAATCGAATTTCTTCGTTAGGTTCTTTGTGACGCCAACCATGAAACGATGTCGTTTTTTCGAGCTACGAGTACGATAGAAAAAAGTACCAAGTGGAATTAGATCATACAAATCAGTTGCACACTCTTCGAAAGGTATCTCTTAAAAAACACTGCTAGGATTTAGAGCTTTTTCTCACACGGAAAGAGTCAAGACCATAAGCCACCACGCTAGCCTAGTGTACCTTTGTGGATGAGTATACCTTCTTTTCACAGACTCTAAAATAGAGTCTGAAAGAAATTTAAAAGTAAAACAAATTGTTTTGCCACACATATTGCCTTAGATAAAGTATATTAATGTAAGCTCTATGCATATTGCATGACTCTCAAAGAGGTCAGTTTGTATGGTTCAATATATAAAATGTTTTGCATGATCTTATCTTACCTTCAAAATTTTTAAATTTATATTTGTTTAAAGGTTAAAATTCCGTCAACAACTTTATTATTAAATGTTTATTGAACAATGTACCTGAATTTACAACATTTTCCAACTACACTTCCCAACCTCGTCACAATCTGTTCCGCAAAGCAATTAGGGTTGTCCCTTGTAATTGATCAGGTTTGTTCGGCTTCGTGATGTGCTTTGTTATAGCTCTGTGGCGTCCCTGAGGAGCTCAGCCCTGCTGCGGAAACCGGTGTGAGGTATACTGACGTAACTCGATACAAAAATAATGGACAGGCGAAGTGAGATGTGAGTAAGGTTTTGTATTGAGCAGAAATACGAAACTTGACAGTTAGTAATTATGATATGGTTTTACTCACTTTTGTGAGAAAATGGAATGAGAATATGTATAATGAACAATAACTACTCATTCCCTCCTCTAATACTCTAATATTTTGACTTACTTATTGACTTTCGTGTTTTCTTTATTCATGTATCGCTTTTGTATCTGTTATTTTTGTTTGGTTTTATTTTTACATCATTATTAAATTTTTGACATCATAGAGAATTTTTATCAATTTAATTTAATTAACATTTGAATTATTTTCTGTTTGCCTAATATATGAATGTGCGTAATTATCATAACATGACATAATTATTGTATCATGACTTGTGACATAAATTGATTACATTTTTTGTTTACTTTTTTCACAATATTTTGTTAGTAAATTAATGTATCTATCATTAGTATAATTGGCGTTAAGCCGTTCTAATTGAATAATAAATAAATAAATAAAATAAATAAATGAAACTGTGACGAAACCATAGAGTGCCTCAGTAATTAGAACTTTTCATTCACAGTCATGAAAACATGTATTTGTACCCCACCTGCACCTTAGAGCATTTTCTGACAAATATTTGTGTCATGAATAAAAATGTTGTATTGTCTTGGTGTTTATGTTATATCCCACGTGTGGATTTACAATTAAATACATTTTATTCAGCGATCTGGATCTCACAATACAAGGTTCGCTCAGTTTGGGGCGAGTTAATGTTGTGTAAAGGATGTCCAATAATTTATTTATTTATTTAGGAATGACAAGAGGCACAAAGTCATATCTTAAACTTAAAGTAGTAATAAAAACAGCTTTTTAAACTTCGTGCCCAATAATAGCCATACTCTACTTATATAATATGTAACTTGAATGTTAATGGGGCGCTTTCATGAGGCAAAAATACCCGTCAAAGACAGTTCCCAACTTCGCCATAGGTGGCGCCACTGTTTTGTTTTGTTAGAGACATTTCACAAAAACTAACAGTGGCGCCACAGTTGTTAATATCTAGACTCTAGACTATCTCCGACAAGCTCCTCCGCCTCCGTAAAACGCCTCATTTAATTACAATGATTGTGACATGCACCATGTTTTTCCCTTTCTATACACTTATTAAAATAAAAAAAAATTGAAGCAATTGTTGACAGCAGATTTAAAACTTCTCATACTATTAGCACACATATCAATTGGATCGGCCAGATTATCATAGGTCCGGCACATTCTGTGTAAGGGACTATTCCAAGATACATTGTTAATCCCCCAGAGAGGTTTCGGCATTATCGATGCAGGCAGCTTAGTAGTTGTGGCCTGGGCAGCCCAGTGAAACCAAGAGGAACTCATGTTGGGCAGTAGATCTGCTCAGGCGGGCAGATCACGGCGGGTTCGTAGAAGAAAGCGAGAGCAATCCTGTGCTTCTGCTGTAAGCGTTAGAGGTGTAACCTCGAGAAGGTTTTAGTCGGTAGGGCTCGATACCATGCTCGTCCATTATATCGAGTCCGGCATATCCAGACTATCTCCCTCAGGTTGACAGGTTTGCGTAAATCCATTTCCTTTACGTAAAAAGAGGATTGGGCTGAGTTGCGTATAATTAGGGTTGCCATCTCTTAAGTTTGGCAACCAAGACAAGCTTCGTAAAAACCCCGGATTTTAGAGCGCAGACTCCGGACATGTCAACAGAGTTATTTAAACGTAATAATCAGTGTAAGTACGAGACTGAAAATGTTTTAAATCATCTTTTTAGTAACCCTTGACTAAAAAGGGTGTTACATGTTTGACGTGATGTCCATCTGTCTTTTCGTCTTTCTGTGTGTGTCTGTGTGTGGTACCGTAGAGCTTAAACTGATGAACCGATTTCAATACAGTTTTTTTATTTGAAGGCGTGTTCCCGAAGATTGTTGAAGTTCTCTGAAGAAAGTCCCCGTGCGGTGGTTCTTACCTATGTCTGGTATATCTATTCAAGATGGCCGCCTCCACAAAATGGCGGATAAAATGTTTTTGCACAATCACTCCCTCAATATAAGTGTCAAATGCAAGGTATTGGCTAGTGAAGTACCATGCACTATGACAAAGTTAAAATCCAAGATGGCTGCCACCACAAAATAGTGAATTATATGTTGGTAACGCGTACTCACGAGTTTTCACTAATCCAAAAAGGGTTTAACCCCGCACGCCTCGTACCGTCACGGCGTTGCCCGATATATTGGTGACGTGTACTAATCAGACAAAGTACAACATATTTTTTTATTAAAACATGGGTAAATCACGTTTTCAATATGGTCAGTCCAGTCCGACTCAAGTATCTATCGCGTCCGGCGATCTTTTTCAAGGAGCTCTCTCCTCCCGCGCACTCTCGAAACTTGAGTCGGACTGGACTGACTATATCAAACGTGAGTTACCCGTGTATTGTGTAGTGTAATTTAAAAATGTGTAATAACCACGTTCGTTTTCATACTAAAATAAAAGTATTTCAAAAATATGAATAGAAATATACATTGTTCGCTGGTTTCTATTTATCGTGTCGGTACAAAACACTCTTAAGCCATTCTTGGTCAGTCAAAGAAAGGAAATTCCTTCAAAGCCTCTGAAAATCAAAGAAATAAGCCTGCAGCATCAGAGACAAATAAAACTCCATGAATATTTTCTTCTGAATAAATTTAATCGAATAAAATCACCTACCCTTTATTTTTTTCCTTGTTTTTGGAGTGTTGTTTTTCTATTCTCTTCAAAAGGGAGTTAAGAACCACTTCCTATGATCAAAGTTATTTATCACAAAAGGGATTGAAGATTACTTCTGAGACAGATATTGTATTTTTACATCTGCAGGTACTTTGTGGTTATCTTTTTATACATCACCATTATCATCATGTCATTTTGATATATATTAACTTCTGTCAGACCATTTTTTCCCTGCCTCTAGACCTAGGTAGTCCTCTACCAAATCCTATTATTTTATTAAGTTTAGCGTTTCGTGATCTTCATCATGATCCACTTCTATAAAACACATTACGTTCTAAGATTTTCTAAATCTGATTCGAAACTGCACAAAATCAGCCGAGTTCTTGCCGAATTGTAAAAGAACGGCGTTGAAGAATCCGATAGTACTGGCGCTTTGCCAAACTACCAAGACGTGCACGAACTAACTGGTGTTGGATCGGCTCATTCAGGACCTGCGTAGACGGCAAACTTTTCGGTCAAATTTACTAATTATTATCAAAAAGATGTTTTTTCTTTTAAATGAAATGAGGTTTATTTGCGTAAACATATGTAGATAAATTAGGTGTAATTTGTAGAATCGTGTCCATTGTGTTTTCCTCGTGTGAGGTATGCAAAAATTAATTGAAACAATGTCAAAATGTTTGTTACTAAATTAATTTGAATTAATTGAAAAAAAAATTAAATCAAAAATTATTCTAAGTCATTGTCAAATTGAGGTTGAGACTATATACTGAGAATACCTACCTACATCAAGTTACAACGAATTGAAAGTGTATTAGGAGAAGTAAAGGCAAATAGGAGGAGGAAAAGGAAAGGAAAAGGAGGTGGAAAATATTAAAATATACTTGTAGAATAATACTACACACTACGACAAATTTCAAATACAAAATGGCCACCACCACAAAATGGTGATTTATATACTTTTTTCTCAACTCCTTCAATTTGGGTACCAAATAAAAGGGCATGTTTTACTAACCTAAAAGATAAGTCAATTTAGAATTTTCTTCAACCGAATAAACAAAATACAAGTATCTAGTCTGATAAAAGTATAAACAAACACAAGTAGGTTGTATAGACACATAAAATGAATGAAATGAAATGAAATGAGGTTTATTTGCGTAAACATATGTAAATAAATTTGGTGTCATTTTTTTTATTTTTTTTGAATTTTGAATTAGATTGATTACTTATTAAAAGATTAGAATTAAATAATTTAGTCAATTTGGTCGAAAAAAATAATTAAATCTAGATAGTCAATGTCATTGTCAATCGCCAGAAATTGAAATTTACACCATGAGATACAATGAATGAATACTGATATGGATAATTATAATATCGAGTATTTCGTACTACTTCACAGTTTGTACCTTTAATTTAACACTTAAAATTTCGGGTCGTACTTATCTGGAGTCAACGTTGGCTCTTAATCGAAGTGTAGATTCAATTGAGATGCAGTATGGACTTGGAAATGAAAACTTCTTGTGCCACAGACAATTTTCTTGCCTTGAACGTAATTGACTACCTTTTTTAAACTTTCAGAAGTTAATTATCTAGTAGACTAAAGTTCCTACCTTTCGCATTTAAATAAAGTTTTTACGTAAATTTTTACGGTTTTGGTTGATTCCAAACAGTTTTTGTCCATTTTTTTAAAAGGGCAATGGAAGTTGGTTGATTTTCAAAGGGATTATGGCATAGTTTATTATGTTATGATGTTAAAAAAGATACCTACATGATGTTAACATAAATTCAGATGCATTATTCTAGAATCAGGTACAGAAAGAAAACACTTAACAGCTGTTAACACGTAAGGGTAGCTTTTATATGATCCGATTATGATATAAATTGGATACAAACGAAACAACAGGCTATCCATACATTTGGTGAAAAGATTTTGTCGTTTTTAATGGAACAGTTAATTTTATTCTTGATTTTAGGTATTCAGTGGACCGCTGTCTTATCTGATGTCGCGATCAATGATTTTTATGTACTTTTAAAGTGTAGTGTGAGGTGACGAGATGACCAGATCATGGCCCTGATGGTAAGCAACATGTTTGCCCATAACAGCACAGTGACACGCAGCTATTGGAACATGAATAGTACAAATAATTACCTAACACTGCACTGCGCTCTTCACCCTGCTGTAATTTCACTGAAAACGTTGCCCTTCAAAGTGAAACACAGAAACGTTTGCATTTTACTGCTTGGCGGTAAAACTATTGGCAAAGGTTTGGTGCTTCCTGCGGTGGACTCTGCGAAAAGTCCTACCACTACTAAATTCATTGATGGAACCCGCTTACTTGTGTGTGTTATGTGTCTGAATGTATGAGAGTATCTACGCAAAAATTATAGAACCTACAATACAATACATTTTCTAACAGCTATCTTCACTGGCGGCGACTCGCATTTACAATTTTGGCGGGAAAACGGAAATATGAAGTGCCGCGTTACTTGTACCTGTTTAAGCCCATTATTAACAAGAGCGTTTCAATACATTTCTGGCGGTGACAACGCAACAATATAGAAAACATTACAACATTCGGGCAACAACAGCTATCTTATCGCTAGATAACTTGCAAAATGGAGTAATCTATTAAATAATATATTTATCGTACGTTCGATCGTGTCGTCATCGGCCAATGTAAAAGAACTTATTATTTAACTAGGTACGTATAACGTGTGTATATTCAAACAGTACCGTAACGCCGTGACGTGACCAGCTTGTATGCAAATACGAAGCTTGGAGCGTGCGAGGTAACAGATTTACTGCACAAATAGCAGAGAGGGATTGACGTCAGAGTTATGAATGCTCTAGATGTATAAAATAAACACCATATGATTTCAACACTGCGTTTATTAAAGCTTCACATGTATCAAGAAAAAACTCTTAAGGCACGTTTTGGAATTTTTTGGAAACTACAGAAACCGGAACGTGAAACCGGAGGGCGTGGCCATGAGCATAGCCATGGTCCCGAGTTTACCCAAAGATTTCATATCATTTCCGAGCGTGACGCTAGGGTTCAATTCACAGTCCACGAAAGATTGTTTGTGTCTGTGGCGCGCCAAAGATGTTTTCAATTAAAAAAGATACAACCAAATTGAGAACCTCTTCATTTTCTGAAGTCTGTTTAAGACAAACAATTGAACACGCGACACTGTTATCGCCACCGACGCCTTTTCATAACTAAGCAACGTTAAAATTGTACAAAGCGTGAGTGTCATGATTCTCTTGTGCGTAAAAGACTTCCAAGTCTTGGCCATCGCCGCAAAATAGCTATCGGTTTTTTATCGGATACACTTCGGAGAGTGTGCAACTGATCTGCATGATCTAATACCACCTTGCCCTTTCTTCTATCGGACTTATCGTGATTTATATACTTTTTTCTCAACTCCCTCAATTTGGGTACCAAATAAAAGGGCATGTTTTACTAACCTAATAGATAAGTCAATTTAGAATTTTCTTCAACCGAATAAACAAAATACAAGTATCTAGTCTGATAAAAGTATAAACAAACACAAGTAGGTTGTATAGACACATAAAATTAATGAAATGAAATGAGGTTTATTTGCGTAAACATATGTAAATAAATTTGGTGTCATTTTTTTTTTTTTTGAATTTTGAATCAGATTGATTACTTATTAAAAGATTAGAATTAAATAATTTAGTCAATTTGGTCGAAAAGAAGAATTAAATCTAGATAGTCAATGTAATTGTCAATCGCCAGAAATTGAAATTTACACCATGAGATACAATGAATGAATACTGATATGGATAATTATAATATCGAGTATTTCGTACTTTTCACAGTTTGTACCTTTAATTTAACACTTAAAATTTCGGGTCGTTTTGGGAACAATGCTTGTATACGTACCCGGACTTATCTGGAGTCAACGTTGGCTCTTAATCGAAGTGTAGATTCAATTGAGATGCAGTATGGACTTGGAAATGAAAACTTCTTGTGCCACAGACAATTTTCTTGCCTTGAACGTAATTGACTACCTTTTTTAAACTTTCAGAAGTTAATTATCTAGTAGACTAAAGTTCCTACCTTTCGCATTTAAATAAAGTTTTTACGTAAATTTTTACGGTTTTGGTTGATTCCAAACAGTTTTGGTCCACTTTTTTAAAAGGGATATGGAAGTTAGTTGATTTTCAAAGGGATTATGGCATAGTTTATTATGTTATGATGTTAAAAAAGATACCTACATGATGTTAACATAAATTCAGATGCATTATTCTAGAATCAGGTACAGAAAGAAAACACTTAACAGCTGTTAACACGTAAGGGTAGCTTTTATATGATCCGATTATGATATAAATTGGATACAAACGAAACAACAGGCTATCCATACATTTGGTGAAAAGATTTTGTCGTTTTTAATGGAACAGTTAATTTTATTCTTGATTTTAGGTATTCAGTGGACCGCTGTCTTATCTGATGTCGCGATCAATAATTTTTTGTGTACTTTTATAGTGTAGTGTGAGATGACGAGATGGCCCTGATGGTAAGCAAAATGCTTGCCCATAACAGCACAGTGACACGCAGCTATTGGAACATGAATAGTACAAATAATTACCTAACACTGCACTGCGCTCTTCACCCTGCTGTAATTTCACTGAAAACGTTGCCCTTCAAAGTGAAACACAGAAACGTTTGCATTTTACTGCTTGGCGGTAAAACTATTGGCAAAGGTTTGGTGCTTCCTGCGGTGGACTCTGCGAAAAGTCCTACCACTACTAAATTCATTGATGGAACCCGCTTACTTGTGTGTGTTATGTGTCTGAATGTATGAGAGTATCTACGCAAAAATTATAGAACCTACAATACAATACATTTTCTAACAGCTATCTTCACTGGCGGCGACTCGCATTTACAATTTTGGCGGGAAAACGGAAATATGAAGTGCCGCGTTACTTGTACCTGTTTAAGCCCATTATTAACAAGAGCGTTTCAATACATTTCTGGCGGTGACAACGCAACAATATAGAAAACATTACAACATTCGGGCAACAACAGCTATCTTATCGCTAGACAACTTGCAACAAGGAGTAATCTATTAAATAATATATTTATCATACGTTCGATCGTGTCGTCATCGGCCAATGTAAAAGAACTTTTTATTTAACTAGGTACGTATAACGTGTGTATATTCAAACAGTACCGTAACGCCGTGACGTGACCAGCTTGTATGCAAATACGAAGCTTGGAGCGTGCGAGGTAACAGATTTACTGCACAAATAGCAGAGAGGGATTGACGTCAGAGTTATGAATGTTCTAGATGTATAAAATAAACACCATATGATTTCAACACTGCGTTTATTAAAGCTTCACATGTATCAAGAAAAAACTCTTTTGGGCACGTTTTGGAATTTTTGGGATGGGAAATAATAGCGAGTAACACGGAACACGTAAGTAGGCATGCACAACGTTTCCCCTCTGTCAAAGTACAAGTCCGCGTGGACCATGAAGTTTGATGATATACTGTAGCTGAGGGCGGGGCTAGATTTGTGAATGGGGCTTTATTTTTTATGTGTTAGTGATTTGGCTGTGTGAGTATGATTTGATATGGATCGGTACAGGTATGTTTTGTATGTGACAGTGCGGCTTTGCGCTAGTGTGCAACTTTCCCCTCCCGCAAGAAATGACAGAAAGATTTGAACAATATTTTTTAGCTAGGGCTACTCCCTTCCGTGCTTGCGCGGTAGATTGAGTTGCTCGATGGGAAAAAATAATTTAGTATTATCCGAAAAAGCCAACACCACCACACTTTATCTAAGGCCAAAATTTAATTGAGGTAAACAAATAAATAAAGAGTTTACATATAAAACCGATTTAAATTTAATTCAGGCACTCGACTACATTTCATAGGAAGCTTTGACTACGTCGAGATATATGTAAATGTAAGTGAATTTTAGATTTTTTGTTGATATTTCATAACAGCGACACCAATTACAATAAAAATTTAAATAAGGCTATCTCTGAAGTATTTTCTGTCAAACAAAAAAAAATTGATTCAAAATTTGTGGAGATATCGCGTAACATAAATATACGCGTAACATAAAACGTCGAGTAACATAAAAGGTCGCGTAACATAAAAAATGGCAGTCGTAAGAACTGCCGATAGAAGTGAAAACTTATAACTCAGAATTTCACATCTTGCTTTGGAAACTACAGAAACCGGAACGTGAAACCGGAGGGCGTGGCCATGAGCATAGCCGTGGTCCCGAGTTTACCCGAAGATTTCATATCATTTCCGAGCGTGACGCTAGGATTCAAGGTACGTTGGGGTAAGATCGGATATGGGGTAAGACCATATGAATTGTTTTTTGATCTAATTTCGAATAATTTTCAAACACTCGTAAGATTAAATAAGACGCCATTTTATCGTCCCGCGACCCATAGTTTCTGTTTATCGCTCCGGCAAATCAGAAATGTGCTGTGTGTGAATTAGTAAATTATGTAAAATATTTAGTTTAGAAAGTGAAAGATCGGATGTATTCTTCTAATGGAATCTGTCTTCTAAGCAATAGAGGCTACTATTAATTGCAGTCCGAACTTGCCCTTCGGTGGTAAATATGTTATCGTGATCATAAAAGATAAAGTTTGTTTTGGCAAACGTCTACAACAAAAACTATTAAGCCTGTAAGACAGACAAAATTCACACTTATACTCTGTCTATCCGTTAAGCATTGTAGATTTATTTTAAAGATCTGGCATACATTGATCTCCAGAAATTAAATAAATCGCAAGACTATGCTAACTAGTCAAAAATCTTTCCGGAGTTACCCCAACGCACCTCAATTCACAGTCCACGAAAGATTGTTTGTGACTGCGGCGCGCCAAAGATGTTTTCACTTAAAAAAGATACAACCAAATTGAGAACCTCTTCATTTTCTGAAGTCTTTTTAAGACAAACAATTGAATACGCGACACTGTTATCGCCACCGACGCCTTTTCATAACTAAGCCACGTTAAAATTGTACAAACCGTGAGTGTCATGATTCTCTTGTGCGTAAAAGACTTCCAAGTCTTGGTCATCGCCGCAAAATACGAGTAGCTATCGGTTTTTATCGGATACGTTTCATCGACATCGTTTCATGGTTGATGTTCCAAAAACGCAAACGCAGAGATTTGACTCCACGTTTGTGATAGGATCGTCTAGATTGTGGAATGCGTTGCCTGAGTGGGTTTTCCCCGATGGTTACAATCTTGGTGTCTTCAAATCGAGAGTGGATCGGTTTCTCCTAGGTAAGCACGCTCCATCGTAGATCGCATCATCGCTTAACATCAGGCGAGATGGTGGTCAAGTGCGAACATATTATACTTAAAAAAAAAACATTACAATCTACTGGCTTTAGATTGGGTTAATTAGAATACGATTGGTCCAAGATCCCTGATACAATTGATTACTGATGCGGGATAATTTACCACGCAATTTGTACAATATGACTGCTTTTATTTTTTTATTATATTAATACTATAGAACCAAATGGTCATCACTGGAGGAGGCCTTCACCCAATCTGGGATTCCGGGAGATTAAATAAAAAAATTAAAAAAAATACCATAACTAACAAAATAAAATAACATTATATAATACATAGGAACATAACATTATATTAAGTAAGAGACAAATAAATAACATAGAATAAACTAAGTATGAAAAACTAACATATTTATCATACTTAATTTTTTTTTAAATGCAAAATTTACTGGAAATAAAAGGCTTTTTTATTTTATTTTTATTTATTAATATTAGCTAAGTAAAAATATTACCTGGTCAGTAATCATTTATGACCTTGTTATCGATACATTCATGCTAGAAGCCCCTCTTTCCAATATGTACCAATAACAATATATGTTGGACGCTTTATTTTCTTACTTAGCTAATAGTTCAATTTAACAGTCATATTGTCCTACTAGTATCAATTGCAAACATTGTACCAGGGATCCTGGGCTAGATGGTATGATCACCGTAAATTAAACTTCAGCAGTATTTTGTCGCAAATTGTGTTTCTTCTATATTTATCCCAAGCAACTTGGTTTTTACTTGGTTTTCCATGATACCTACCACACTTTTTTAATTATTTGGGCATATCCACATGTATGTAGTTTGTTTGTCGATGTTTCATTGCAGTCCTAGAGTAAAGTCAGGCGTGCAAAATCTGAAAATAAAGTCAGTAGCCTTATAAAAGCAGTGGCCAAGTAAAACTGTTAACTGTTTGTTCTTTAAAATTAATGTAGGGCAATATTGTTATGTCATTAGATTGAATATTTAACTGTAACAAAATATATTTCTTGGACTAAATTCCAGTCTGTATAACGTGATGAATTAAAATATTTGTTCTTCTTTACCAGTTTAAGTTAGCGGCATTACGCACATGAGTTTGTATAGACAGTGGTGCGCGTGGGATTTGAACCAGGGACTCCGGATCGGCAGTCACTAATCTCCCGACCAAACGAACCGTAAATTCAGAACAGCTTCTACATAAAAGTCTCACAAAATTCCCGTCACGTTTCCCCAATTTATTTATTCAACTTTCACCAGATTCAAACAAACAGAAGACTTAAAAAATGAAAATTGAAAACTGTCGCGTTCATCCTATTTTGTTTTTCCAATATTGGCAGCCTTGGGGGTAATCCGAGGCTCTGTGGCGCACACAGCCACGGAATCTACGCAGAGGCCACTCATTTTACCACACTCAATGTATATAGAATAACTAAAAAAAAATGTGTGCGCTTAAGACCGCACGGCAGCAGTGAAAAGTAAAATAAGAAATACTAATATAAAACGATTTATAAATTGAAGTTGAATATATCTAGTAAGCACAACAACACGAGAATAACATGTGGCGAAATGATTAGTATCTCTATGGCCAAGAATAAATTAAAAAAAATTACGAGGTTCGGAAATAGAGTTTGACTAGCATTTTGTTTAGTATATATTATGCTATTTATATATTTTATGGGGTTTTCCCTAAAAATGCATAAATATGTTGTGTTTAAAGTGTATGTGTAAGTGCAGTGATAAAAATAGGTATCATTTTGTGTGTGTTACTACGTAGTGTAAGTGTTGTGATAAAACAGTAATACGAGTATATTACAACAAAAACTTTTTTGCAATGGATGTGAATTGCAAATTTAATTTTTCGTGATAAGTTCAATTAATGACATTAATATGGTAAGTACTTAGGAGTTAATGTCCGTATAAAAATATATAAATATAATAAACACAGGTACACAGGGACTATATTATCTTTCTCACTCTGACACGCTTGTTCACTGTGTTTCGTTTCTCGCTCTAGCATCCCGAGTTTACCCGAAAAGCTATTATCATATCCGAGCGTGACGGTTGATTTCAATTCACAGCCCACGAAAATTCTGTCACAAGTTTTCACTTCAATAATAGACCAAAAGAACGAAATCATTTCTTTAATATTCGTACTAGGCATCAATACCTATAATTTACACGAAAACAGAGTCAAAATTGCCGCATTTACACCTCTTAAGAACGCAGTTTCTTTTTTTTTTAAATAAAGAGTGACGAGACAATCAGGACATGTGCCTGATGGTAAGCAACATGCCTGACACATAACAGCACAGTGACACGCAGCTATTGGAACATGAAGAGTCCAAATCATTACCTAGCACTGCACTACGCTCGTCACCCAGAGATTTAAGATCTTATATCTCTAAGCCCTGTAATTTCTCTGGAAACATTGCCCTTCAAACCGGAACACAGTAATGTTTGCACATTACTGCTTGGCGGTAGAATAACTGGCAAAGGTCTATCAGATGAGCTCTCGATCCCCACAGGTCCAATATCTCAACACGAAACTACTCAAATATATATGTAACCACTAACACACCTGTTTTAACCATACTTTAATAAAATGAGAGCAGATTTAAACCAATTTCCTCTACTTAGCAAAATAGTAAATTGCAGCATTATTTTAGCAGCTTACGTAATTTCCATCGAGAGCGTTCTACCTGAAAATAGCTACAAGATGCTGCCATCCCCTGCCCTGCCTTGCCTGAGCCCTGGTTATACAATTTCATAACTTTCCGTGTATAAAAACTCAGAAGAGAAGGCAGTTCAAACTTGCGAACTCACATTAATTTAAAAGTAGAACTTAATCATTTTGAACAATGTTATTTTTACACTTGAAATCAATCTCGCTTGATAGACGAAGTATACGAGGGAGCGACCTAGATAAGAACAATATATAAAAAAAAAATACCCCGACTACCTCTGATTTGTAATCTGTACAACAATCTACTAGTCAAGCCCTTTCATTCGATACCCATATTAGATAGATTGATATTCTTTATTGTACACACCAAAACAAAACAATACAGTAAAAGAAAAACATTAAAACTAGTGTTACAATCGGCGGCCTTATCGCTAAAAGGATCTCTTCCAGGCAACCTTGGGATGGAAATGTTTTTAGAAGAAACAAAAAGCGGGGTGTGCTAAAAAGAATGATAAGACGATATATTAAGGGAGTAGTAAAAAAAAAAATTAATTCGCCATTTTGTGGTGGCTGAAGGAATGAAAGAAGATCTTCTTGGATTAAAAAATTGGTATAATGTTGTACAGTATATAGTATTCTACTAGTCAAGCCCTTTCATTTGATACACATATTGAGGTAGGTTGTGAAGTAATATTTTGTACGCCATTTTGTGGAGGCGGCCATTTTGAATCGATATTAACCAAACATAGCTAAGAACATTTGCACGCAAATAAACCTTCAAATAAAAAACACATTGAAATCGGTCCATCCATTTGAGCTCTACTACGCCATAGACACAGACACAGACAGGCAGACATCGACGTCAAACTTATAATACACAAATCGGTTTGGTCTCGATTTGAAGATATATCGAGAAGGTAACCATTAGGAAAACCCCAATCAGGTATTTTGCTGTATCTATTTTCATTTCTACTAATACTAGATGGCCACCCCGGCTTTGCCCGTGGTACATATATAGCCCTCATTGCAACCCCGTACATATCCAACGGTGAAAGAAGGACTGAAATCGGTTCAGTCATTCCTGAGAATATCGATTTCAAACATAAAACCTCTTCAGCTACCGGCAACGCCACCTGTCGGAAATTGGTCGTACCATCTCAGATTTAGAAACAAATTTGAATAGCAAAGGTTTATATTCAATGACGAAATCTTAGACACAAGTTGTTATGTCAAAGAACGGTACGAAAACTCTCAAAAAAGGAATATTTTTTCCCGTTTTTGTTACATTCTTGATTCAAGCTCCGCTTCTATTGATAGTAGCGTAATGTTCTATAGCCTTCCTTGATAAATGAACTGCCCAATAGAAACATAATCATTCAATTTGAACCAGTAGTTCCCAAAATCTTAGCGTTCAAACAAACAAACTCTTCAGCTTTATAGAAGAGGTTTTTTGTTTGAAGGCCCTAATCACAAAATGTATGGGTCATATGATACAGCAGGAGACCTATGTAGGATGATAGAAGGGTATAAAATAATAATATTCAGCACTATGCCGGCATTTGAAAGCTGTCCAACTGAGTGCGAATTGGAGAGGGTTCCAACCCTCGCTCTTTTCTTTTTTGTCGCATGATTTTTATACGGCATTGCGAAATAATGGATTAGAACAGGTATTGAAACTCTAATAATTTTAAATTTTATTTTTTTAATTATTAATTTTGTCGGAAAAATACATGATTTTCCGACGATGTTCAGGGTAAATTTGGTCATTTGATTATGCACAGCATTGGTTCCATACAGTTTCAATACCTGTTCTAATTCATTATTCCGCAATGCCGTACAAAAATCAAGCTACAAGCAGGAAAGAGCGAAGGTCGCAACCCCCCTCTTCAATTTGCCTTCAGTTGGACAGCTTTCAAATGCCGGCAAAGGCCAGCTTTCAAATAGTACTGAATCCTATTATTAAGCTATTGCATAGCTTTTATCGCGGGCCTGGGGACCGAATTTTAGTGATCGTGCATCTCTTTCTAATGTTCACAAGAAAGAAGGATGGAAGACCGTAACGCCGTCCTCCCCACTCGGTCGGTACTACTATTACTCGGTCATTCGACTTTGAATCTTATTTGTATTAGCTTTACAGACTACATGCTCTTAGCAGTGTTGCCAACTTAACACGGATTTCCCGTAATATTTTTTATGGTAAACAAATGTCACTCTTCAAAATAAAAGCAATTCCGAAAAAATGTTAACATCCCTATTGCTTATGTTGATAAAAATGCGTGCAACATGCAATAGCTTTACCGCGGCAGTCCCCGAGTGCCACACTTCCTTTTTTTATACCCTTCTATCGTCCTACATAGGTCTCCTGCTGTATCATATGACCCATAAATTTTGTTCAAAGGCTTGTAGTATATTAGGTTTACTTACATACTACACTTTACTGTACTTTGCAAGTATAAAATAACACAAAAGAGAAGAAATGTTTGATACCTACCTAATAAAGTCGCTGGATTTCATTAGAAGTATGTTTACCCTAGACAAGCTTTTGTTCTTTACTTAATTTCATTACAAGCTGCAATATTTCTTTGCCAGCTCTATTTTTCTCATTTATCGACTTACAATATATAAAAAGTATATATTGTGGAATTGGGTAACCTTCTCGTTTTTTAAAGTCGGTTGAAAAAGAATTGTGTTTTTTTTTAAACAAGTAACGCCTACGTTAGCCTTAGGATGAATTACAGATAATAGAAAACTCATTTTTTTCTAGAAAATACGCTTTTGTAATTTAAATTGTGATGCAAAACATGTTTGTTTAATGCATTTATGTATTTTTTATTAATGTATTTTTAATGTAAATGCTACCTGATTTCTCGAGAACCCCCATACCGATTTTTAATTTCTTTTTATGTTCGGATGGGTATGCTTTCCGAATGGTCCTGACTTGAAATAGATGAGTAAGTAGCACTTGTGATAATGATATTAATTTATTTTTCGCGAGTGCCTATTTGTGGTTTTGAAGTCGGTTTTATTTTTTGTACGAAAACGTGTTTGTACATAGTAAATTTGTAAAACATTTTTTCAAAATTAGAATCTCCGTTGCGTAATCAAACCGTTATCCAAGCACTTAAATATTTGAGGCTGTCAAATAAATCCTTCAGCCAAAGGCGTTGTCATAACCACAGGCTAGTTTTAATTAAGGGAAATAAGCTTTGTGAGGCTTCAGAGCCCGAGGCTGTATCATTTGTCTGGCTTTATCTCTGAAGGCAGGTGAGGGGTGAAACGTGACGAGAGGTTTGTAAGAACCGCAGGATAAAATATTTGTGTATTGGATTTCAAGGTTAACGTTTTTGATGAGGGCGATTCTGTTTTTGAAGGGAAAAGGTGTTTAGTAGTATCGTGTATTTTGGTAGGGAAAAATACATTTGTTCGCGTTACACACATGTAATAGACTACAGGCCCGTAAACAAAATTTATGGGCCATATGATACACCAGGAGACATATGTAGGATGATAGAAGGGTATAAAATAATGCAATTTGCAAGTTTGGGGGAGGGGTTGCTGGTTTGATTTCAATGGATTTATTTACTGTATTAATTGCAAAATAAACTCTTTGGTACACACACATTTTTCCCCTGTAAGTACCTAACCCCCGTTATTTAACCTAAATTTACCCCCTGAATTTACGTATTATTATAATTATTTTACGTTTTTTGAGTTACACTATTACTCAAAGGGGAAAAATAATGCCAACACTGAAACGTGGACTGACAGTGAAAATGGTCCGTAAGCTCAAAGTCGCGCAGCGAGCTATGGAAAAGGCTGTTTGGAGTTTCTCTGAGGGATTGCATCCGCAATGAAGTAATTCGTCATAGAACTAAAGTCACCGACATATCTCAGCGTATTAGCAAATTGAAGAGGCAGTGGGTTGGCCACATCTGTCGCAGACCCGATAGCCGTTGGGGCAGACGGGTTGGAGTGGAGACCGCGAATCGGCAAACGTAGTTGTAGGACGCCCTGAGACTAGATGGAGTGACGATACTCGAAAGGCAGCTGGTGGCGGTTAGAGAAGTAAGACCGAGGACCGGGCTGAGTGGCGTATCATAGGGAAGGGGGCTATGTCCAGCAGTGGACGAATACAGGTTGATGATGATGATGATTGAGTAACAATGTTACTCATGGGTAATTTATAATGTTTACTCTGTTCCCATATTGTTTTTAACTTTCGCGATTTAAACACATAATGTTTATGATGTACAGGACTTAATCACGATTTAATTCATTGTTTAAATACCTCGACGTTTCGGCAGCGTTACAACCGCCGTGGTCACGAGAAGTTTTCTCGCGACCACGGCGTATCTATAATCGTAAACAATGAATTAAATCGTGATTAAGTCCTGTAGATACATTATAAACAATTTGTGTTCAAATCGCGAAAGTTATGGGAACAGAGTACTTTTTGAGCTACACGTATTCCGATAGAAAAAGGGCAAGGTGGAATTAGTGATCATGCAGATGAGTTGCACACTCTCCAAAATATATCCAAAAAAACCCGACAAGTTAGCAATTTTGCGGCGATGTTCAGGAAGAAAGTGATTACCTAGAAGAAACCGATTCACTCTCGATACGCTAAGATAATCCGATCCGTATCTTATGATAGTCATATAAATTGTATCTCGCAAGCAAACTCCCGTTGTATCCTCAAAATGTATAAATACTCACCGAGGAAAAACCTCTCCAGAATAAGATCCTATTACTTATGAGCCGCAGAATCGATAACTTGAAGATGGTTAAAGCCATATTCTCCGAGGTTCAGTTATTCTCCGCCATTTATGTTCGCCATTTTCGGCGTTCCGCTATTCTGTTTGCGATAAGACGCGCCGTAACGTTCGGCGCGTGCCGTAAATATGGCCGTTTTGCCATTACTGTCGCGTGTCATTTCTTTTTCATATGACAAGCATTGTAGTTGACCGATCTTTCGTACTAGATGATGTTCAGGGACATTTTGATTGCCCTAGATGCTTAGATAGTAGAAAGTCTGTCTGCCAAGTCGTTATCCTGGGTCCAATTCCCACTCAGGCAATTATTTGTGTGATGAAATGCAAACATTAGTTTGGGTGAGTTGTGGGTAAGGTTATCGCGCGAACCGTTGCGGGAGTTAAGGGTACCCAGACGCGGGACCATCTGGCACCCACTTACTGGTTGGTGTCCGCTGTGATTACGTAGTATCTTGGGTTTTTAACCCGTCGCGAAAGCCCCACGGTTTTCCACCGTCATCTCTCATGGCCCGGGGCATACAAGACAAATTATCTGTGAAAATTTTTGGGTAACCCTGATGTCTCCCCCACTTTCTATTACGAGTTGGACCCCACTTGCACCGGTAACGGGAGTGAGCTCCATTTGACGGCCCGGAAAAGGGCAAGATGCGGCGGGTTCGTTGAAGAATGTAAGAGTGGTTCCGCGTTCCCGCTGTAAGCAAGAAGGATCAGAAGAATCGATAATGGCACCATGTCCACTTGTCTGGGTAGACATGGTGCCGACTCCAATATAACCCGATCGCCTCCCCAGTCAAAAGCGCATGCATAAATGCATGTCTATGTCCAAAAACTAAATTTAAAATTTTGGAAAGTAAAATATTATGTATGCTTACTTTTAAAATTTGCCGGGGATATTCCATCAATACTAGTATTTGACCGGTGTAATTTATTGCTGAAAGTTCTGTAGTGTGAATGGGATTGATGTTTTCCGGCTGTATCGGATAAGCTCGTTTACTTGGCGACGCTGTATTCACCTGAGCGGTCGCTCCACAAAGCTCACGAGCTTTGTGGAGCGACCGCGCTGAACATTTGATGGATTGTATTATGTTGTGACCTCGATTTCATTGAATCTTCATTCATTTCTTTTCATTATCGATATAATTATTTCTTAATATTATATTATACAAAATAGTCGATGTCGATTCAAATCGCGAAAGTTTAAGTGTCATATCCTGGAACTTACCGATTTGCACAATGTTACCCCGTATAGGTATGCCATAACTAGGTCGTGTTTAAAATAAATAATTATTTTTCTTTAAAAATTCGTATAACCGAATTCAATTATAGAGATAAAACATCTTACATATTTGGGTGACGAGCGCACTGTAGTGTTACGTAATGAAATGGACTCTTCACGTTCCAATAGCTGCACGTCACTGTGCTGTTATGGGCAGGTACTTACCATCAGCCACTTTTATAGCTGTGTATACTTTTATATACTTTTATATACTTATATATACTTTTATATTTTTCGTCACGCTGTGTGATAAATGAAAATCAAAGTATTTTTACCATACAAACCATTTTTTTATATTTAATGTTTCGGCTAATATCTGAAAAGGCTGAATCACTTGCATTGGCAGATAGCTGCTGTTAGCAGAAAAAAAATTATTTGTTTGAACAAAAGAATTTGTTTGTTTGAACGCTAGGATCTCGGAAAGTACTGGTCTAAATTGAAAGATTGTTTTTCTATTGGATAGTCCATTTATTGAGGAAGGCTATAGGTTTATATTCAATGACGCAATCTTGACACATGCTGTCATGTGTCATGTCAAAGCACGAAACGTACGAAAACTCTTAAAAAGGCATATTGCATGCATTTGCATATTTTCCCCCGATTTTGTTACATTCTTGATTCATGCTCCGCTTCTATTAATAGTAGCGTTATGTTCAATAGCCTATAGCCTTCCTCGATAAATGTACTATCTTATAGAAAAATAATCTTTTAATTCGGACCAGTACTTCCCGAGATCCTGGCGTTCAAACAAACTGTTTGTGCGAGTACAACAAAAAAAAAACGGAATTTAATGGACTGTATGAATTTTGATTTGAAATTTGAAATATGTTAAACGCGATGTGTTGGCCAATACGAAAGGAATGTTTAGAACTAAATAGGAAATGAGCGGCTAGATTAGTTCTTACTAGGAAATGGATGGATGCACAATAAATACCTTGTTTCATCTGTTGGAGTTCTTCAGTTTCAACTTTTCAACTCAAACCGATTTTAGGCCTGTTATCCAATCCAAGCGAACAAATTTGAGTTTGGTAATTTACACATCACAGTCTTCACACACGAACGTTTGATTGTAGAAATCAATTGGCTATAATCGACGACACAAATTATAGGTTTAAAGCGAATATATCCGAAAAGGTGATTGGATATCTACAAGTTTTTCACAGCGAAAGTCCATCGAGAGAACGCGCAGCCATCATTTTTTCTATTGTTCCAAACTGCCACGACGATATTGCTTTCCTTCTCACTCAGGTGTCTCATTCATTGTGCGGAAAAGGATGGAAGAATGGAAGCATCGAATTAGCCAACATGCAATTTATTTTGCCAAAGTGTTTTTTACTCCGAAACATTATTTTGGCGCGAACATTCTCCCCGGCTTGAAGGGTTTCCTTCAAAAAAGATAATAAAATACTATGTATGCAATGAATAATAAGCTACTGATAATAAAACTAATTACTAACCTAAATTATAGTTCTAACCTAAGCGCGAAATCTACCGAGTCTACTGATTAGGCAAGGGACAGAGACGTACAACCGGGCGAAGATACGATCCGGTAGCGGTCTTAACACGAACTATACGAGTTACGCCATCAGCACCAGGAAACACCTCTTCCACAATTCCTAGAGGCCAATGAAGTGGTGGAGCATTTTCGGCAGTAAGTATCACTACCGTTCCGACAGTAACTGGGTTAACAGGCGTGTTCCATTTTTCACGAGACTGCAACGTGTGTAGATATTCTGTCCTCCAACGCTTCCAAAATGACTGAACGAGCTTGTCTAACAGGTCATGCCTCGGAAGTAAATGGAGTCTATCCTCTCGAATCTCTTTCGAGGGAAAATATTTCAGAGGAGTTAGAGTAAGAAAATGCGCTGGAGTTAACGCGAGTGGTTCCGCTGGGTCGCTAGAAAGCGTACGACACAACGGACGAGTATTCATTACCGCTTCAATTTGGGCTAGAATAGTGCTCAATTCCTCAAATGATAAGATTTGATCACCTACAACGCGATATAAATGTGTTTTGAGACTTTTGACATTCGCCTCCCAATTCCCACCAAAATGGCTAGCTGTCGGAGTATTAAGTGACCAACCTATACGATTTTCGGCTAAGATATGGCCGAACTCCGAATTAAAATGTTGTGAGCTCAAAACGAATGAAGATCGGAGAGATTACGTTTTGCTCCTATATAATTGGTACCATTATCAGAGTACATTCGACCGACGGGTCCGCGGCGAGAAATGAAACGTTTGAAAGCGGCCATGAAACAAGCAGTGCTTAAATCCCAGCTAACTCTATATGCACGGCCCTAGTAGTCATGCAAACAAACAGGCACACGTACGCTTTCGTCGCTCGAATACCACGACCACGAGACACAGTGACCCTGAATGGCCCAGCATAATCGGTACCAGTATGCACAAAACACTTCGCGGATTGAACAACTCTGCAACCCTTGTGATCCGACATTTCCGGGAAGGTTGGTTTGGGTCTAAGTCGAAAACAGGGGAGGCATTTATGTACCCTGCTACGTATTAAGTTACGTGCTGAAAGTATCCAATAACTCTGACGTAAAACTGACATCAACAAATCTGGCCCTGCATGACAGTTGACTTTGTGATGATAATCCACCAAAAGATTCAAAACATGATCCTTCCTCGGAAGAACAATAGGGTGTCTTTGATCGAAATTCAATTCAGAATTAACTAAACGACCTCCGACTCTAATCAACCCCTCGTGCAAAAACGGCTTGAGGCGCTGAAAGGCGCGCGAGGAGCACAATTTTCCAGCTTGCAAATTAGCCAACTCGTTTGGGAAATGAGCCGCCTGTAATTCCCGCAGCACTAACTGCTCTGCATGGTCTAAATCTGCAGCAGTGATATGATCGCGTAGTGGCAATACATGCATGAAACGACACACATAGACTACGCAACGTAAGAGTTTTGACCAAGAAGCAACGCGGTTCGCTAAAGCAATGATAGGAGATTCCTCTTTCGGTGTCGAAATAACAAAAACTTGCCTCTTCTGTTCGGGAGGTTCGGAAACAGTAGAAGGGTTGAATGCAATAATAGGCCATTGAGATGGCTTTAATTTAGTCCAAGATGGCCCTTGGAACCAAAGTGGATGATCAATAATTTGTTTCGGTGTAAGTCCGCGAGACAAACAATCCGCTGGATTGCTGGTGCCCGATATGTGATAGAAATTATGTGACGATAACAAAGATTGTATTTTGGCAACTCTATTAGCTACAAATGTACCCCAACGATGAGGGGACGAATTAATCCAACAAAGAGCGACGGTAGAATCCGAGAATGCATAAATATTGTCGATTGGATGGCGATCACCACAGGCATTAATTACTGTATTTATTAATAAAGCGAGCAGAAGGGCCGCGCATAACTCGAGGCGTGCCAGGGACACGACCTTACGAGGAGACACCTTAGATTTGGCGCTAATAAGGCTCACAGATATGTCATTGCCATTTTGGACATGAAAATAAACAACTGCCCCGTATGCCCTTTCACTTGCATCTGCAAATCCTAGGATGTTGACTACAGAGCCTTTGGTGATGCCCACATGGCGCGGTATCTTCAATGACTCGAGTAATGGCAATTCCTCCCTAAATCGAGTCCAAAGCTTAACAATGCTATCAGGTGGGGTGTCATCCCAATCGCAATTAGAAATCCAGAGTTCCTTGACAAGGAGTTTGGCGTGCAAGCCTACTGGTGCCACAAAACCCAATATATCCCATAACCTAGCAACACATGACAATATGGTACGTTTGGTACATTTTTCGGAAGGTGTACAAATTTTAAACTAAATGTGTCGGTTGCTGGAGACCAACACAAGCCAAGAACTTTATGCGAGTCGCTGTCATCAAACTCTTTGACAGACGAAAGGCGGTGTGACGGTGGAATGGCTTCCAAGACCGGAGCAGAGTTGCTCGTCCACTTTATAAGGTCGAATTGACCAGCCTTCATAAGTGAGATCACCTCAGAAGCAGTCTCTATGGCTTCGTCTTCGTTATCCATACAATAAACGAAGTCGTCCATGTACAATCCCGTCTCGACAGTTCTCTTCGCCTTCGGATAGGAATCACCTTCGTCCGAGGCAAGCTGCTTGATGGTGCGTAAGGCATGAAATGGGCTTGACTTCAAACCAAAACAAACGCGATTGAATTGATAAACTTGTATAGAATCTTTAGGCGAAAACCGAAACAAAATGCGTTGAAATCTACGATCACACTCGCGAATACCAATGCACAAAAACATTTGACGTATATCAGCCGACAATGCAACACGAAATAAGCGAAAGTTAATCAAAATTTGGTACAAGTTGCCTTGTAGATTTTGGCCATTATAAAGAATGTCATTAAGCGAGACGGACGTGCTAGTGCTGGCACTGCCATCTAGCACGACGCGCAACTTCGAAGTGACCTTGTCCTCTCGAATTACCCCGTGATGTGGGATAATATAGGATGGTAATTCTCTGGTTACGTCTGTTTCTGGTGGCGCGATCGATATATAATCTTTACTTAAATATTCGGTGATGACGTCATCGTAAGCTCGCTTTAAATTAGGCGAGTGCTGCATTTTCCGTTCCAGACAAAGAAAACGCCTCTCGGCATTTCGACGAGAATCTCCGAGGCTTTGAATATCGCCTTTAAAAGGGAGCGCCACTGTGTAGCGCCCGTCTTCGTCGCGAGTGGTAGTGCGATTATAAAACTCTTCGCACTCTTTATCATCAGGGCTGAGAATAGTCGGAACGCTGACTTCTTCCAGCTCCCAGAACTTACGGACAGCAGATTCTATAGGCTCAACGGCGCAACAGAAGGAAAATGTTGAATAGGTATCAAATAGGGCGGGTGCGGAACCAACAATAACATAACCGAGCACGGTTTCTAGAGCACATGGCGATGGTGACGCGCGGTCCGAGCTATCTTGTACTCTGCCAGACAACAGAAGATGCGGGAATATTGAAGCTCAATCAACATTTCAATATTTCCAGGAACAGCGTAAGTATCGTCTGCCAAAGGTAAGCTATTAAAGTAACCGAGTGTGGATGTGTCAACCGAAATCGTAGGTAAACTTTCAGTGACCTTGTCTACAATCAACGACTCCGTATCATAATATGTATTTCGATCGAAACGCGAGAAGAATCTAATATTTGTCGAACCTTGAATAGTCTTACTAGACCCTCCTATTCCCTTCACTACTGTACAAGAAGCCTTCTGAATGTTGAATTTGAGGCGATTACAACACTCGCGAGTTATAAAATTACTTTGTGATGCACTATCTAAAAGCGCACGAACACTATGTTCCTTTCCGTGAGCGTCAATAACAATTACCCGCGCCGTAGCGAGTAACACAGTAGTAGGCACACTCGAAACAGAATTGTAAAGTACAAAGCGCGACGTCTTCGGTACTAGGCGAATTGGCGGGCGGCGGAATAGCCACCGCGAGCGACGAAGGTGTGCTCACATTGGATGCGGCATTATTATTTTCGAAGTGAAGCATGGTATGATGCTTATTTTGGCATTTATGGCAACGACCATTTGAACCACATGCCGAGACACGATGCCCTTTACCTAAACAATTAATGCAAAGATTGTTAGTCTTCACAAAATTGTACCGTTCATTGGAAGTAAGCCGTTGAAATCCTTTACATTTAAACACATTATCATGTTCCGATTGACATAGTGAGCACGCGGATTGTAGATGGGATCCTTCCGATGAAGATGCGGTATTAACGTAAGTATGTGTTGATTTATCAGGCTTCGATGCCACCTCCGGTCGACGGTAGGCAGCCTTCTTAGTAGCTTCTTGGTTTCCGAACGACGACGTACGTTGTAATATTTTAATGTGATCGCGAACGAACGATTCGAGACTTTTGAAGGACGGAATATCAGTGCCACGATTATCCATTTCAAAAGCGCGTGCGGTTTCTGGATCTAATCTTTTAGTGCGAGATACAAAAATAAAAATCGTCCAGACTACTGAGCTTGAGATTTTGAGGGCGGACACTGAAGTAGCGAATTTGTCGAGAAATAATTCCAAGTTGTGTGTGCTGGCACTAGTTAATGGTTTCAAATCGAATATTTGATCTAAATACGAAGTAGCCAGTAGCCGCTTGTCCTCAAATTTACTAATTAGTGTATCAAAAAGAAGCATGTAATTTTCAGCGGTTGGATTAATACCAGCACAGACCGTTCTTGCCTTACCAGATAATTTACCGATCAAATAATATAATCTTTCCGAGTCAGTAAGCGACGGGTTGTTATGCACCATGGTTTGAAAATTAGCATAAAATATCGGCCAGGCTTTAATGTCACCATCAAAGTCTGGAATTTGGATGGAGGCAACCGAGGGCGATCGCTCCTTTGTTGTTGGCCTCCTGGTTTTATGTCGGAAGCGGGGGACAATGACCTTGACACACGCTTGATACGACCAAACAAATCATCAAAGGAATCGAGTGCCTGATAATTTACCACGAACTTGGGATTTAATTCTAATTCAGTGAGTTTATTTTATCCAAAACATTTTCAAAATTAATGCGTAATTTATCAATAGTTTCGATTTCGTCCAGGAAAGTTTCTTTAGTAACCTCCCTTGAAAGATCATTTGTACGATCAGCAATCGCTTGGATGCGAGCGAACATCGCGTCCCTCTTACCATAATTTAATTTTAATTGCGCCTCAGTCATTTTGAATTTCAATTAAACTAGCAGCAAGCAAGCGAAATTACCAAAATATTACTGTAAATTGAGTTGGAGAACAGAACTACAGAATAATAAGAACGTACGTTATGTATATATATCACGCAGGTGCAAGCACAACAACGAGATAAAGTTATTGACGAAACTAGTACCTATACAAATTATCTACCAATTAACTAGTTTTGCGGGCTTATGAAAGAAAGTACCTACCTAGTTAGTATTACGCCCACTAAGTGTACTAAAATATCCACCGAGTGAATTTAAGCGAGTAAGCGCGACTGTGCGAAACTATAACGAGAGATTATTTATTTACTACATACAACCAGGCGAGTAAATAATGTGCGATGCGAGAAATCAAGAAACAAAATACCACGATAGCTATATAAGTACCTACCTGCAATAGGAGTTACATAAGCGAAATTAGGTACCTATTTGAGATTGTGCGAAATATGCTATTTAAGTATCCAACTACCATAGGCAAACTACTTATGCGGGGTTATACGAAATAGCACGATAGCTATATAAGCATTTACCTATAGCGGACAGTTTACTTATGTGAATTATGAACAACGAATACAACCTACAATGCACCTACATTGATGTAGGTGCCTATAACGGTACGCTTACGTTTTCATTTGACATTTATAAGTAAATACCTACCTAACCGTAATAACGTTTTGCAATTAGCGATTATCAGGTACTTATCCGGTTCGTTACGGACCAAATAATGTTTGTGCGAGTACAACAAAAAAAAAAACGGAATTTAATGGACTGTATGAATTTTGATTTGAAATTTGAAATATGTTAAACGCGATGTGTTGGCCAATACGAAAGGAATGTTTAGAACTAAATAGGAAATGAGCGGCTAGATTAGTTCTTACTAGGAAATGGATGGATGCACAATAAATACCTTGTTTCATCTGTTGGAGTTCTTCAGTTTCAACTTTTCAACTCAAACCGATTTTAGGCCTGTTATCCAATCCAAGCGAACAAATTTGAGTTTGGTAATTTACACATCACAGTCTTCACACACGAACGTTTGATTGTAGAAATCAATTGGCTATAATCGACGACACAAATTATAGGTTTAAAGCGAATATATCCGAAAAGGTGATTGGATATCTACAAGTTTTTCACAGCGAAAGTCCATCGAGAGAACGCGCAGCCATCATTTTTTCTATTGTTCCAAACTGCCACGACGATATTGCTTTCCTTCTCACTCAGGTGTCTCATTCATTGTGCGGAAAAGGATGGAAGAATGGAAGCATCGAATTAGCCAACATGCAATTTATTTTGCCAAAGTGTTTTTTACTCCGAAACATTATTTTGGCGCGAACACAAACAAACTCTTCAGCTTTATAATATTAGTATAGATGAATGATTATCAGTGTGTCCTTTACAGAATCGTAAATTATCCATTTGATTAAGTCATGATCTTTACTTAGCAAAGTTGTTAGGCATGAGTCAAAGAAGATTTGTGAGTTGAGTTTCAAATAATTTTCACTTGCTAGCTGTCCGCACAAACGTTCCATCTATAATATTAATACGAAGTAATATAGTTGAAAAATAATAAAACAACAGTTAAAACGCAAAAAATGGGGGCAGAAGGAAGAAAAAATCTTAATAGGCTATTCACATACCCGAATAGATCCACATAAAAATGATCGTAAAAATCTGTTGTTTTATTTTAGGGGGGATAAGAACATAAACATTGTTGCACGTGGTTTTTATGTAAAAGAAGATATGACAGCTACTGTGTTTTTCTTTTTGATGTTATAAATGTGAAGATTTGTGTGTTTGTTGATCAATCACATCATTAGAAATTAAGGGATGAAGGAGAAGTTTGGAATGCAAGACTATTATAACCGAAAATAAAGCCCAAAATGTACTAATGGTCATGCTTAAAAGAATAACATTCCTTTAGCATGGCTATTTTCAAAATTCCACACGGACAAATGGCGAGCAGTTGCTGGGTGAGCATTTCATTGTATTTTTTTATTTCCAGAAATATGGCAGCACCTAAATGACAAATTAGACAATACAAATAACGTCGCAGTGGCAGAGCAGTAATTTTCACACCTATTGAATAATAAAATTATATTTGTCGTCATCAACGCGGAACGCAAGCGCCACCTGTCGGCGTTCGAAGGAGTTAGTGCCACGCGCGCTTTCTAATGGACGGATCGTTTGAGTCAGTTCTCTCCTTGCTTTCGACGCGTCAGCACTGAACCATAGGATAGATAATGTAGATAGAACGGACACTCCCCACCCCCCACCAATTTCAAGTTTCCTCACCCCTTAGGCCGTTTCGGATACGCTAGGAGCACTCAACGAAGGGCTGGTATCGAACATCTAATTCCTAACGAAATATCATCATGGTGGTTGTGTGCTGTTTACGGCTGTCCGTCAACTAAACGGGACAAGATTAAAAGCTTTATTTAATTCCTAATGATAAAATAACGTAAGATTAGAAACTTTTCAATAACGTTGTTTTATAATATTACAAGCTTCACTTAGTTTGGGGTCAGATGTCTGTCCGTCTCGTTTTTGTCCGTCAGATGTCTGTCCGTCGTCGTCCGTCTGTCCGTCCGTTCTGTCCGTCTCCGTCCGTCCGTCTGTCCGTCTGTCCGTCTGTCCGTCTGTCCGTCTGTCCGTCTCGTCCGTCTGTCCGTCTGTCCGTCTGTCCGTCTGTCCGTCTGTCCGTCTGTCCGTCTGTCCGTCCGTCTGTCCGTCCGTCTGTGTCCGTCTGTCCGTCTGTCCGTCCGTCTCGTCCGTCTGTCCGTCTGTCCGTCTGTCCGTCCGTCTGTCCGTCTGTCCGTCTGTCCGTCTGTCTCGTCCGTCTGTCTGTCTGTCTGTCTGTCTGTCTGTCTGTCTGTCTGTGTGTCTGTCTGTGTGTGTGTGTGTGTGTGTGTGTGTGTGTGTGTGTGTGTGTGTGTGTGTGTGTGTCTGTCTGTCTGTCTGTCTGTCTGTGGCACCGTAGAGCTCAAACGAATGAACCGATTTTAATGAGAGTTTTTTTATTTGAAAGTTAATACCCGTGCGGATGTTCTTAGCTATGTTTGGTTAATATCGATTCCAGATGGCCGCCTCCACAAAATGGCGGACAAAATATTTCTTCACAACCTACCTCAATATGGGTATCAAATGAATAGGCTTGACTAGTAAAATACTATACACCATAACAAATATCAAATCCAATATGGCCGCCATCACAAAATGGCGAATTACATAATTTTTTTCACTACTACCGCAATATGGGTATCAAACGAAAGGGCTTGACTAGTATAATACTTTGCACTATGACAAATTTCAAATCCAAGATGGCCGCTACCACAAAATGGTGAATTACATTTCTTTTTTCACAACTCCCTAATATGGGTATCAAATGAAAGGGCTTGACTAGTAGAATGTTGTACAGATAACAAATCCAAGGTAGTCGGGGGTTAATCAAAATTTTTAATTTTGTTCTTGTTAATATTGAAACGATTCGGTTCGAATAATAAAAGAAAAATAGAACCTGTTTAAAAAAAAGAAAGTTTAATTTAAAAGCAACATTTTCTCAAAAATTAAATTTTCTGTGTAGTAATTAATTTATTTCCAGTCCTCCTATATTGCCTGTTCAAATCCAAACGTACCTCTGTTTATTTTTAATTAAATTCTCGTCCACAAATCATAAATTTAAATTAATTTTCAATTAATCGCTTGCTGCTTTCGGCCACTAATCTTCGAGAGGGAATAAATAATATTGCTGAAAATCGTTAAATATAATCAAAATACGATTACCTGTCTGTTGCATGACCGCAAGCAATTGTTACTTTGTTTATATTGAGCTCATTCATTGCAAACGCACCAGTGTTACGTTGTTATTTGAACTTGAAAAATTAAAAAAACTACACTGTTTTTGTAACACGGACACATTCATGGATATTTTTATTATAAGCTCTAAAAATCCCTTAGCGCAATAGCAAAAGAGCTGATACGAGTACGATGACTTTGAAACAACCGACTCGATTCTGGTGCAACATACTCGTATATAAACCACCACTGTAAAATCTGCTTTCAAACATCGATATAAACCAATGGATGCACCCTGAGTAACTTGAAATTGGTAATAACTGCGTCTTTATGTGTGTCGTAAGTAGTTTACACATAACCAATCTACTTGACCCCTAGAATCGCTAGCGTCGCGAAATGCTGTAGTTCTACTTATTTTGGTTGCTGACAACGAATACTGCCGTCATACGGGAAAAAGACGTACCTACACAAACATCGAAACGGAGAAAAAAAAATTTCGTAAATTCTACTCAGATGTGTTTTTTCTTCTTAGTATCCATCAGAAGTGTCTTTTCTATTAAGTAATATACAAACCAAACCGTAAATGCGTCTTATTTCTTTGTGAAAAACTGAGCTCTGGTTGGTTTTTAAGCTATTTAAAAAATACTAGCCGATGCGTCTTCTTTCACTGATTCCGAATATATATATAACTCAATTTTGACAAAAATGTTATATACGTCTTTTCTCCGTATGACGGCAGAATAGTGATAAGTAAAAACGTCCGGCGTTGACCGCTTCCTGCAACCGACTGGAACGGAATGAGTGAGCTCACTCTTCCCAACAATGACATGATTCCGTGCGCCCTGAAGTTTGGGAGGGCACATCTGTGTATTGAGATCTTTGCTTTCAAATGAATAAAAATACACATTCAAATCGGATCGCTCGTAATAGAGTTTCAGTGCTACGAACACAAAACTCCGCGAAAAGTCTCACCTCTACAGAATGAGAGTAAAGCCGTGGACGTCAAGTAATAAATAATATCGGTGAATATCTGCCACTAAAATTATAATAATTATATTAATCCGGGAAGGAATACATTAATCAAAATTCGGTCGGTGTTGAGGCGACGCCGGAGCTAGGGTTGCCAGGACCTGTTGACTTGTTGACAGAGACTGGAGACATTATTTATGCGACATTATTAATTTATACACGGGGTCCAATCACCGGCTTTATAATAACTACACATAGGTGTAACCTGTTCTATTTGTGATACCCCTTGACCTTCACTAAAATCCTACTATTGTACTAATTTTATAAATGGCTATGTTTGGGTATTTTGGCTGTCTGGATGTTTGTGGCTCAATTACGTCGTAACGTATGAGGATAGAGCTGAAATTTGTACACAGTTAGAAAGATAGATAGAAACTCTTTATTGTGACACAACCAATAAAATATTACAGAGAAACACATACAACACTAGTGCCACAAATGGCGGACTTATTTCTGAGAGCAATCTCTTTCAGGCAACAACATGAAGGAAAATAACCTGCAAACACTTGTAGGCGGGGGAAGTGACATTCATTTAATAATTGTACTAAATATATATTTATACTACTTAAAATATTAAATATTTCCCCATTAATATGAAACTATATAATTTAATTTATATATACTAATAAAAATAAACATTTGCCACCAAAAGTGCGGACATGATAAACAGTAAATTAAAATAACAATCAGCATGTTGTAGTTTGAACCAGCAGATATCAATAGTGCCACCATCACCTGCATTTTACAGTTAGATTAGTCTGGAAGAACAAATAGGCTACTTTTTATCCCTGGAATACCAACCGCTTTAGGCTTTCGTTACCTTAAATACATATGAACGCATCGGTCTCATAAATGAAGCGTTACGCAAATTGTAGCTAAAACACAGTACCTACTTAATTTATAAAGAAGGAGGTACTGTGTAATAAGCATTACCAATCAGCGTGGTAATACCGCCAGCATACTGGGCACACTGCCGACTGGTAGTGGGCATTAGCATCTTGATTATCTTTAGAGACCTGTGGTCTATGAATAATTCAGATTTGTTAGGTGTAAGTACTCAGGAATGTAGTGTAGGGTAGCTCAATCCGTTTGTATATTTGTTCTTATCTGTTAAATTATTCCCAATATCCGAAAGGTTATCTGGAAGAAATCGCTATTATCCATAAGATCACCTTTGTGCCCAAAATGTTTCCATATAGTCTAATTTGGTATGTGTCTTATGTGGTATAAAGTGTTTTTGTATTGTATTGCATCGCATTGTATTGTATGTTTTTTATCCATGTTTGTTACGCAATATTACCGCCAATTCTAAATCAATTTGGATGGTTTTTCTTTGTTTGGTAGATCATAGAGTTCAGAGGTGGTCCCGTGTCAATCTAACCGAAATAGGTGTGACAGTCGTTGAAATATGAACGAATAACTAAAATTTGCTTTCATCTACGAGTATTTAGACGACAAAGTGATAGATTCTTATGAAATTTTACCGTAGGTTTGTCTGAACTCAATGAAATTTGGTTTTGAATGAAAGTTGGTTTTGGTTTTTTCGTAGAAAACAAATCTGAACGCAACTAACTTTTAATTTAAGTAATACTCAATCATTTTATTACTAATATTATGGTAAATTTTATGGTCTTATTTATACATGTCAAAGTTTCCATACTGTGTGATTGGGTGTGGCAACATAATTAATATCATGCGAAACGGATCGACTCTTCATCATCATCATCAACAGCCCACTAAATGTTCTCACTGCTGAGACACGGACCTTCTCTCGCAAGGAGAGAGTTAAGGCCATATTCCACCACGTTGGCCCAGTGCGGGTTGGTGGATGAACTCTCTCTCTCTCTCGGATGAAATGGTGGTAATCTTAATCGACTTTAAAAAAGATGATTCCAATTGCAGGAAGCTAGATAACTTAATCACTCGTATCTATAAAGCAACCCATCTCTTCCCTCGGCGGCTGTTAAACCATACCTCCACTAAACATAACGAGAATGAGTTATTCCAACATTGCGCCTATTGGTTTCATCTCCCATGTGAGTAATAGATCGGATATTTGTAAGGAAGTAGTTTTACTCGCGTAGTTCACGCTTCAATAATTTTCCTGCAATTAAAAGTAGCATATCTACTATCCTAGAATGAAATTTATTTTGTGAGAAATTTTAACACGATTAATTCCGACACTCCGATAATTAAGCAAAACATCCGAAATTTTATGTATTTAATCTTGGTAGCGCCAGTTTAAAGTGTTGTATGTCCGTTGCCTGGAAAATGGCTTACCATTGGGCAATCAATTACAAAACTTATGTACTTTTGTTGTTGTTGAGAATATAAATGTATAACATATTTTATTTTATTATCGGGATTATCTACTTGTATCCTGCAAAAACTATTTGAAAGCTAGTTCTATAAGATCAGATAAAAACTCACTTACTCACATTCACAAGAATATTTGGATGTAAAAATCTAACCTAACCTTTGGCAGCCCTAAAGAAGCGGAAAGGCAGATTTGCGAAAAGGTGCGACCAGAATAGCGATCAGATTTATCGCGAAACTTCGGTAACCTTTATATCTACTGCGGATCTTTACACTCGATGCCAAACTTTAAACTGGGCTTGAGCTGTACTTTTCGCACCTTTAAAGTCAAAGTCAAAGTAATTTAATAGCCAAAAATTGTGGTTAAAAAATGAGATCTTAAAAAATGTGTGGTTTTGCACAATTTAAAGCCTGAAAGGCATGCGGAATTTATAATGAGCCACTGTATCCACAAAATCTTACTGCTGGGATTCGGGATCTTTGGGAAGGATAGGCTAGAAAGTCATCATAGCCAACCACGGTGCTCAGGTTCAGATTGGCGGATGACGTTTGAAGAAGAAAGATTAAACTACAGCCCCTTGAACAAAATTTTTGGGTCATATGAACCACCAAGAGACCTATATAGGATGATAGAAGGGTATAACATAATAACATTCGTCACTATTCTGCATCATGTTCACACCTGACGTAGTACTTGCACTTTGATTCAAGATAATCAGAGTAAGACGTTTACGGAAGTAGCCATTTCGCTTTGCCCGAAGTGTAGATACTTTATCCGTAGGCAAGGGATGAAATATTCATTTCGAGGCGGTTGATGGATGCCTGCTTAAGGGCGCCGTTCCACGCGCGTTCGTAACCTTTATAAGATTGTGTCATAATCAAAACCCATAAAACTATATTTACTAATTTCTAAACCATTCCATGAGCAGCCCACTTAATATTTCCGATGAACTCCCAATCTACTAAATCAATTTAAATTAAACTTTTGCTTTAAAATTGATGTGGTTTTAGTTATAGAATAATTCATAATTGGATTTTTATGGCAAAGTCGTTTACACCTTGGGTTATTGGGTTACACCATGAGATTCGGATAGGTTATAAATTTTCTTGAAATAGTTTATGTTAGTAAACATTGCGTTTGAAATGGTACATTTTTAAACGAGCGTTCTTTCTCAGGTAAATGACTTTTTTTCTTCTTTGGAAAGTCTCAGGTAAATGACTTTTTTTTTCTTTCTCTTTTTTTTTTTTACTTTTTCAGGTAAATGGTTGAAAAATGAACTAGTCATATTCCGATCAGTTGCTTACAATCAGGCGAGTTGATAGTCAAACAAGGACCTACGTGTGTTTAAAAAGAAGCCTAAATTTCCATCCATGTATTCATTCATTCCATATGTGACTGTCAAGCGTCTTGCGTTGTTTTCTTTAGTGGAAATATTCCTTACGAGCCCCGAATATCAAGTTGATGGTCAATCATTGGAGGCAGAATGCGTAATTTTTCAGTAACAGGCGCTTTTGAGCCGGTAAACTAGTTTGGAGCTGTATTTTACTTCTTCAAAAAGCACACTCCAATATTTCATGCCCAAGTTGTAGTGTCAAATAATATTTTTGATTCAGACGTGACGTATACGTACAATTGGTTTTTCGTACTAGTTATGTCTATGTATTTTATTTGTACTATTAAAACAGTAGAACTAGCAAAATGTATTTACGTATCGGTAAATCATAACTTAACTGAATCTGATCCTTATTTTTTTATATAACATAGAGTGACGAGACGAGCAGGTCATGTGGTTGATGGTAAGCAACATGCCTGCTACGTAATACCACACTGACACACAGCTGTTGAATTGCGAAGACTCCAAATCATTACCTAGCACTGCATTGCGCTCGTCACCCATAGACGTCAGCCTGTATCTTGATGAGTGTATTATTACCACAGAAAGGTACATAACAAGATTGTATCATTATACATACGTATCAGCAAATTCACCCTTTTACATGACCAAAAACCAAAGATTTTACATTTACTACGTATAGAGTTAAAGCGTCCACACACGAGTCCTAAAATCAGAGGAAATGATGTAAAAGTACACCATACATCACCAATCATATCCTACAACGCACCATATGAATGGTGATTTATGATGTTCCTTTGATTTTAGGACTCGTGTGTGGACGCTTTTAGATTTTCTGCACGGTTCCTTTGTATGAATCGTAGGCAGATGACGTGCATACTTTCTATGGCAACAGAGTGATGTGCCGCGACAAAAGTGTGCCACTTTCACAAGAGCGACAAGACAAGAAAGATGATACCCGTACTTTCGGTGTAAAGCGTTTGTGCCAACTCTATACGTAGCATATGTAAGCTCTTTCCCAAAAACAGTATCACTAAAACATATTTAACTTGAACAGGGTGGGAATCCGCTAAGCGATATTATGTCTCGACTTCCAAGGTCTCAGAACTTGTATAATATCCCTTTATCTTCCCAAGAATAGAACCATAATTTCGACTAGATAACCAAACGTCAACTCACAACTCAAACTCAACTTGTTGCCAGTGTAAACTTAAACAATGAATGTAATCGTCGGTCGACATCTCTTTTGGGAACTTTATTTTAGATTACAAGCTCTCGAGCCGAAATTAATTTGTCCTTTGAGGTTTAGTAGAGACCTGTCAAGGAACCGATCTGTATTGAAGCTGGGTGGACGACGAAACGTAAGAAGATAATAAGAGTTTCAGTCGCGAGAATCTTTAATCTAGAGGTATATGCATAAAATTTAATAGAACTAAATTAAAAATTTGGATTAACCCCCGACAACCTCGGATTTGTAATTTGCACAACATTCTACTTGTCAAGCCCTTTCATTTGCTGCCCATATTGAGGTAGTAGTGAAAAAAAATAATGTACTTCGCCATTTTGTGGTGGCGGCCATCTCGAATTTGAAATTTGTTATGGTGTACAGTATTTTCTAGTTAAGCCCTTTCATTGGATATCCATATTGAGGTAGGTTGTAAAGAAATATTTTTTTCCGCCATTTTGTGGAGGCTGCCATCTTGAATCGCTATTAACCAAACATAGCTAAGAACATCCGCACAGAAATTAACCGTCAAATAAAAAAAAACTGCATTGAAATCGGCCCATTCGTTTGAGCTCTACAGTTCCACAGATAGACCAGATAAACAAATATTGACGACAAACTTATAGCACCCCTTTTTTGGTCAGGGGTCAAAAAAAGATCTTCTAAATGTATCGTTCATTACTTTTGAATGACTGCACTAAATTGATTGATTATGTGTTCTATGTATTCATTATTATCGGGAGAGTGTTCGTATGGCAGATAATTTAAAAAAAAATACTATACCATAGAGTAATATCGCCGTTATTAATCAATGGGTGGTACGAAGTACACTGGGTCAGCTAATTTATATATATGCAGGAATGAAAATGGATCATCAAAATGTTTGTACGCTCATACGAGTAACTTTTGAATGAATGCACAAAATTGGATGTATATTTATTCAGTGTATTAATTACTTTTGGAACATGGTTTCAGATCAGAACTTTTTGGAGATATTGACGAAAAAGTATGGTGCCAAGTTCGCCCGGTCAAGTAGCAAATTTAATGTCATAAAGGTGAAGAGATGTTTTAGTTTGAACCCGCTAATCTTGGGAACTACTAGACTGATTTCAAAAATTATTACACCGTTTGATATTTACCTCCGTGGTCCCTGAATGCTATTATGTACCACGGGAGAAGCCGAGGGAAACTGCTAGTGGTTACATATTTGACCATTCGGTATTGAGTTGGCAGTCTCAATGGTCTGCTGATCAAACTGAAAACTTTTAACTTGAAATTTTAGAATTAAATAGGTAATGTTCATCAATATTCTATTCTAATACGCATATTGGTGATCCGAAACCGTCGACCACATTTTTATAACATATAGTAACGAGACGAGCAGGACATGTGCCTGATGCTAAGCAACATCCCTGCCACATAGCACAGTGACACGCAGCTATTGGAACATGAAAAGTCCAAATCATTACCTAGCACTACACTGCGCTCATCACCCAGAGATCGAAGATATTATATCTCTAAGCCCTGTAATGTCTCTGGAAACATTGCCTTTCAAACCGGAATACAGTAATGTTTGAACATGACTACTTGGCGGTAGAATAACTGGCAAAGGTATAGTACTTCCCCAGGCGGACTCTGCCAAGAGTCCTACCACTACAATAACTACAATTTTGTTCTACCACCGTGCTGTTACTATGCAATAACATTTCCCTTTCAAAAAAATGTTCAAATTATCTAAATAACTTTACAATTAAACAAAAAATGGCAGTCATAGGGTCTATCGATAGAACTGAAACTAATACTGAGAGATACAATCTAGAACTTTTCAAGGTCAGAGTGAATAGGTACCTTCTAGGTCAACGTGTGCCATCTTCGACCACACCGTCGCTTACCATCAGGCGAGTTGGTGGTCAAACGCGGACCTATAGACTGGCCTAGTGGCTTAGTTGGTAGTAGCTCTGCCTGCGAAGCCGAAGGTCGTGGGTTCGATCCCCACCCAGTGCAAATATTTGTGTGATGAATTCAAATGTTTGCACAGTGTCTGGGTGTTTCTATGTATAATAAGTATGTATTTAAAAACTATATTAAGTATTATATCAGTTATCTGGCTGCCATCACACAAGCTTTGCTTAGTTTGGGGTCAGATGGTGTAGTGTGTGAATTGTCCACCAATATTAATATTATATTATACGCGAAAAAAATTAAAAAATAACTCTGACTTTGATAGCTCACTTTAGAAACTACGCGAGTGAAACCGGAGGACGTGGCCTTGTCCATGGCCATCTAGATCATCCGAGTATACCCGAAAATTTCTGTCATTTACGAACGTGACGCACGCAGTCCACGCAAAATCTGTATGCACGTATCGCCAAAAGAAGTTTCCAATTCAAAAATGCGATTGGAACCATTCGTTTTTAAACATTTTATTCATATTCACCACTAAAAAATATACCCTCGATCTGACGCAGTGGCTTGGAAAGGGTCGGAATTCGGATGACTGATGCTAGGGACGGAGGAACCGTAAGCGTATACGATGTGACGAACCCACATAACTCGGGTACGGGTAAGTATGATGATGGCTGCCTAACCCTGGATTACTGTTGAGGATATTTATCGTCCTGAAAAGATTCCAGTCAGTTATAGTGGCTTGTGGGTCGTGGGTTCCGTGCTAGTAAGATTAAAACTTTATAATGTTTGTAGTAAAAATGTATTTAGCCCACGTCTTTAGAAAAAATTGGTTGCCTGTAAAGTCGGTATACGGGCGAAAGTTTTACGTGACAACGACTTTGAGTGGTAAAATAATTTTACGGAAGGGACGCGTGCCTTTCACTTTTTATGTCTGTCTCTCTCGCTCTTAGGCGGGCTAACCATGCCCGAGTGGAAGGGACGCGTGCCTCTCACTCGCTCTCGTTGTGAGCGCATAACGTGAGCGGAGCGTAACGCAGTTTCTTGAAGTGTCACCCGGCAAACCAATTTATAAAACGTTGTCACGTCAAAAAAATAATGGGCCCGTGTCACCAACATGTTAATCAAGCAACGTACTATCGGAACGGAGGAGTGTGTGTTTAATGACTGCACCTATTCGACTCGGCTACCACCCGACAAATAAAATACACTCAAAAATGGTCTTTAAGCCATGCATGTTAAGACACAGATTACATTGGCAACACAAATTAGCGGACCGCTCGCTGACAGCTGTCTGCTAATTTATGTTGCCAATGTTATCTATATCATAACGTGTATGATATAAGGTATATATTTGAGTGTATTTTATTTGCCGGGTGGGAGCGGAGTTGTATATGTGGGCGCAGACTTTTTAGACAATTTTTGTATGAGTGTTATTTTGTCAGCTCGCGTCACTGGCTTGCGTAATTGCATCGTATTTGAAGCTATATTACAACATTTTGCAATTATTTGTGCAACATTACTTTTGTAAAAATACTAAAATTCAAACTTTTTTGTAATATAGAGAGATGAGACGAACAGGACATGTGCCTGATGGCATAGAATAGATAATACAGATAGAACGGACACTCCCAACCCCCCGCCAATTTCAAGCTTCCTCACCCCTCAGACCGTTTCGGATACTCTAGGAGCACTCAACGAAGGGCTGGTATCGAACATCTAATTCCTAACGAAATATCATCATGGTGGGTTGTTTTGCTGTTTACGGCTGTCCGTCAACTAAACGGCACAAGATTAAAAGCTTTATTTAATTTCCTAATGATAAAATAACGTAAGATTAGAAAGTTTTCAATAACGTTGCTTTATAATATTACAAGCTTTGCTTAGTTTGGGGTCAGATGATGTTGTGTGTGAATTGTCTACCAATATTTATTTATTTATAATAACGAAGTCGTTTTTAACTCAAAGTTCGTAACTCACACATCCAGTAACTTATGTGCCCAAGCACGGATTGATAATGCCTGGAGGAATAATTGTAGTGACAGAATAAAGTTTCCTTCATGGGTAAGTGTAAAATAAAATGCGAATGTGTACCTACTAAAAGAAATAGATATCTAGGTACCTGTTCTAATCTATCATCGGTTTCGTTTAATTTTACGCCGCAATACAAACACCCACAGATTTCTGAAACAATTTAGAAATCTGTGCAAACACCCTTTTAATTAGAATAGTGTAATTTGGCTCTATTCTATTTATGTAACTCAACATTATAGCAAGTTTATAGACTACGTCACCAGGTGAACTCGAGGGGCACAACTATTCAATAAAACAATTCAGTAGCCCTAGCTCTAACGCACACATTCACGCGTGTGTACGAACGACATCTGCGTAGTTGTGTGAAGAGTAGGTAGCTCCACAGCGGCGGTTGTATGGAGTTTTAGTAGAGTGTCCGGGGTGTGCTGATGGTAAGCAACGTGCCTGTCCATAGCAACACAGTGTCACGCAGCTATTGGAACATAAAGATCCCAATAATTACCTAGCAGTGCACTGCGCTCGTCACCCACAGATCTACGATCTTATACAGCGTGGCGCTTTGGTGCCGACATTAAATGAAACCACCTATAAAATATCATATTTTGACCTATTCTGTCAAATTAAATTTCAATTATCGTTATTATTTACTGAGTTATTCGCAATTTTCCAAAATACCATAATAGAGCACGCTGTATCTAAAATTTCCTGCGCAGAGGTCATTTCACCGCAGCCCACAGTCCAACAGATTTATCAATTAAAAATCAGGCGAAAAGCAACGAAACGAGATAGGTGATGTCCTGCAACACACGTGCAAACGTACGCACGTTGTGAATGAAATGCAGACGAAAGAGAAATAATGCACACGCCTATTAACTAATGTTAAATGTAGTCTTTCTCTTTCTCAAATTTTTCACTAGTTTTGTGCTAGCCGCCGGGATGCGAAGTTGACCGTGTTGTCCCCGACACATTTCTCTAAATGGCGCGCTAAAACTTTTACTGTAAATCCTTAACTAGGGAATTTTGTAATCTAATTATTCGGGAAAAGGACGCTTACATGTTATTTTTGTTCGTTCTTTTAGTGTAATTTATTTTTAGAGTCATTGTCAATAAGATTAGGTTGCTTTTCGTTTTGTTTTTGTGTGACTCTGATTGTGTTGTGAATAGTTATTTAATTAGTGACGCCGAACGTCCAGTGTTTTCTGAGTGTACCTATGCACATGTGATTTTAGTCTGATAAGTCCTACAATAGGACTTTGAAAAGCGACCCAGAACATGTTTTCGACCGTTTAAAGCTTGTAAGTATACTAGCAACAATAATTCGATTTTAAACAAAATTACCTTTTCTCTCAAAGGGTTTTATTGGTTAAATTGTTTACGAAATTTAAATCGTATTGCGAGAAGTTGTTTTTATTTTATTTCTTAAGAAAGTTGTAGGTACCAACCAATTCAGCAGCTTTCACGCTAAATGCTCTTTGTATTTGTATATTACCAAGTGCTGGTCTAGTCCCGCGTTCAAATCCTAAGCGCACCACTGTCTTATCGAAGTCATGTGCGTAATGCTGCTAACTTAAAAACGGTGAAGAAAAACATCGTGAACAAAAAACCGACATGTACCTAGAATCTTTCGAGGTCATGTTTATGTTAACCACCAACCCGCACTTGGCCAACGTGGTGGATTATGGCCTTGAGTTTTTTCGTGCGAGAGAAATCCCCGAATCCCAGCAGTGGGAACGTTTGGTGGGCTTCAAAAAGCAATAATTTTGTAATGTTTCGCCAAAGTTACAATAGATACCTACCAACGCATTTACCTATTTACTTTATGTTATTTTATTAGCTTTATTATTCGATTTATTAGTAATGAACAGGCATAAAGTTGTCGGGAATCCCGTCCCCGTTCCAAATTATCGCGCATTTGTAAGTACCTACCCCTTCGACCGGGGCGGCGTAGCCGCCGTGCGCTCACGCGCGCGCGCGCCCTGAATACAGATAGGTACTTTCGTGCGACGTTGCCAGCTTGTTTTACGAAAAGCGAACGTAAATCACGCACACATCTGACGTTGAATGAATCTAGTGCACAGGATGATTTTCATTCTATCGCATGATACAATTATTTAGTTTGTTAGAGAATATTTTTTTTTCAAATAAGCGAATATTAATTTTTCACACCTTTTGTATGATTACTGGTCAGTAACCCTACCCGTGTGTTCATTTAATGTCGGCACCAAAGCGCCACGCTGTATGGCAGCTCATCTGTGGAACGCTTCGCCTGTGACCATTAGACAAGCTCAATCGCACGTTGTTTTTAACCCCCGACTAAAAAAAGGGGTGTTATAAGTTTGACGTCGATGTCTGTCTGTCTGTCTGTCTATCTGTCTGTCTGTCTGTCTGTCTGTCTGTCTGTCTGTCTGTCTGTCTGTCTATCTGTCTGTCTGTCTGTCTGTCTGTCTGTGTGTGTGTCTGTCTGTGGCACCGTAGAGCTCAAACGGATGGGCCGATTTCGATGCGGTTTATTTGAAAGTTAATATCCGTGCGGATGTTCTTAGCTATGTTTGGTTAATACCGATTCAAGATGGCCGCCGCCACAAAATGGCGGATAAAATATTTCTTCACAACCTACCTCAATATGGATATCAAATGAAAGGGCTTGACTACCTCGGATTTGTAATCTGTACAACATTTTACTAGTAAAGCCCTTTCATTTGATGCCCATATTAAGGGAGTTGTGAAAAAAGAAATGTATTTCGCCATTTTTTGGTAGCGGCCATCTTAGATTTGAAATTTGTCATAGTGCAAAGTATTCTACTAGTCAAGCCCTTTCATTTGATACCCATATTGAGGAAGTAGTGAAAAAAAATAATATAAATCACCATTTTGTGGTAGCGGCCATCTTGGATTTGAATTTTTTATAGTGTTTAGTATTCTATTAGTCAAGTTCTTTCATTTGATACCCATACTGAGGTAAGTTGTAAAGAAATATTTTGTCCGCCATTTTGTGGAGGCGGCCATTTTGAAACGATATTAACCAAACATAGCTAAGAACGCTTGCACGGATATTAACTTTCTAATAAAAAAAACCGCATCGAAATCGACCCATCCGTTTGAGCTCTACGGTGCCACAGACAGACACACACACAGACAGACAGACAGACAGGCAGACAGACAGACATCGACATCGACGTCAAACTTATAACACCCCTTTTTTTGGTCGGGGGTTAAAAATCAAGAGACACAGACAGAATTCAATAAGTGGACTGGAAAAATCTTTTCGCGGAGACGAAAATAAAACCATTTGAGGTTGTATTTTGTGAAGAGAACAAAAACATCTGAATTTACTCGTGAAAGCTAATTAAAAGTAAGACTCCTGTTTTATAATAATTAAGCCGATGTTCAAGGGGAAATGAGGAATAATTCGAGAAAATAACAAAAATTACCAGCGTACCTTTCGACAAATATTTATGTTTTATCTTTTTACGAAACGAACGATTGTAAAAGGTTACTTTTAAGACAAATGCCTTTTTAACCCCCGACCAAAAAAAAAGGGTGTTATAAGTTAGACGTCGATGTCGATGTCTGTCTGTCTGTCTATGTGTGTGTCTGTCTGTGGCACCGTAGTGCTCAAACGGATGGGCTGATTTCGATGCGGTTTTTTTATTTGAAGGTTATCACGGTCAAGGGCGGATCCAGCTTTGGCTCCAGGGGGGGGGGTCACATGCTCTACCAGAGGGAGGAGGGGTTCTTTTGTAGTGGTAGGACTCCTAGCCGAGTCCGCCTGGTGAAGTACCACACCTTTACCAGTTATTCTACCGCCAAACAGTAATGTGAAAACATTACTGTGTTCCGGTTTGAAGGGCAATGTTTCCAGAGAAATTACAGTGCAGTGCTAGGTAACGATTTGGACTCTTCATGTTCCAATAGCTGCGTGTCACTGTGCTGTTATGTGGCAAGCATGTTGCTTACCATCAGGCACATGTCCTGCTCGTCTCGTCACTTCTTAATTAAAAAAAAACATAGTCGTAGGCAAATCATAAAACTGTGCAATAAGTATTATCAGTATCATCATCAGCCGCAAGTCGTCCACTGCTGAATATAGGCCTCCGCCCTAGATTTCCACAACGAATGATCTCGTGCAACCTGCAACCAGCGGTTTCCAGCGACCGTTGTGAGGTCATTGACTGCCCTAGTGGCTTAGTTGGTAGTAGCTCTGCCTGCAAAGCCGAGGGTCGTGGGTTCGATCCCCACCCAGTGCAAATATTTGTGTGATAAATTCAAATGTTTGCACTGTGTCTGGGTGTTTCTATGTATAATAAGTTTGTATTTAAAACTATATAAGTACTAGCTTTTACCCGCGACTTCGTCCGCGCCACATATTTATTAAAGTAATTGAGGCAGTACCTACTCGTATGTCTACTACCATACAAATTCACGTTTCCTAATCAAAATCGGTCTAAGTCAAAGTTTTATATTTATTAATAAATGTACAATTTACACGACAAATTACAAAGAAACTATGTTCTCAAAAAAATTAATCAAAAACAGACTTTAATTTAAAATCATATTGGGACGTTCCACCAAATTTTATTAGAGTCTATTAGTAGATATATCGACTGATTACATGAACGCAAATTTTAGTTTGTTGTTCATATTTCAAAAACCGCCGCACTGATTTCGATAAAATTTATATGACCACCTCTGAACTATAATCTACCAACCAAAAAAATAACCATCTAAATTGATTCACAATTGGAAATACAACTGGATTGATAACCTCCTCCTTTTTGAAGTCGGTTAAAATAGCATACAAAGAGTGCCAAGATCCTTCCATGCACACTTTTACTCCTCATTTCCACTCTTTTCAACTCTTTTTCTGTGATAAAAGTCGCCGTTGTCCTTTCCTAAGTCTAGGTAGTCTATCTATGCACCAAATTGTAACAAACTCTTTTAAGTGGCTTAGGCGTTAGACGGTAACGGACAGAGAGTTACTTTCATATATATAATTTCATATAAGAATTGAAAACAGGTGTTCCTGATCATTTTATAGAAGGCAGTTGTAAAAGATTACCGAAAAGTAATACGTTTACTCCTCCAAAAAACTCATTTTCACAGTTCTTAATTTGCCTTAATCGAGCGTCCATCATGCATAACATTTGATAAGACACCATGGAAATCTCGTCGACTATCAAAATTCTGTCTGATAGTCTGATACGCCATTTAGTGGCTGCGCCCATCTTAAGTATTGAGGTTGTATAGTGCACTGTATTCTTCTTGTCAAGCCCTTTTATTTGATACCCATGTTGATGGGGTTCATAAAACCTAAGTTATCCGCCATTGTGTAGAGGCCGCCATCTTGGATTTTAATTTTATATAATACATTATATTCTACTGGTTGAGCACTTTCATTTGATACCCATATTGATGGGATTGATAAAACCTACGTTATCCGCCATTGTGTAGCGGCCGCCATCTTGGATTTCAATTGTTTATAGTATATTGTATTCTGCTTGTTGAGCCCTTTCATTTGATACCTATGTTGATGGGATTGATAAAACCTACGTTATCCGCCATTTTGTAGCGGCCGCCATCTTGGATTTCAATTTTTTATAGTATATTGTATTCTGCTTGTTGAGCCCTTTCATTTGATACCCATATTGATGGGATTAATGAAACATAAATTATCCGCCATTTTGTAGCGGCGGCCATCTTGAATTTATAATGATAATAAATAAACATAATTGTATTGTCATCAAAATCCAAAGTGTATACAACATTTCAGATTAATCGGTTGACAGGAAGAGGGTGAAATTTGAATTACTAAATTTGACCCAAGAATAAATAATAATAAATAATAAAAAAAAAAACCAATTCCACCCTCGTAGGTACAGTTCGAAACTACAAAACTGCTAAAACATACATTTTATGGTTTCGTGTTAAATATCTAGACGTAAAGTTTCATAGTTCTTCAACAATGACGAAGTTTTCCATATAAACTTTCATCCCTTTATTTTAACCCTTTCATCCCTTTTTTCGGAACAAAAAGTAGCCTATGTCCTTTCTCGGGATCTATTTTATCTATGTATCAAATTTCATCAAAATCTGTTGGTTCGTTTAGGCGGTAAAGACGGACAGACAGACAGACAGACAGACAGACAGACAGACAGACAGAGTTACTTTCGCATTTATAATATTAGTATAGATTATATCAGCTATCTGGCTGCCATCACACAAGCTTTGCTTAGTTTGGGGTCAGATGGTGTTGTGTGTGAATTGTCCACCAATATTTATTTATTTATTTATTTATTTAGTTATCATCAATTAACTGTCGCACTTGCAGACACGCCAACACGAGCGACAGTCATAATTGCATTACACGTATTCAATTAATTCCTATCTAAATAATAACAACCATACACTATAAATGTTACATTAATTATCCAGCTTGACTGTTCGTCATAACATCAAAAAAAAAAAAAAAAAACAGTAATAATATGTCCAAAACATCGAGCAACTCGATCTTCCGCGCAAGCTCATCATGCGCAAGCAAATCTCTCAATTGCTCGCTGTGCAATTTTAAGCTTTATTATGAGGCCCACAGTTAAGGACCACGTCTCAGTTTCATAAGCCATCACTGGTAGCAAGCTCTGATTAAAGACTTTGGTCTATGAGCATTGGGGTATTTTGGACTCAAAGATGTGTCGAAGTTTCCCGAACGCTGCCTATCCAAATTGGATTCTTCGCTGAACCTCTTTGTTAAATCTTTGTTTGGATCTACCTAATTGGATCTTTTGACCCAGGTAGACATATTCGTCAATAACATCGAGTGCGCTATTCCCAACAATAACCAGCGCAGGTGATACATGACCTCCGTCTTGTCTATATTCATCCTCAGACCTACCTCTTGGGATACTCTACTGAAGTCCTTGAAAATAGCACCAAGTTCCACCAGCGACTCCGCCGCAATGACTGTCGTCGGCAAACCGAAGGTGAGTGATGCATTCGCCGTCGATATTGATCACAGTCCAGTAGCTTGAAAACATATAACATCTCCCTGCCTCACGCCTTTCTGTAGCCAGATATGCTTTGTACGCTGGTCATATAATCGGACAGACATTGTGGCTTTGCTGTAAATACACTTCAATACTTCGATATAGCGATAATTGATGCGGTATCGCTGGAGAGTTTGAAGCACTGCCCAGGTCTCGATGGAATCGAAGGCTTTCTCATAGTCCACACACGCTATACATAGTGGCCGATTATACTCCTCGGTTTTCTGTATAAATTAATCTACCGAAGCGTATGGATGTGGTCTATGGTGCTGTCACATTTTTGGAAACCAGCTTGTTCGGGTGGCTGGGAGTCGTCAACCCCGTGTGTGAGACGATTTTTGATTATCTTAGAAAACAACTATAAACGTGTCTGAGAAGTGAAATTGGTATGTAATTCATCAACAAGGTGATGTCACCTTTTCTGAAGCAGAACACTACCACTATTCTACTCCACGCTACTGGCGTATTACTGGCGCCAGGTGCCTTGTTGTTTTTAAGTTCTTTGAGGGCCAGCCTAGTCTCGTACGGGCTGACTTCCGGGATATCTACGGTAAGCTATCGGGTCAGGTCAGGACAGGTTGTCCTTGCTTAGAACAAACAAACAAACAAAACCTTATTTATCAAAAATACGCGTGAGTAGAAAAGATTGCCGATGAGTCCCAAACTAAGCCTAAGCTTGTGTCTTGGAACTCTCGAGATAGAGGTGTATAACTATTCATATAACTTCTCAAGCTCTTCCAAAATCTCGAGCTTCGACGGAATTACGTTGCCACTATTAGCCTTCAGTTTGGTCAGTTGACTTTGCCCAAGAGGCAGATTGTTTGCGATCATTTTCGAGCCTTGTTCCGCTTGATCGCTTCGTCAATACTCGTAGTTCCTATGTAGAAGCAGCGTATGTCGCGTCGCACACAAGTCTCTCTATTGTGATGATCTATCTATTGAGCCATGGTCATGTCGAATTAAGACTCCAACCACATATTTACCTCGCCTAACCGTCATGAGATTTAGAGTATGATCGGAGAGGTTTTTGGGTTCCATTTTGGCGTCGGCTCTTATAGAATTTTCTTCCAACTGCATGAACAGTTTCCACTAGCCTGTCCATTCAGAGTGATTTTAAGTTCGAGTATAAAAGTATAGAGATTTCACATTTGAGCATAATTTGGTCAGAGCGTGGACTTCATTAGACGTGATCTTTCAAACTTAATCTTTAGATTCAGCGTACCTCTTACCATACCTAAGGTGATCGCTGCCGGTCTACTATAAGTACATATCGATAAGTACGATAATACCGGTATACGATAAGTAGGTACACCTAGGTACCTACTGGACCCGGCCCAGGGGGGGTCATGACCCCCATGACCCCCCCCCTGGATCCGCGCCTGATCACGGTTACATCCGTGCGGATGTTTTTAGCTATGTTTGGTTAATATCGATTTAAGATGGCCACCTCCACAAAATGGCGGACAAAATATTTCTTCACAACCTACCTCAATATGGTTATCAAACGAAATGGCTTGACTAGTAGAATACTTAGTACTAAGATAAATTTCAAATCCAAGATGGCTACCACAAAATGCCGAAATACATTTCTTTTTTCACAACTCCCTTAATATGGGTATCAAATGAAAGGGCTTGACTAGTAGAATGTTGTACAGATAACAAATCCGAGGTAGTCGGGGATTAATCATTTTTTTTTAATTTTGTTCTTGTTATTATGTTATACGTTGGATATGTACGGGATCCCGCTGAGTGCTATATACGTCTCACGAGCGACACCGAGGCGGGCATCTAGTATATAATAATCCTTGAAAAGTAAAAGAAGTTTTGCATACATTCAAAATAAATGAAAACGTCTAATGTCCACACGAGATAGATTGTTGTAGAATGTTTCAGAATTTCGTCCAGACGCGACCGCAAATCGATCTGAGTTGTTTCCTTCAAATTCCTTCAATCTCCGGTTATTGCGTGGGCCAGTCCGCTTGTGACGTGATCGGACCTACAAACTTGCCTCACAATCTGTTACGAAATTTTGTTAAACTCGCCCTCTTGATGTTTGAAAAGTTCTTGTCGACTTTGTCTAAGATGTCTTAAAATGGTTTTTCACTGTCTTTAATTCAGATATTATAAGTTTCATTTTTAAACCCCTACCAAAAAAGGGGTGTTATAAGTTCAACATTGATGTCTGTCTGCCTATCTGTCTGTCTGTCTGTCTGTCTCTGTGTGTGTCTGTCTGTGCCACCGGAGAGCTCGGAAGGGCTGATTTCGATGTGTTGTTTTTTTATTTGAATCACGGTTTATATCCCTGCAGATGTTCTTAGCTATGTTTGGTTAATATCGATTCAAGATGGCCGCCTCCACAAAATGGCGGTTAAAATATTTCTTCACAACCTACCTCAATATGGATATCAAATGAAAGGGCTTGACTAATAGAATACTATACATTATAACAAATTTCAAATCCAAGGGGGCCGCTGCCGCACAATGGTGAATTGCATTATTTTTTTCACTACTACCTAAATATGGATATCAAATGAAAGGGCTTGACTAGTAAAATACAATACACTATAATAAAATTTAAATCCAAGATGGCCGCTACCACAAAATGGCGAAATACATTTATTTTTTCACTTCTCCTTCATTCATGCATTCTTCAAGATGTGTATCAAATGAAAAAAAAGGCTTGACTAGTAGAATGTTGTCAGATTACATATCCGAGTTAGTCGGGAGTAAATATATATATTTTTTAATTTTGTTCTTGTATTACTTACTAGCAGCGCCCCGCCGTTTTACCCGCATAATTCCCGTTTCCATCGTTCCCGTTATTATCCCAGGACAAACACAGGCGTACCGAGCAAACATTTTGTAGTTATGACGAGTTTTTAAGCACATACAGTAATTTTAGTATGAAAACTAAAAACTATTTTAGTATGGTTATTAGACATTTTAAATAAATACACGGGTAACTCATGTTTGATATAGTCAGTCCAGTCCGACTCATGTTTCGATCGCGTCCGGCGATCTTTTTAGAGAAGAGTGGGCGCGCGTGTTCGCGGATCGTTTAGTACTCAAATAAAGATGGTGTTGTGTGCGAATTGTCCACCAATATTTATTGTAAAAAAAGAAGTCATCAATCAAATCATCAAATCAGCTCCATCAGTCTATTCCTAAATCAGTCCTGTCGACAACGGTAGTAGTAGACTCGTGCTAAACGAGATGCGAACCCGCGCGCGCACTGTTCATGAAAACGATCGCCGGACGCAATCGAAACTTGAGTCGGACTGGACTGACTATATAAAACGTGAGTTATCCGAGTATTTATTTAAAAGACATACAAATAAAGTAAAATAATGATGATTATTTTACTGTATGTTTTAATGATTTATTTGTTGTAATGAAATTAATTTTAATAGTGTGAGTTTTTAATTATGTTTATGATAATGACATTGTTATTTAACTTTATTTTTGCCAATATTCAGTTATCACACTGATAATTACTATTATACAATTTTTAATCATTTTATATGGCTGACCTGTAAACGTATATTTCCCAACAAAAAAATCTTTGACTTGGACTTTTAAAAAGCCTATGTCTAGACTATAATCTATCTAAGTATGTTCCAAATTACAGCCCGATCCGTTCAGGCGTAACGATGTAATTGAGCAACAAACATCCAAACATTTACATACATAATATTTGTGGAATAGCAGAATTTATCTAATAACACATTAGTATGGCATACAAATCAGCCAATCACACTTACTAATAAGTAAGTACAGTCAAGAATTAACCATTTAAAATGAATGGGTCATAATATACATTAATGTATGTAATTTGTTTCAGGTGAAGACTTCTTTAGATGCATTGAGCAGTTTTCGGGAGGGAAAAATCTTTTGGGTTCGCGAAACAGACATGCTGATATCGGAGACTGGCGGCGACGGCGCAGCAGAAGAGTAAAGCTGCGTACGGATATCGCATACCCAGGCCACAGATCAGAAAATAGTTACTTCGTCCCAGGCACGCGTAGTCAGTATACGCGTATATTGGATACGCGTGGACAGCCTGTACGGACCGCCGCGAACCTGTACGCGAGGTCAATCGATCCAGAGCGCTCCGCGAGCCCCAGTCATTCGCCATGGCTCCGACAAACTTAGCGGTTGCGTGCACCACCACTGCTGCAGCATTACTCATTATTCAACACATTTTAAATAAAAAAAGAGAAACAAACGGAAACCCAGATGGTGGATGAAAAAATTGTATCGTGAAAGATTACAGTGTGGAAATAGTCGCTAATAAAGATGCCATCTTTATTTTAAATTCATCTATTGGAATTTTTAGTTCGTTTGAAATTGCCTTCCATGCATCTTGGCGTAAATCGTTATTTCGATAATTAGCTAGTGTGCTATCCCACAAGACCAATCAAAAGTTGAATCAATCTGATAATATTTTCACTATCGAAACTCGAAGAACACGCGTGACTATTCATTTTGCCGTCCAAATATAGCGTACCCGGTCGTGCGAGTCTTCTTTGACGCGCGACCGAAAACCGACTGACGGCGGCTCGCGCGGTACGCGTTCCCCAAGAGTCTACGCGTACTCGTAGCTGCAAGTATGGACATGGCGTTCCGGACACGCGTATACTGACTACGCGTGTCCGGAACGCCATGTGGCGTATCGCACGCGATATCGCGTACGCAGCTTTAGAGTAGTAAAAACCACGTGTTAATTTAAAAGAATTTCTAACATAAGTAAAATAAGTTAAAAGAATTTCTTACGATGTATCGTACTGTTCTATGAAATAGAATAGAGATATTCTATGAAATAGAACAGTGCCAGATTGTTTTAAAATAGTTAGTTTGACGGGGCCTTTTCCGCACTTATCCTATTAATTGGGCCATTGTGCCGTTGTTTTAAGATATGTATAAAATAAAGTATTTGTACTTCTGGCAATATCTGTGGTAACTTTTTGTTGAATACGAATGGCAACACAGCTTTTGCTGGTGGTATGAAAAAAATAAAAGAAATGGCATCATTTAAGCGCTTATTAGACTACTCGTTATTCAGACTGTCTTAGAGTCTGACTTCTCAGCTCGCTATGACACAAGTCTGAAAAACGCGCGCTCTCGCGCTTTCAACTCTAGGGCTTTTAATAGTACTTCTTTTTCTTTACTGCACGCTATTAGTGTATGTGTTGATTTAAATCAATTACAATAATTTTAAGTATTTAAAATAGAAATAATAACAGCGTTAACAAAATTAAAATTATGGCATTCGAACTCCGAATACCCAAAACACAGAAATAGAAATTACCGCGAATACCAATGAACCAATCACGAATCAATGAAACGATATTGTACGACTATATATGTCAATGTCAGTGTCATGTATTTGTCGGTCTACATGTTTTTGTCTTATTACACTAATCGCTAGTCAGACTAAGACTCTCTGAATAACGAGTGGTGTAATAACGCCTTTACTCTCTGTGAGGCGTCGTTTGTGATGTAGAATTAATTGTAAATGGAAAAAGAGAATTATATGTAATTTATAACCATCGTTGTTTATTAAATACGCTTAATTTACACAAGCAATCTACTCTTTTCGTAAAAAAAAATTTCATGAAAAATATCACATTTCTGAGATTAATGTATTAAGTGAGTAGTTTATTCAAAAGATCCATTTATCAATAGGTAGCTTTTCACCTTTAATAACCGAGTAAAACTGAAGTCGCAGAATGTTAATTATTCTCTGCGCCTCATAAATCACGCTCTCGGAAACGAAATGATTAATTGAGCTAAATTAATTATACCAGCTCCATTTTGAGAATACTTACTCTCCTATGGAAACGTCTGAATTTATTTTCATGCATTTTATGAATAAACATCAACAGTAAAAAACCCTATTTACGCTGATTTTGCTATTAGAAATCTTTCACAAATCCTACTAATATTATGTTATAAAAATTTTGGAAGTTTGTTACTCAATCACGTCGGATCGTATTTAGATCACAGTTATAATTTTGTCTGCAATAGCACTTAGGTTAGGTACTTTTATTTTTAACCCCCGACCAAAAAAAGGGGTGTTATAAGTTTGACGTCGATGTCCGTCCGTCCGTCCGTCCGTCTGTCTGTCTGTCTGTCTATCTGTCTGAGCTCAAACGGATGGGCCGATTTCGATGCGGTTTTTTTATTTTAAGGTTAATATTCGTGCGGATGTTCTTAGCTATGTTTGGTTAATATCGATTCAAAATGGCCGCCTCCACAAAATGGCGGACAAAATATTTTTTCACGACCTACCTCAATATGGGTATCAAATGAAAGGGATTGACGAGTCGAACACTTTTCACAGTAACAAATTTAAAATCCAAGATGGCCGCTACCACAAAATGGCGAATTAAATTATTTTTTTCACTACTACCACAATATGGGTATCAAACGAAAGGGCTTGACTAGTAGAATACTTTGCACTATGATAAATTTCAAATCCAAGATGGCCGCTCCCGCAAAATGGCGAAATACATTTTTTTTTCTAAACTTCCTTAAAATGGGTATTAAATGAAAGGGCTTGACTAGTAGAATGTTGTACAGATATCAAATCCGAGGTAGTCGGGGGGTTAGTCAAAATTTTTAGTTTTGTTCTTGTTGAAAAATAACAGAAACGAGAACTACTCGTGTAAATAGCTTTTGCAACACTTGTAAAAGCCAACTTGTGTTGATGTTCGTTGCTCGACTACGTCAGAAAGGCAGAATGGATCGGGTTTAAATATATAACACAGATTATTTTTAGTCTGAAATAGCACACGCTCCATCGTAGATCTCATCATCGCTTAACATCAGGCGAGATGGAGGTCAAGTGCGAACCTATTATAGTAAAAAAAAAGTGTGTCTTGTTTGTAATTTCACCAATGTCATTTTATTGCAAAATTTTACTAATGTTTCAATTGCAAAAAAATTGATACAGTATACTTCTTCTTAACAATGACACCCCAACGTAGACCCCAATTAACCTCAGATAAGATGGCGGTCTAGTGCTATCCCATATACGAGTATATATACTGATTACATCACCTTAACGCAAAACTCCTCAATAGAAAAACCCACCCTAAGCCGTCATACACCTACACATATATTATAATGCTGAGAGTCTATTGTACTGGGCGCCATGCAATAGATTTTTTAAAACTAAATTTGGGTTTGCGAGCCATCTAAGGCTAAGAACTTGTGGAGCGGTTTCAAACCGCGACGGGCGACGGTTTTATTTCAAAATTCACGAGACCGCTGATTTTCGCGGTTTCGTAGCCGCCGCGGGTGAGATTTTTGCCCGCGAACGTAGCGAGAGACAGGCAGGCGCCGACCGCGCGGGAGCCGCGTGGCAGCCGCGCGCGCCGCGGGCGCAAACCGCCTCGTGAGTTTCGATTTCAATTTTTACAAATAAATCAGCATTCTACAGAAGCTGCGGGCCCGCCTACGCGCGCGGTCGCGGTTGGAAAACGCTCCATGAGTTCTTAGCTTAAGAGCTCACAATAGAAATTAACCAGGTTCGCCATTGGGGGACACGCCAAGGAGGACATCATATACATATACTAATACTCTAAAGCTGCAGAGGTTTTTTTGTTTGAACGTGCTAATCGCAGGAACTACAGGGCTGATTTTAAAAAACATTTTCCGGTTGGATAATCGGCTAAGTATCAGCTGGAGGCTCTAGAATCGATCGAGAGACGTGCCAAAAGGCTCATAGGCAATGATATTCTCGTGCGAAAAAGACCGCAAAGTCTCGAACATCGCCGGAAAATTGCTAGCTTATCGGTTTTTTATCGGAAACACTTCGGAGAGTGTGAGACTGATTTGTACGATCTAATACCACCTTGCCCTTTTTTTTATCGGAATGCTCGTAGATCTAAAAAGCGACACCGTTTCATGGTTGATGTTCCAAATACACAAACGAAAAGATTTGACTCTACTTTCGTAAGAACGTCTAGGCTGTGGAATACGTTGCCTGAGAGGGTTTTTCCCGATAGTTACAATCTTTGTGTTTTCAAATCGAGAGTGAATCGGTTTCTTCTAGGTAAACACGCTCCATCGTAGACCGCATCATCGTTTAACATCAGGCGAGGTGTTAGTCAAGTTTAAACCTATAAAAGTTTTAAAATATATATATATATGCGACTTGCTGCGCTCTGCGTGTTTCCTCGCAGTGTCCGTTCGCCGTTATATCCCCGTGATAAAACGTAGCCTATTTGCTATTCCAAAATATAATCTAACTATGATCCAAATTTAAACCCAACAGACATAATTGAGTGACAAACACACAAACTTTCGTATTGATAATATTAAGGAATCTTGAATAATATAGGCTATAAATATATTATGTACTCGTACCTACCACAAGCGAAACAGAGGTGGACCGCTAGTTACTGATAAAATAAAAAACTTGAGAGGTGTCAAGGGACACCCGGATGGAACGAAGTTCCTTTCGATTACTTAGTGCAGGTTTTTTTTTTTTTATTATTTATTATTTACAAAAAACCTGTATACACTCAACAAAAATAATCGTCGCGACACCACACTGTTCAATGCGAAATAGAAATGAAAATATCGGGCCTGCTTTCTATAAGAGAGAGAGAGACAGACAGAGAAACATGCGACGCCGCACAGCTTACAATAGCAAAAAATGTCGTGACAACTTTTCGTAAGAATTTTTTCCGTCTAGCCCCCTTTCACAACGCGCGATAAGGAACTTCGTTCCAAAAACTACTCACGTTTACAACCCTGTGTCGAGAATAACTCTGTTAGTCTAAGATCCCGCTATACAACGACCTTCGCCGAGCTGTTTATTGGATGAAAAGTGTTTTATATGTAATTTAATATGTCAACAGATATATTGCAAATGAGTAGGCAGTTGCCTAAACAATTTCAGTCCAGAATATGATTAATTAACTATTAAAAAGTATTTTTTTAAATATTTCACTTAAATTGATTGAATTTTAGAAAAAACTGTATAACACAACTTATTATTTTAGCTGCTCAGTGCTTACGAAATCTCATGCAAATATTTTCAAACAATAAAAAGTTTCAAACAAACTTACATACCTTATTTCACCCCTTTGGAAGTTGAGTTTTGAAAAATACTAATACTAATAAAAATACATAATTCATTATTTTGATCATGCTCAATTCGTGCGAAATTTTATGCGAATACGTTTAAGGAATAAAATGTTTCATACAAACTTCCATCCTGTTTTTTACACCCTTAGGGGTTGAATTTCGTAATGATATTTCGTAAGCATTGAGTAATAAAGCCAAAATAATAAGTTATGTCATACAGTTCTTTCTAAAATTTAATCAATTCTACTGAAATATTTAAAAAAAATGTTTTTTAAATGTTAATTAATAATATGTATTCTGGACTGATTTTTTTAGGCAACCCATTTGATATATGTTTGTTGACATATTAAATTACATATAAAATACTTTTCATCCAATAAACAGCTCGGTGAAGGTCGTTATATAGCGGGATCTCCTACTATGTGTATATTTAACCCTTGCTCCATCTAACGAAAGCCTTATTATTATAATTTGGTATAATTATAACTGAACTTACGAAGTGCGTGAAATATTCGCGAACATTGTAATTACGAAGAAGCGCTATAAGATAGCAATAATTACGTTTATAAATTGTTCGTGATATCTGATACTTTGAGCGTTAAATCTTTAGATGGGGTGTAGTCATCAGGGTAATTTGTTTTGCCATCTTCTGGTTCTGTGGCGTCTACGTAATTAGCATTAAGGTTGTGGTTCACTTGTTCCGTACCACTCCGACACCGCGAATACAAAGAATTAAACTGATGAGATTGTAGTTTTGGGCTTGCAGGTCACAGGAACTATAGGGTCCCGGTCAAGATTCCCAGAAAAACCTCAAAATTCAGGATATAAACACGATATTTCACTAAAAGGAACTTGAACTGGTAAGTCAGAGCACCAAAACAATGATAAAATATTTCATAGAGCTTGGGTTTTATTATATAAGATTGAGTCATGGGACGAGAAAGGCGTGCGCCTTATGCTTGGCAATACAAATGCACTTAATAATTATACAATGTTTTTGATTCCTTTGTCCTATAATGTCACTACAAAAAAAATTCAGTCTATCCAGAGTCTTTGGCATATCAACCATAAAATAACGTCACTTTTTCAAGCTACAAGCGTCTGGTAGAAAAGAGAGCAAAGTGATTTTAGATCAGGCAGAACAGTTTAGCGCACTCTTTGAAACGTATGCAATAAAATGTCTACAGTCTAGCAATTTGCGAGAATACTCTTTGAAGTTTTGTTTAGCAGTGGCGATCTGGCGATGTCTTGAGTTATGACCAATTTTGTAGCGTGGTTGATGCACGAAGTTGCGCGGGACGAGTCAACATTGACCTTTACGCGATTATGTTATTCAAGCTTGTTTGGCTCCTGATAATGAGGTTTAAATTTACTTGTCGAGCTAAGTTTGTACACATCGAAGATCTAATTTTAGTAAACGTAAATATTTGTAGCTTACGTTTACACCAAATGTGATGTAGTCAATAGCGTTCCCAGTGAATTGGATTATGTAAAACAAAAATGGTTTCACAAATACAGCAGTTAGTTTCCGAATATTACCACTACACAGTATTTACGTTATAAAAGCTTCCATGCTCGTTAAGGAATCTAATTTGTGAATACGTTTTATTACAATCCCGACGTATTATTAAATTAATTTACGTTGTATTTGACCAGTATATATAAACTAAGTATTAAAATGAAAAATGTTTTTTAACAATAAAGTGATACGAGACGAGCATGACTTGTGCCTGATGGTAAAAACACGCTTGCTTATACGGATAAATCGTTTTGTACCTCTGCGTGACCTGCGCTGTTCCAATAGCTGCTGTTATTGTGCGATTGTGGGTAGGCGTGTTTCTCACCACAAGGTACAAACATGTTTATTTAAAAACAGTCGCTTTACAGCTGTAGTTTTTGAACTTTTGTAAATTTAGACATCCTCCTCCTAGAGTCGCATTTCTCATGTCTGAGGGTCGTGAGTCGTGACCACCACGTCTCAACAACTTCTCAAAGATGAAACTACGCCATCTCCCTCTATCGTCGGCAGCCTGTAAGGCGTATACTGATGTATCTATAATGTGGAGTATGATAGCTATATGTGTGTGATAAGTGTGTGATGTGAGAAATTTAGATATAAACACGCTTAATATTTTTGCGTCTTACTTCATATTTTACACTGTTTTTAAAGTCGAAATCATAATCACAATCAAGTTATACATAAAATGTAATATACATATATAGTAGACCTCCAAAAATGGAGATGGGCTGGCCATATCTTGAGATCTACACAAGAAAAGTGGAGCCAAATCACAACGAATTGGTATCCAAAAGATGGCAAAAGACGTCGAGGACGACAACTAATGCGTTGGGAAGATGAGCTGAAGCTTACCGCGGGATCCAAATGTAGGAGAGCTGCTCAAGACAGGAAGCAATGGAAAATACTGGAAGAGGCTTTTGCCAACAGGCAAACTGAGTTGAGAGACATTCTATAGCCAAACAAACCAATCACTGAAGTTAAAAAGAACAAACCTCTCACCCAGTTTAACGGTCTAAATAAATAAATGAATATAAAATGTAATAATAACGACGACAGATATACGAAACTAAAGGACATGGCTGTAGAGGTGAGACTGAGGATCAGGCTGAGTGGCGTATCATGGGAGAGGCTTATGCCCCTGTAATAAATAATAATTGACGAGTTTTTCAAATATTTTGAGTGTAGAAACATTCAAAATGTTAAGGGTTACGTAAATGGTTGTGAATGTGACTTATATGCAAATAAATATTTGCATGTATTATATATCATGCTCTGCTCTTTTCAGTTCTGTTTTTTAAATGTTATAAATGTCAATAATGATACCTATTAAACCTCTCCACACACGAGCCCTAAAATCAGAGAAAATTATATAAAACTAGTGGAGAGGACCCTACATCGCACCATAAATCACCAATCATATGGTGCGATGTAGGCTCCTCCCCACTACTTTTACGTCATTTCCTCTGATTTTAAGACTCGTGTGTGGAGTGTTTCATACCTAAATGTCAATTTTTTTTATGTTTAGATATTGGAATATGTAGAGCTCTGTTGCATGGAAACGTCTGCACGGATTGGGAAATTTGGTATATCTAGAGAACCTAGAATATCAAGAAAATCTAGAAAACTAGACTCGACTGAACAATTTTTTTAAGGGAAAATAATGGAAATTGAAATAACGCGGGTAAAACCGCGATACGCTGCTAGTAATTTATTTATAAAAGTTGAAGACACCGTAAAAATCTGCGCTCGCTTAATACGACTCCGCTCCCACAAAAATGAAGTACACTTAAATATGGCCTTTATGTCACGCTCTTTAAGATATAGATTACATTGGTAACATAAATTAGCAGGGGGCTGTCGGCTAATTTGTATTGTCAATGTAATTTGTATCTTAACGTGCATGATATAAAGCCCATATTTGAATGTATTTTGTTTGTTGGGTGGTAGCAGATTAGTACAAGTACGGAAAAGCGTCGCCATCTCGCCTGAAATCAAGCGACGACAGGACTCGCTCACCTAGACTACACCGATTTACTCTCGATTTGAAGACATCAAGATTGCAACCCCACTCAGGCAACGCATTCCACAGCCTAGACTTAACACAAGAGTCAAACCCCTTCGTGCGTGTCTTTGGGACGTCAACCATGCAATGATATCGCTTTTTCAATCTACGTACAGTCCGGTGGAAAAATGGCCAGGTGGTGTTGAATCACGCAGATTAAATCGAGAGTGAATCGATTTCTTCTAGGTAAGCACGCTCCATCGTAGACCGCATCGTCGTTTAACATCAGGCGAGATGGCGGTCAAGTGTAAACCTATAAAAGTTAAAAAAAAAACTGTACACCTATAAAAGTAAAAAAAAACAGTTCGCACTCTCCGAAATATGTCCGACAAAAACTTGATAGGTTAGTCAATTTACGCCATAAATTTAGAAAATTTGATTTCGTGTTGCTGATTGCTCCGCCCCATCTGCCGTAAAACATAGACCGAGCGAGGCCGTAAATATGTAGATAGGCGACATTGATTTCAGCTGCCTAGGCCCCTCGGCATTACTCATTGGTGGGTGGCGTTACAATCGCATTACCCACATTAAAATTACACTGGGCTAGTATTACATCAGGAATATAATGTAAGTAGCAGCACGCGGTTGTATGCGCGCAGTTCTTATTCCAGTTATTTTCCTGTGATATGTAGATATATGCGGTTGCCTGGAAGAGATCGCTTTTAGCGATAAGGCCGCCATTTGGTTCACTCTATTATTATTTATCTTTTTTGTTTATTCATTGTCGTTTTTGTGTTGTGAACAATAAAGTGTTTCTAACTATCTATCTACATCAGACTATAATCTGTGTCACACCCCGGACACTCCACTAAAACTCCATACAACCGCCGCTGTGGAGTTGCCTACTCTTCACACAACTACGCAGATGTCGTTCGTACACACGCGTGAATGTGTGCGTTAGAGCTAGGGCTACTGAATTGATTTATTGAATAGTTGTGCCCCTTGAGTTCACCTGGTGACGTAGTCTATAAACTTGCTATAATGTTGAGTTACATAAATAGAATGGAAGCCAAATTATACTATTCTAATTAAAAGGGTGTTTGCACAGATTTCTAAATTGTTTCAGAAATCTGTGGGTGTTTGTATTGCCGCGTAAAATGAAACGAAACCGATGATAGATTAGATCAGGTACCTAGATATCTATTTCTGTCAGTAGGTACACATTCGCATTTTATTTTACACTTATCCATGAAGGAAACTTTATTCTGTCACTACAATTATTCCTCCAGGCATTATCAATCCGTGCTTGGGCACATAAGTTACTGGCTGTGTGAGTTACAAACTTTGAGTTAAAAACGACTTCGTTATTATAAATAAATAAATATTGGTAGACAATTCACACACAACACCATCTGACCCCAAACTAAGCAAAGCTTGTAATATTATAAAGCAAACGTTATTGAAAAGTTTCTAATCTTACGTTATTTTATCATTAGGAAATTAAATAAAGCTTTAAATCTTGTCCCGTTTCGTTGACGGACAGCCGTAAACAGCACAACAACCCACCATGATGATATTTCGTTAGGAATTAGATGTTCGATACCAGCCCTTCGTTGAGTGCTCCTAGCGTATCCGAAACGGCCTGAGGGGTGAGGAAGCTTGAAATTGGCGGGGAGTGTCCGTTCTATCTATATTATCTATTCTATGTCTGTGTTCCAAATTTCCGACCTGATTGGGCAACAATCCGTAGTTTTCAAAAGTTTATTGCAGTTAATTTGTAAGACACTTTGCAGAGCCCGTCTGGGGAAGTACCATACCTTTGCCAGTTATTCCACCGCCAAACAGCAATTCGTAAACATTACTGTGTTGTGGCTTAATGTTTCCAGTGAAATTATAAAGCATAGAGATAAAACATCTTATATATCTCTGGGTGACGAGCGCAGTGCAGACTGCCTGTCGCTGTGCTATTATGATGCTTACATCAGCCACATGTCCTGATCGTTCCGTCACTCTATACGATTAAACAGGAACAAAATTTAAAAAATTGATTATCCTCGACTGCCTCGTATTTGGTATCTGTACAACATACTATCAGTCAAACCCTTTTATTCGATACCCATATTAAGGGAATTGTAAAAAAAGAAATGTATTTCGCCATTTTGTGGTAGCGGCCATCTTGGATTATAAATTTGTCATAGTGCAATGTTTCCTACTAGTCAAGGCCTTTCGTTTGATACCCATATTGAAATAGGTTGTGAAGAAATATTTTGACCGCTATTTTGTGGAGACGGCCATCTTGAATCGATATTAATCAAACATAGCTAAGAACATCCGCACGGATATTATAACCTTCAAATAAAAAAATGCATCGAAATCGGCATATCTGTTTGAGCTCTGCGGTGCCACACACAGACAGACAGACATCGACGTCAAACTTATAACACCCCTCTTTTTGATCGGGGTTTAAAAAACTAGGTAGTACAAGATTTTCGCCAGTGGCCCGAATTGTAGCAAACTCTAGATCGTAAAATAGTCGCTTTTTATGACTTTTACCTGAGTACAGGCGAAATTAGATACAGCCTGTAGTGGGCGTAAACTGTTTTGTTGTTTTATTCCCTTGCAATACGGTATCGGATAAAATATCAGAATAAAACAATGTTCTGAATCTAATAATCTTATGAAATATAAAAAACTGGGGTTATAAATAAACGTTTATTGGCATTCGCTACACAACACAATCCAACACCATCCAAACCTAGACTAAAACCCTCTACACACGAGTCCTAATATCAGAGGAAATTACGTAAAACTAGTGGAGCGCACCCGCGCATCGCACCATAAATCGCCAATCATATGGTGCTCAACTACTTTTACGTCATTTTGTCTGATTTTAGGACTCGTGTGTGGAGCGTTTAAACGGTTTTTCGGGAAGGGAAGAAAGTGACTGAGGTACCCATCGAACTCTTAAAAACGACAGAAGCGGCAAACGCGCTTCTACTATGGCGATGCAAAATCAGGTGACGTCTCCTGATTTGGTCTCAGTCGCAACAAGGAGTTGTGTACGTTCGCTGACAATTGTGTACGTTCAATGACAATTCAATTTTCAAATTTTTCAAACAAATGTTCGCCACGTTATGTTGTCTTTAGATTATAGCATACCTCATCTTCGTTTCTTTAATTATATCGATGGAGGTACCACTAGTAAAACCTTGTGATATCAATTTATTAATGATAGCGGAGTTTAAATATTTTTGCCATCTAGTTACACCTGACCTGAGAGACGATGCGGACATAGATGGAACGGGGGCGTTGGCAGTGAGGGCTAACATGGTGATCCGCAGATTTGCACGAAGCTCAATTGATGTTAAATTAACTTTGTTCAGAGCTTTTTGTACTACATTCTACACGTGCAGCTATGGACTAATTATACCAAAATATCCTACGACGCCCTCCGTGTCTAATTCAAAACCGCGTTTAGGATCTATTGCAGAGCATCAGCAATGTTTACAGAGGAAAAAAATCGAAATCTGTGCATCTATCTATTGACTTTTGGATGCATATTTACTATTTACATTATAGGTATTATATTAAGACCACATGGCAGAAGTGAATACTAAAATAAGAAATAACTATCAAAAACTTATATTTTTTTTGTGACATAATGGACATTTTGATTTGTAATCTATTGGTAACCTATCCTGAAATAAATGAGTTTAATTTAATTTGAGCAAAGCTTTTATACTATGAGCTGTAGTGATATGGCTCATTCCAGAGTTTGCTTGGTTACAACATCTTTGCCAGTTATTATACCGCCAAACAGTAATGTGTAAACATTAGCAAACATTTGAAGAGCAATGTTTACAGAGAAATTACTTGTCTTGTCACTCTATGCTTTATAAAAAAGAGCACTGGAAAGTCAAACAACCTATACTCGTCAACACAACGTGTGGTTAGTGTCAGTAGTTAGTTAGGTATAATTTCCTAAACGGCCAAATCTGGCCGAAGATTTTAGACTGAGCGTCGCGTCGCGTCGCGGCGCCCGCGCTGCTCTAGGTTGCGAGCTAGAGTAGTTCTAATTGTAATTTTATAATGTTGATTGAAGCTCTAGCCGTTAAAAAAGTAAAGTTGGTAATATCATACTTATTTCATTATTTGTCCAAAAAAATAAGAAAAAAAACATATGTTAGTATTTCTGGATAATTGTCGCGTATCACGTTTGACCACTTCATAGTTTCGACGGCACAAGTCTAGTCTGTCAAGCGTAGACCTATTGACCTATGTGCTATGTAAAGAATTTTTACGTCATAATCCTAAGAAGTTACTTGAATTAATCTTCTGCTAAATATTAACCAGTTTTCATCGTAATTTGAAGTACCTATTACTGGATTTACAAAGAACATTAGGAAAAAAGGTTAAAAGGTTTGCAACTAATCCGCAAAGCTTTTAATGGTTATTGCTAATCCAGTTAGGTATTTCCTAAAAAGCGGTAATAAATTTCAAACTGATCTGTCTGTTAAGCCGTCCCAACGTGATTGAGCACCAAACATCTAAACTTTATTTTTCTTTTTTTTATTGTGTTCAGTGACGAGACTAGCAGGACATGTGCCTGGCGGTAAGCATCATGCCGGCTTATAACAGCACAGTGACACGCAGCTATTGGAACACGAAGAATCCAAATCATAACCTAGCACTGCACTGCACACATCACCCAGTAATATAAGATGTTTTATCTCAAAGCCCTGTGATTTTTCGTTCAGCCGTTTCGACGTAATTGAGCAACAAACATTCAAACTTTGACACCTATTATAATTTTAGAAGGATTTGAGTAAATAGTATTTATTTTTGCGAAGGCTGTTTCAATCGATGCGATATACTACCCGGAAGTAATAATAAAAATACTCAGTTTGTAAATATGTATATTTGTAGTCGTTTGCCAGTTATTCTGCCACCAAGTAGTAGTGTGTAAACATTACTGTGTTCCGGTTTGAAGGGCAATGTTTCCAGAGAAATTAGTGGGCTAATAGATAAAACACCTTATACATCCGAGCGACTCGACGATAATGTAAGGATTGATTTGGACCCTGCTCCAATAGCTGTGTGTCACTATATTCAATTCAAACATTTATTTCAGAAATTACATTCCATATCAAAAAAATTATAAAAGTTAAAAATAAAAATGATGTCCAAAAAAAAAAAATTAAATAACTAACAATTTTGACAAAACAAATAACACAATACAAACATTTAAAGTTTTCGGGTGACCGACATGCTCATCCACACGGTAGTCCTACAGTTTTTCGCCCATCAACACTCTCATCCATCTGTACTGGATGGGACAGTCCACACGCGACACCATCATTTGAAGGATACCGTTACAGCCGCCTCGAGCCCGCCGCCGTATGGAAGCGACTTTTTTACGAATTACCACATGAAAGTCGTCCGTACGCGCCTGCGCGAACTAAATATGTCATTATATTGTACACGTAGAGCGCTGAAGCTGAAGCTGAGCTTTAAAAAGAGTGATTTTTACATCCCTCGAGCAGCGGGCAAACCTACGTGCGATCATATTTCCCCTACTATATTGATATGAGCAGGCATCTAACTGGCCATCAGGTACATGACCTGTTCTTCTTGTCACTCTATACTGTAAAAGATGTAGTATTAGTAGGATTATACTCGTAGTATTAGTAACATTTGACTTAACATCTTTTATTTTTTCGAAGGCTGATTCAATCGAAGCGATGTACTACCGTAAATAATGATAAGAATACTCCGTCTTTGTACGTTTTTTGTGTACCTTAACAAAGAGTTTCCCCTCGGCCATTGATTTCTTATTTATCAGAGTCACGACCACAACACTACTTTGTATTCGGAACGCAGGAAACTTTTGGGTCAGTTCACGTTTTACACTCTAGCGACTTGTTTTCGGTTGCTGTTCGGATTTCCTGATGATTACAGACTCTTGATTTATTTCGGGCCGAAAATACTTAGTATGAAATAACAGATATATGAGATACTAGTGGTGCCAAACGGGTTTACCCGCGTAGTTCCCGTTCCGTGAGCAACAAATATCCAAACATTGACATTTAAAATATGAGTAGAATGAGTTTAGAAGAGACACATTAGTTATTTTTTCCCAGGATATTAACAGGATCTAGAACAACTAACACAGGTGATACCGCGGAGCGCTGACACAAACATGGATCAAATGAGAATCAAACACTTTAATTGAACATAAAAACATTTATACATACGATTTTGGTAGACAAATAAAGTATGTAACTTTAGAGATGATTTACTGTCACTAAATCCAGCGGTAGTAATTATAATTTTCTGGTAGAGATTATTATGCACGCGTAAGATTTGTAAGCAACCAATAACTTTAACGGGAGGAAAATTAGCGTACCTTTTAACAAAATACCTTTTTTTACATTGACGTTACCATTAGACAATGTTAATTTTATTAAATGTGTGTAATTAAAAAAAATGTTATTGTATTTTGCTTGTGCTATTGTAACGTCGTATACGTTAGATGGTTTTTATTATTGTGAAATTAATATGTATCTAATTTTGAAATATTGATATATTGTATTGGTATCATGCTTGAGCTATTGCTACTTATGGGTCATATTAACCTGAAATCAATTGACTTAATTTTTATTTATGTATTGAAGTTGCAAATAGTATTCGAATCTACAATCTCAGGATCGCAAAACCGAACCTCTTAGCCACTAGGCTACCTCCACGGCTTTAATTAAATTCACATTTGTCGAGTCAAAACAGTCCTTTTCCTACGTTAGAATATAATACGAATAAATGCTTAAAGAAAATTGTATTAAAAATTTTAATTATCTTCTCTCATTTTTGAATATTATTGACAGTTAAATCTTGTTGCATTCACATGATTGAGGATATTTACCGGTTTACCTGTGTTTTATTTACCAATTGTGATTCCTTTCTTTATATTATATTGTAAAAGTCATGTTATTTGTACCATAAATAAATAAGGCTATTTTTATTCCCGTTAAAGTTAGTATTTGTTTAGCCGCAGCTTATTCCTCGGGGCTCTGAAACCGTGTTATTTTTTAAAGAGGCTATTGGTCTCCTTTTCGCAGAGGAAAGTAAGACGACTCTGGCAGCAGCTGTCGTTCAGCTGGACCTTGGCTCTGGTGACGCTCCCACAGTACTCCCCCAGGTCTGCGCCCAAGTACCTCGTGTTGTTGTCTGGTTGACCAGGAGCCCAGATATGGTAATTATCTTCCAGAGGTTCTCCTACAACGAAAATAATGGTTACAATCTTGGTGTGTTCAAATCGAGCGTATATCAGTTTCTTCTGAGTAAGCATGCTCCATCGTAGACTGCATTAAAATTATAAACAAGTATGTAGTATGTAGGAAAAACAAAAAACTTACCATGAATAGTTCTGAAATTTGTGCCATAACTTGACCAATCATGAAACCCTACAAACACGGATTTATCGAATTGTGCGTTTATTTTTTTGTGTGAATCCCTCTTAAATATATCTCGGATAACTTCAGCTTCCACGTCATTGTTGATGATGGCGAGGTAGCCTCCCTCGCTGGTGCAGGTAGCGTATGCATCTTGCCACTGAACACCGGTTCTGTGGAACTTGTAGCAGCTGCCTGTTCTGGAGTCCAGGACATGTTCTGAAAAATGCAAGTTTTTATTTTCATCAAAGTTAAAGGGTTTTGTTTTGCTTACAATTTTGGTTATAATAAAGATCACAAATAGCTTTTTGGTGGAGTAAAAACTTCTTTAGCTGCGTTGAGTGCTTTTTTGTAAGAAACAATCTTATGGCCCTGATTTCAGATGATTCAGATTCTCGCAAGTCAGCCTTCTAGAGACTCTCGGCACGAATCTTGGCGTGAGAAGGCTGCAAAAGTGCTAGCTACTTGATTCGTTTAGTTACCCTCAACATGTACTTTAAGATGGAAGTGATTAATGCAATTGCGTTAGCATTTTTTGAAAATGAAACTAGTGGTTCCACTTGTTGTAATTCCATAATAATGGTATACAAATCGATACTCCACACCACAGTATCATAACTAAGAACATTCACCCGTTCTTACTCCGTAGCAAAAACAAGTAAGCGCGAGAGTGTGGTAGATTCTCTTGCTTCACTCCTTTGTGTCCTTTGACTCGCGTCTGAATATGGCAATGACAAAGTACTTCTCCACGTGGATTCTCTTTTAAGCGGCGAATGCTCCAACGCTGCTACATCAACATGGTGACGCGAATTCAGTTTTCCTTACTAAAAACGTTCAACTCAAAAAAATGTTTCACTCCAAAACATTTCCTAGGGCTTGGTCAACACAACACGATACTTGCAATGATTTGGTTTATAAATCGTACCAGGGTCAGTGGTGCCACAATTCGTGAATATCAGCGTTGTGTTCTTTTTGTAACAGACGTAGGGCAGTGTGTTATCACAGCGTGTGTCCGCCATGGTACCGTTGTACCCCACGTTCATTTCCAGACACCTCTCCAGATTCTGGAAGTTGTCCGGTTCTCCTTCCTCCCAGGTAACTGCGAGCCGCAGCAATGGCACTCCTGTAAAAATGGCACATTTGCATTCTCTAAGTTTCTGCTGGTCTAGTAAGTTACGACTGGTATAGTAACTCACAGCTATTCTAGTCGGGAGAACGGCGACTGCCGATCTGGAGCCCATAGTTCAAATTCTACGTACATCGCTATCTTTTCAATCTGATGCGTATGAGTGCGTAATGCCGCTAATTTAAAAATGGTGAAGGAAATCATCCAGAAACCGACACGTTTCTGGATCATTCGAGGTCATGCGATATTCACCAACGCATACTGAGATAGCGTGGTCTGTGCCTGTGGTGGTCTCTCTCCCTGAAAGCGATGGCGTCTAGTCCCAGAAGCAGGAATCTTTAATGATCTGCTAATATGTAGGCAGGGACTTCGACCATTCATGTTTGTAGAATTGCGTGGTGCTGTGCTGTTAAGGGCCGACGTTTTGCCATCAGGTGCACATCTTGCTCAAACCATCACTTTAGATTATAAATAAAAAAGATATAATTCGTATGAACATACCCTCAATAGATGAATAATCTCCATCAGAAAAGATAGAATGAACTCCAGAGAATATATTGAAGATTTTATTCTCAGATGTTTCTTTCCTCTGAGCATACGATACAATGGCTTGTTTTAGCTGTTCAGTGAGTGGGGAGGCTAAAACAGCTCCTGAAAAATAAAAAAATTGATTGACAGATAGATAATAATAGGTATATAGGTATCAGTGGACATTGATCACACAACACCATTTAGACACAAGCTTATATTATGGGAACTAGTTATTTTTTTTTATATTGGTGGACAATGCGGCGTTTTCAATATGCAAAAAGACCTGTCAAAGACAGTTCCCAATGTCACCATAGTTAGCGCCACTGTTTTATTTTGGTAGAGAAATTACACAAAAACCAACAGTGGTGCCACACTTGGCAATATTTTGAACTATCTTTGACAAGTCTTTTTGCGTCTGGAAAACGCCTCATTCACACACAACACCATCTGACAACAAACTAAAGCTTGTACTATGGCAGCCAGATAGCTGAAGTAATACTTATATAGTTGTAAATACATACTTATTATACATAGAAATTACCCAGACACAGTACAAATATCTATATATATCTGGATCCTAAACAATGAAAAATTCTAAATTTCAATGACTACGCTACTACGCTAAGCAACGCTTCCTACATGTAGAGGGTTTGATTCACTTAATTATGTCTACACCTTCATTGGTCTATTTGTAAATCAGATGTGCTTCGTGTTAGTAAGTAGTTAATTAGGTAGTTTTATTTTGACTACATTTTATCAGTACAGATACAGATTTACAGATCATTAATATGTTAAAAGCATGCAACCATTCAGAAATTATTCAATAAAAAAACACGATATTCAAAAATAAATACGATAACTATTATTGTCCATTGTTCATGTATAATAATACGATACGAGTATATGACTATTGTCTAGAACAAGAATTGCTTGGTGTATGTCACCAAAAATTGTTTAAGCGAATAATAGGACTTAGAAAATAAGAAGGTTCTTAATTCGGTTCTATGCTACTTTTTTGGTATGTAGGTATGTTAAGCAATATTGCCGCCAAAAATAGGTATGACGACTGGGTCAAAAAATTTACAATTTGTTATAAGTGCATAAGGTTCAAAACATTGAAAAATTATGAGACTTGTAGGTATTTTTTGTTTTATCCAATCAATAAAAAACAACAAATATATGGACAATCAAGCCTCCGGAGTTCCGGTTCTTACGTCAAGTCTACATAACAATCGTATATATAGATATGACGTCAGTTGAAACTTCTGAGCACGAAATCTTCTACATTTTTATTTTTGACTAGATGTCCGTCCCGACGTCGCCCGTGGTACATTATATAGCACTCATCAGGATCCCGTACATATACAATGGTGAAACAATGACTGAAATCGGTTTAGTAATTCCCGAGAATACTTATCGCTTTCAAACAAAACACCTCTTCAGCTACCAGCTACGCCACCTGTCGGAAATTGGTCGCACCAGCTCAGATTTAAAAACAAATTTGATTCGCCAAGGTTTTATATTCAAGAGGTATGTAATCTGTAGACACATGTTATCAAATCGTCAAAGCATGAAACGTAAGAAAACTCTCAATACGGAATATTTTTCCCAATTTTGTTACATTCTTGATTCATGCTCCGCTTCTATTAATAGTAGCGATATTTTCTATAGCCTATAGCCTTCCTCGATGAATGGACTATCCAATAGAAAAAATAATCTTTCAATTCGGACCAGTACTCGAGATCCCAGCGTTCTAACAAACAAACAAACTCTTCAGCTTTATAATATTAGTATAGATACGAAAAAACATATGTGTACTATATTATTTAAGAATGTGACGGACTAAATAGTTTTTTTTTATTTGATAGCAAAGTCCAGAGGTGCCATATACATTAAACCGAAATCGGTGTAGTGGTCTTTGAAATATGTATGTATGTATTAGACAATGTAGTAGTAGATTTTTAGGAAATTTGTTCGAAGTATAATTTAACTTTGTCCTTTGTTCGGTTTTGTTTATCGAAGAAAATTAACTGTAATTAAATATGTCCATTTTTAAACAGTCGATGGAAGCCGCGCTTCTTGCTTCATCAGACAGATACAGATAACATGTGAAAATATAGATATAAACAAATAAATACCTTATAAAAAGAAACACGGTAAAATAAAAAGCTATTTTGTAATTAATAAATATTGGTGGACAATTCACACACAACACTATCTGACCCCAAACTAAGCAAAGCTTGTGTGATGGCAGCCAGATACGAGTAGCTGATATAATACTTATATAGTTTTAAATACATACTTATTATGCATAGAAACACCCAGACACAGTGCAAACATTTGAATTCATCACACAAATATTTGCACTGGGTGGGGATCGAACCCACGACCCTCGGCTTCGCAGGCAGAGCTACTACCAACTAAGCCACTATTAAGGGCAGTCAATTATTTAAAAATGATTACCTTCTGCTTGGCATTTCAACCTAGCCTTATCCCACGTTGTTGGGGAGTTGTGGTATTTCAGCCAGCCAACTGCTTCGTCGTTCCATTCATAATCGAATCTGTAGTTCCTCGTTGCTAGAAAATGTTTTTTTTTTTAAATCATTGATAGCAAAAATGGCTTTGAGAGAGACGTCAAGAATAAATTCAGCTGGGATGGCCACCATTGGGTGAGTTTCATTTAGTCTTCGAGTCATTTATATCGCAGTGCCTCAACAAAGAGAATGTAAATAATGCCTCAAGACGAAAGTTTTGAGTCAGTGTGTCATTCTTAAAATAAGGTATTGTGGTGAGACAAACACCTACTGTCAAGCTGAATATTTAGCTCAAAGTCAGTCAATATTATTGGCCCCATGTAGTTTGAAATTTTTGTCCAAACATTTTTTTTTTGGTATGAAATTGCTAGCTTGCCGAGATTTATCGTCAATATTTTGGAAAGTGTACAACTGATCTGCATTACCATTGCTTGAAATAAGTCTCATCGTTTCACGGTTGACGTTTCAGAGACTCAAACGAAGAGGTTTGACTCTACTTTTACGATACAAGACGTCTAAGCTGAGGGATTATTTGCTTGAGAGGATTTTCCCGATAGTTACAATTTAGTCTGTGGTTACAATCTTGGTGTCGTCAAATAAAAAGTGAGTTAGTTTCTTCTATAGATAAGTATGCTCCATTGTAGACCGCATCGTCGCTTAACATCAGGCTAGACAGCGGTCCATTGTAAACCTATAATACGTAGTAAAAAAAACTAAGCAACTTTTCTTAGTTTTTTTTAAAATAGTTATCATACATAGAAACACCCAGACACAGAACAAATATTCACAACGTGTTCATCACACAAATAGACTAGTTGGTAGTAACTCTGCCTGCGAAGCCGAAGGTCGTGAGTTTGATACCCCAAGTGCCAATATTTTAGACGCCCGTAAACAAAATGTATGGGTCAAATGAACCACTAGAAGACCTATGTAGAATGATAGAAGGGTATAAAGTAATAAGATTCAGCACTATGCCGTCACTTCTTAGTTATCCAACAGAGTGCAATTGAAGAGGGGGGTTCTAAACCTCGATCATTTCTCCTGGTCAAATGATTTTGTATGGCGTTGCGGTATAATAGATTAGAAGAGCTATTGAAACTATAAAAATTATACATTTTGAAATTTTCATTATTAGTTTGTCGGAAAAATTCATGATTTTCCGACGATTTACAAAGTAAATTTGGTCATTTGATTATGTTCGGCATTGATTCCATACAGTCTCAATACCTCTTCTAATCCATTATTTCGCAATGCCGTACAAAAATCATGCGACAAGGAGAAATGATCGAGGGTTACAACCCCCCATCTTCAACTACTGCACTCAGTTGGACAGCTTACAAGTGACGGCATAGTGCTGAATCTTATTATTTTATACCCTTCTATCATCCTAAATTAGTCTGCTAGTGTATCATATGACCCATAAATTTTGTTCACGGGCCTGTAGTCTAAAATATTGGCACTTAGGGTATCAAACTCACGACCTTCGGCTTCGCACGCAGACTCACTACCAACTAGCTTACGAGGCTGGTCACAATCTATACTGCTCTGCGAGCAGATTCACTACCCACTGAGTCACTAGATCTATCACGTATTATAAATATTTATTTGAAAACAAACCATTCGAGTATATTGATTGACCTTTACGCCCTAAGTCTTGTGATAATAAAAACGATTTTTTTGCACAAACTCAGGGTCGAGTTTGGTTATTTAGATTTTATCTGCTGGCGTAATCTTGAGTAGCAATAACCATGACCCTGTGATCAGCAGGCTGCGTCTGACTCATCAACCAGAACCCGGCAGAACCTACCCTCATCGAGCCTTTAAAGATGGTTCTTAAGTGTTGTTTTTAGAAAATAGGTTAGTTGTTATCTTGATCACCATCTCGCCTGCTGTTAAGCGAGCTATGTGGTCTATGTGGTCAGCGTTCGTACACAGAAGGCCAGAAGTAATTACCTCCATTACACAGAAGGACCGACAAAGTAACCAATTCACTTTAGAGCTAAAGACACCCACATTATACCCATCAAGGTATAGGTAGGGTATATCTTGACGCAGGCAGGGACACAGGCACCGTATTCTACAGTTTAAATTTGGTCATATTTTCTCGTTTCTGATTTGGTCCATTTATTGTGAATTTTAACAAAGAGTTTTATTCCCCTGTGAATGTAGTCGTGATGTAGTCTATTGATAAGAGACGCAAGACTTCCTTCACTCTACTCCTGACTAAGAGTGCCTCCATTCGGTGAATCCCATTTTCCTGCTATTATGAAAAATATTGTTAAAAACGTTTAATACTCACGTTCACACGGCACGCCAGTCAACAGCAGCAGTAAAAACAACGCACATTCTATCTGTAAAGAAAACATGATTTCATTGAAGTTATACATCTTTTGGCGCGTTATGGAAAACATATGAGCGTACTTCAACTTTTGCTTTATGGCTTTTATTGTGGTTTAGCCTCACAATTTTGCCAAAAATATTAAAAAATGAGTAGGTAAAGTTTTACGATGCGCATGCACACCAAAAACAGACACTTAGAACCCTGAACAGACCAATGGAAACTGTGTTGCCAGGCATATTTCATGCCTCTAGAAGAAGAGGCCAGTTTGTATGGGTCAACTTTAAAAAATCCTTTTGTTTCACTTTATCTGACCTGCAAACAGCAATAAAGATTTTTGTATTTGTATTTACATAAAATTGATCAAAGGGATTTGGATGAAATTCCGTATCTAGATGTACACAGAACATCGATATCTATTCTGTGTGTATAGATAATAGTCCGGAACAGCACGTAGGCAATTTTTTATTCGGGGAAAATAACGGAATTTTGAAGTACGCAAGTGAAGTGAAGTACAAATGAGTGTGGGTCGCTGCTATGTAAACACATAGCAAGTTTAATTCAATCGTTAAAACGAGGTACGTATTTATTTTTGACGTAGTTTCATTGTCGCCTTTTCAATACACTTTCTGTCTATTATGACAAAAAACGAAGCAAACTGATTAAAAATAAACTTACCAATCTCATTTTATTATTCGAAATTAAAAACAACGTCTGTTACTCAATAAATGAAGTTATCTACTAGATGTGTACGGTGCTATGTATAAACACATCTTGTCTAAACGTTTTTATATAAATATGTCACCGGAAGACTGTAAACATCGTTATTTTACAATCTCACTAGCATAATTGTAATCTGTCGAAATATTGTGAACTGTCACATACTTTTAAACAGTTTTACGCATTATTTTCCGGTAGATATATAGGTAGGTATATAATCTACCGAAGTAAAATCGTCAGATCACAATCTGTCGCGCAATTGGGCGGTCTAACAGAAGGGCGTTCTATGCCTGACCCTATGATCTACTAATGCAAGACCTTAGACCCTGGATGGACATATTGATCAAACTCAAAAACACAAGACAATATCCTGATGAAACACAAGACGTTGGCGAAATTGTGCTCCCCAAACATTTATCTCACACAAATATATATTACAACCAAATAGAAACCAGAAATTAATCTAAGATGAAGAATCAGATGACATAAATAAAAACCAGAAATTAATAGAAGATGAGAAAGAAGAAGACTTTAATCAGCTGAATATTATTTAATTTTTTTATACATAAATTAAGACTAACAAATTGTCTTGCCAGACATACGAGTATTGCATGCCTCTCGCAGAGGCCAGTTTGTATGGGGCAACTTTTAAAGATTTTTGTATTTGTATTTGTATTTGCCTGGGTTAGAGTAGTTTATTATACATTGTAAACTAATGTAACCCAGCGTGAGTTTATATAATCTAACTTTTTGTATATTCGACAACAAACGAATTAACTTAAAAAGTAAGTATATGGCGGCGCGGCGCGGGGGCACATGACGTTCAACCAATCAGAGCGCGAGATGCGTTTACCGTTTCACAATTTGACTTGTAATCTGTTTAATTGAATCTTGTAATTTTAATTGTAATCTACCGAAAAATAATCCGTTAAACTGTAAACAGTATGTGATGGTTCACAATATTTCGACAAATCACAATTTCGCTAGTTAGATTCTCATATTATTGTGTTCACAATTTAACGGTGACATATACACAATCAGCTAGGAAAATTTAGACGATAAACTTTGATCTGAAGCTGTATTTTTAGATGATTACCTATTTCATTTAAAATGGGGCCTCAATTTTTTTTATTTTGAAGAGTCTTTAGTTATAGTGATTAAACGTTTACAATATTGTATGAGTTCAAATCGTGAATGTTGTGAAAGAAAATTGTAAACTTAACACAAGAATTAGAGGTTTTTACACTTTGCTAGATTCAGTAGACTGAGTTTAGTCGCAATTGAAATCAGTGAAGTGTAATAGCTAGCATACTAAATTCAGAAGCGAGGATCGCTTACTCCTGAACTTGTTTTTAAATTCAGTCGACTAACCTTCTCCTAAATTTGTACTCGTAATAAGAACATCAGGACTTTGGAATACATTGCCTGAGTGACAATTTCCTAATAGTTATACAATCTTTAAGTCGAGTTTCGTGAGAGTTTGTCCAGCGTCGGTTTTTTCGTAGACCGCATCGTGGCTCCGATAAGATGGCGGTCAAATAAGCCTACAATAGTTAAAAAAGACAGTAGAAAGCCTTTCGACTCTTACATTAGCTCTGCGTAGTCCTGTAATTCTAGAAAACTCTTTTGTTTACCATTCAGACCCAGGAAAAATCTGTCTAATCTTTAAAAATCTTTTAAAACATTTCGAAGTACATTCTATTGGAACTTGAAACAACTTAATCCGACACTTTCGAAGATATTTTCTCTATAGCCGAGGAGATACTGAACAATTGAACTGAGATAGCTGAGGACGGTAATCATCAATACATACGTGTATAATACGACGTTTTTCAACACAGTTTTGAATAAAATAGCAATAATACAACATTTCAACGGTGAAAAAGAGGTCAGAATATGAAATGGCGGTCAGCCATAAATAAAAATGAGTTTACATTTCTTTTTCCTTCCTGCGGATAAATGCGAAAATTATAAATCAATAGATAACAAATCACAGCGATTAAAAGGTACAGGACTGGGTCAAACATATATGTACCATTCTTATTAGTGCCTCAGGGAGATTATAGAAAAATATGGGACACTTATTTTTTGTTTTATAAAACTAATGACAATCAACAAACATCTGGAGCTTATTGAAGGTTGTATGTCACGTCTTCGTAAAAAATGTACAATGACATGACGTCACTCAAAAACTGCTGAGCACTGTACCTTCGTTATTTTTAACCCCCGACCAAAAAAAGGGGTGTTATAAGTTTGACGTCGATGTCTGTCTATCTATCTGTCTGTCTGTCTGTCTGTCTGTCTGTCTGTCTGTCTGTCTGTCTGTCTCAATTCAATTCAATTCAATTCAATTCAATTCATTTATTCATACCATAAATTCATAAGAACACTTGGTAACGTCATTTACAAAAAGGCAAAGAATCTGTGTACATAATATGATAAAATAACAACGTCAAAAAGAATAAAGCAGCTGTAAAGGGGCCTAGTCAATTACATGCAGCTGTAAAAAGGCTTTGTCGAAGACAATATAACAAATAATCAATACACACAGTATACAGATACTACATTAGTACAAAGAATGTAACATCAAAAGTCTTAAAAATCTATTATTTTACCTTATTACAAGATTCTAATTTCGACACATTTCTCTTCCATACGTTACTATCTTTAACAAAGTCGTCTATATTATAATATGCCTTGCTCAATAGGTAGCTTTTTATTTCATTTTAAACTTGGTTTCATTGAGGCCTTCCACTTGTACAGGGATTGCATTATAGAAGCGAATACCATTACATTTGAAAGAGTTATTTGTTTTCTGAAGTCTGCACTTAGGAAATACAATTTTGTGTTTATGGTGCGCTTTTGGATTCAGATCAGTTAATTTTTGCAGACGACTTCGATTTTTTCTTACATACATTATACATTCATAAATATACAATGAAGGGACTGTTAATATGTTAATAGTTTTGAACATCTCCCGTACTGATTCTCTAGGTGATAAATTATATAGACCACGGATTGCTCTTTTTGCAATACGAAAACAGAGTTTCTGTCCGCAGCCGAACCCCATAATAAGATCCCGTAGGACATAATACTGTGAAAGTAGCCAAAATAAACAAGCCTAGCTGTTGCAACGTCTGATATTTTTTAATTTGACGAACTGCGTGGGCAGCTGAACTGAGTCGATCAGCTAGTCTCTCTATGTGAGGACCCCATTGAAGCTTTGAATCTACTGAAATACCCAGAAAACAAGTAGATTGTACAGGTTCGATAAGTTCATCCTTCAGTCTTATATCAAGTTTACCGCACATTACATTGCAGAGTGTGAACTTTATACATTTCGTTTTAGTTGGATTAAGTACTAGATTATTTGCATCAAACCATTTGTACGCAATGTCCAAAAGTACGTTTATTTCAGTGAAATCGTTTATTCCTCTCTTAATTTTGAATAGAAGTGATGTATCATCGGCGAACATAACTATTTCTATATTTTTATGTTTCTTTATCATAAAAGGTAGATCATTAACGTATATAAGAAACAAGAAAGGTCCAAGTATGGAACCTTGTGGTACACCCATTCTTATAGGCGACTCATTTGATTGCACACCGTCAACATCGACTATTTGTACACGGTCTTTAAGATATGAAGAAATGAAATTTAGAGCTGGTTTCTTTTCCCCATAAAACTGCAGTTTCTTTAAAAGAGTGTCATGATGAACACAGTCGAAAGCTTTTGATAAGTCACAAAATACTCCCAGAACGTCATGATGATCTTCCCAGGCTTTCAATATATAATTAGTTAGTTCAATACCTGCATCGGTAGTGGAACGTCCTTTTGTGAATCCAAATTGGTTACTATGTAATAGATTATTAATATTAAAGTAAGATAAAAGTTGCTGGAGAACAAGTTTCTCGAATATTTTGCTGATGCAAGGCAAAACCGAGATGGGTCTGTAGTTTCCAAGTTCGTTTTTGTCTCCAGATTTAAACAGAGGTATCACTTTACTATATTTCATCATGTCAGGAAATGTACCATTTTTATACATTCGTTAAATAATTCTGCTAAATATGGGGCAATGTTATTAATAATCCCCTCAAGTACCTTAACAGATAATCCCCATAAGTCCTCTGTATTCTTAACTTTAATATCTTTGAACGTTTTTAGTATTGCAGTGGCAGTAACATGATGAAATTCAAATGTAGATGAAGGACAATCAACATTTTCTGTCAACAATTTTTCTGCAAGAGAGGGAGACGAAGTTAGATGTTTAGTTGTCTCTAATGGAATATCAGCAAAATAAACCTTGAAGGCATCTACTATGTCCGATTTTTTCGTAGTGACTTTTCGCCAATCCGAAGTGCGCTCATCATTTCACGACTTTTAATTTTCCAGACTCATTGTTTATTATCTTCCACGTGCTTTTTATCATATTATTGGAGTTTTAATTTGATCCCGTATAAATATTGCTTTTGCTCGAATACATACATTTCTAAAAATACTTGAATATCTCTTAACATATAGTTTTGTGGCATCATCGTTGCAGTATGTCTTTAGTTTGTATAAATTGTAAAGATTGCTTCGACTTTTAATAAGACCTGGTGTTGCCCATTCGGCAAACTTCGGTTTTGCGTTAATATTAACAAATTTGGTATGGAAAATATTATTAAATTGTGTACTCAGCATTTTAAAAACTCAGAATAATTATGATTAGGATCATCAATTGTCATAATGCAAAATTTGTTGGAAAAATGATTAGTTATCGCGGTATTTAAAGCTGACATGCGGGACAATGTAATGGGTCTAACAAGAACTTTCTCTTCCGCCCTTTTCATACAGGCAGGAAGAGAAATGCTCAAGCCCCTATGGTCCGAACGCAAACAATCCAGGACCTCAGAATGAAAGTATTCACAGTTTACAAAAACATTATCAATGCAGGTTGCAGAACAACCTTTCTTAGTTACTGCGACCCTAGTGGGTTCAGTAAACACTTTTGTCAAATTAAAAGATTGACATAACATTAATATGTTGCTCTTGTTACGAGATTCCGAAAGTATATCTGTGTTGAAGTCTCCACACATCACAATCTGTTTACTTTTCTCAGATATTCTACTCAATGCTTCTTCTAAAGTAGTTAAGAAGATCTCAATTTCGGCACTAGGTGGTTTATAAACACATAAAACAACATATCGATCCAATTCTACGCAAGCTAGTTCACAATGTCGTTCAACAGTTATATTTTCTACATCTTTTCGAGACTTACATTTCACATTATTGCTAACAAAAATTATGCAACCACCTCCTATTGCCAATTTCCTACAGTATATACTACCTATTGAATAATTATTTAGGCTAAAGTTCAATTCACATTTCGATAGCCACGTCTCAGTGAAACAAATTACATCGTATTTGTGTGAGCTTTCCAAGAATAGCTCTATTTCTTCTAGTTTACCTAACAGCCTGTTTATATTCTGGTATAAAATATAAACGGTGTTTGTCTGTCTGTCTGTCTGTCTGTCTGTGTGTGTGTGTGTGTGTCTGTCTGTGGCACCGTAGAGCTCAAACGGATGGGCCGATTTCGATGCGGTTGTTTTATTTGAAAGTTAATTACTGTGCGGGTGTTTTAGCTATGTTTGGTTAATATCAATTCAAAATGGCCGCCTCCACAAAATGGCGAATAAAATATTTCTTCACAACCTACCTCAATATGGATATCCAATAAAAGGACTTAACTAGTAGAGTACTATACGCTATAAAAACATTCAAACCCAAGATGGCCGCTACCACAAAATGGCGAATTATATTTTTTTTCACTACTACTTCAATATGGGTATCAAACGAAAGGGCTTGATTAGTAGAATACTTTGCACTATGACAAATGTCAAATCCAAGTGTCACGTTAGAGTGAACACAAAAAGTCTTATAGGGATGGGTATAAAGAACGGGGTAAATGAAAAAGGTTAAGGAAACAAGTATATTTTTAAAAAAAAGATGAAAAGGAATGAAATAAAAAATTAAAACAGACGTAAGATAAAGAAAACAACAGGAACTGAGAGGGTTTGAACGGTAGGATGGTAGGATTCCGTGGCTCGCAGCAGGGATCAGCAGCCCACAGCAGGATCAGTAGCCCACGGTAGAGTTCAGTGGCTCACAGCAGGGATCAACAGCGCACAGCACCACAACATCCACCTGGCTTCAGCAGCTCACTCAGTGGCTCGCAGCAGGGATCAACAGCGGTAGTAGCCCACAGCAGTCCACAACATCAGTGGCTCGCAACAGGGATCAGCAGCGGTAGTAGCCCACAGCAGTCCACAACATCAGTGGCTCGCAGCAGGGATCAGCAGCGGTAGTAACCCACAGCAGTCCACAACATCAGTGGCTCGCAGCAGGGATCAGCAGTGGTAGTAGCCCACAGCAGTCCACAACATCAGTGGCTCGCAGCAGGGATCAGCAGCGGTAGTAGCCCACAGCAGTCCACAACATCAGTGGCTCGCAGCAGGCTCACCATGAGGGTTTAGTAGCCCTATATCAGCGGTACACCATGAGGGTTTAGTAGCCCTATTTTCACGTTGCACCTTTCAGGGTATCTTGTGATGCTTCTACTTTGAAATCCAAATGTTGACTGCCCATCTCAGTTCCTAGCTTTTACAAGAAGACTTGGTATTCTAATAATGGTATTCAAATCTAAAATGAGAGACAGTTTATTTTATAATTAGCGGCCAGAGAGAATTAGACCTAAAAACTATTCAACCTTATGAAAATGATAGAGGTTGCTAAGCAATAGTGAATGTTTGAAATGTGATGACATAAAGTAAATAAATAAAATTTTCAGAAAAACGTAGTTTTCTACAGTTTAAAATAGAAATAATACATGAAGAATACTAATATTATGATCAGAAAAATATGCTTTATCGTGAAGACACGATAGAACAGATATTAGTTGTATGAAAATTCACTATGTAAGTACATAAATTTCTACATAGTCTCATGAATGATGATTTTAGTAGGAAATGTACGCTTACATATTGTTTAAAGCCAATATGTAACGTTACACAAGATGGCCGATACCACAAAATGGCGAATTACATTTCTTTGTTCACAACTCCCTTAATATGGGTATCAAATGAAAGGTCTTGACTAGTAGAATGTTGTACAGAAAACAAATCTTAGGTAGTCGGGGGTTAGTCAAAAATTTTAATTTTGTTCTTGTTTGTTTGTGAAATTAAAGAACAAATACTTGTACAATTTTCTTTAATATTCTAAATGAACAATTTAGTTTTTTTAGTTATCATGTTTATTATAATAACATCCGTTGGCTCTTCGACTAAGATTTGATATTTTTCCAGCGAGGGAGACCTGCTGTTTTCCTGCAGCTTATTCTGTTTGTAATCCGGAACGTAGGCGACAAAGAGGTTTAAAGATATTCCTATCTCTTATCTTTTCGCTTGAAATGATAGAGATCGCAATACCAAAGCGAAAGCCGGTTTAGCTAGGGCGGGTCTATGCGTGATTTTAAAACATTTATCTCAATATTTAATTTTGTGTGTTATTGCTGATATACACCTAAGTTGGGTGAAAAAATTTGCGATATTGTTTTGTGTATAGCACACTCACAATAAAATGTTTTGAATAATATTATATTATGACTTGTAATGAAAAAATGGGAAATGAAAATATTTAATCAGAAGTGAAAAAGTATTCAATACTTGGTTAAAAAATAAAAATTTGGTATTAAAATATTTATTTCAAAAAACAAGGGGTTTTTTGAACAACAACATCATAATTTTCATTCAACATTATTCATAATTATTTTGCGCCAAGTCCGTACATTTTTATTTATTCCGAATAGTAAATACGCTAGTAAGTACTTAAATATTCTCAGTAAGCGCATTTTTCGCAAAAAAAAAAACAAATTAATTTATAAATAATAGTTCAACTTGTTACTGTCAGCAAATGAAATGTCTCACTACACTAAATTTATATTAACAAACTCATTAAGCGATTTCGAAAAAAAAATTAAACCAAAATATGGTGTAATTTTGTGCTTTTCCAGTTGTCGATGTCGGTCGAACTATTATATCATTAAAACAAAATAATCGTTCGGCTATCTGTCGATTCTCGACTACTTATAAATTGGCAAACAAATACAACCTAAACTATATAACAAACTAAACAAATCACAATAGTTTATCAAATTGCAACACAAGACGACTAGGCAGTCCACTCTCTTGATAAAAACACCATTAGTTCTCCCCTAAGCTATGGGCAACAATAATAATTCAGCGTCGCACCTGATCCTGCCATTAGAGTCTCGAAGGCGTCCTCGGCAATTTGTCTCGAAAGCGAACCCCAGGTGCCTGATTAAAATGCATTGAAGAAACTCGCTGTAACTTTACTTCACAACAACGATCTAACTATATTAAACTAGTAGCAATTATTTCTTGGGCTAGAATAATAAGTAAAAGCTATTTCTTAAGTACACACTATCAAACATTTTATTTAATTAAGACTAGTTGTACCCTGTATACCCAAAATAAACTCAGTATACTGAATAGTTTTTATCAAAAAAAAGTAACTAAGAAATGGACATGGATATCTCCTAACGGCCTTGTTAAGAATGAAATAGATTTTATCATGTCTAATAATATCAAAGCATTTAAAGACGTATCTTATATCCATAAACTAAATTTCCACACAGATCATAAAATGGTTCGAGCTACATTAACCGGTATCCCTATTATAAAGAAAAGAAAGTGGCAAAGTGCTATTCCAGCCCTTATGTGTACCGGTAATAGTGATGCGCTTATAGCTAATTTAAAATTACTAGCAGGAAGACCTGAAGAAACAACCACAATTGAAGAAAAATATAGCAGAACAATAAATTTACTAAAAACAGAAACAAGTAAAGTAAATGCTGTAAAAAGGACAGTAATATCTAAAAAGACACAAGACTTGCTGCAAGAAAGAAAAAAGTTGTTAGAAAAAAAAAAAGGAAACAAAAACAGCCGCAGACAGTTATCAGATATCAGTAAAAAGATAAACGAAAATATTAGGAAAGATAGGAAAAAGCATAGGCAACACACTTTGAGAAAACACATCGAAAGAACGGGTGGATTAAAGAAGGCTATCAAAGAATTAACAATCAAGAAAGAATGGATGCCGAATATAAAAAACCAAAACTGGAACCTACACATGTAAAAGACCTGAAATGCTAAAAATAGCAACGGATTATTACAGAAAGTTATATCAGAGCAAATATTCTGCAGAAACATGTTATAAATGTGACGTAACTAACTCAAAGTCGGTACCAAATATTTTGATAGAGGAAACCACAAAAGCAATATACTCACAAAAAGCAGACAAATCACCTGGATCTGACCTGATAACCAACGAATTGTTGAAGACAACTATGCCAGTTATTGCACCTATATTAACAAACATCTTTAACGAAATTATCGAGACCGAGGAAATACCTCGTGACTGGACAAAATCGACGATAACATTGCTTCACAAAAAAGGGGATAAAGGAGAGATTGGAAACTATCGTCCTATCAGTTTAATGTCTAACGTTTACAAAGTCTTTTCAAAAATAATAGTATCTCGAATCACCACTACACTCGACGAGAATCAACCGAAAGAGCAAGCGGGTTTTCGGAAGTAAATTTTCAACGATAGACCACATACATGTTCTGAGACAAATAATCCAGAAATACAAAGAATACAACAAATATTACTATATAGGTTTCGTAGACTTTAATAAGGCTTTTGATTCCTTGGAACATGAATTTATCTGGGAAGCACTACGTAACAAAGGAGTACAAGAAAAATATATAAATATTCTTAAGAATATATATTCTAAAAGCACAGCGCAGGTCAGGTTGGATAAAACAGGCGAGGAATTTCCCATACAGCGAGGTGTACGGCAGGGTGACCCTATTTCACCCAAATTATTCTCTGCTGTTCTGGAGATGATATTTAGGAATCTGGGATGGAATGGAAATGGACTCAACATAAATGGCGAAAACTTAAACCACCTACGTTTCGCAGATGATCTCATCCTCCTCTCTGAGTGCCCAAAAACTTTACAGCAAATGCTACAGCAGTTATCAGACCATAGCGCTAAAGCAGGGTTATCGATGAACACAATGAAAACAAAAGTAATGACTAATTCGTATAAGACGCATAAAATTATAGTAAATAGGGAACAAATCGAGTACGTAGAAGAATACATTTACTTAGGACAATTGATATCTACAAGTAACACTATGCAAAAAGAAATTGATAGGAGAATAGCCAATACTTGGAAGAGATATTGGTCCCTCAGTGAAGTGATGAAAGATAAAGACATACCAATGAAAGATAAAAAGAAAGTTTACGACATGTGCATTCTACCGTGCTTGACTTATGGTTGTCAAACATGGGCGCTAACAGAACAACTTGCAAATAAATTAATGGTCTGTCAAAATAATATAGAAAGAAGTGTACTTGGAGTCAAAAGAAAAGATAAAGTTAAAATAGAAAAGATAAAAAAACATAACTAAATTCAAAAATGTTGGTCATACATGTAGAATGCAAAAATGGAAATGGGCAGGACACATGTTAAGAGAACGACAGGAGAAATGGACCAGAATAATAACTGAATGGTATCCAAGGGACGGGAATAGAAGCAAGGGCCGACAATCAAAACGTTGGGAAGACGATTTCAAAAAAATTATTGGTCCAGAGTGGATTAGAAAGGCAAAAGATAGACAGACATGGAGAGCTTTAGAGGAGGCCTTTGTCGAAAGACAAGCTGTTTTGTAAACTCCAATACACCAAACGCCGATAGAAGGAAGAAAAAAATAATAATAATAATAATTAAGTTAAGATAAATGTAGGTATACTTCTAGATGGATTGTGAAACAGCAATAAAGGCTTATTTATTATTTATTTATTTATTTATTTATTTATTTATTTTAGTTGTACCCTGAGCCAATCAGCCCGATCCTCGGCTTATTATTGGAGTGAGTGAGCGTGGCGTATTATTGGAGAAGCCTGAGTGGCGTATTATTGGAAAGGCCTATGTCCAGCAGTGGACGAATGTGGGCTGATTATGATGTACCCTGAGCGCGTCGCTACGCCACCTGTTGAAAATTAGTTGTACCAACTCAGAAACCTTCTTTAGCTCATGCACAAAAACTTTGAGAGTGCGTCACATCAAATCTATAGTTTACGGTTATGAAGGACGTACATACAAACATTCATTTTAGTATATTGTATTTTTAGTTTCTATGTATCAAAAGTTTTTTTTGTATACCATAGTGACGAGACGAGCAGGACATGGCCTGATGGTAAGCAACATGCCTGCCACATAACAGCACAGTGACACGCAGCTATTGGAACATGAAAAGTCCAAATCATTACCTAGCACTGCACTGCCCTCTTCACCCAGAGATCTGAGATGTTATATCTCTAAGCCCTATAATTTCTCTGGAAACATTGCCCTTCAAGGTATGTATTTATAACTATTATTTCATCTATCTGGCTCCCATAGTACACGCTTTGCTTAGTTGGGGGTCTAATGGTGTTGTGTGTGAATTGTCCACTAATATTTATTTATATCTCTGTATATAAAAATGTTATGTTGGTTTGTGTACGCTTCAAAAACTCAAAAAAGTTGTGCACCGATCAAGCTGAAATGTTTGAATGATAAATAATCCGCATCAAGGATTGTTTTTAACCCCCGACCAAAAAAAGGGGTGTTATAAGTTTGACGTCGATGTCTGTCTGTCTGTCTGTCTGTCGGTCTGTCTGTCTGTCTGTCTGTCTGTCTGTCTGTGTGTGTGTCTGTCTGTGGCACCGTAGAGCTCAAACGGATGGACCGATTTCAATGCGGTTTTTTTTATTCGAAGGTTGATATCCGTGCGGATGTTCTTAGCTATGTTTGGTTAATATCGATTCAAGATGGCCGCCTCCACAAAATGGCAGACAAAATATTTCTTCACAACTTATCTCAATATGGGTATCAAATGAAAGGGCTTGACTAGTAGAATACAATACATAATAACAAATCTCAAATCCAAGATGGCCGCCACCACAAAATGGCGAATTACATTATTTTTTTCACTACTACCACAATATGGGTATCAAATGAAAGGGCTTGACTAGCAGAATGTTGTACAGATTACAAATCCGAGATCCGAGGTAGTCGGGGGGTTAATCAAAATTTTTAATTTTGTTCTTGTTATCTAATTGTTGCATTACAATGTGCCACAGCGAAGCGTAACAGGGTACAGCTAGTTTCTAATAAATATGTATCGTAAATGTGTTATGTCAGCATGGCTTCCACAGTACAAATTTTGATTAATTATTACGTTTCATAGTTAATCCCTGACAACCAATAAACCAATAGTGTTAGTATCTGGCACCTATTTACAGATTAGTACCCGAGGTGGTCCCGGTGTGCCTTAGGTGTTATGATGATCCATTGACGAAGGTTTACCTACCCCGGAGATGGTCAAACCGCGGCGATCTCGCATCATTCGAAATCGTTCCCGAGTTCCCGTTATATTATGCGGTCAAGATTGAATCCCGTGTAGGTTTTAGTTGGTAGGGGCACCATGCCAGGACCTTGGTGTCCAACATAACCTAACCGTTTTTTAGTAGAAGAGTATACGTAAATGCTTTTTATCCACGCAAAAAAAAAACAGAAACAATTTTTCGACGACTTTGGGCATCTCCCTTTTGGTGACAGTAGCGATAGAAGATGCTGTATGAACTGTTAAATAACGTTAAGTTAAAATTTTAATACATCCCTACCAATATTTCGGTTTTAATTTGAGTGAGAGATTTATTGTAATTTAATTGAGATAAATACATATTTTGAAACCACAATAACGGAATAGTTTTTTTTTTTCAATTTCAATCTATCCGTATTGCTAACTTCTTTTGCACAAATATCACATCTCAAATAATTCATTCCCACTTTTTTAGTAATTCCATAAATTTCAATTAGTAGATATTTAAAATGAATATTTAAAAACAAGTTATATATTTTCAAAGCCCGCTCTCCTAAAAGCGGATTTTGCTGTAAGCCAGTGATATTACTGGATTCTCGCAATTCCGTACAGTGTAACCAACATTGGACATAAACTTTTCGCGATATAAATTCATTTAATTTATTTCGAAACGCTTTTAAATTTATAAAAGGATTTACAATAAAAGTCTGTATTACAATCCACTTAAAAACATGACGAGAACGTACCTAATCTAATGGTTTTAGAAAAACACGAACATTGTTGTTTTGTTTTAGTGGCTTGGTACAAGTTCGCGCTGAGACTGCGACACGGGACCGCCACAGGAGACCGCGAGAGACACTTGACTCTATAGAAATGTATGGGCACCAGTTCGCGCCGAGACTGCGACACATGTCTCGCGACACGTGTCTCGGTCTCTTGTCGCGGTCTCGGCGCGAACTGGCGTCCATACAATTCTATAGAGTCAAGTGCCTGTCGCGGTCTCCGGTCGCGGTCTCCGGTCGCGGTCTCGGCGCGAACTGGCGTCCATACAATTCTATAGAGTCAAGTGCCTGTCGCGGTGTCCGGGCGAACCGCTACCTATAGTGTCAAGTGCCTGTCGCGGTCTCGCGTCGCGGTCTCGTGTCGCGGTCTCCGGGCGAACCGCCGCTACCTTCAGAATTCATTTTAGAAAATTGAAAATGTGTTTAACTACTTATTTAATTGACTTATAAAAAGGAGGAGGATCTCAATTAGGTAGTCTGTTTTCTTTGTAGGTACGTGTATGTATGTTACACGATAGCGCCGCCAATTGTGGATCAATTGTGATGGTAAATTTTTTGTATCATAGTTCAGATGTAAATAACGATTTTTAGAAAGGTACAATACAATATACATTTTACAGATATCAATGCGACGCTTTTTCGCAATTTGAACATAAAACTAAAATTTGCTTTAATGTGTTTAAATATCGTAGTAATAGATTCTGATGATATTGCTCGAGTGTCTAAATTTAATTTTGAATTGAAGATAGTTATTTTATTAGGGTTCCGTAGCCAAATGGCAAAATACGGGGCCCTTATAGATTCGTCATGTCTGTCTATGTCTGTCTGTCGGTCCATATGTCACAGCCACTTTTCTCCGAAACTATAAGTGCTATACTATTGAAACTTGGTTAGTAGATGTATTCTGTGAACCGCATTAAGATTTTCTTACAAAATATAACAAAAAAACAATAAATTAGGGGTGTCCCATACTTAAAACTGAAACTCACTTTTTTTCCTTCAAAAACGTGTGGGTTATGTATAGATAGGTCTTCAAAAATTCTATTGAGGTTTCTAACATTTTTTTTTCTGAACTGAATGGTTAACTGAAACCCCTTAATTTCTAAAATAGGAGAATGAGAAAAATTAAAAATAGTGTATGATGTACATTACCATGTAAGCTATCAACGAAAATTGGTTTGAATGAAATCTAGTACGTAAGAAGTTTTATTTTAATACGTCATAAATTCACTATTGTTAAAACACTGATTAAAGTAACAACGAACTACAAGAACTTTTATGTTATGTTACTTGCTGCTACAGAAGCCTGCATGGGCGAGTCCGACTCGCAATTGACCAATTTTATTTTTTGAGAAATCAAACTATTTATTTTAACGCAGCAGCACTTTCCGAACCTCCAAAATCCTTAACTTAATTGAACATTAATATTCTAAGTGAATATAAAACGAAATTCATAGACCCTAAATAATAGTCCAACAGAATTAAGATACTACTTCAGATCTGTCACTCGCAATTCCATCCCTAATTTTTAACCCTAGATAGAACATCGTGATTTAGCGTCCCCGTTAAATACAGATTAGGGCCTTTCGATAAAATTAATCGCCGGGACAAATGCGCATTTATTTTATTGAGGTTTTTCGGGTTTTTCGGGCTGTAGAATTATACGGAAGTGGCATTATCCGGAATTAATGGAGGATCCCGTACGTTGCGAGAACAAAGGTTGTATTAAGTACACCAACGTTTAACGGTTTGTTGGTTGGCTGTTTTCGCGTGGTTAAACCGGTAATTAGTGGAGACAGTGTTTATTTTGAACACTTTAGAAATCATGTAAATGTGTAAAAAATCCTGTCATTATGTAGTATTATTATATTATCCTACTGGCGGCCCGTTCCAGAATAATAACCTAGATACCAACTGCAGCGCCATCTGCCGGGCTGATTTGTGAATCTAAACCATCCGGGGCCCAACCCAAACGTTTACAAAAAATCATTCAAATCGGTCCAGCCGTTTAGGAGGAGTTTAATAACAACGAAAAGTGGCATTAATTTTTATAAATATAGATTAATACTAGCGGCCCGTTCCGGCTTCGCTCGGATATTGTCACATAAAGCCCATTAGTCGAAATATAAACTATCCTATCTTTTAAGTTGGATCAAACAGCACACGGTATCCAAACTTCATTAAAATCGGTTAAGTAGTTTGGGAGTCCATCGCGGACAAACATCGTGACAGGAGATTTATATATATTAAGATTATGCTGTAATGTAGCTTATATGACACGTTCGTAGATTTACCATAGCAGCGCCATCTATTGATTACTTACTCAACCCAGTCGAAAGGTATCGGCATCTGTTAGAATCGTTTGGAGTTAACAGATATAATTGTGACTGTCAAATAATAACAGACAAATATTTAGCAATAAATTAAAATTGCGACTATAATTTGAGATTTAAACTATCCTATCTCTCAAGTTGGATCGAACTGCACATGGTGTGCGAATTTTATTATAATCGGTTAAGTGGTTTAGGAGTCCATTGAGGACAAACATTGTGACACGAGATTTATATAGATTAATATTATATATGTCAATGTTTGCTGTTCAATTACGTTGTAACGTACGAAAGAATCGGGCTGGAGTTTGGAACAGTTATAGATAAGAACACAGAGGCTTTTAATCCAAGGAAAATAAAAGGAACGCGAACTTAACGGGTATACCGCGGGGTGCTGATTCTCCTGTCATCCTACTAATATTAAAATGCTAATGTATGGGGATATTTATATTATTTATATTTGTGTTTATGAATAAGTAGATATTAACCTGTTTTTTATCAGTTTTAATCAGTAAAAACCTGTCCCAATAAATTTCATTTTCATTTGGATGTTTGTTTCTCAACCACGTCGTAACATATGAATAGATCAGGTTGAAATTAAATAAATAAATGTATATTGGTGGACAATTCACAGACAACACCATCTGACCCCAAACTAAGCAAAGCTTGTGTGATGGCAGCCAGATAGCTGATATAATACTTATATAGTTTTTAAATACATTCTTATTATCCATAGAAACACCTAGATACAGTGCAAACATTTCAATTCATCACACAAATATTTGCACTGGGTGGGGATCGAACCCACGACCTTCGGCTTCGCAGGCAGAGCTACTACCAACTAAGCTACTAGGTCAGTCAATTCGGGACAAAGTTAGATTATAGTTTGGAAGAATACATAGACTTTTTTAACTCGAGAGGATAACGGGAATGGGGACATGAAATTAGTTCATGAATTTGTTTATATATTTTGTATTGAATTGTACTAGGCCGTACAGCTATGGTGTCATTTGTTTATATATTTTGTATTGAATTGTACTAGGCCGTTCAGCTATGGTGTCATTTGTTTATATATTTTGTACTAGCTTTTACCCGCGACTTCGTCCGCGCCACATATTTATTAAAGTAATTGAGGCAGTACCTACTCGTATGTCTACTACCATACAAATTCACGTTTCCTAATCAAAATCGGTCTAAGTCAAAGTTTTATATTTAATAAATGTACAATTAACACGACAAATTACAAAAAAACTATGATCTCAAAAAAATTATCAAAAACAGACTTTAATTTAAAATCATATTGGGACGGTCCACCAAATTTTATTAGAGTCTATTAGTAGATATTAGTAGATATATCGTCTGATTACATGAACGCAAATTTTAGTTTGTTGTTCATATTTCAAAAACCGCCGAACTGATTTCGATAAAATTTATATGACAACCTCTGAACTATAATCTACCAACCAAAAAAATAACCATCTAAATTGATTCACAATTGGAAATACAACGGGATTGATAACCTCCTCCTTTTTTGAAGTCGGTTAAAATAGCATACAAAGAGTGCAAAGATCCTTCCATGCACACGTTTACTCCTCATTTCCACTCTTTTCAACTCTTTTTCTGTGATAAAAAGCCGCCGTTGTCCTTTCCTAAGTCTAGTCTATCTGTGCACCAAATTGTAACAAACTCTTTAAGTGGCTTAGGCGTTAGACGGTAACGGACAGAGAGAGTTACTTTCATATATATAATTTCATATTAGAATTGAAAACAGGTGTTCCTGATCATTTTATAGGAGGCAGTTGTAAAAGATTACCGAAAAGTAATACGTTTACTCCTCCAAAAAACTCATTTTCACAGTTCTTAATTTGCCTTAATCGAGCGTCCATCATGCATAACATTTGATAAGACACCATGGAAATCTCGTCGACTATCAAAAATTCTGTCTGATAGTCTGATACGCCATTTAGTGGCTGCGCCCATCTTAAGTATTGAGGTTGTATAGTGCACTGTATTCTTCTTGTCAAGCCCTTTTATTTGATACCCATGTTGATGGGGTTCATAAAACCTAAGTAATCCGCCATTGTGTAGAGGCCGCCATCTTGGATTTTAATTTTATATAATACATTGTATTCTACTGGTTGAGCACTTTCATTTGGTACCCATATTGATGGGATTGATAAAACCTACGTTATCTGCCATTGTGTAGCGGCCGCCATCTTGGATTTCAATTTTTTATAGTATATTGTATTCTGCTTGTTGAACCCTTTCATTTGATACCCATATTGATGGGATTGATAAAACCTACGTTATCCGCCATTTTGTAGCGGCCGCCATCTTGGATTTCAATTTTTTATAGGATATTGTATTCTGCTTGTTGAGCCCTTTCATTTGATACCCATATTGATGCGATTAATAAAACATAAATTATCCGCCATTTTGTAGCGGCGGCCATCTTGAATTTATAATGATAATGAATAAACATAATTGTATTGTCACCAAAATCCAAAGTGTATACAAAATTTCAGATTAATCGGTTGACAGGAAGAGGGTGAAATTTGAATTACTAAATTTGACCCAAGAATAAATAATAAAAAAGAAAACCCCAATTCCACCCCCGTAGGTACAGTTCGAAACTACAAAACTGCTAAAACATACATTTTATGGTTTCGTGTTAAATATCTAGACGTAAAGTTTCATAGTTCTTCAACAATGACGAAGTTTTCCATATAAACTTTCATGCCTTATTTTAACCCTTTCAACCCTTTTTTCGGAACAAAAAGTAGCCTATGTCCTTTCTCGGGATCTATTTTATCTATGTATCAAATTTCATCAAAATCTGTTGGTTGGTTTAGGCGGTAAAGACGGACAGACAGACAGACAGACAGACAGACAGACAGACAGACAGACAGACAGACAGAGTTACTTTCGCATTTATAATAATAGTATGGATTGAATTGTACTAGGCCGTTCAGCTATGGGGTCATTTGTTTATATATTTTGTACTGAATTGTACTAGGCCGTTCAGCTATGGTGTCATATTGGTACTGGGCCGTTTTGCTACTAGGTCATGTTGCTAGTAGGACGTTATGCTAATATGCCGTTTTGCTTTTAGGACGTTCTGCTATTAGGGCGTTCTGCTTATATGTATTTTCGATACGAACCCCCAATTTCATCTTCGTAGAACAATGACCCCATCAGTATAAAAAAAACATATAGAAGATAAAGCCACGAATACAGAGCGTAAACTAGGGTACCTATTAGTTATCAATAGGTTACCATCCGTTTTAGATATGTAATTATTTTAAAATATGTGTTAAACAACCCAATGGACATAAACAGTAGGTACATTTGATTCGAACAAAACATCTCTCATTCCATATCATCCATATCATTTATTCAAGTGCAACATGTAGGTACATGACATTTACTTATAACTTAAATCTAATAGGTACATGACCCTATCAGAGCGTAGCATCTATCTGTTAGGGCGTAGCTGTCTATCCACAGTTGCCTAGAAGATATCACTATCAGTGATAAAGTCGCCAATTACATCGAGTTTTAATTTAAGTAACTATTAAAAATACATTTTTAATTAAGTTTAGAAAAGAATTTACCACATCAACGGCGTCAAATGTTGTCAGGCGTTATATTTGCGCCATCTGTCTTATTAAGGCGTATTCGAGATGCAAATAGACCACTTAAGAGTAGTTCTCAATTTTGCCAAATAAAGCGCCAATGTTTCATTGTATTAAATTCAACACTGGCGCCACCTATGACGAAATTGTAAACTATCTTTGAAAGGTCTACTTGTATCTTGAAAACCCGTCATTATGATAGATGGCGTATGATTTTACAAAACGCCATTCGTCACTTGGACAATGGACATGTTTTGTCTGAATCGAAAAGGTTCTCTAAATATTATATTGGGTTGAGTGACGTATCTTTTAACTAGTTGGATAAAAGAAACTTCAAAATCGAAACACAATTGGCGGTGGTATTTGCGTAACATACATATTTATGTACAAAATCATGAAACCCAATTTTTTTTTGTAGTGGTTTAAAAAATAAAAATGAGGATCGCATGTTATAGAACACTGAAATCAATGTCCCGAATTTCAACTCGATTTGCTTAGCTTTTCGAAAGTGATTGAGACAAACACTCAAATATTAACACCGAAACGTTCGCATTTATATCATTCATCATCATCATCAGCCACAAGACGTCCACTGCTGAACATAGGCCTCCCCCCTAGATTTCCACAATGAACGGTCCTGCGCAACCTGCAACCAGCGGTTTCCAGCGACCTTTGTGAGGTCATCTGTCCATCTAGTGGGAGGCCGTCCAACACTGCGTCTCCCGGTTCGTGGTCGCCACTCTTTTCCTTTTTTCCCCATCGGTTGTCAGTTCTGCGAGCGATGTGGCCTGCCCATTGCCACTTCAGCTTGCTTACTCTTTGAGCTATGTCGGCCACTTTCGTTCTTTTGCGAATATCCTCATTACGGATTCTGTCGCGCAAAGAGACTCCCGAGCATAGCTCTTTCCATAGCTCGCTGTGTGACTTTGAGCTTCGTTATGAGACCAACAGTGAAGGACCACGTCTCAGTTCCATAAGTCATCACTGGCAACACGCACTGGTTAAAGACTTTCGTCTTTTTTCTTTATATCATTAGAAGGATATAATTGATGGACATTATTCGATATGAATACCATCAAAACAAGTCAAAGATAACAATTTATAGTTCTACAAAGTTTTGAATGCGGAAAAAAGAACTCGAAGTTCTTCACCCAAAGTCCCAGTCCTTGAGAGTTGAGGGCATAGGAGGGCTCCATTTCACATCCGTTTGTGACATATAACGATGACCACTCTCCGCCCCTGTATTTGTCACTACGCGGAAAACAGGAAACAGCCCAGTATTTCTTTTTCTGACACAACAAAGAGATTAAAGCGATACTCACGGATTCACATCTGATACAGATATAATGAGACCGTTTTACCTGAAATAAAACGGTTATTATATACTTACCTTAGTAGAAGCTTATATATATTGAGATAGGCAGCACCATTTTCCGTCGTAGCAGTTATCTCTTTCTACTGATATAGCTCTGTCTCTTTCGCACACCCTTCCCCTCTCGCCAGGCGCACGAGGTAGCTGGAGGCTCCGAGCTTGCACGTCATTGTGTCGAAATATCACCAGGCAGAGATAAAAAGTAAGCTTCTACTAAGGTAAGTATATAATAACCGTTTTATTTCAGGTAAAACGGTCTCATTATACACTTGACCGTTAGTAGAAGCTTATATATATTGAGACCTGTTTGTTATCGCCTGGTGAGAGGAACGCCAATGTGATATTAGGAAAAGTATACAGTTTGGCAGAAATCACCATTATATATAATTATAAGAACACTAATTTAATAACTGATTATTAATGGATCTGCCATCTTATTTTCAAGACCTGGTAGAATTGTCACATAATTAGTTATTTTCATAAATTCTTGTCAAGCTGTATATGGAAAGAACAGTGATTATTGCTGTGTGTGAATTGTCCACCAATATTTATTTATTTATTATTAATTATGTACTCTTCTATTGCAACAAAAAATGTGTGTGACGAACCACTGATCGTTATGCTATAATTGGACTAAAGACTAAATAGTCATCATTGACAATATACTCGTAATTATCATTGTATTGAATGTGAACTTACACACGTCCAAATTTTTATGAACAGAAGGGTGGCAGCAAAATTAAAGAGTACATTTGTAATATCCAAATGTTCTGTAACACACTTTCTTACGAGCATTGATAGATATTTGTACAAGGGTTTGTATCCAAAATCAATGAATTGGTATGAAACGGGTAGAAACGTTTAATATCGTTATTATAATGTGACAAAGAATTAGTTGACACTTCTTCAAAGTAATAGTACTTTTGAAAAGTTTTTTAGGTATCGCATACATTCTGCCCTTGTTTAAAATTTCGTCTAAGAAGAGATTGTTAACCCAACTTTTTGAAGTTACAGCTGACCGTGCACTTCATGGTGTAGCGTTTGATGCCAGCGGTCTTCAGAAGAGACTTGTACCTACCATCCGGAGATGACGATACTGGACTCATGGGACGAAGGACGTCATAAAGCTATTAATAAACTTGAGCTGTTAGATATACGGCGCCATTCGTTTAAAATCGTTATCGTTTCATGTGTCCAAAATACAGGACAGAATACAGATTTTGATTGAGAGTGTTTGCCAACAGTTTTTACCCTAGGTGTCGAGAATCTATATTCTCATTATCATCTTATTAGCTTAAACCCAGTTTGACGCCACTACATAATATCGGTCGTATATACCTAAATATCTGTAGGTACATTTTATCTTTGTCAACGGTCAAGGAGACAAATCACGACTCCTGCGGCTTGGACACAGGCACAGAGGGGGCAACGGAAACCCCGAACAATTTAAAAAGCATTAGAAAAATGTTTAGAGTATACGCATATTATTTTGTCCGAATATTTATTTGCCAAATAGATAGTTTTCGACCATCTCTCATTTTTTAGGGCTATGGCCTTAATACATGTGTCATGTTATTAGTTCAGTTATTAGATCGTGTGGAACCAACTGCATAACAGAGCCCTTCTGAATCTAGTCGGATTGATCCGACACGGAATGTGACCTCTCGGACTTTGTCTTATTTGTTCAGAATGACAGAGACAGGGATTGTGATTCCGAATTTGAACCATTCAGATTGCGTTTAGAATTTCACTACCCCGATTTGTTAAGAAAACATTTGCTTTAGGAGAAATTGATATACTGTCACCTAGCAACAGCTGTAAATTCGACCCGTCTTATTCGGTAGTATATGGGATCTATATTATATTATTTGGTTTCCGATATTCAGCGCTTTCATGACTGTTTTATTCGTTCTCTGGGTAGAGGGCCGCTACGATTCGACCAAATAAAAAAGATACTTGACTATCATCCCATGTCTTTATTCTGTCTTTTCACCCCTCATATCTGGAGGTCTGGCACCTCCAGAAGCCATGACTTTAACTTTTGATGGTTGTAATCCAGTTGTTGTGTCGACTAGACATATTGTAAGGTTGTTAAAGTAAATAAGTTGTCAATAGTCAAATCGTTAAAAAGTAAACGGGCTGTGTGTGACAGCTCATGATTTTAGGTCCGCTCGACAAAATACCGGCTCCCCACGAGGAGCTATCATGAGGAAGGTTTCAGTTGCTTGACTGAGATCACCAATACTCAACATCAATACACTTGGCATGCGGAATGGTGGCGGGAACACCCACGCCAGATAAACGTTCCAAGATATGCTGAATGCATCGTACGTCAACGCTTCGCGCTCGTTCTTATTATAAGTGTTCATATATATTACATAGTTCATTACCTCCGTTGCAAATTTGGGCGCCAAAAGATTGATCACCGGTGTGATTCTATTTTTGCAAAGATAATTTCTGTACATCTCCAAGTTAAGTGCCACTCGTCGTCTGTGTCTGGATGAACAACCAAACTGATTGTTAAGGGTCCTGGTATGTGATACATTTTGAATTGGATCCGACACCAGGGTCAGCAAAATTACTTAATTAGTACTTGCCCCAATACGTTGCGGAAGTGAGCTATCGCTGAATGGTCGTTGGATCAAATTAGCACGAAAACTTGTGCCATACTCGATGGCTGAAACTCCATTATCCTCAAGATGTCTAACAATTATTTTGTATTGCAATGGAGGTGTTCCTCCTCTGGTGCCTAGACACCCGACATGGTAGATTGTTAAGTTGGCCTGCCTTGGCAAAATTCGAGGCGTTTTATTAAAAAAAAAAAAGAGTTGGGAGAAGCATATTTATTATGAATTGCTGAGGACAGATAACGAGCACCGGATGGGGTAAAAATATATCGTCGAGGTTGTGCTCTGTGGTAGAGAGGACTGAAACCTCGGTGACTTAGCCCTCGTCGAAGATCAACGAAGCTTGCAGAATACGTTAAGCCATTAAACTTTGTGGTTCTATCAGGGACGCCTGACCCGTTTGAGATGTTTGCAGTTCTTCCAGAGCTACCCACATAAGCCGAGATGAGCAATATATTTTCGCGGGGAGAGCAGAACTTCCTATGCAATATATGTACATGGAATCCGAGGATTTCTAACTTTTCCAGTAAGGTTTTTACGTGATGAACCAATGTGTTTGGATTCTGGTTTGTTATTATAAGCTATTATTATTATTATTTTTTTTTTTTTTAAGGATTTGCGTAATCCAATTTGTTAGGTAGGTACAGACTTTCGGCGTAATACTTAGGCCAGAAAAGAGTTATCTCAAGTTATTCTTTCTTGTAAAAAAGCGCTTAAAACTCGTGAGTGACTAGCTATAGGCAAATTGAAGTGAGCTTATGAAAAATCAATTTTGCACATCCGGTCATGGGTTTGGAGGAAGCCCAGCCCACGAAACATTTTATTAATTGCAATCTTTCAGTTTGCACAAATCTGTTGAGCGAGGGTAGTTGAAGTACGAGCTATCGCTTATTTATACCGAAAACAGGGACGACACAAGGTTTTTCGAATGAAGAGTGCTACTTTTAGTAAGTACCAATTTTTCATTTGTAGGACGAGTGAGGAAATCTCTTCAGACTCCACAGTACAAAGACATTGTCTTTTGAGTCCGGTATTACTAAAGGCGGTATTTGCAAAAACGGTATGCGGTACCTTTATATTATCATCAGTCTGATGCTGCTTTTTCCACCGATTTATATAACGTGGTATATAGACCGGCCCAAAAAAGGCTGCTTGTCATAATCGCCGTCTTTCATAATATTTGCAGGTGGATTATAGCATTTACCTATGTCCACTCTATGGCGGTCTCGATCCGTGAGATCGAAGATGTGTCACTCTGTAGAGGCCTCGATCTGCGAGATCGAAGATAGAGTACTTCTGTGGTTAAGGTTATGAATATTATATATTCTAGACCAACGTTATATTGACGTTCTGACGTCTCACTTTGTATTAGTAGCCCTGCGCGGGCGGATTATGGAGGTATTGCTATTCTTATTTATATTATAACTATTGTTCCAGCACCAAGTGTCAAGGCACGTTGGGATGTAGTTGCCCCTGCGAGGGGATATATGTGAAATTATTGCGTTTTCTTCGCAAGGTATTTTTTATTTATCAGCCAATATAATTTTCTTCATCCTTCCGTCCATTTCCTGACGCCGCCAGTTTTATCCAAAATTAAAGTGTAAACCTCCGGTTTGATTTAAGTCGCGCCTCACGGATTAATGACTAACATGACTAACTATCTAAGGCTATATCTACCAAATTTTAAAATGTTTAAAGTAATAAATGTAATTGCCGCATAGGACTTGGCAGAGTAGGGAAGATGGTGTAAGGTGACTTACGTCCTTTTACCTATTCGTTTGGTTCCAAATTTATAAACCCTGGGGTTTACAAACTTGGTTATTGGTTAGGCTAAAAATGTTGATTATAAATTTTTTGGGTGTAAAATCATACACGTTTCCGGAGGTTTTGCCATCGTGGATCTTTTAATTTGTCTCGATATCGGAGAAACATTTTCAAAGTACCCCCAAATTATCGGAAGCGAATGTTAGCACCACATCGTCCGAACTGTTAGGACCAATTTCAGGATATTTGCTGTAAATTTAGATCTTGGTCTACATCTCGACTGATGAGTTACTCATAATCGTTAACACAAAAGTGTGTTCATTAAGATTCCAAAGCATGGATTTTTGTTATATTTTTTAGACCCACGGAGTTGAGGGTTATTTCTTTTTACCTTTGCCGTCAGCAAAGCGTTAGAGTTAAGAGGTCGATGAAGACCTGTTACTGCTATCAGATCTAGATCGAGAATCTAGATGAAGCATGAAGCTTGTGTGAACGCGATTCACGTTTCTTTAATTTGGTACTAGAACCGTTTCAATTTGGCAGTTGGGTTCCATAATTTAATTATCTCGTTGAAATTTACCTAGAAACTATTAACATACTCCTAGGAAAGAAAAACATGGACCTAAGAAAATAATGCAAAGGTTGCACGCAAATTACAAAGACATTAGTATTATCTGAAGGTAGTTTTAGTATTATCTGAAAGTAGTTATGTAGTAGAATCGACAAGAAATTATATGAGCAATAATAATCTGCACATAAAAATTTTAAAAAAAAAAGAGACAAAATTTTGAGCATATAATACAATCTCGAAGCAAAAGCAAGCTTCGACAAGCATTATTAGGTTTACATTTAATCAAGTAAAAAATCGAACGATAATATCGTTTTGCAGAAAAAATGTAAGCACTTACGTGGTTTTCTCTGGAAAAATCACAGAATTTAAGAAGAGAATTGGGTTTCTCTTGAAACAAGTGAACTGCACGGGAAATGTCACGCCAATTAATGACGAGCAAGCTCGGAGCCTCCAGCTACCTCGTGCGCCTGGCGAGAGGGGGAGGGGTGTGCGAAAGAGACAGAGCTATATCAGTAGAAAGAGATAACTGCTACGACGGGAAATGGTGCTGCCTATCTCAATATATATAAGCTTCTACTAACGGTCAAGTGTATAATGATACAAATAGTTTGTTCTATTTTCACGCTATACATTAACAAAATCAAATTCATAGTTTTTAATAAACATACGAGTACTTAAGTGCATCTACAAGTTTAAACTGTATAAAAATAATTACCTACCTATACGAATTAAAATTAACATTGGGAAATGGTTTTGAAACAATGTCGTAATATTTTTTTTAATAAATACACGGATAACTCACATTTAAGATAGTCAGTCCAGTCCGGCTCAAGTTTCGATCGCCTCTGGCGATCTTTTTCAAGCTAAACGAGCTACGAACCCGCGCGCGCGTTCTCCTTGAAAAAGATCGCCGGACGCGATCGAAACTTGAGTCGGACTGGACTGACTATATTAAACGTGGGTTACCCGTGTATTTATTTAAAATGTGGAATAACCACGTTAATTTTCATACTAAAAATGTCCTAATAAAGAATAATAATCTTAATATTAATTATAAATAAAATAATGTCGAATGGAATATAAAATAATAACGATTAATTTAAATTCAGTTGTTTTATTTAATATTAAATTAAAATATTTATATTCTATTTCTCTATGGTAAAATAATCAATTGAATATTTTTTTATTCGAATGAATAATAAATATTCAATTGATTATTTTACCGTCGGTGTTCAAAAAATCTTCTCTGTTAAACGTTTCTCGTCAGGCCAGCATCATATATGAAATAAATATCAACCTACCTGTAATAGGAACCCACAAGTAACTTGCATAACTAAATTACAGCGAGTGCTTAATAAAACTTAAAACTAAACACATTTGAATTATCAATGGACCCATAAAAGTCTTGCGGCTGGTCTAGTCGGGAGATCGGCGACTGCCCATCCGGAGTCCCCGTGTACAAATTCCACACGCAACACTGTTTTTTCAGTCATCTGCGTAATGTCATTAGTAAAAAAATACATAAGTCTGTCAGTTACATTACTAAAAATAATACACTAATGTTTTCTTTTGATTTTTTATAACTCTTATAGATTTTTACACTTGACCGCCCGTCATCTACAAAAAAATCACTAAAATATTATGCTTATCGAGTGACGTCCATGTACGATTTTTATGTAGACGTGACGTCACACCCCACTCTGTAAGTTTTATGATCTACATCGTTGTCCATTTTAAATAGTGTAATGATACAAAAAATACGTGTCACATATTTTTTCCACAATCTATCTGAAGAATTAATTAGAATGATTTGATTCCGTGAAAAAATGGGACGGCCCTTGGTCTGGGATGCAACCTGCGTCGATACTTTGACGCCGTCTCATCTTTCACGGACACAAGTTAGAGCTGGCGCGGCAGCTGAACAAGCTGAAGACCTTAATAAGAATACAATAAGAATATTTATTTGTCATAAGAACATGAACACATAGTTAATTAACCCATCAGGTCCGAACATAGTACTGTATCTCGGTACCTAATGGCTTCTCCCAAAACAAAAAATTTATATATCATCTAAATTTAAATATAAATATACGCAAATTAAATAAGAATAAGAATAATAAAAAAACACATGCTATGGCAGCTGGGCAAAAAGTCTTGAAATGAAATTTGTCTGCGAATATGTTGTTTCTCAGCATAGACTAGGTAATCGTGGTGTCATTATTTTCAAATCTTTTTGCCAAGCCGTGCGTGTGAGTTTATACATGTAGAAGGGTGCGAGGGTGTGTGTTTGTGTGTGTGTGAGGGTGTACTTGATTGGGTGAAAGTGTGTGTGTGTGTGTAAGTGTGTCTCTGTGTGTGAGGGTGTGATAGAGTGTGTTGACGCCGTCTCATCTTTCACGGACACAAGTTAGAGCTGACGCGGCAGCTGAACAAGCTGAAAACCTTAAGAGGCGCAAACAAAGCAGTATTGATAGCGGATACATGTTTGAGCCCTTTGGGGTTAACTTTGGGACCGTGGGGACTGAGTGCCAAAAGTATTTACAAAGATTTATCGAAACGTCTTTGTGATGCAACTCGTGACCAAAATGCAGGACTTTTTTTGCTCAGCGAATAAGTATCCCATTCTACGCGGTAAAGGGGCTCGTTATTGTACCACCGAGCAGTAATGTGTAAGCTATGGAACATAGATAAATTATTTGACTTGAAGGGCAATGTTTCAGTTGAAATTACATGGCATAAAGATGAAATATCTCTGGATGACGAGCGTAGTGCAGTGCTAGGTAATGATTTGGACTCTTCATGTTCTAATAGCTGCGTGTCACTGTGCTGCTATGTGGCAGACATGTCGCTTACCATCAGGCACAAACATGTCCTGTTCGTTTCGTCACTCTACACTATAAAAAAAAGTTTTCTTGTCGAATAGACAAGTACATATTTGAAAACATAAGCTGGTTTTATTTTAAATGGCAAAGTCGTGAAGCGCATCTTCTCAATGAAGCGGAAGCCGCCAAACTTTCTGCTTGACTTGGCATTTTCAAAACTCTCCGGAGAGGAAAATTCCCGGAAAACCACAAGCTGGGATTAAAGCGAAACTTGCGAGAACCCTGCAACTTGAAATTCATTCTTATAGTTGTAGAGTGTAGAACACAATTTGCAATGAGCTGAATTAATCCAAAGAAAACTAACACGATTCAGATATGATTTATGACTTGTTTATGTTTTTTTTAATAAAGAGTGACGAGACGAGCAGGTCATGCGCCTGATGGTAAGCAACATGCCTGCCACATAGCAACACAGTGACACGCAGCTATTGGAGCATGAAGAGTCCACAAATCACAACTGCACTGCGCTCATCACCCAGAGATCTAAGATGTTATATCCCTCTAAGCCTTGCCACATAGCAACACAGTGACACGCAGCTATTAGAGCATGAAGAGTCCACAAATCACAACTGCACTGCGCTCATCACCCAGAGATCTAAGATGTTATATCCCTCTAAGCCCTGTAATTTCTCTGGAAACATTTTCCTTCAAACCGGAACATAGTAATGTTTTGACATTACTGCTTGGCGGTAGAATAACTGGCAAAGGTGTGGTACTTCCCCAGGTGAACTCTGCTAGGAGTTTTACCACTACAAATGATATAATAGTAAATAGTTCTCAATCAGTAGCCCCGTGATGTCACGACAATGGAAAAATATATAGGAAAATGGGTTATGGAGCGGTCGTTCTACAATTTTGAATGAATGAATTTTTGAATTTAGAAAGACGTGCTTGGTCATAATCGACACGTTTGCCCATTACAGCACAATACCACGCAACGATATAATTATTATGAAGAAACCAAATTAATGTCTGACACTCTAATGTGTTATTCACTCTATTGCGTAAAATTAGATGCTTTATCTCATTTCCGTTTAACTCGTTTAGCGCCGTGGTCCCACCATTAGACTCGCATCTTTCAGTTGATTTTAAACTGAAAGTCTAATAGATTGAGTCCATATTTGGTTACTTTTTGAAGTCATTTTTTATTTGGAGAAAATTAAATTATATAAAAAATATAAATAATTAGCTAATTATGTAGTAGTTAAACATAGGTACTCAAGTAACATTACGAGTTAAAATATATACTGCAGTTCGTAAATGGATATTTATTAACACATTTGAAATGTAAAACTTGGCAGCAAAGTCTTGAGAGCAATGCAGATGATATAAATGCAAATTCTGGCTGCCTGAGCACCGTCACATGCAAGATCGTACATATGAGAAATGCTATCGACGTGACTACATTTCCTGGAGAGATACGTATAAATATGATTCTTAGAGAGTCGACAATTTTCACGTGAAAAATTTCGTCACATTGTTATACGGAAGACTTGTCGTAATGCGGTTTTCAAGTTGATTTAAAGTGTCAAAGTATTGTAGTACGGTGGTAGGATCTTTTCAAAGTCCATCTAGGGAAATACAACACCTCTGCTAATTATTCTGCGTCAAGCAGTAATGTGTACATGAATACATGTGTTCATGCTTTTGGTGTCTAGAAGGCCTACCGCTGAACTAAAATGATTTTGTTTTCTCATGATTTTCTCTTCAATATATATCTTTTAAATTTGAGAGAGAAGGTTGATGGCCTATTTTTGGACATTATCGGCGTAGCTACCATAAGCCACACTTTGCAGAGTTGCTGTGGCAAAGTACTAAGGAAACAATTTATTTTTAGCGATATTGTCATACATATTAATATCAGCTGTCACGATCCTATAGTACTAAATAGCAATTGATGTAGTAATAAATCTATACTAATATTATAAAGCTAAAGAGTTTGTTTGTTTGTTTGTTTGAACGCTAGGATCTCGGGAAGTACTGGTCCAGATTGAAAGATTCTTTTTCTATTGGATAGTCCATTTATCGAGGCAGGCTTTAGGCTATAGAAAATAACGCTACTATTAATAGAAGCGGAGCATGAATTAAGAATGTAACAAAATCGGGAAAACATATTCCTTATTGAGAGTTTTCGTACGTTTTGTGCTTAGACATCACACATGACAGCATGTGTCTAAGATTGCGTCATTGAATATCACAGGTTACATACCTCTTGTATGGTAGGTAAAACCTATGCTAATCAATTTTTTTTTCTAAATCTGAGTTGGTACATCCAATTTCCGACAGGTGGCGTAACAGGTAGCTGAAGAGGTGTTTTGTTTGAAAGCGATATTTTCAGAAATGACTGAACCGATTTCAGTAATTCTTTCACCGTTGTATATGTACGGGATCCTGATGAGTACTAAATAATGTACCACGGGCAACGCCGGGGCGGACATCTAGTAAATAATAAGCATTATTTATTAATAAAATCTGTTACAAGTTGTACAGGCTTTGCTTAGTTGGGAGCTAGTTAAGAGTCGTGTGAGCAATAAAAACCAACATGTTTAATCATTATAATCATACAAATTTATTTTGAAACTTATTCTCTAAACTTTTACATATGATATTATTATAAAATTATATTTAAAACTCTAAATTAAGGTGCCGCCGGCAGCGAGGCAAAGCCCAAGCTACCAGTGGTTAGGGCTGCAGAGACAGGAACTTGTTGACTGTCGTTCAATACATTACTCTAAACTTCACCGGATAACATAACTGATATTGTCACGGTATACGGATGTCATAACTATCGGAATTATGACGTCAAGTTGAATCATCATTCCATATGACGATAACCTAGTGAGCTAAGTCAAGTTCCTTCTTGAACTTATCATTATCGACCTTCACTAGATTCTCGTTATGTGGTATGGTGATTTGGTGATATCAATGAGCATAATTTAGATTATTGGCGACAGATTGGTGATGATAGATCGGTCCAATAAAACAACGAACGACTATTTTCAAGAACTGACAAGTGTATACTTTAAAATACAGCACTTCGGAGTCTCGGACTCGCCAAGACCAAACAAAAACATTTGGCGAAAGAGTAAATCCCAATTGTCCACGTAGCCGCGCGTTATACGCACGCTTTCGTCAATTGACGGTGGCAAGATGAATGCATGACCAATGCTTGCATCTTGCGTACAAACAATGAAATCTGTGTCCACGAAGCAGCAAAATTGCAGCAGCTGTTCGTCAACGAACGTATGACGAGCGGCTGCCGCTTCGTGGACACAGATTTCATTGTTTCTACGGAAGATGCAAGCATTCGTCATGCATTCGTCTTGCAACCGACACTTGGCGAAAGCGTGCGTATAACGTGAAGCTACATGGACAGTTGGCCTTAGTTACTAATGTATGTACGATCCTGGCTGTTAGGTAGTGCCTATGCAAGTACTCGCCGTTGGCGAGAAACAATATAGCGAGGACATTATCTGGGACGGTAAAATGCCTAAGGAATGTCAATCGGATAGTCCTTCTTAGTATATTTTCGGCAACTGTTCTCATCTTGGCAACTTTATTCGCTATTGTACAGACAAAAAGTCGGTTTTTTGTCAAGATGCTCGAAGCGTTGCCAGTTTACCGAGACAAGTCAAATCACATCAGGTCCTGGCAGGGCTCGATAGAATCGTTTGTGCAGCTCCTTGCTCGTCCATCTTTCTTAGCGAACATGAGAACGAATAGTTTGCACCAATTCATTTTTACCATATTAATTATACTAAAAGAAGAGCACATTATTTTCTTTGGACTATATCTAAGGTACACTATCCTTTCAGCAAGCTGTCACGGCTCTTCTCGCATAGGAAGGGCACAGGAACATTGCACCAAACGTCATTAAGCGTAGCGGGTCGGAAGACGCTGCCACAGAACTCCCCGGTGTCATCGGTGCGGGCTCGGGTGGCGTTGTCTGGCTGGCCGTCCGACCACCGCTGGTATCCTGCCGCGTCTAGCGTTTGACCTGTAATTATTAAGTGGTATTTTAAGTTCAGTATAGAGTAATATGTCTGAACATGACATAACAAAAGTCATATGCTTGAATAACGGGATCAAAGTAATATTTTCACATTGGCCTCAGGCGGATTCTACGAAGAGTATTTCCACAGTATCCGTATGGAGTAAGGACGTTTTTAATTTGACATACTTCAAGTCATACTTTGGATGGAGCAAAATATCGAGCGATGTTTTGCTAGCACTGCATTGTTTATGGTGGATCTTTATAACTAAAATGTATTTCTCAGAAAGTAATAGTACATATTTAGGTTTTTTCTTTCGGAAATACTCGTAGTAAGTGACAAATTTTACCAAAATAAATACTTATTAAAATGAGATACATAAGTATTGGTGGTGGACAATTCACACACAACACTATCTGACCCCAAACTAAGCAAAGCTTGTGTGATGGCAGCCAGATAGCTGATATAATACTTATATAGTTTTAAGTACATACTTATTATACATAGAAACACCCAGACACAGTGCAAGCATTTGAATTCATCACACAAATATTTGCACTGGGTGGGGATCGAACCCACGACCCTCGGCTTCGCAGGCAGAGCAGGTTGGTAGTAACCAACTAAGCCACTAGGGCAGTCAAATCATAAGTAAATCAGGTACAACCAACAACGTGTATATCGGAAACATCACATAGCTACGCAGTAATTTGAAAAAAAGTTAAAATGACTTGGACACATGACGGCATGGCATGACGTTACCATGCTTATACTTAAATATGTGAGTTTAGTTCACCTCTGTGCAAAATCGAAATGTCCAAAAATCAAAGCATCCAAACCTTTCAATAATCAAACTAAAAATAATATTGGCAGGGTTCCGTATGGTAGTCATTTGAATGGTTTATTAAATACTTACCATGAATGGTCATCCAGGTTTGATGTTCACCCCAATCGTGGAATCCTATAGCCATGATGCCGGAGTCAGTGGACCTGATGCGAGCGTCGGGATACTTCTCGTATATCTCTTTCACCACCTTTACAGAAAATAAAAAAATATTTTTATGAATATCCGCTGTGCTGTCCTCTAACATTGCTTTGCTATTAAAATAATCAAATGTATTTGACTTCAATTGCTTTGCTATTAAAATAATCAAAGGTAATTGACTTCACGTCAATTGTCGGTTAAATTGCGCCCCTCATTTCAACACGATAATCAATTTCCAATTTCGATTTCAATTAATCAACAGTCATTTTCATCGAATTTCAAAAAAGACAAAAATGACATACAGATTATCCTCCTCGTTTTGGTGGAATATTGAAATACTATTCCATTAATTTGTGGTGTTGGCCTAACTCAACCCTCTCTTCAGGAGAAAGGGAATCCGTATGCGTATATTCATTTTTCTACTTAAAAATGGTGTTGGCTTTTGTCAACCGTTCAACTAAAATGGTGATGCATTTTATTTTGGAATTAAAAGGGCTACTTTTAATGTTGTTACCTGTGCTTCGAGTTCGCTGTTTATAATAACGAGATATCCTCCTTCCGCCATACAGGTCATGTAGGCCTGCGACCAGGTCAAGCCTCGGTTGTGGAATTTGTAACAACTGCCAGTCCGCGCGTCCAGTGTGTATTCTGGTCAAAGATGGTAAAGGATGACAAACATTTCTAGCTTAAGCTTAGGTTAAGCTTCTATTATTGACATCACACATTCCAAATATGTCATAAAGGCAGCAAGACAAAAAAGTCGAAGGGTAATAAAGCCTAAGTTTTGTAACACTTCAATGGACTATGTATGTTTTTTGAGATGTGAGAAAACAATTGATCTGTTATATTTACTAATACCTCTGTATACAAGTACGTATGTGGTAGGTACAATGTTGTGTTCCCAATTCTGTCCGCACTCCCAGAGTATCACTATTTTTTCTCTTAGATTCATATCAACCATGCCAGATGTTCCTAGTTCCAGGATTTGGATGACGTTCCTACCTGGATCAGTGGTGCCACAAGATGTGAAGGTAAGATGCGTGTCCTGCTTGTAGCAGACGTAGGGCAGCACATCGGAGCACTTCACGTCGGCCATGCTTCCTTTCTGATCGGTCGTCATCGCAAGGCAGCTTTCGGCGTTCTCAAAGTTGTCAGGCTCACCAGGAGCCCAAGTTATGGACAGACGAGGTAGGGGCACTCCTAAAAATATAAATAGACCATGTGCACGATCTGAGGAACTGTTGCACAGAAAAGTGATTATAAATAATGTATTCATCACACCAATACTGCCCTAGTGGCTTAGTTGGTAGTAGGTCTGCCTGCGAAGCCGAGGGACGTGGGTTCGATCCCCACCCAGTGCAAATATTTGTGTGATGAATTCAAATGTTTGCACTGTGTCTGAGTGTTTCTATGTATAATAAGTATGTATTTAAAACTATATAAGTATTATATCAGCTATCTGGCTGCCATCACACAAGCTTTGCTTAGTTTGCGATCAGATGGTGTTGTGTGTGAATTGTCCACCAACATTTATTTATTATTTTTATTTATTTATAATCATTGTTCTCCCTGAAAGATAGGTACAATCTATAACATTTCAAAGTTAGAGTTAAAGGTATTTGTGGGACCAAACTGTCACAATTATTAAGCAAGTTGGGGGTCTAAACATAAGAGGAGAATTATGAACGATAAAAAGTATTGGTGTACCACGAAATAATGGCACTTGGATGACATTGTCAGGAGAGCGTAGGCATCGGAAAATCGGGCATCGGCAACCATAGTAGGCTTGACGATGCCGTTAGTTCTCATTTTGGATACGCGCCATTATTCCCGTGTACGGGTATAGCAGCAAACATCCTTGAATAACTAAATTTTAGACACGTTAATCTAAGCTCACAGAAAATTCAATGGGTTACCAAAATAATGATTTATACCTATAACTTTATAGCTGAGTATCTCTCATTTCGATGTAAATTGCCTAAGGCACGGACAGTCCTTTGACAGTAGGATGAAACCGGTACTGCCTACCTCTATGACTAATGACATAAACAATCCCTTGTGGGTGCTAGCTTGTGCGCTCTCTTAAAGCCTCAGATTGAAAACCTCCTTAAAGTTAAAATATTATGGCAATGTTTCACAGATACATTGCAATACAATAATGTTATACTGTTTATGTAATTAATTATCTGGTTGTATATTTTTTGTACCATGATGGCTTTAATCTCTTAAAGCACAAGCTAGCACCCAAACTCTTAGAAGACAAGGGATTATTTGTATCATTAGTCATAGAGGTGGGCAGTACCGGTTTCATCCTACTGTCAAAGGACTGTCCGTGCCTTAGGCAATTTACATCGAAATGAGAGATACTCAGCTATAAAGTTATAGGTATAAATCACTATTTTGGTAACCCATTGAATTTTCTGTGAGCTTAGATTAACGTGTCTAAAATTTAGTTATTGAAGGATGTCTGCTGATACAGATATTTCATGACCAAAAGTAAAAAATCGCTTTTTATTATTTAAAAATCCCTGAATTTTACTTTGAACTTACCTTCAATAGACGCGTAGTCTCCTTTAGAGAAGGTGGCGTGCACTCCAGTGAAAATAACGACAGGTACAGAACCTTTGTGTTGAGACACGTACGAAATAACAGCGGTCTTCAAGTGCTTCGTTAACGGTGATACCAGAACTGCTCCTGTAAAAAGAGGCATTTTGAACTGATTACCAATTAGGAAAAGTCTCATATCGGTTATATTTTTAAGGTAGGTCTTCACTTGACCGCAATCTTGCCTCAGTTCAAGCAACGATGCAGTCGAGCATGCTCCTTCATATCGTGAAGGAGCATGCTCATTTAGTTAGTAAAAATAGATCACTCTCGAGTTGAAGTCACTACGAGTGCAACCATAAAAAACCCACACAGGCAACGCATTCCACTGCCTAGACGTTCTATTTTACGAAATAGGAATCAAATCTCATTTAAGTCCTTAGAACACCAACCATGGAACTAAAATGTTTTTTTCTTACAAGGAACAGTTCGATAAAAAGCAAGGTTGTATTAAGCCATTCAGAATCGCGGCTCTTGATTTATCCCAGAACCCACAGCTGAGACTTAGCCGGTCCATCCCAGAAATGCGAACAACACTGCAGACAAAATTGAATCTTTCTGTTCTTGCTACAAGATACAACATAAGTAACTGTTCAGAGTTCAAGTGACTACGCATTTTGAGCGGACCACTAGTACCTTTAACTAGTACTAGTTTTTAACCACAAAATTGGTCTGTATTATAAATACTGTACAGTATATATACCGAAGCTATTTTTTCTTTAAGAGACAATTTGCTTCCAGCATCCTCTTCCTTTATGTTTGTACAGAGCTATGATATTTTTATATCAGAGGTTAATTATACAATTGTAAGTTATATGATAACCTCAGTTAAAGCAGATAACCAGTAAATCCCAGCGTAACTTCTGATACTAACGTATTTGTAAATAATATAGTGGAAAGGTTTATAACTTTTAAATATACATTCGCTCGTAGTCATAATAGTTATATTAAGCTGACTTCAAAAAAGAAGGAGGTTCTCAATTCAGTTGTATGCTTTTATGTTCTTTTGAAGTGAAAACTTCTTTTGGCGCGCCACAGACAAATTTTTCGTGGGCTGTGAACTGAATTCTAGCGTCACGCTCGGGATTGATAAGAAAATCTTTGGGTAAATTTGGGGCCATGGCCATTAGCCTTGCTGACGCTTTTCTAGATGGCCATGTTCATGGCCACGCCCTCCGTCTACATCCGTGTAGTTTCCAAAGTAAGTTATCAAATTCTGAGTTATAAGTGTTCACTTCTATCGGCAGTTCTTAAGACTGCCAATCGTTTTTGTTATTAGAAAGAGTATACTTTGAACCTTTAAAATCCTTATCTTAAAAGCAGATGAAGATGTAGAGATAAATAGAGCAATTAAATTAATAAAAAAGTTACAATTTGAACCACGGTTTTTGATTTTAAAACCACGGGGAGCTGCCTAATAAATAGTGGTGGGCATTTCACACACAACAGCATCTGACCCCAAACTAAGCAAAGCTTGTACTATGGGTGCCAGCTGATAATATTACCTTCAGCATGGCACCGCATCCTGGCTTCTCGCCACGTTCCGGGCACCTGATGGAACTTCAACCACCCGTTCGCTTGTGCGTTGTATTCGTAGTCATATCTGTACTCCTTCCCTGGAAAATTGCAGAAATCATTGATTTAATTGTTTTATGTTTAACTAGATGTCCGCCCCGGCTTCGCCCGTGGCCCGTCGTATATTATATAGCACTTATCGGGATCCCGTGCATATCCAACTGTGAAAGAATGACTGAAATCGGTTCAGTCATTCCTGATAATATCGCTTTCAAACAAAAAACCTTTTCAGCTACCTGCTACGCCACCTGTCGGAAATTGGTCGTACCAACTCAGATTTAGAAACAAATTTGATTAGCAAAGGTTTATATTTAATGATGCAATCTTAGACACATGCTGTTATGTGTCAAAACACTAAACGTACGAAAACACTCAAAAAGGAATATTTTTCTCCCGTTTTTGCTACATTCTTGATTCATGTCGCTGCTATTGATAGTAGCGTTATGTTCTATAGCATATAGCCTTCCTCGATAAATGGACTATGTAATAGAAAAATAATCTTTCAATTCGGACCAGTACTTCCCGAGATCCTAGCGTTCAAACAAAAAACAAACAAACTCTTCAGTTTTATAATATTAGTATAGATTGAAAATGCGGTGTTGTTTCGTCCGTGCCCTCTTTTAATGCCCGAGCTACACTAGGCTAAGTTTTTCAAGCTATGTTAGCAAGCTAGTGTTAGTAAGCTAGCGAGTTAGTCCTTCTAGCCTCGTGTAGACAAAACTAGCTTCTACACGAAGCATCCTAGCTCGAAAAATTAGCCTCGTGTAGCTCGGGCGTTATTTTCAAATTGAAATCGATAGATTCTGTATAAATATGGTAAGTGCCAAATATGCTCTAGAATTTCATGAACTTCTCTTTTATCTAACCTCTGCATTTATTTCCGATTTGTTGTTTGCATATTAACAAATCTTTTGTATGTTTTATTTTATACAGACTTTACGTTTGACTCGGAATACCATCAGGTACAGGAACAGCATTTTGTATATCTTATACCTTTAAACGAGCTAATCTTGTAGGTAATATATATTTAAAATAATGATATATAATCTGAATCTCGAACGATTTTCATGAAATTATGTATACAGGGGGTTTCGGGGACTATCGTCCCCGAAAATCGATAGGTTTTAGGAAACCTAACTAGATAGGTTTTATTTTTTTAAAATATCATTTTATGCGCGTGTTTAGACAATGAAAAACTCCTACAATGTCATTAGAATACGATAACTTTTTTCGCCACTGTTATTTAAGTCTAAATGGCTCAGACGGAATATGATCGCCCTCGGATTCAACAGGCTCCGGTTCGAACCCTGATGATTGCACTCGGATTTTTTTTGTGCTTTTTTTCTGAGAAAATCTTATACTTAGAGCCTTTTTTTTATAAACGCATTCAATTCGTATCTGAGTAGGTCTAAGTAAGTCATCACTACGTAATTCGTACCTTCCTATATATCATTAAAAAAACCGAGCAAAGCTCGGTCAACTAGTTACTCTTTTGACGTGACAACGTCTTATAAATTGGTTTGCCGGGTGACACTTCAAGAAACTGCGTTACGCTCCGCTCACGTTATGCGCTCACAACGAGAGCGAGTGAGAGGCACGCGTCCCTTCCACTCGGGCATGGTTAGCCCGCCTAAGAGCGAGAGAGACAGACATAAAAAGTGAAAGGGTCGCGTCCCTTCCGTAAAATTATTTTACCACTCAAAGTCGTTGTCACGTAAAACTTTCGCCCGTATACCGACTTTACAGGCAACCAATTTTTTTTAAACAGCAAAAGTATAAACGAACAAAAAAAGTATGGCACTGTTTTCAACAATATGATAAGGAACACGAAATACAAGGGATTACACAAAGAAGAGAGGCCATCGAACTGTGGCCGGTATTTTGAACTGGGCGTCTTTACTTTACCAATACATACCTACACCCGGTATACAGGAAAAACATGTTTAACTTCCACAACTTGAGATATATTTTCCTGTTTCTTTTTTTCGAATTTAATACTCGCTCGCCGATGTAATTGATGACCTTTAGCCGATTTTCCGCTTAGTCGATGTTTGTTCATATTAGGATTTAACAAAAATAATAGCATGTGTTTGTTAATTACGAGTACACAATTACATTTTTAGGATGGTGCATTGGATTGGATATTTTTGGTAAATTTTCCTGTTATTTTTTTTAATTTAACACTCGCTTGCCTATGTATTTGATGACCTTTAGCCGATTTACCGCGGTGTTGCGATGTTTGATGAGATTGTGATTTTACATAAATAATAAATAACATTTCTTTGTAATTCGTGAGTATACAAATACATATATGAAGTGATAACTTCTTTTAGGATGGTGCATTGGACATTTTTTGAATAAAAAAAAAAACAATTTAAGTCGCCACATTGTCGCCATTACTGATACCGCTGTATAAAAACATACTAGCAGCATCCCGTGGTTTCACCTACGTTATTCCTATTATCGTTATTTTCTCACTTTCAAAAGTAGCCTATGTATATTAATCCAGACTATAATCTATGTTTTCCAAATTTCAATACGAACCGTCAAATTGTTGCGACGTGATTGAGCAACAAACATCTGAACTTTCGTTTTATGATATTATTCGGATATTGTACGTATTATATTACCGCATGGCTGTTATTGGGTGTGTACCTACGTAATAATTGTTCCACGTTCAAGACGTCCCTTGGGACGGCCCAGCCTCCCGCTCGGTGGACCGACGACCTGCCCTTCTACTGGCAAACTTAATCGGCTTTCGCTTTGCTATTGCGATTTCTGTCATTTCAAGTGGAAAGAAAGGGGGGAATATCAAATCTGAGACAATTTTAGTTCGGCGGTAGACCAGAAGAGAGTGGCGGGAAGCGGATAGATGCAGAGATCCGAGGACCGGATTTGGTGGCACAATATTGGAAAGGATTATGTCCAGCAGTGGACGAACATGGGCTGACGATGATGATGATGATGATGAATAATTGTTCAAGGTGCCACTGCTGGTATGCTCCCAGCTCCCAGTCATTCCCAAAGTGCTACTTTTTATCGACTTAAAAAATAGAAGGTTCTTTTTTCAGTTATGTGATACATTTTATCTAAGCCGGCGCGTGGCAGTTTTAAAAATTTGGACAAAAAACTAAAATTTGCTTCCGTGTGTTAAGATAACAGTGATTCGATTCGATTTCTATGAAATATGGTCGAGTGCTCGATTTAATTTTATATTGAAGCCGATTTTTGTGTTTTTGGGTGAAAATACATTTTATTGTAAAATAAGATGTTCAAATTCTAATTCAAAAACTGTACGTCGTATTTGGGTACAAAATTGTGAACGTGATTATTGTTATTATTTTATTAATTTGTCGTTTATTTTTTTTTTATTTATTCATGTAAATGTCTGTATTTATGTAATTTAAACTCTATAGTGTATAGTGTAAATTAAACTCGTAAACGTTTTGGCAATAGCTGTAAGTTTTTGATTAACTGTAAAATGAATAAATAAATTCAAAACTTTATTTGCCACTAAGTGTACATTATTGTGTTGTTGTTTGCATCTAATGCCTAATATTATGTTCTCCAATAGAATTTAACAATCCATACCTTGTTGGGTGTATCCTTGGCTCAACAGCCCTAACCAAATTCCGAATATCAACAAATATGGCAGCATTTTATAATTAAAATCATCAACTTAAAAGTAAGAAAATCCTTCACTCACAACCGCCTCGTTCTTACTAAGAAAATAATAAAAATAATTGTGTAACTTACTCGTCCGGTTTACCTTTAGAGATGAGCTACGTTCAATCGAATAAGTAGTTGTCGATTCGAATTTTAAATCGAGTTGTTTTTATTAAATTTATAAGGAAAATCATCAAAATAACTATATAATAATAAGATTTAAACGATATAGGCACGGTAATATTATCTATACAGTAATTTAACTGAGCCGTTTCTTTGAAATTCATATCTACAGCTGCGAGCACGTAAAAATGCGATAAGGCTTATGCGACTTACACGTCTCAGCTACCTTATGTCATAAACGTTAAGATAGAGATTACATTGGCAACGCGCCCCGAGCGCACCCCGAGATGGAGCGTTGATATAACTCGCGTTTTGTGCGTTTGTATGTAGTTGGAGTACTGTATTATAATATTACCGTGATATAGGTATTATGTAGGTAAGCGTCTTAGACTATTATTGACGTGACAACGTCTTATAAATTGGTTTGCCGGGTGACACTTCAAGAAACTGCGTTACGCTCCGCTCACGTTATGCGCTCACAACGAGAGCGAGTGAGAGGCACGCGTCCCTTCCACTCGGGCATAGTTAGCCCGCCTAAGAGAGCGAGAGAGACAGACATAAAAAGTGAAAGGCACGCGTCCCTTCCGTAAAATTATTTTACCACTCAAAGTCGTTGTCACGTAAAACTTTCGCCCGTATACCGACTTTACAGGCAACCAATATTTTTTATCATACAGAGTAGATACATGCAATATTTAATAATTAGTAAATTTTTAACAGCATCTTGCGGTTTTTACCACGTAGTTCCCATTTACTTGATTTCTCTGCAGTATAAAATAACTTATTTGCTATTTCAGGCCATAAACTATGTTCTAAATTTCTACGTAATCTATTCAGTCGTTTCAACGTAATTGAGCCACAGACCCTCAAGCTTTCAAATTTATAAAAAAAAACTTGAAAGGTGTTAAGGGACACCCGGATGGAACGAAGTTCCTTTCGATTAATTAGTGAAGGAATTATTATTATTTTTTATTATTTATTATTTACAAAAAACCTGTATACACTCAACAAAAATAATCGTCGTGACACCACACTGTTCAATGCGAAATAGAAATGAAAATATCTGGCTTGCTTTCTATAAGAGAGAGAGACAGATAGAGAAACATGCGACGCCGCACAGCTTACAATAGCAAAAAGTGTCGTGATAACTTTTCGTAAGAATTTTTTCCGTCTAGCTCCCTTTCACAACGCGCGATAAGGAACTTCGTTCCAATTAGAAGGATGTCAAAAAAAACATTTTTTTACTCAATAAGAAAAGTGGTTCAATTGTGAAACGTTCCATTTCAAAAGTGGAAGGATGTATTCCGGTTCAACTATGTAAGGTCTGTGGTTATGTTGCTCCGGTTCGAAACATAATTTTTCCAGAGAAATAACAGGCGTAGAGATATAACATCTTAGATCTGTGGGTGAAGAGCCCAGTTCAATGCTAGGTAGTCAGTGCTACCCTGGCTGTCATGTAGCACAAGAATGCTTGTCAAGACTATTCAAACGAGTTCAAACTCGACGGTTTTATCTTGTTTAGTTTAGGAGTTCCTGTGGCCACCATCAGACGCCATCTTGAGATCATAATATATATATATATATATATATATATATATATATATATATATATATATATATACATCCTCCAAACAATTAGCCGTCCTCTGAAGGAAAAAGTGCATTTAAACTGGCGTCCACCTGCTTTTGGCGTCCGCATACTGGACGCCACTTTTATAGCCATTGCCATTTACGTCCTATCGGTCCTGACTAGCCGTAGCACAAATATCGACAGAAGCCAAAAAACTCTAAAATGAATCCAATAATATATTAAAAAGTTCGTGACGAAATCTCAGCGTAGGTGAGGCGCTGCTGTCGCGCGTATATTCACAGCCGTATAACTCGGAGATTTCCTGACTATGGATCCGCGTATTTGGCGTCCGCAACTGCGACGTTGCCAGCTCGCAACAATAGATCACATAATATTTATCACGGTATGAAATCAAAAAAATAATATTCGCCGTAGGTGGCGTTGTACGCGTTGCGTATTATTAGAAGTCCGACTTTATTTAAACTTTCAAAAAGTTGCAAAAAATAAATGATGTGTTATTGGAATGTATTAGATGTAGATAGAAGATGAATTATCGAGGACTTCGGAGAAGAAAAATAATATCATATACGGACGCTCAATAGCTATATACGGACGTCCAATTGCCATTTTTTTATTATTTAATAAGTTTGCACTTGACCACCATCTCGCCTGATGTTAAGTGACGATGCCTCAGTGGGTTTTCCTTTATAGTTACAATATTGGTGTCTTCAAATCGAGAGTGAATCGTTTTCTTCTAGGTAATCACGCTTCTGGTAAGCGTGCTTACCTACTGAGGCCACTGAGGCAACGCATTCCACAACCTAGACGTTCTTGTCACAAACTTGGACTCAAATCTTTTCGTTGGTGTTTTCGGAACATCAACCATGGAACGATGTCGCTTTTTGAGATACGAGAAGTCTGATAGAAAAAAGGACAAGGTGGTATTAGAGCATTCTCAGATCAATTGCACACTCTCCGAAGTATACCCGGTATAAAACCGATAGGCTAGCAATTTTGCGGCGATGATCAAGACTTTGGAGTCTTTTACGCACAAGAGTATCATTGCCTATGAGCCTTTCGGCACGTCTCTCAATCGATTCCAAAGTCTCCAGCTGATGCTTAGCCGATCCATCCCAAAGGTGCGAACAGTACTCCATACAGGAGCGTATCTGTGCTTTATTTAACGTGAGCAACTGTTCAGAATAGAATCTGTATGTCTATCTTAATGGTATCTTCGCACCTTTGAGAGAATACCTAGTTTTCGGTGGCAAATTTAGCCTTAGACTCAATATACGTGCTAAAATTGAGCGTCGACGATAAAGAGAAGAAATATACGGACACTCAATAGCTATATACGGACGTCCAATTGCTATATACGGACGCTCAATAGCTATATACGGACGTTCAATTACCATATACGGACGCTCAATAGCTATATACGGACGTCGAATTACTATATACGGACGCTCAATAGCTATATACGGACGTCCAATTGCTATAAACGGACGCTCAATAGCTGTATACGGACGTCCAATTGCTATATATAGGTGTCCGATTCAAATCCAGTGAGATATTTTCCCACCAGGGACGTCAAGAGAAATTGTTTAAAAATATTTCTTCATACTGCCAGTAATTCCCATTTGTCCCTCGTCATCTCTCATCATCATCAGCCGCAAGATGTCCACTGCTGAACAAAGGCCTCCCCCCTAGATTTCCACAACAAACGGTCCTGCGCAACCTGCAACCAGCGGTTTCCAGCGACCTTTGTGAGGTCATCTGTCCATATAGTGGGAGTCCGTCCAACACTGCGTCTTCCGGTTCGTGGTCGCCACTCGAGAAACTTTCTTCCCCATCGGTTGTCAGTTTTGCGAGCGATGTAGCCAGCCCATTGCCACTTCAGCTTTCTTATTCTGAGCTATGTCGGCCACTTTCGTTCTTTTGCGAACATCTTCATTACGGATTCTGTCGCGTAGAGACTCTAAACATAGCTCACTCCAAAGCTCGCTGTGTAACTTTGAGTTTCGTGTTGAGGCCCACAGTTAAGGACCACGTCTCAGTTCCATAAGCCATTACGGGCAACAAGCACTACTTAAATACTTTTGTCTTTAGGAACTGGGGTATTTTGGACTCAAAGATGGGCCGAAGTTTCCCGAACGCTGCTCATCCGAGTTGGATCCTTTGCTGGACCTCTTTGTCGAAGTTGGATCTACCTATTTAGATCTTTTGACCTAGGTGAACGTATTCGCCAATAACTTCGAGTGTTGTGTTGCCAACAATAACCGGTACAGGTGTGAACAGTTTCGGAGATATAACATCTCCCTGCCTCACGCCTTTCTGTAGCTGGATATGTTTTGTGCACTGATCCTGTCATCGGACAGACATTGTGGCTTTGCCGTTACACTTCAACGCTGGAAAAACTGAAGCACTACCCAGTTTTCGATGAAATCTAAGGCTTTCTCATAGCCCATATACGCTATACATCATCATCTGCAGCCTGCCCATTGCCACTTCAACTTGCTAATTTTAAAAGCTATGACGATGACCTTCGTTCTTCTGCGGATTTCCTCGTTGCGGGTTTTGTCACGCAGTGAAATTCCAAGCATAGCTCTCTCCATTGCCCGTTGCGCAACTATGACTTTGCATATCATGCCAATATGCAATAGTTGACGACCACGTCTCAGTACCATATATCATCACTGGTAACACACACTGATTGTAAACTTTCGCCTTGAGAGTTTGTGATATTTCTGACGCGAAGATGTGATGCCAAACACTGCCCATCCGAGTTGGATTCGTCGGCTGACCTCCTTGTCAAAGTTTGATCTGCCTAACTGGATCATCTGACCTAGATAAGCGTAATGGTCGCAACTTTCGATACTGCCGTTTCAAACATGGACCGGTATGGGTGCAACATGGGCATTTGACATGATTTTGTGTCTTACCCATGTTCATTTTAGCCCTACCTATTGAGAGACAGTATTGAGGTCTCTGAGCACTGAGCCAAAGTCATCTAGCGATTGAGCCATAATGACTATATCGTCGGCAAATCGAAGATGGGTGATGTATTTGCCATTAATGTTGTTACCATATCCATTCTAGTTTAAAAGCTTAAAATATCCTCCAATGCAGAGGTGAATAGTTTCGGAGAGAAAACGTCTCCCTGTCTCCCCTTTTTGCATTTGGATCGGATTTGTGCTTTGGTCCTGAAGACGGATAGACATGGTGGCTTTGTTGTATAAACACTTCAACACTTCGATATACCTACGCTATACATAGTAGCCGATTATACTCGTCGGTTTTCTGTATAATCTGCCGAAGTATATGGATATGGTCTGTGGTACTCGTACTATAGTATTTTATAAGTATTATATCAGCTATCTGGCCGCCATAGTACAAGCTTTGCTTAGTTTGGGGTCAGATGGTGTTGTGGGTGAATTGTCTACCAATATTTTCGGAAACCGGCTTGTTTGGGTGGCTGGAAGTCGTCAAACCTGCGCGCGAGACGAGAGAATTCGTGATTACTTATAAACGTGGCTCAGAAGTGAGATGGGTTCTTCAACAAAGTGATGTCACCTTTTTTGTAGAAGAGCACCACCAAACTTCAGCTCCACGCTTCTGGCGTATTACCGTCAAGTATGACGGAGTAGAACAGCTTCGGAAGGACTATGTAACCGTTTTCCACCCGCTCTCAGAAACTCGGCACCCGTTTGTTTCTACTGGGGATAAATGTGTGGAGACAAATGGGAATAAACCAGTATGGCGCAACACGATTGGCAGCAGTATTTCTACCATACAGTAGCTCGTTGCCAAACATAACAGCTTCACATAGTGCCGTATTTTTATAATTAAAGTGGCCAGGCTATTGAACATCCGTATATAACTATTAGGCGTCCGTATATAGATATTGGACGTCCGTATATCATATTGGACGTCCGTATATTACATTGGACGTCTATATATAATATTGGTTCAGTCCATGGCAGGATACAATCCCGATTTTATCTTATCTACATTTGTGTTGATCCACAAATGAGGTTATAGCGTACCTACTTGTCTTAAATTAATAAAAAAATATGACTAAACAAACATGTACATCTACATTTATGCTTGTTATTCTAGATACTACCTGCGATTATTGGTGTAAAAATCTCATAGATAGGAACTTAATTTTTTCTTATCTTATTAAGTAATTGTTTACTAAACTTTGTCAAAATCCATTGTTACTAATAGTAACAATGGATTTTAACAATGGACACTTACGTGGAAGTGTGACATACATTTATCACACAATTCATTCATCTGTGATCATTCACAACAAGACGCCTTATAACAATTTCAATACCTTAATATTGTGAGAATACATTTGTAGATAGATAATAATAAAGAATATAAAAATATCGGGCATCCGTATAACTATAGATCTTACGAAATTGAAGTAAAAGAAAGAGAAAGTAAATCTAAACTAGCTGGCAACGTCGCACTCACAAATGCCGTTCATCCTATGCAGACGCTAAATAGTCGATGCCATTGGTAAATCAAGATCAATATATCCAGGACGTTTATAATTAATGACCATGGTTCGGGGTTCAAAAAATGTTGCGGCACGAACGTAAGAGGAATATCGCGAAAAATAAAATTATCAGGAAACGATGTATCCCACGGAGCTGGCAATCAAAAAACTAAGCAATATTCATTAAGAGATGTTAAAATAAGCAAGAGGAACCGGAGGACGTCATAATGATGCACGACGTGCATGACGCCAAAAATGTTGTAGGATGTAAATATATATATATATATATATATATATATATATATATAGTCCTCCTCATCGATTTTGATGACGGCGACCTACTCGCTATTATATTGCATGAGATCTAATGTGGCTCGCAAAGCCAAACTTGGTTTGAAAGACATGTATGTAGATGAATGTTTTAGTTATAAACTCGTCATTTTTTTCTTTATGTTTGTATTATAACTCTGTTGTTTTGTTAAGTGTAATAAAAGTTACTCTACCAAATCAAAACTACGTCAAAATGGCGTTGACCAAAAACTTAAATCTGTATTCAGTCAACAAATCGCCTTACTAAGTCAATATAAATAAATATCTTGTACTTCGTATGTAATATCTCTAAAACCAGTTTAGCTTCACACACAAACCTGTATTATATGTAGTATAAAACAATAAACTTCATTCTGGTTTAGTATGCAAGTCACATAATATTGACAAGGCCAACCAATGAGATTACATGGCAAAGAAGTAGTTTAATATCTACAGGCGATGAAAGCAGTACAATGGATTTGGACTATCCAGGTTCAAAAAAGCGCATGGCAATGTTGTGAGTCGGTGTTTTTCTTACAATCAGGCGCACGGTTTGGTCGTCTCTTTACTCTCTCTAATCACAAGAAGTAATAAAAAATATATATTTGGTAATGAATTTTGTAGGTAGAGTTGATAAATAGCATTATTCACAGCTTTCCTGATCGCAAGGCTGGGCCATCCTTTTATAGTGATAGGACTCTTTCCAGAGTTTGCGACCTTCTTCAGGCGGACTTTACACCTTTTCCAAATATTCTACCGCCAAGCAGTAAAATAAAAACGTCACTATGTTCTGGTTTGAAGGTTTGAAGTAAATGTCTTAAGAATCTAAGAGAAAGCCTATCGCACTGAATCGGATACCTGGTCACAACCAGAGTGCGAACCATGGTTTCTGCTCTGGGAAATGGTTTCGGAAGAGAAAGTTTCAGTCAACTCATGGTGGACAAAGCTCTCGTGAACCATTTTCGGTCCATTGGTAGAGCTTCAAGGCTGTCTGGTGTTGGTGAAATTGTCCTCATTGGAGACGTTTATCTGTTGCCTTACATCGACAGGGAAAATCTCTTCGAAACGAGGTATCACCGCCCGAACCTGGTAACAAAGATCAGCCAGGAGTTGCTCTGCACACATCGAAACCTGATGGACGTCGCATATGCGCTGAGGGAAATATACTCAGGTATGTACTCCTGAGCATCCCGTATAAATTCCCTAGAGCAGAGAAGGTATAAGGGAGCACAAATACCCAAAACCAAACACCGTGGAGACTGAGACACGTACCTTTCGCGGTCTCCGCGTGAACTTGTACCTTCACATTGACTTTATTACATTTTTGGCTAACATACCAAAGCTTAAAAGCGTGCCTAAATTTTTATCAACCACATCTGTCAGTGTGTCATTGACCCAAACGGACACATAAACACTCAAGTTAGCATTCCATAGACGCCTTATTAAGTCAATGCTAATAAATATCATGTACTATAAATCTTATATCTCTAAAACCAGTTTAGCTTCACACAAACCTGTAACATCGCACAAAATAAAAAGCAATAAACTTCATTCAGGTTTAATAAGCAAGCCGCATTATTCTCAAAATATTAATAACATCTGACACTAACTTTTAGGTATGTATTTGAGGCAAGCTGTAAACTTGTCACATACCTACGAGTATATACCCTATCCTATCCCATGTTTTGATGCGGGTTTTGGGGTTCTACCGCAAAATGAAAAATGTCTTAGCTTCGATATTTATCTCTTTTCTTTTCACTTGCTATGATAGAAACAGCAATAGCAAAACAATAGCCGATTTAGTTAGGGGCCGGTAGATGGGCAGGTCTGCACCTCCATGCCTTGGTATTATAGAAAAAGTATGAGACAAGTTGTCAGTTTTCCTCAAATATCTACCCTAAATTTTCAGCCAGTTCTCAAAATACAAGACCAATGAACAGAGATCACACAAGGAGAAAAGATGCTTTATGTCTCCGGGTGACGATAGCATTGCTATGCCAAAATTTGGACTATCCAGGTTAAAAAAGACATTACAAACATTATTACTTGGTAGAAATGAATTAGGTTTAGTTGAGGATTATGATGAATGATTTCAATAATCAGAGCGTTCCTGGTCGCAAGGCTGGGTCATCCTTTTATAGTTTTAGGATTCTTTGTTGAGTCCATCACTTTCCTAGGTGGACCCCATACCTGTGCCAGTTATTCTACCGCTAAGCAGTAATGTGTAAACATCACTATATTTGGATTTGCAGGTTTAAGAATGTTTTCAGAAAAATTACAGGGTATTGAGATAAAACATCTTATTTTTCTGGATGACGAGCGAAGTGCAGTGCTAGGTAATGATTTGGACTCTTCATGTTCCAATAGCTGCGTGTCACTGTGCTGTTATGAGCAGACGTACTACTTACCATCAGGTATATGTACCTTCGTCTGGTTAACATTACTTTAAAAAAAAAACTCGCGATCTCTGTTCGATTACATTGCGGAGAGTGTGAAATCTAATCTGTATCGTTTTTTCTTGGGTTCGTAATTATAACAAGACAATTTTTTTCATGGTTGATGTTCTAAAAACTGGTTCGAAGGAGTGCGACTCCACTTTCGTTACGAGGACATCTTCTAAACTTTGGAATGCGTAACCTGTGTGGGAATTTTCGCATGGATATAAACTGAGTGTCTTCAAGTCTGGCAAGACTGGCCTCGTGGCTTAGTGGGTAGCAGCTCTGCCTGCGAAGCCGAGGGGTCGTGGGTTCGATTCCCACCCAGTGCAAATATTTGTGTGATGAATTCAAATGTTTGCATTGTGTCTGGGTGTTTCTATTTATAATAAGTAGGTATTTAAAACTATATATGTATTATAAAGGAGGTGACAGTCGAGTGCAAATCTATTATTGATTAAGACTCGAGATGAGCACAGCAATTCTTAATCCCAGTCGGTTTGAGGTTGATAAACTCAGATTGAAAACTTCAAAACCTCCTGATAAAGAATTAAAACCGCTCGGTATTTGTCTTTTTCGTTCAGAATGACATAGACAAGACAATTTGAGTTGATTGGATTGCGTTCAAAATCAGTACCTAAGATTGAATCATGATAGTGAGACTTTGTCGATCGATTTTGCTGCTGGGTGACCGTATTTAAGGTGGTGGAACAAGGAAAAAATACACTACTTCTCTGGCATCTTTATTATTTTAAAGAATATTTGAAATAGACTGTTTTTTTTAATATACCGGTCTATTACATATTTATTGTAAAACATCTTAAAGCGGTAATAGGCTGCTTGGTTTCTTTTCACAAATGAAGGGCACAGCTGCGCTACACCAGATGTCATTGAGGTGTGCATTCCTCAAGACGCTTCCGCAGTACTCGCCCGTATCCAGAGTACGAGGATTAGTCAAGTTGTTGGGTTCAGTAGGTTCCCACTTCAGATAATTGTTTTCCACTGGCTCCCCTGGAAATTGACAAAATAATCAATTTATCTAGTTGCTATCTGCTTCAAAAACAGTTGTTTAGTTTTCATGTCACGTGAATGTTCTTACCATGGATGGTCAAAAAACGAAACTCGTTCTCCCCAATCGTGGAAACCAACAGCCAGGGTATGCTTACTCGAGGAGAAGATTACTTCATTTGGGTATTTCTCATAGATCTCGCGGACCACGTTCATTTCTTCTTCAGTGTTAATGACCACTAAGTGTCCCCCTTCGGCTATGCAGGTTAAATATGCGTGGTCCCACACCAAGCCTCTCGAATGGAACTTGTAGCAGCTGCCTGTCCTAGGATCCAGTTTATACTCTGTGAATGATAGATGAATTTCAATAGGGTTCATATGCTTATATCTCTTAAAGTATATAGGTTGCTAATGCAGACAAATTAATTGTAGGATGGATTAGCTCATTACAAAGGCAATCCTTCAAAGAAGCAAGCAAAGCCCAGATCATAGCTATTTCTACTACTATTTTCAAAATTGTTATTGTATGGAGTACTCTTCGAAGCGTAACAATCATAGATCGGTAGGTTAGCTAAGTACCAGCTGGAGACCCTGGAATCGACCTAGAGACGTGACAAAAGGCTCATAAACAACGACTCACTTGCTTGTAAAACGTCTTAAAAATCACCGAAAATTTCCAACTTTAACATAAATGTTGTATTTACGCGGGTCAGTGGTGCCGCACTCCGTCATGGTCAGGTGTTTGAACGGCTTGTAGCAGACATACGGGAGCACGTCCCCGCACCTGACGTCAGACATGCTGCCCTTGCTGTCCGTCACCATCGCGAGGCAGCTCTCAGCGTTCTCGAAGTTATCGGGCTCGCCGGTTCCCCAGACTATCGGCATCCGCAACCAGTGGACTCCTGCGCAGAAAATATAGGTAAAATGTGCTCCTAGACTAGAAGCCATTCCTATGTGCGTCAAAACCATGTGGTTCAATACTCTCAAAGGCATTCTTTCAAGACAATCTTAACGATACCGTTTGGATATAAATATTTTGCTTAAAATGTAATGTAACAGGTTTATTAATGGAATGATAAGTGGTTAAAGCGCTATTACATCATGAATTTAGAAGAAAACATAATGATTTTTGGTTTTGTATCAAAGGTATACAGTATAACAATCACGAAAAAAAATATTAAAAAAAAACTCTAATTGCATAACATAGAACAAATTTAATTTTGAAAATAAGTAGTTAATTTTTCCGATATTATAATGTCAATGATTTTTAATCTAAATGTGATTTATATGAAAAAAAGAACGATTTTGTTGAGTTAAGTTACTACGTAGTTGACTATCATTGAAATAAAACTAGAAAATTGGCAAACCCACCTTCAATAGAAGAGTAATCGCCTTTAGAGAAGCTGGCGTGGACTCCGGTAAATATGGTGGTAGGCATTGAACTTCTCTGCTTCGCCACAAATGATATGATTGCTGCCTTCAGCTGTCTGTTTAGCGGAGAAGCCAAAATTGCACCTGAAAATTATTATCGGCAATGAAATAACAACAACCTCTATGGATAACGTACGTATATGTATAAAATTGGAATCACGAAAATTTAATAGCAAACTATATTTATGATAGTCTGTAGGTATTATTATACCAACTCTAACAGCGCCAGTTTTACTCATATAGTTGCATTTTCTGCGACGAAGTAGCCTACCAGAATATTCTATATAAAACCACAAACTATGTATGTTACAAATTTCTACACCCGAAATTTTCAACTGTTGTGACGTGATCAAGTATCAACATCCAAACATACGAATTTTTGCATTCATAATAATATTATGGTTATTAAGACAAAAGATTTATATATTGTGCAAACGTACGCAGAAGCTATTAGACGGCTTGATAAACAAATATGCGATTTCTATGAAAACTTCAATAATGACACTGAGTATAAGAATTCATCATCTCGGATCGATTCGGATCCTCTCCAGCTTTTGAGCGTTACTTTAACATCTACATCTACTTTAACATCTGCACCCAACTTAGGTTCTTACTCGTATATCGAATGAATCGAATCCATGGCTCAATTCGCTCCCAAGAAACTAGATGTACCTACTCTCAAAGGTATTTCAAACCTGAACAGTTGCTCACGCTATATCAAGCACAGATTTACTCATTTATGGAGTACTGTTTGCAACTATTCAATCTTGACCATTTGGCGACCAGTAAGTAATTATACATATGACAGATTTTTTTCGTTCCGTGTCAGTACAGATAGTTTTTTACTTATTATTCTTTAGAATTGTTGCAGCACATGAATTATTTCATATACGTCTTCATTTTCCTGCTTCTTAAAACCTGTTATTCCACGATTCATGCTTGTTTGTAGGATGTGGTTTTGATCAGCTAAGGCAATAGAATTTAATTAATTCTTTATCGAGGTTAAATGTACTAACAATAACTGAAAGAGCGTACGTATAAATATGACATCATTCTTATTCTTATATCAATGTTTAGTGTATCAACTAACTTACACTAAGCACACCTGAATTATCCATAGACCAATGAAAGTACAGATACACAAGACACATAATCAAGACTATAGATAATCAAAATGTTCAAGCCCACTACAAATCGGAAGCATACCCAGTATGCTGGCGGCATTACCACGCTGAATGGCAATGCTTATGCGTTGGGCCAAATAAACGCCAGCATTTTGGTGACGCGTCGCGTCGACCAAGCGCTAAATTTGAAACTTTAAAACGTTTATCTTTATCTTAGTCTATACTAACCTTCGGAATAACACCTCCTGCGAGCTTCGGACCAGACCCCAGGGATGGGATGGAACTTGAACCAACCATTGGCTTGGCTGCTGAACTCGTAGTCAAACCTAAATAACGCGTCTACAGACAACATGACACACATTAAATATCAGTGACATATATTTTTATAGTTTAGGGTACCGTGACGAGCAGGACATGTGCCTGATGGTAAGCAACAAGCATGCCTGCATAAAAGCACAATGTCATGGAGCTATTCGAACATTACATATTCCAAATGTAATGATTTGGAATATTGGACTTTTGAATTTTTCCCAAGAGATTCTTAGTGATTTTTTCCTTCACAGTTAAAGCTAGTATTTGTGATGTGTATGCGCTACATTGACGCATGTGAAATTGGACCTTAAGATTGAAAAGAAGAGGTCCTATTTCATTTCTTTAATAATACCTCTAGGCTGTGTGATGAGTGACATGAGTGGCTTTCCCAACGCATACAATTTTGGTGTCTTCAACGCGTTAGTAAAACAGCTTCTTCTGGGGTAAGCATGCGACATCGTAGACTCCATTCTCGTTTAACAACATGTGCTACGGGGGTCCAATAGCGATCATCGATACAAGAATAAAATTAAAAATTTTGATTAACCCCCGATACCTCCGATTTGTTATATGTACAACATTCTACTAGTCAAGTCCTTTCATTTGATACCCATATTAAGACAGTTGTGTGAAAAGAAATGTATTTCGCCATTTTGTGGTAGCGGCTATCTTGGATTTGAAATTTATCATAGTGCAAAGTATTCAACTAGTCAAGCCCTTTTGCTTGATACCCATATTGAGGTAGTAGTGAAAAAAAAAATGCCATTTTGTGGTGGCGGCCATGTTGGATTTGAAATTTGTTATAGTGTATAGTGTTCTACTAGTCAAGCCCTTTCATTTGATACCCATATTAAGGTAGGTTGTGAAGAAATATTTTTCCGCCATTTTGTGGAGGCGGGCATCTTGAATCGATATTAACCAAACATAGATAAGAACATCCGCACGGATAGACCTTCAAATAAAAAAACTGCCTCGAAATCGGCCCATCCGTTTGAGCTCTACGGTGCCACAGACAGACACACACAGAGACAGACAGATAGATAGACAGACAGACATCTACGTCAAACTTATAACACCCTTTTTGTTGGTCGGGGGTTAAAAAAATAGAGGCTAAAGTGAAAACTTTAAGAGTTGTACATACACGATATAATTAGGAAGAAGACAGGGTCAAAATATACCATTCTATTTAGCTCGTCAGGTTACAGAAAAATATGGGGCACGTATCTTTTTATATCACTTTATTAAAGATTTACAAAGATGTATATCATCAGACTTCCGGAGTGCCACCACACCGTTGTGACGTCACTCTAACGTAAGAATTGTACCTTAACGTGACGTCACTCGAAATTTCAAAGCACTGTATCTTTGTTAGTTTTTGTTTGTGAAACATAAGAAAAATACGTATACAATATTTTTTTTACATCTAACTTTGTCACCATGGCTATTGTACATACACGATAATATTATGTATGTACGACATGTACGTACTTGTGTTATGTACATTGTATATACTTATTTATTCTCTGCGATGACGTATACTTTAACGGGAATTCAACTATTCTTTCTCAAATCAAAAAAGACTCAACGCCCAAAAAAATTTTCACTTCGAAACTACATAAAGAAGTGGCCTTTTCGACACTAGTCCACATCTTTTTTTTCTGCTAGAAATAGATGTTACAAACGACAACTAAAAGCAAATTATTTGAAATCTCACCTTCTGTCAGTACTTGGGCAAAGAGCCCTAACATTAACACTGTCTTCTTCATTCTGTACACAAATTCACTTAAATTTTCCGATATATAGGGTCCGACCGAAAATGATTTTAAGGCTGAAACCGAAACCAGATAAGTAACCAGCCCTATTGACCAAATAAAACTTTGTGAATAATAATTATTATTGTCTTAAAACGTATTGTTAGGTCACCGCTACGATTTGAAAGCGTCAGAAACTTGGCGGGAAGAAGATAATATTGGCGATAAACTATCACATTCCAACCATTTTACCACGACTTTTAACACATGTATTAAAAATATTTCAAATAAAGCAAAGTCAATCCACAACTCTGTCACAGTCAGCCAGACTAGTCTCTTTACTAAGCGTGGCCGCACACGGGCCACCGCCACAGTTACGAAACAAATTTTATAAGCTCGGCGCACGCGGTGACGACAGAGCTCGTCGCGTCCTAAAAACGCCACTGCATGCTTTTTATAAACCGGTAAACTCGGAAATCAAAACCTAAGCCTTCCTACAGCAATACCTATGATGCGTGGGGCCAACTATACTGTAAAATTTGCGATCGAGGTTCTAAAACTATGTTTGGCTTTGCGAGCCACATTAGAGCGCATGCTAGAACTAATAGCGAGTAGGTCGCCGTGATCGAAATCCATGAGGAGGACTATATAAAATCTATATCTATACTAATATTGTAAAGCTGAAGAGTTTGTTTGTTTGTTTGTTTGAACGCTAGGATCTCGGGAAGTACTGGTCCGAATTGAAAGATTATTTTTCTTTTGGATAGTCCATTTATCGAGGAAAGCTTTAGGCTATAGAAAATAACTCTACTTTTAATTGAAGCGGAGCATGAAACAATAATGTAACAAAATCGTGAAAAAATATTCCTCTTTTGAGAGTTTTCGTACATTTCGTGCTTTGACATGACACATGACAGCATGTGTCAAAGATTGCGTCATTGAATTTCAGTTATCTGTGAATTGAATATAAACCTTTGCTAATTTTTTTTCTAAATCTGAGTTTGTACGACCAATTTCCGACAGATGGCGTAGCAGGTAGCTGAAGAGGTTTTTTGTTTGAAATCGATATTCTCAGGAATGAGTGAACCGATTTCAGTCATTCTTTCACCGTTGGATTTATACGGGATCCCGATGAGTGCTATATAATATACCACGGGCGAAGCCGGGGCGGGCATCTAGTGTATATATAAACCGGCTTCGCAAAGCTGACACAAAACGCCATCACGCGCCACTCGTGCAATATTCCACCCCTCTGTCGCTTTGCTTCAATACAATACGGTTTCATCTTCTACAACGATGATTTGTTATCAGAAGCAGCGGAATTAAACCTTCCTCATAGTCCATATTACTGCAGGAGTTAGAGAGATAGCATTCACTGACCACGAGTGTCAACTACCACAAGTGACTGTTGCGGTTCAGCTACTATTGTGGGCGCTTCTAGCCTCTCGAGGTAGTTTTTGTGGCTGACGCTTGTGGCCCGAGTGCCGCGACCCTAAACCGCTACCCGAGTGATGCTCAGCCGTCTAATTAAAAGCTAGGCAAATAACTTGCATCGTTGATATTCAATTAGCCTAGTGTGTTCATTTTCATTTAGTTCATATTTCTTCTACCTAGTGTCAAAACTCCCCAAATTGTCGAAATAGCGGTACAAATTTCCTGTTTTTTTTTCTACTATTTAGTATAGAAGTGTTTCTTACGTCAGTTGTTAAATCTTTTTTATTTTTGTCTCATGTTACGAATACTTCGAATTGCTTATGTATAGCATACCTACAAGCATTCAGCATACTTACTTATTGACTTGATATTCGGTTACCGCACTCTACGAGTACTACATCTCGTACAGCGACTAGCGCAGGTACCCAGGGGGTCCAACCTTGACTTAAATCGTAGAAATCCCGTAGAAAAAATCCAGAAACGATCTAGGAACTAAAGGTATCATATAGTACATAGGTATCTTCTATGTAGATGTGTGCATTACCTTTGATCATCACTTACCACCAAGCAAAGAGGTAAGAAAACCCAGACAGAAATACGGGAATGTACATTACCTTGTTACAGTTAAAAAAAATTTGATGATTCGAGTTTTTTTCAGTTTTACCCTAAGAAAGAAGTTTTTTCTAGCAATTCTGATTGCAATTAAAAGTATTATACCAATTTTAAGTCTTTGTGTATGCTGTTAGGAAGATGAGTGTTGTTTAATCGGTATTCTACGAATATGTTGTATAAAACAATTTTCAAATGTTCTATAGCGTCCTAAATAATTATCGTGTACTGAATTTACACATACCTGTATTTTTGTTAGGTGTGATAAAATTATAGTTCAACTAATCAATAAAGCCTAAAAGCTAAAGCTACACCATCTACATTAGATATAAGTTTATCGCCACCACTTTCTGTAACAACGATGAAAAACAACTTGAGAAAACCAGCATATTCCTAAAATCATTCGTGGTCATACGCAATCCACTATCTTGTACTGGGCCAGCGTGGTGGATTATAGCCTTCACTCTCTGGGGCTGCTAGCAGTTATTTGTGAAAATTTTGTCTAATGAAGAAGGCCAGAGTCCAACAAGTCAAGCTAAGAGTCAATTGAGACAAGATCGAAAATGACAACGTAAGTGTACCGTTATTAAATGTCTACACTTGAAAAGGTTTTATTCTTTTTCAGCATCACTAACAGTCTTCTCTATCCTATTGCTGGATATAAGCACTCTCTTATAAACTTAACCTGCATCCATCCTGCACCAATCAAGACTTTTGAAGCCTTGCTCAATAACATTGCCTCAAAGTTCCAATGTTATTGGTGTTTTATGGGATACATTTACATGCTTAGTGTCCCACGATCAATATGATCTAAAAACGTCTTTCCTATTCTATCGCACAGCTTGTAGCTCTTAGAAGCAATATCGTTTCATGGTCATGTTCCAAACACTCAGACCAATATGTTTGACATCTAAACCATGGAATACGTTACCCGAGTGTTTTTTTGTGTGGATATAATAGGGGTGTTTACAAGTATACAATGAATTGGCTTCTTGCGGGCTTGCGCGATCTATAAAAACTACATCATTTCTCAAGATCTGGCGAGGTGGCGGTCAAGTGGTTTGACAAGATTGACGCATGATAGTGAAATCGCGTCGATCCATTTTGCTTCTGGACGACCACTTATTTTGTCACGTTGGAACAAGGAATCAAAAAGACACTACTTCTGTTGTATCTTTATTATTTGGAGGAATACCTTTTTCAATGCCAGTATATTATGTGTTTATTGTGAAATATCCTAAAGTGGCAAAAGGCTGCTTGGTTTCTTTTCACAAAGGAAGGGCACAGCTGCGCTACACCAGATGTCATTTAGGAGAGCCTTCTTCGAGACGCTTCCGCAGAATTCGCCTGCATCCAGTGTACGTGCATTAGTCAAGTTGTTAGGCTCATTGGGTTCCCACTTCAGATAATTGTTTTCCACTGGTTCTCCTGAAAATTCAGAAAAAAAACTATATATTTGAATCCGTCCTTAGTGGAGGTAATCTATATATCTTTAAATCTATGGGGAATTTACTTGTTATTGGAAATCGTCCTCCATCTACATCGCATCGTTAGGTGGTCAAGTGCAAACTTGGTATTATACGTAAAATAATTCCAATTTCTGTGAGACACGTATCGCCATTTTTACTCAAGTCACTGCGTGTTGACCGTATAAATAGTTATTAGCACCAAATATTATCCATGAGAAAAACAAATGGAACAAAAGGGGTTGTTTCTAGAATTCTTGAAAAAAGTTGATATATTGCACATGTTGGCATCACCTATTCTTACTATATTAAAGGCCTCTGTGTGACAAGCAAAAGACAAAAGGACAAAAAGTTTTGACTATGATGTATCATAAAGTGGGCAATCATATTTTAATCATATTTTTTGGGTTTTCTACGATCAAAATAAAGAAGAAATAATAAAATAGTACAAAGCTCAGATGATAATAATATATCATGTCACATATAGGATAATATTTACGTAACCATAACGAGTATTATCCTGCATCCGGGGCATACAATTTTCACCATTGCCGCTATCTGGTTCTCACACAGTCGTTTCTGTTTCATAATTAGTGAACACCCTTACCGTGGATGGTCAAAAACGAAACTCGCTCTCCCCAATCATGAAAACCAATAGCCAGGGTATGCTTGCTCGAGGAAAATATGACTTCGAATGGGTATTTCTCATAGATCTCGCGAACCACGTTCATTTCTTCTTCAGTGTTAATGACCACAAGATGCCCCCCTTCTGCTACACAGGTTAAATACGCGTGGTCCCACACCAGTCCTCTGGTATGGAATTTGTAACAGCTGCCGGTCCTGGGGTCTAATTTATATTCTGTGAACGAAGGATGAATGTAAATAAAGCTCATAGGCATAGGATATATATATGCAGCTTGCGAATGCGTGAAGCTATTAAACACATTAGTTCTCTGACGGCATAATTAATTACAAATGCAATCCCTCGAATAACGTAAATGTTACAGTTACCCGGGTCAGTGGTGCCGCACTCCGACATGGTCAGATGTTTGAACGGCTTGTAGCAGACGTAGGGGAGCACGTCCCCGCACCTGACGTCAGACATGCTGCCCTTGCTGTCCGTCACCATCGCGAGGCAGCTCTCAGCGTTCTCGAAGTTATCGGGCTCACCGGTTCCCCAGATTATCGGCATCCGCAACCAGTGCACTCCTGCGCAGAAAAGATGGTAATATGTTTTTGGGGCAGAAAAATTACAATTTAATTTTATAATGTAGAGTAACGCGACCAACGGCATAAAAATCTTTAAATAGATGAGTGAGTAGCGCTTATAATAATTATATTAATTTATTTTTCGCTTTTAAATAGGTAACTTTTAAAACCACAAATAAGCACTCCTATTTGTGGTTTTGAAGTCGGTTTAGTTTTTTGTGCGAAAATAGTTTATTGTCTTCTAAAACAAGCTTTACTCATATCTATGATTTGATTGAGGCTCTCTTAATAATCTCCGGAAAGTGGTGGTACAACGTTACACCGCGTGCGTAAACTACCTTTGCAAATCTGGCGAGCGTATGACTTGGTGTTGTCAGTCGAATCGAATTACATTTAAATTTTCACCAATAAATAATTTATCTGCGTTTAGTTATAATGGATATTTTTAAATATAACAAGACTAAAATTACAAATTACATGTACCTTCTATAGAAGAGTAGTCGCCCTTAGAGAAGCTAGCGTGGACACCAGTAAATATGGTGGTGGGCATTGAACCTCTTTGCTTCGCCACAAATGATATTATTGCTGCCTTCAGTTGCTTGGTCAACGGAGAAGCCAAAACCGCACCTGAAAGTTATCAACAATGAAATAACAATGAATCTTATCACTTCTATCTCGTTGGATGAGCTAGAGGTTTTATTGGCTGGTCTCGCTCTTCCACCTTTCACGACCTCTCGCATCTTAGCCAAGATGCACAACAGCAAATGGTCGGCCTTCACCACTGCGGCTAGAGATTGCTCCATTTCGTTTAGTTTCCCCTCTTTGGCCACATTGCGGCCGTTGTCCTTCCACTGACCACTCTGATCATGATGGCCAATCAGAGTGCTCATGGAGGACCCTCATCTGGAAGACTGTAATTTTAGCAAGGAGTTTTATTCGAGTATCCTTTTCTGGTCTTCCAGTCTCCTTCCTCAAATTCTACACGCACTGGTCAGGGGGAGAAGAGCTTGAGTAGAAGCTTCTTTCCCGACCGGGATTCGGTGTCATACAACAAGATGCCACTGGGACGGTACCCCCGGTAAGTTGTTGTGTGAAACTCAGGGGGTGCACTACGTGGAGGTTCCCGACCCACTCACCCCAAGTCAAATTTTATAACGTTAGGTGTAGGTACGATTAATCTACGTAACTTTGACATTTTAAAAATGTCCGTACATCGAGTACTTCAACATCTTGTTAGTACGAGTAATATTACTTAACATGAATCACGTCCACATTTTCCTTATGCCTCTTCAAAACATTATTTGACGACTCTTCCTTATTTGTTGGATGTGGTTTTTTATCAGGTACGGCAGTAACATTAATTAATTCTTCATCGAGGTCAAATATAAAAATAACAATTATTAAAATGATAAGAGACATTATGCTATTCATTTTGAAGGTATAACAAAAAAATACTAGCGACCCGTCCCGGCTTCGAATGGGTGTAATGTTTATACTAAGCATGCTAATAAAAATAACCATTGTGGGTTATCCCTAAGCAAAAGACATATTATTTATAACGTCACAAACTTAGTGACGTGACTACGTCTAATAAATCAGTGAACGCTGGCTGCATGCACGAAAAAAGATGACTCATTGTCCCGTAACGGTCATTGTCCCGTAACGCTCATCGTAGTATAATTTCAAGTACCTATTTATTATTTTCAACCCCCCTATCAAAAAAAGGAGTGTTATAAGTTTGACGTCGATGTCTGTCTATCTGTATGTGTCTGTCTGTCTGTCTGTGTGTGTGTCTGTCTGTGGCACCGTAGACCTCAAACGGATGCACCGATTTCGATGCTGTTTGGTGCCCATACTGCAACTTACGCTTAGTTCAGGGCTAGATGGTGTTGTGTAAGCCCACTAATATTTTATTTTATACTAACCTTCTGCATAGCACCTCCTGCGCGCTTCGGTCCAGACCGCAGGGATGGGATGGAACTTGAACCAACCATTGGCTTGGCTGCTGAACTCGTAGTCAAACCTGAACAACGCCTCTGCAGACAACACAACAGGACACACAAATATTATTATAGTAGATATAATAGTTTCATGGTTGACTTTCGATAGACTCGAACAAAGAGGTTCAAATCTACTTTTGCGGTAATAACATCTAGGCTGTGGAATGCTTTGTCTGTGTGTTTTTTTCCCGATGGTTACAATTTTGATATCTTCATATCGAGAGTGAATCTGTTTTCTAGGTCAGCACATTCCATCATAAACCGTATCGTTGCTTAAAATATAGCGAGACCGTGGTATTGATACTTGATAAACCTACAATAAACCTATATAATATAATAAAAAAGGTATATTTTTCTGTACTGGTAGAACTCTTTGCAGAGCTCGCCTGGGGAAGTACCATACCTTTACCAATTCTACCGCTAAGCAGAAACAAGTGAACATCACTGTGTTCCGGTTTGATGGGCACTGCTTGCAAAGAATTTACAAGACATAAATATCATTGATGTTATTTATTTCTCTGAGTATAGAGCGAAGTGCAGTGGTGGGTAATGATTAGGACTCTTCGGGTTCCAATAGCTGCATGACAGTGTGTCGTTGTGGTCAGGCGTGTTGCTCACCATCAGGTTCGTGTTCTGTTTGTTTCGTCGCTCAATACTTAATAAAAAATATTGCAGCTAAAAAGATAGCTAGTTGGTTGTAATTTTTTTTTGGTATATAGCAACAAGACGAGCAGGTCATGTGCCTCATGGTAAGCAACATGCCCGCCCATACCCCTTACAGCAGAGATACACGCAGCTATTGGAACAAGAAGAGACCAAAACCATTATCTAACACCGTACCGCACTGCGCTCGTCACCCAGAAATATAAGATATTTTATCCACCCAGTAATTTCTCTGGAAACATTGCCCGTCAAACCGGAACACAGTATTGTTTGCACACTACTGCTTGGGGGCAGAATAATTGGCAAAGGTGTGGTACTTCTTCAGGTGGGCTCTGCAAAGAGCTCTACCACTGCAACTAAAATACAAAACTTCACAATACACTAAGTAGAGCACGGCATAAACATGCGTGGTAAGAAACTTTGTCATGGAATATGTCTCGAGGTTCCTCACGATGTTTTGCTTCACTATTAGATCCAATGAGGATATTAATCTTCACTTCAAAAAGTCCTCGACGGTGCAAGTGACAATTTTAAACGTTTGATCTCAGGTTTGTTCAATTTAGGTGTTTTCCAGTCGATTTCTAATTAGCTTTTTACTAGATAAGTATGTTTATTATGGACAGCATTATCTCTAAACAATATTATGTGAAATGGTGGTGAAGTAATTTATTATCGCCAAAAAAAATTGGCATTTTTGGAGTGCCGCCAGAAGTGAAAACTTGTTCTAAAGCGACTTCAAACGTGCAAAAAATGTCTTGTACAGCTTAAATTATTCCCTTTTTCGTATACGTCCACTTAAACATAAGCGAAGTGATTGTATTCATTAAAATTTTATTTCCAAAATTTGAACATTTGAATGTTAACACTAATCACATATTAATGTTTAGTGTTAATTTTGCAATGCAAGCCTTATCACGATTGCAATTGTTTTTGCCATTTCTAAAAACGCTGAATGCTTAAAATAGGTGCCACTTTAAAGTGAAACAAATGAACAATCTTAACGCTAGTTAGACAGAACTGTTATTTTTCTCAATGTCAAGGCACGAGATGTATAAATAACAAACAATAACGATAACACAAACAAAAACATTGAAAATCCTCATATTACCTTCAGACAGTACTTGGGCAAACAGCCCTAAAACAAACACTATCTTTTTCATCTTCGACACAAAAACCCTCAACTATACACACAACTACACTTTACTAACAAACCACCAACACTATTTCATAAATAAAACTTTGTTTACAACTATTATCCGGTCCAATCATAGCGGTTCAAACCTGTAGTTAGGTACACCACCACGGATCGAATGCGTCAGAAACTTGCCGGTAAACAGTTACCTACTACGAGTATATTTGCGATAAACGCTGCCTTGTTTCAAACTTTTTATCACGGATTATAAGAGTTAAAAACTAGCTTGTCGTAGCGCGGAATCAAACCGACATATTATAAACTTTGTGGCTCAGCTAGAAGTGAAATACTGAGTCTGTTCTCTGAGTCAGATTATGTCGTATGATTTTCACTCAGTGCCTACCTTAGAGAATATGTATATAGATCAGATTTCTCCGCACGGTTTCTTTGTACCAATCGTAAGCAGATGACATGGCATACTACCTATGGCAACAGAGTCATTTGCCGCGATTTGGCCGCGACAAAAGTATGACACTTCCACAAGAGCGACAAGGGAGGGAGGTTTGAACCGTGCTTTCGGTGTAAAGCGTTCGTTCCAACTCTATACGTAGTATAGTCTAACTCTTTGCCTACATTTATGTAATTTAGGTAATGACTTGTTTGTCTTACAGCGGGCTATAATAATAATGGCGGCTACTAATGAGGCATATGGCGCTAATTACTGGTCAGACTTTACAAAGAAATAACTAAAATAAAATAACTTGGAAAAAATATATGCAAAAGTTTGGTTGCGTTTCTTGCTCAATCCCGTCAAAGTGTATGAACGGATTGAGTTGAAATTTGGAACTCAGTTAAATGATAGCTTAATAAATACATAACTATGCAAAAAAAAATAATAGTAAAATGACCGGGAATTGTGCGGTTAAAACTACGGAACGCCGGTAGTGCAATACATAATATTTATCATTTATATATTTCAATTTTTTAGTCTCAAACACAAAAAAGACGAGATATTATAAATTTGGCATGGTTATGTCTGTCTGTGGCATTGTAGCTCTAGAACAGATGAGGCGATTTCAATTTAATTTGAAAGGTGAATAACTGCAGGTCTACTACGAAGTCCCATTAACGATATATCGGCCCAAGTTATGGACGTTTTATACCACGAAACACAATCGGTTGGTTGATCTGATCGGGCGTTTCGTTGATCCCGACCGACGCTGATTTGACAATTTTTGTGTCAACAACCGACCGATTGTGTTTCGTGGTATAAAACGTCCATAACTTCGGTCGATATATCGTTTATCGGACTTCGGAGTAGACCTGCTGGTGTGATGATGGTGATGATATGATCTTAGCTATGTTTCATTTAGAGGCATATTACCACTTCACCAATTTTAACGTTCTTATTCTTAAAAAGTAAATAATTTTGGCTACTGTTATTTTCCTAAATAGAGTTTATTGATTAATGTAGAGGATAGCGGCTTCCGATAACTAATTTTTGCCTTAATTATGTCCTAAAATTAAAATACCCAAGTAAGTCTTTCAATAAACGCTCGACGACTCGTCTTTGAGCTCATAGATTGAACGATAGTATTGAGTGAATGAAACGAAAAAAATATAATAATGTACAATAAATACTTATATAGCGGCTCCAAATATTTAATAAATTTTTAGATTATCTAGAAAAAATCATATTCATAAGCACAAATTCACCCGAAACGCTCTAAAAACACGGCGTATATCTCAATACTGCATATCTATTGTTATGAAAAATGTATGTTAAAAAAGGCGTAACACTGGACCAGCGCAAGGTAATAAGTCCTAAGGCCCTACTATTCCAGTACTGCACACTATACTTACGTAGAACGTACCTGAAAACTCCCGTTATACTTACCATGCCCAACTCGAATATTCCTAGTGTACATTGCAGCAGGAGCTACTTGGACCAGAAAAGCTAACGTTAGCGAAGAATGGAGACAGTTGGAGGAGGCCTCTGCCTATAGGCAAACAGACGGTGCGATGGCAATCTAAATTTAAGAACTTTATTGTAAAAACATTGAAAAATTATAAACATTATCTGAATTAATTAGTTATTATTATTATCATTCAGTCATTTATTCATTCTGCTTAATTTCTAAGTTTTTTACAATAAGTATAAAAATATAAACATTATAAAAAACTTAAAGACCACGCGATGAAACAAAATAAGTATTACGACCTCCTAAACGAATTAACAAAAAAAGGCTATGTAGTTAGTTTATACGCTGTAAAAGTGGGAGCGAGAGGTATACCAGCAAAATCTCTCTATAACCTGCTGAAAGACCTTGGCTTATCCAGGAGTGCAGTAAGTTCCATACTAGAACGAGTATCGAAAGCTGCACTATTAGGCTCATATCAGATTTGGCTGGGCAGGGAGAGAAAGACGAGTAGTGAAGGTGAGTGTTAATGTACGTCAGAAAGGGGCCCCTTAAACCTACGCCCGAGTCACAAGTCTCGGGATGTACTCGAGTTTTCTCTCTCTGCCACACGATGGACCCGGCACCCGCACGGTGAATCCATGGAATGCTAAGAAAATCGTCTCTTACATAAAATCATTATAAAGCTCGTACTTATTATTAGCCAATAAATAAAAGCTTAAACCTAGATAACCGCCAGCAGCGAGGCAGGGCCCAAGCTACCGGGGGTTAGGGCTGCAGAGAGAGGAACCTCCTGACGATGCGCGCTGTGTGAAGGATGACTGCCTTCTTAATATGATTATTATCACATTGTAGCAAATTTTGGGTAGGTACTCCTATGACGAAAGCTGAAAACTCGTCACATCTCTCCTATTAAAATAAAATAATTTTATTTCCAGCACATGGTTAAACACTTTAACAAAATAAAAAATCTGAATTGACAAACCAATACCTATATTTTTTGATTAGCAGTGAGCTCAAAACTAAATGCAAGACTTGTATCTTGGAGCTCGAGTGCGAAATTTCGAATAATAAATTCGTTACAGTTAAACTATAAGTTATTTATTATTCAAAGGAGCATTTTTAGGCAGTATTTATACCTCAACACGGATGTGCAGATCTGACTGCTAACAAAAAAACCCCTCAATTTAAATCACCTGGCAGGTAGAAAATCTAGCAAAAATGTTGCGTCTGTTTGAGAATCCCTATTTTGTAGTCATACCCAATTCATATATCAAATTGCATTAAGTACATTTTATTTTTTTCAAAACATTTTTACACACGTTTGTAACTTTACACACAAACGAATTCCAAACTAAAGGATAAAACGGTAATTTAAATTATTGTGACAGTTAGGATTTGTATCCGTTCTATCATTTAAGTTACTTACATACATACAATCCAATCTTGAGTTTATTTGCAACGTTTTCCTCAACAGTAATCTTTCAAATTCACACCGGTTTTCAAAACATTCTGTGTTTTATAATACATTATTTATGTATTTTTTTTGTGGTTTGTACCGGTTCGGCAAGTTGGTTAAGTTGAAGGTTAATCCAAAGAAACTACAGGACAAGGAGATAATAATATGTATACCATATTACCTTGCTTACACTCTCAGAATCAAGGTGGGGTACGCCTGGGGAAGTACCACACCTTCTGCTAGTTATTTTGCCGTCAAGCAGAAGTGGGCAAACATTACTTTGTTCTGGTTTACAGGGAAATGTTTGTTTTTGTTTCTTAGATCTATGGGTGGCGAGCGCAGTGTATTCATATTCCAATAGCTGCGTGTCATTGTGCTACTACGCGTAGGCATTTTGCTTACTATCAGGCACATGTCCTGCTCGTCTTGTTACTCTATCTCTATGCCATAGAAAAATTTACTGACTAGCTTAGTTGCTAGTTGAATAGAGGTTGGTAAATAGTTCTAATTAATTATATATAGGCAGCAAAAATAGGCTAGATAAGTTACGGCTGGTCTAGTCGGGAGAATGGCGCCTGCCGATCCGGAGACCCCGGGTTCAAACCTCACACGCACCACTGTCTTTTCGAAGTCATGTGCGTAATGCCGGTAGTTTAAAACGGTGAAGGAAAACATCGTGAGGAAACCGCCTAGAATCATGTACCTAGAATCTTACGAAGTCATGTGTCATCTACCAACCCGCACTGGGCCAGCGTGGTGGATTGTAGCCTTAACTCTCTCCTTGCGAGAAGGCCCGAGTCCCAGCAGTGGGAACATTTAATAGTGGGTGGTTTATGATGAATAATAAATAAGTAGTACTTAAAAATACATTTATTTCTTTCTATTTCGCAAGTTTTATTTAGCTTAACCTGTCCTATCTATCTGTCTATCTATCTGTAACCAAACATTACATGTTAAATTTGAACCATTTCCTAGTTACCGATTCAGCTGATACGTATACAACTATGTAACTTGAATGAAAATGCATTAATGGGTCCCATTGAGCTTGTCTGATGACGGAGTTGGCAGATGGCCATGGGAACTCGGATTTTAAGGAAGGCCAATCACGCTTTATCGTGGTGAATATTTACATCCCATTAAACCTGCACATACTATGTATACCTGTCTATACAAAGTAATTTTACTGCACTTAGGTAATCAAATTTTGAAGAAAAACAGTTCGCCGTTTCCTGAAATCCAGCTTTTCCAGGTTGTCAATAAACGTTTTAACCGATACAACCTTATCGAGTTTGAGCTCGTATGATTCGTCTTGGGATCATGGAGCAGGAACTTGGCTATTAACTTTTAAGATTTAGTTACTAACAAGTACTAAAAGCTTGGATTTAAAAAGTTTATTTTTATTTTTAAATAAAGCTTGTTTAGAAATTTAATTATGCAGAGGAACATTCCAATAGCAACGGATTCTTTGAACATGGATTATCTTTATTTTTATTTATTTATTTATCACACAATACAAGCCACAAACATAAACACAATTTGAAACTTAGGCATAACTTAAGACTAGGATGCAGCTCAAAAATAAGTGTGTACATACTTAAATAGCGAAAAGACAGACATATAAAAAGGACAAAAGTTACAAAATTGGACTAATACAATAAAGACGTAAATAAAATAATGAAGACATAATTACGGAAGGAATACAGAAATATAGAGTGCGAGGACATTTATAACATACTTAATTATTAATTAATTATTATGTGCTTGGTGTGGCTGCCAGGCACAACTCTGATGTTGTACCCGACTTGACGGGTTTGGTATCTCAGGCATAACTTTCCTTAGTACCTAGTTTTTTTTGTATGTAGGCAGACAGACAGAAGCAAACAATTACGTACATCAGCCAAGTTAAAAAAAATACATTAAGTACTTAAAAACTAATGCCATAAATGGCGATCTAACATCATTATGTAATGTTACTGTAGTAGGCTGTCACGACTTTTCTCGCATATGAATGGCACAGGTGCTCCGCACGGCAGATCGTTATACATTCCGTCCCGGAAAATAGATCCACAATACTCGCCGGCATCATTAGTACGCGTCCGCGTTTTGTTGTCCGGCTGACCACCACTCCACGCCTGAAAGCCTGCTTCGTCCAATGTCTGACCTGGATGTAGAGAAACATATTAAGCTAGGGTAAAGGAGGAGTTTGCTAAAGGAACGACGTTGTATACAGACAGGGTAAAGGAAAAGTGTGCTAAAGGAACGACGTTGTATACAGACAGGGTAAAGGAAAAGTTTGCTAAAGGAACCACGTTGTATACAGACAGGGTAAAGGAAAAGTTTGCGAAAGGAACGACGTTGTATACAGACAGGGTAAAGGAAAAGTTTGCTAAAGGAACGACGTTGTATACAGACAGGGTAAAGGAAAAGTTTGCTAAAGGAACGACGTTGTATACAGAGACCAAGCTTTCTTTGGAAAAGACACGTTTGAATGAATAAGTGCTGTGTATAAAACTATAGACTCTTTGCTGCTGCATTAAAGAAATTAGTTTAATTTTTGATGACGTGGACTCAATTCAAGTGCCAAAATAAAAAATGTGTTCCAAACAAAAACATTTCTAATTTTAACAAAAAGAACCGACTTTCAACAGAAAACTTATAAAGTAAAAAAGTTTTCCTCGATTTCTCTAGGATGTCATCATCAGATACCGATTTCCTTATCATAGTACTTGGAATATCTTCTTTACAACAAAAAAATAATCATCAAAATCGGTTCATAAACGAAGAAGTTATACGCGAACACACATAAACAAAAAGACGGTCGAATTGAGAAACCTCCTTTTTTGAAGTTGGTTAAAAATGAAACTGTAACGGCTCTAATTCTGTACAATGTAAGTCAATTTTTGTTCGATCGCACTCTATCATTACTGATGCCATATCTGTACGTAAGTTTGTGTATTGGCCACATATGAAATTGAAACTATTTAGGTAGTTTTGCAAGACTTGCCTACGCGAACGAAATAGCGACTGTAGTTTGTTACATTATAATATTTTATACTATTGTTTATAAAACTCCTCAAAATCACACCTTCCCTCTTTTTCCAAAACCTATTCTTAAAGATCCCAGCGCAAATTTAAGTGAAGTAAAATGAAGAGGCGAATTTATCGAAATCCTTAAATTCTATACTAAATAATTATTTCTATGAAGAATCCTAAATGTGAAAAACAAGTGAGCATTTCGAAAAAAAAACCGGACGTGCGCGTTAGCATACTTTTAGATCGGGAATTAAGTTTTGTGTCAAGTCAAGGGTTGTGGGGCTACCGAATCTCGTGTGAACCCTTGGAAATGGAAACGTACCTTTGTTTGAGTAAGTATCACAAAGAACACATAAATATTTTACATTGAGTACAAAGTATAAAATTATTTATGTGCTTTGAAAATTATCAGGGCGTGGTGGTGAAATATTAGTGTGAAATATGTTTAATGAAATAGCAGTGTTTGGTATCTATTGTTATTCCAAGCTAGGTAGGTCCCGTATTACAGGGATCGGTGACAATCGATTGTTGGAAAGTGATCTTCTAATTTGTAACTCAATTTTAAACTTTGTTTTTAACACTATTGACCAGCAATGATATCTTGGATCATTGCATCTATTGTTAAAATTTATAAGAGTATTTGCTGTCGCTTTCATTTATTTACTATTTTTATCGCAAATTTAAGAATTCTACCTATACACAGCCCTTTTACAGCTGAAGTTATTAATTATGTATTCTTGTAATTAAAATTAGTTATATTAAATATAAATATAATGCCTGATAAATTTGTGCTTGTCGAGTCTGCATGGAAATACTCATGATATTTAATTATAATGGATATTTGTGAGTGTAAATAGCATTGACAATAAATGTTTTCTATTCTATTCTATTCAAGTGTTGCCATGAATGGTGCCTATTCAACTTACCATGTATAGTCAGAAAAGTCACGTGTTCTCCCCAATCGTGAAAACCAGCTGAAATCGATAAACGGTCGTTAGTTACGATGGTTTTTTCAGGATATTTCGCGAATATTTCTTTGATGACTGCGGCCTCAACTTCACTGTTGAGGATGACCAAGTGAGCTCCTTCAGCGAGGCAGGTCATGAACGCCTGGTGCCACACTAGAGCTCGCAGGTGAAACTTGTAGCAGCTTCCAGTTCTGGGCTCCAGCTGATAGGCTGCAAATATTATATACAAGTTGATGTTTAGAATTACGATACTGTCTACAATTTATTATAATTTTTCTACGATATGTAGGTATCATCACGTACTGGAGAGATACAATGACGTCATATCGCAAGTTTACATAATTTTTAAATTATTTTTTCTGAAAAAAATAAGGTATTTTTAACTGTGTGATGTTTTTCTCTAAAATGACAGAGGCATGGAGACTGATCACCGTAGTAGGTACCGATTTATAGAGGGAAAGTCTGGCACTACACGCGTAGTTATAACGACACAGCTTCACACAGCAATTGGAAAATGAAAGGTCAAAATCATTACCTCCTCTGCATTCGTTATCCAAAGATGGTTCATCTCCATGCCCAATATTTTTTCTGGAAACATTGCCCTTCAAACGGAAATACTATGATGTTTTAAATTAACGCTGAGATGTGATAGAATAACTGGTAAAGCTGTGGTACTTCCCCAGTCGGACTCTGCTGCTGTCCATGAATACTAGGTACTAATTTCTGTGGCTGATCAGAGCCGATTGCAGAAGCTTACAACTTTTTTAAGCTATTGCATAGCTTTTATCGCGGGCCTGGGGACTGAATTTTAGTGATCATACATCTCTTTCTTATGTTCACAAGAAAGAGGGATGGAAGACCGTAACGCCGTCCTCCCCACTCGGTCATTCGACTTTGAATCTTATTTGTATAAGCTTTACAGACTAAATGCTCTTAGCAGTGTTGCCAACTTAACGGATTTTCCGTGATATTTTTTATGGTAAACAAATGTCACTTATGTTGATAAAAATGCATGCAACATGCAATAGCTTTACCGCGGTAGTCCCCGAGTGCCACACTTCTTTTTTTTTTTAATTTATTTAGCAACAGATTTCTTTTTCCTACAAAACAAAAGTTGCCTTAAAATCTAATTGATTTGTCCAGACAACTAAATCTCGACAGAAATTAATTATTCCACCCGCAAACATCATACATTATTAAAACAAATTAGTCAATATTGTAGCCTCATACATACATGTATTTATTAAACATTTATTACCATTGTCCGTGGTCCCACACGCATTCATGTTGAGCTGTGTGAACTTCTTATAGCAGACGTAGGGAAGGACGTCGGTGCAGCGAACATCGGAAGTGCTGCCAACCCCGTCCGTGGTCATGGCCAGGCAACTCTCGGAGTTCTCGAAGTTGTCTGGTTCTCCTGGAGCCCACGTGATCGGCAGACGAGAGAGAGGTACCCCTGAATATACAAAGTTAAAAATACGAAGTTACAAAGACTACTGTTAACACAGTCTTAAAATACACGTTCCTATGCTTTTCAACAATTTGGTTTGATAATAATTTTAACAAAAAAAGGACCGACTTCAACGGAAAACTTATAAAGTATAAAAGTTTTTCTCAATTTCTCTAGGATGTCATCATCAGATCCTAGTTTCTTTATCATGGTACTACCCTTGGAATATCTTCTTTACAACAAAAAAGAATCATCAAAATCGGTTCATAAACGACGAAGTTACCCGCGAACACACATAAAAAAAAATGGGCCCTATGCCAGTTGGCCTCAACTGCTTTCTGCTCCTTACCGACTTTGAATGACCTGCTTGTAATGTTACCGTATTCAACGACTGCTATGTCTCTTACGACAATTAGCCCAAGGCATTGAGTACTTATCCCCAAGAGGTGCAACATTTTATTGTAACCTTATAATTATCACATGATAATTGTCCACCAATATCTATTTTTGTTTAATTCAAAACAGGAGGCCCAGCGCCACAGGTTACACGTTTCTTACATCTTATACCTTTAAACGAGCAATTCTTGTAGGTATATACATATAGAATCTGAATCTCGGAAACGGCTCGAACGATTTTCATGAAATTATGTATACAGGGGGTTTCGGGGACGATAAATATATCTAGCCAGGTTTATTTTTTAAAAATGCCGCTTTATGCGCGTCTTTACAAAACTGTTACATGAAGATTAGAATGCGACGGTAAATTTCGCAACGTCGCGCGACATTATGTATATTCGCTCAGCCGGGAAGATGGGCGATCATAATACGGTAGGTCCAAGTTCGAATCCAACCGGCCGCCGTTCTTTTTTCAAGTTCATTTTTTTTTAGAAAATCAGTATGTATCTAAGTAACCGAGCAAAGCTCGGTCACCCAGGTGCTTTAGTTAAATCGTTCAAATTTAAATGTACAATATTAATTACGCTACTATTCATCTTGCTACAAAACTATTGTATACGCGCATATTTGAAGCATGGTTAGATTGTGGCGTTGCGCCGCTTTGAACATGTCGACATCATCGTCTGACAACGATGACTTCTTCATGTGGCGATTAACGAACAAAAAAAGACGTTATTTAGTTCATCAGTTTCATCAATATTGAACAATTTACGGGCTACATTTAATAGTTCGGCAAATCTCGTACAATCGTAGTATCTTATGAACCTAATTCATCTGTTGCAATACAACACAATTGATTATATCAGTGAGAGTATGGTTGTTAACTGTTTTTATTATTTCAACCTCTGCAAATAAACTAACATAAAATGCAATGCTATCTTTCATTTTTGCAAACCAACGCAAAAAAAAAATTGGCAGTCATAGGAACTGCCGATAGAAGTGAAAACTTAGAACTCAGAATTTGATTTCTTACTTTGGAAACTACGCGGGTGAAACCAGAGGGCGTGGTCAAGAGCATGGTCATCATGACAAGAAAGAAAATGGAGCGTCAGAGGTTTACCAGTACAAAAGGCTCATGATGATGGCACGCTGATCAAACTTGAATATGATCACCACTAAATAGCGACGAGTGACTTTGAAGAAGAAAATAACGCAAATGGTGAGGTGTGGACAATTATGTACCTACGGCTAAGCATGTTAGTGAATGATGAATTACATGTTTCTTTACCTTCAATAGACGTGTAGTCTCCTTTAGAGAAACTTGCATGCACTCCAGTAAATATAAGAGTAGGACTAGATCCTTTCTTATTCAGTACAAATCCTATGAGGGCCTTTTTCAATGGGTTAGTGAGAGGGGAAGCCAGAACAGCACCTGTGAAAAACAAAGTGACGGACATAAATCTGAAGAAGTTCGTTACTAGGACGATTGTTATCTCAAGCTGTGCAAGGCTAAGCTGTAGAATACGCTACCTGTATACGAGTTGTTTTCTGATATGTATAATATAAAGGTATAAAGAGGAAATAGGTATAGTCTAAGCTTCACACATCACATTTCCTACGTCTGACTTAATGATATATAATACTTCTAGGACTAGAAAATAATAATACTTTTTTACACTTATTCCAATACTTAAATATTTGTATATATTTATTTGTAGGTGGGTACTCCATTTTTAGGGTTCTGTAGCCCAATGACAAAATACGGGACCCTTATAGATTCGTCATGTCTGTCTGTCTCTGTCTGTCCGTCCGTATGTCACAGCCACTTTTCTCCGAAACTATAAAAGCTATACTATTGAAACTAGGTAAGTAGATGTAATCTTTGAACCGCATTAAGATTTTGATACAAAAAATAGAAAAAAATAATGCATTTTCGGGGTGTCCCATACTTAGAACTGAAACTCAAAAAATGTTTTTGATCAAAACCAAACGTGTTGGTTGTCTATAGATAGGTCATCAAAAATGATATTGAGGTTTCAAACTTTTTTTTTTTCTAAACAGAATAGTTTGCGCGAGGTACTCTTCCAAAGCGGTAAAAAGTATGTTCCCCCTGTAACTTCTAAAATAAGAGAATGATAAAAATAAAACCTATGTGAACTATCAACGAAAATTGGTTTGAATGAGATCTAGTAAGTAGTTTTATTTTAATACGTCATAAATTGACTATTGTTAAAACACTGATTAAAGTAACAACGAACTAGAAGAACTTTTATATTATGTTACTTGCTGCTTCGGAAGCCTTCATGGGCGATTCCGATTTGCACTTGACCACTTTTATTCATTTTATTACTCTTATCATTGTTTAGCACACTTCATCATGAATTTCCTCGCACTTTGTTACTTAAAATCAGGCGAGATCCCGGTGGAGTGTAAGCCAACCAGTGGTAAAAACAAAAGTGGCAGACATAGGAACTGCCGATAGAAGTGAAAACTTATGACTCAGAGTTTGATAGCATACTTTGGAAATTACGCGGGTGAAACCAGATGGCGCGTGGCTATTAGAAATGTGTGAGCAAATGCCGACACATTTCTAGATGGCCAGTGGGAAATGCTGACGGCTGTGGTCCTGACTTTACCCGAAAATTTCTTATCGTTCCCGAGCGTAACGCTAGAATTCAATTCACAGTCAAAGGAAAATCTGTCTGTGGCTCGCCAAAAAAGTTTTAACTTAAAAAAAATTGGTTGCCTGTAAAGTCGGTATACGGGCGAAAGTTTTACGTGACAACGACTTTGAGTGGTAAAATAATATTACGGAAGGGACGCGTGCCTTTCACTTTTTATGTCTGTCTCTCTCGCTCTTAGGCGGGCTAACCATGCCCGAGTGGAAGGGACGCGTGCCTCTCACTCGCTCTCGTTGTGAGCGCATAACGTGAGCGGAGCGTAACGCAGTTTCTTGAAGTGTCACCCGGCAAACCAATTTATAAGACGTTGTCACGTCAAAATCTGTCCCGTTCACAATACTCGTATTACTTGTACCTTCAGCGTGGCACCTCATCCTCGCCTCTCTCCAGGTGCTGGGTACGATGTGGAACTTCATCCAACCATCGGCCGACTCCACGAACTCATAGTCGAACCTGAACACCTTCGCTGCAACACACATAATTATGTTGTCTTATCTAACACATTTAATTACTGTGTTCCGGTTTGAAGGACAATGTTTCCAGATAAATTACAGGACTGGACAGGACTTAGAGATATAACATATTAGATCTCTGGGTGACAAACGCATTGTAGTGCTAGGTAATGATTTGGACTCTTCATGTTCCAATATCTGCGTGTCACTGCGCTGTTATGAGCAGGCATGTTGCTTATCATCAGGCACGTGTCGTGCTCGTCTCGTCACTCTTTATTTTAAAAAAAATGTATGACTCCAGTAATTTAAAATTACTTGTTACTTGTACTAAAGAGTTGGTTACACTAGATGAAAATAATACGTTTAGGTATAAATTGAGTGGGTTTTGTTGAAAAAAATATACGAGGACTACACAAATCGTGAGTCATAAAAAACCCTGTATCCGTAAATTTTTTAACGTTTTTTAATTTAACAGCAACTATTAACTAAATGGACATTTTAAATCATTGTAATTTTGTTTAAATTAATCAAATAGGTATTATCACTAACTTCTATTTCATTAAAAGCACTGACTTGTTTTTGTTTGGATGTACTACGTACATACATACTATATGTTAGATCGGGTGAAATCTTGATACTCAATTTTGAAGCAGATATCTTCAACCGATTGAGCTGAAATTCTGTATCCACGTTTAATTTGGATGACAAAACACGACAATTTATGCCATTATGTCAGTCAATTTTTTCAATTTGAAAATATCTTTATTAATCACTAGATGCCCGCCCCGGCTTCGCCCGTGGTATATTATATAGCACTCATCGGGATCCCGTACATATCCAACGGTGAAAGAATGACTGAAATCGGTTCACTCATACTCGTACCTGAGAATATCGATTTCAAACAAAAAACCTCTTCAGCAACCTGCTACGCCACCTGTCGGAAATTGGTCGTACCAACTCAGATTTAGAAAAAAAAATAGCAAAGGTTTATATTCGAGACACAGATTACTGAAATTCAATGACGCAATCTTTGACACATGCTGTCATGTGTCATGTCAAAGCACGAAACGTACGAAAACTCTCAAAAGGGGAATATTTTTTCCCGATTTTGTTATATTCTTGTTTCATGCTCCGCTTCAATTAATAGTAGAGTTATTTTCTATAGCCTAAAGCCTTCCCCGATAAATGGACTATCCAATAGAAAAAGAATCTTTCAATTCGGACCAGTATTTCCCGAGATCCTAGCGTTCAAGCAAACAAACAAACAAACAAACAAACAAACAAACAAACTCTTCAGCTTTATAATATTAGTATAGATAATTAATTATGTCAGTAGTACCATTGATTTGTACCATTGATGGTACAAATCACACAACTTAAATGGCGGACCATCCAAGATGGCGGAATTGTTTTACTTAGTGTTTTTCTACAATATGGGTATTAAATGAAAGTGGTTTTCTTCTTTTAGAACATTTTTAAGTTTAAAATTATTTGTATATTATATTGATTATGTTTTGTCGTAATAGGTATTTTAATTGACATTTTGAAGACTGGTTTGACTATGTACAGTTAACTTTATTCCGCTATAACATCGATACTAATTGTATCTGGTGTTATTTTGACTATTAGGTATTTGTTATAATTTACAGTATTTTATTTTGGTTTGAATATATTTATTATATTGTGTAATTAATGTGTGGACGGATGTAATGTACATTCAGTTTATTTACATGTATTATATCTTTTGCATGCCGAAAGGCAATATACGGTGAACTATTTTCGTAACTATTCTATCTATCACTGTATCCATGCAAATATAAATACGCAAATCAACGTTCACTTTTTATTTTCATTATCATTTATATAACATTTATGTTAACTTAAATAAGACGAATGTATTATAACATTTGCTTAAAGATAAAATGACGGACATGTACCTCATGGTAAGCAATACGTATGCCCGTAACAGCACAGTGACACGCAGGCAGCTATTCGAACAGAAAGAATCCAAATAATCACCTAAGTCTGCACTGTGGCACCCAGAGATATAAGTTGATATATCTATATCCCTTGTATTTTTTTCCGAAAGCATCTTCCTTCTAAAGCTTAGTTGGTATTCAAAAGTTGGAGTTCAAAAGTATTATGCACGTTATTTTCAATGAAAAACCAACAGCGTCACACAACCGTTTTAACAAAAAGAATCAATATAATATTATTTTTATTTGTAAGCACACGTCTTTCTTTTATGTCATTAGATAGTGTTTCAATGTAAAATTAAAAATTAATTAAATATTTATTACTTACCTTGGCAATACAAAATTAGCAATCCAATGATAACTATACACTTGACCATGGTGAACCGCTAGAGTAGGTAAAACTAAACTAAACTAAAATACAGAACATATAAACCGCTTTAAACTAAAATACAGAATAATACACTACAAAATAAAGTCACGTTTAATTTGCATGTGCGTCTTTGCCAAGTTCAAATCTGTTTATGCTTGCAAAATATAACAGGAAAATCTTGTAAATGTTTCGAATGATCTTTATCGAGTCTTCGAAATTTGTTCGAGTGGTATATGACAACTCTTCAAAGGTAGAGCTCCTTTAATCGATTCCGCTCCTTCATATATATATACTCTCTAGATGTCCGCCCCGGCTTCGCCCGTGGAACATATATATCAATCATCGAGATCCCGCACATATCCAAGGGTGAAACATTTTTAGAAATCGATTCAGTCATTCCTGAGCAAATCGCTTTTAAACAAAACACCTCTTCAGCTACCTGCTACGCCACCTGTCGGAAATTGCTCGTACCAACTCAGAGATTAGCAAAGGTTTTATATTCAAGAGGTATGTAATCTGTGATATTCAATGACGTAATCTTAGACACATGCTGTCATGTGTCATGTCAAAGCACGAAACGTATCAATCTAATAATATCTCAAAAAGGAATATTTTTTTCCCGATTTTGTTACATTCTTGATTCATGCTCCGCTTCTGTTAATAGTAGCATTATTTTCTATAGCCTTATAGCCTTCCCCGATAAATGGACTATCCAATAAAAAATAATCTTTCAATTCGGACCAGCACTTCCCAAGATCCTAACGTTCAAACAAACAAACTCTTCAGCTTTATAATATTAAGTATATATATATACTCATTTATTAATAACCAGGGGTTACACGTCACGTTTACATAATTCTGATAGTCCTTAATGAATTATATGATACAGTCAATAAATCAATTAAAAGATAGTTAATTAAAACAGTCATAATAAAAAAAAGTAAATAATTAAAATTAAATAAATACAAATACAAAAATCTTTATTGCTGTTTGTAGGTAAGATAAGACGATACAGAACATTTTAAAAGTTGCCCCATATAAAATGGCTTCTGCGAGAGGCATGCAATATGTCTTTTTTTTTTTTAAATATAGAGTGACGAGACGATCAGGTCATGTGCCTGATGGTAAGCAACATGCCTGACACATAACAGCACAGTGACAAGCAGCTATTGGAACATGAAGAGTCCAAATCATTACCTAGCACTGCACTGCGCTCGTCACCCAGAGATCTAAGATCTTATATCTCTAAGCCCTGTAATTTCTCTGGAAACATTGCCCTTCAAATCGGAACACAGTAATGTTTGCACATTACTGCTTGGCGGTAGAATAACTGGCAAAGGTGTGGTACTTCCCCAGGCGGACTCTGCCAAGAGTCCTACCACTACTGAAAAGTCTGGCAAGACAATTTGTTGTAGTCTTATTATAAACTAGCTGAACCCGCTACTTCGTTCGCGTAAGCAGATTTTACTGACTTATACATTAATTGGAAGTATCGTACGTCATATATTTGGATAAGTAGTCATTGAAAAACCTTTGAGTTTGAGTGAATTTGTTTTTCCACACAAAAAAATAATAATTTTATCATCTTTATTTTTCTTTTTTTAAACAAAATCAAACAATATAGCCGCAAGTGTTAAGATTGTAGGATTTTTATAGGATACATTATGAAAAGTCTGAAGCTAATGTGCATGATCTGATACCTACTTACCTATTTCTTTTTATCCGCAAGCTGTTTTCTAGCTGTTACCCGCGACTTCGCCGGCGTAAAATTTTGAACGAAGCCTGTGTGGAATCAAAATAATTAAAATGTTGAGTTTAAATGATATTCAAGCAAGTTGAACCCGTAAATCTAAGCCAAGTCCTAGTGAAATGTTAATGTATGAATTTAATTGTAGGTTACATAGAAAAAAATCAAGTACGAAAGAATCCAAATTTGGCATTATAATCCTTTTAGCAGCAAAAACTTATTAGTACAATTTAGAATACCAGTAACGCCACCTAGTGATGAAAGAAAAAATACATACCTACCACAGTAGCAAAACATCGATTTAAATGACCTTTAGTGCTTTTAGATTTAAACTGGCATTAGCGCCTTCTAATGAGAATATTATGTTGCTTGTTATTTTGATTGTGAACGCAAATCACCTATATTATCTACGCCAAAACGGGTGCATATATTTTTCATTTTTGGGTATTACCTTACCATCACATCAAGTTCCTTACGAAAATATATGCTTATATTAATATGGAGTTAAATGAAAATGTAGACTTATTAGCCCATGTGAAATTTTAGACTCTAAACTATATGTGTTTCGTATGTCAACCCATATCGTTGTACCGTTTTGACGTGATAGTTCATATTTGTTTCCTTAGGGCCCATACTTCTTTTCAGGTTGATAGGTAATAAATACATAAATGTGGTATTTCAGACTATGAGTTATTTCTGTTTCAATTTTCTACCAAATTTGCTTAGTCTTTCCGACGTCACAGTAACCTATAAGTAACCGATTTGCTATTTCTGAGTTCAAACTACGTGTGTTTCGAATTCCATCCAAATATGTTCAGCCGTTCCAACGTTGTCCTGTAAATATTATGAATGTCACTGTTTTGATGTTTGTTACGTAATACATAGAGTACTTATACATAGGCAATGTTTAGCCTATGTGTTCTTCCAGACTGTAATCTAATTCTATTTCAAATTTCAACCCGATCACTTGATACGCTTGATACGATTCCGCCATGATTAAAGCGGCAATAGAAATACATCATCTGCGAAAATTTCAACTGTCTAGCTATCACCGTTCTTGAGATACAGCCTGGTGACAGACGGACCGACGGACGGACGGATAGCGAAGTCTCAGTAATAGAGTCCCGTTTTTACCCTTTGTGTGCGGAACCCTAACAACGGTCTGCTTCGGTCACCGAAGCTTGTTGAACACTACCTTTAAATTTCAAACAGTATTTGGATTGAAATAATACGTTTTCTAGTGCAGACACCAGTCTCTCACATAGATAATCTACTACTGATAAGTATACTTTGAATAAGTTATTTAAAAAAATGTAAAACTTCTGTGTGAGAGAAAATAAACCATTTGTTTATTGTTTATTGTTATTAATAAGTTACGGCTGGTCTAGTAAGTTACAGCTGACCTAGTCGGGAGAACGCCGACTGTCGATCCGGAGACCCAGGGTTCAAAACCACGCGCACCACTATCTTTTCAGAGTCATGTTCGTAATGCCGGTAATTAAAACGGTGAAGGAAAACACCGTGAAGAAACCGAAATCTACCTATAATCTAAGTTCTAAGTCATATGTCATCCACCAACCGACACTGAGCCAGCGTGGTGGATTATAGCCTTGTCTCTCTCCTTGCGAGAGAAGGCCCCGACGCCCAGCAGTGGGAACATTTAATGGGATGTTTATGCTGCTACTTATTATGCTGATATGTTTTCTCCAAAATACAAAAATCTACTTCAATGACAGGTAATTTAATTCTGTCATTCGACTAAATTTTATAAGAAGGTATAACTATCTATGTCGTACAGATAAATCTAAGCTGATTTTAGTTTTTTGTTGATATTTGAAAAACTACCTCCTACAAGCTATCAATTAATTCGAAAACAATTATTAAGATGACATTAAATGTGGTTTGATAATTTATTCTGGAACAAACAAACGACTAATTGTATGTACGAAGAAGAGATGGCGGATCAAACTCTACTCTTTTAGTGAAGATTGGAATACCCTGCCCTATCCTGCCGGCCCTGGACCGGGAAAACTGCAAAAGGAGAGATGTCTTTGGTCTTTGCTCTTTAATAGAACAATTAAATGGGTGGAGATGTAAAGAAGGTAATATTCACAATAATTATGAGCGGTCTACCAGCACGATACAACTATAGTGCTGGGTATACCAGCACTATAGTTGTCAGCGGTCAGCGTTTGGCCGTGATGGTCGTTATCACCATACTACATGACGAGATCTTCATGAAAGCCGAAAAAATTACCACTATGGGGGATGTGGATTCCACGGAATAAAGTCCCGATAGTTGTATCGGTGAACGATCTAATAATAGCTAAGCCTCGACCAATCTTACGGGACTTTCTATAGACATTCGAATCAAGGAATTTCGTATCAAACGCAGAAGACGGTTATTTTTATAAGTTTGCGAATAGATGGGCTCTCGAGGAACGGAACCTACGATATTGGGTTCTTTTAAGACTCCCCTTAGAATTGGTTTCCCTGAACTATTTTAGAATCAAGATATCTTTAAGACAAAGTTTTTTTAATGGGTTCTATTACGGATATGCTTCAACATGATTTTTAGGGATAACTTCTTTCTAGGAGAAAATCTCCAAAAAGACGGATAATTTTTTGGATGTTTGTAGTGTTTTTATTTCTATAAACTATAAACTATCGCGAGTTTTCTCGCAAATGAACGGCACAGGCACGTTGCACCAGAAGTCGTTGAGCTGTCCGTTTCGGAAGACGGACCCGCAGAACTCGCCGGTATCACCAGTACGCCAACGCGTCGCGTTGTCAGGCTTACCTTCACCCCACACCTGGTAACCTGCCTCGTCCAAAGTTTGACCTGAAGACGAAATCAGGAGTTAAATCAGCAGGTTCACTAAGAAAAACTGTATACATAGAAGAAAATCATGAAATGAATATTTTAGAACAAGATAGTCAAACGACAGATTGAGATCTAGTTCTTGATCGCCGCTTTGTTTTTGTGGACATTTTTCCACAGATTATTATAGATTATTTAAAAGAAAAACCAATAATACCTCGATGTAATACACAATATCAACGGATTAATTCATACCATTTTCAAGTTAAGCGACTATCCTAAAATTGGAACTTACCATGTATGGTCATAAAAGTCATGTGTTCTCCCCAGTCGTGGAACCCGGCTGCATTCGCTCCGGGATCCGTAGACCTGATGGTATTTTCAGGGTGTTTCTCGAGAATTTCTTTGACGACGGCAGCCTCAATGGCACTGTTGATGATGACTAAGTAACCGCCTTCAGCGAGGCAGGTCATGAAAGCCTGGTTCCACACCAGACCTCGCTTGTGGAACTTGTAGCAGTTGCCAGTCTTAGGCTCTAGCTGATAGGCTGCAAATATATACAAATTATTTTTAAAACCTACGTTAATCGTCAGTAAAGCTTAACAGCTAGGAGGCGTTTAGAAGGACGAAGAAAGATAGTAGATCGATAAGATTTTAAGGCAAATTTTGTTTTGGAAAAAATAATTACTTTTATTCTTAAACGAAAAATAAATCGAGATTCCTAGTACTTATTCCGATCTCGAAGTAAAAGGTGAGACTCCATTTTCATAGCACATGAATTAGTGGGTTCTCGTTATCTGTTCACTGATTACATTCAAGAAGTACGAGCTTTTAAGCACAAACTTCGAACCCTACTGTGTTGGTACCTGTTTCATTGAAATACTTACTCAAACCGTGACAGAAAGGTGTAATAACTCTTGAATTTTAAGCAAAGACAAATAGGTATAGAAATTCTTAAGATACGTCACACGATCACAACACACTTTTGGGAGATTTCTGAATAAGTGAGTCTTAATAAAGATTTTCTCTTCATAACGCATAGTCATGATGATAATATTTATGATAATGATGATAAATAACCAGAAAATCAATAGATAAAATTGGTTGTAGTTAAAGAATCTTAGTCCGTATTAAAAGAAAATGTATCTATCAGTTAATAAAAATCATGAAATACCATTGTCAGTGGTCCCACAAGCATTCATGGTAAGCTCAGTAGTGTACTTCTTATAGCAGACGTAGGGAAGAACATCGTCGCACCGAACATCGGAAGTGCTGCCATCCCCATCCGTGGTCATCGCCAGGCAACTCTCGGAGTTCTCGAAGTTGTCTGGTTCTCCGGGAGCCCACGTGATCGGCAGACGAGTGAGAGGTATTCCTGTTTAGATACATACGAGTACAACATTACGGTTATAGACGGGGTCACCATCGTTAGATGGCGAACGCGGTGTGACTGCAGGAGAAAATGAAAGCCAGTATTGCAGTACGCGGCTCTCCTTATCCTTTGCAGCCAAAAACTGGTAGGCAGCAGTACCACAGACCAGATTAGACGCAGGGAACTTAGAGTGTACAGATGCAGGGGCGTCAGGCACCCAGTTACTGGTTGGTCCCCGAGGTAGTCGTCGGCATATCATGGTCTCTGACTACGTTCATCGAAGTCGATGGCTAGAGTTTTTAGTTGGTTTTTTAGTCGGTAGAGACACAAACGACGACAACTGTCTCCCCCAAGCGGAAGAGTAGGTGCGTATAATAAGTGCGTTTCTCTTACGTAAAAAAAAAAGATTGGAATGAGTGATCCAGGAAATAAGAGGTCTCAGTTCAGTTGTGGGCAATAAAGGTCTGTGAATATTAAAAACCTATTAATAAAATCTATACTAATTGGTGAAGTTATAATGTAATTATGTTAACGTATGCATGAAATTCATTTCTACCGGCAGTCGCAATACAAACCTGCAGTGAAATACACGTCTATCATTTTTTCCTACCCATTGCAAGCAATAGTAAACTTTAATACATTACCATATTGATGTGCCTCAGGAAAACATACAGCATTATATGAAGAAGCAGTATGTATACTTATCTTATTAATCTGTGGTCGACGTCTATACCATAGACAATTAGCTTCATCTTGACGCCACCAGAGGGCGCCGCAAGCGCGCCACCAGCAAGGGCACCCGGCGCGGTGCGATCTTTGGGATTCATAGCGTTGTATACTTTCGCCACGAGTGGTCGAAATTATAGAAAAAAATATTCAATTATCACTAATTAACAATTAATAACTATCGAAAAATATTTTAAATGTGTTTATATATTACACGAAATTTTATTGAAATCTCAACGGATTGAGATTTTCGAAGTACCCGTGAGTGAAGCGGATAATTCATCCATCGAAGAAAATGGTAAATCCTCTGCGTGGTAAAGGTGAGATCGACCGATTCCAGAATCAAGGTCTTATACATGCAGGTCAGTCTTCATTCATTTATATGCATTTTATCAAAAGTGAGCAGCTGGCTCACTAGTGCGAGTTTTGCCTAATCTCTAATGTATGGTTTTGACCAATATATCGAAAACATTTCGATCATTTACGCCTGGTCGCGGAGACCTTGCGTTCGAAGGGTCGTGTCAGTCTTTACTGAACGACTTCCTTCTGGTGCAGTTCCAAATTACGTTTCTAGGTTGCGGAAACCGTGTGATAGCTGGAACACACTTGTACCAACATAGTATGTGACCGATACTCTTTGGACATGCGGGTAGACACACGTAAAAAGGTTTTGAAGGCTATTATTTAAATTATTAGACCAGCTAACGTTAAATTGCTAAGTAAATCTACAGCATGTACCTACCTGCTTGGCAGCGTGTCCGCTAAAAGAAAAACTAAGGGTTTCAGGTGCATCTCCCAGTTTTTAACTGGCTTGTTTAAATTATTTATTGTTTGAACCTTGTCTCAACTACCTACTAATACTAATACACTTTGATAAGGTGTGTAACCAATAAGTTACTGCTTAGTAACATCTGGGAAGCTAAACTTATTAAGAGTATCTCAATATTACATATAATTATGGCAACATCTAATCCCACTTTTCAAAAAAGAAGGAAAATGGCTATTCAGAATCGGAATCAACATTAAATAAAATTCTATGAAATTAATTAAAACATCAAAAACAGGTATAAACGAAATTAAATTTTATACCCTTCGGTGTCCACCGAACTAGTTCAGACGTATACAAATACATAGACGTGCCGATGGGGTTGAAATGAATATATCATAATTATACGCATTATTAACTAAGATTTGACGAAACTCAGTTCAGTTGCACTATTGTAATTACACCATCACTTAATTTAGTTGCACTATCGAATAAAGTAAGCCGCTACAACGTGGACAAATTTGCAAACATACATGCATAACCATTTATTTATGTAAGGATATTCTAAGTTTGGATCTTTTATACAATACGATCGTGAATGTATTGCATTTTAAAATTCTTACATACCTACAAAGTATTTCATATGAAATGGCGAGCTCTGGGTGCCAATATAACTATTTGGGAGAATAAAATTTCACATAAACCCATATCAATAGATTTAAAATTCACAGCTACATCCAACTCATCACATCGATAACTATCGATTCAGGGGAGGAGTTCCTGTTATAAAACAAACCTTCTCTGCGGAAGAGAAGCAAGTCGCCAATTTCAGAGATATTTATAAGAAATATATCATTCAAGTAGATGTTCTATTGTATTATCAAATGATTTATGGCATGTTTTATTTTAATACGTATACATATTTAAATTTTGATCTCTCCTTAGCACCACATTTTTCATAACATGCTTGGTCGCGGAAACCTTGCGTACGAAGAGTCGCACTTCGCACTAATCTTACAAGACGACCTCCTTCTGGTGCAATAAAAAATTTAAATAAGCCTCTAGATTTCGGAAACCGCGAGACATCATTTGGAACAATTGATACCTCACATTTGACCAGGTCCCAGCACCATATCTTACCACTAACACACGCTTGGTCGCGGAGACCTTGCGTTCGAAGGGTCGTGTCAGTCTTTACTGAACGACTTCCTTCTGGTGCAGTACCAAGTTAAGTTTCTTGGCTGCGGAAGCCATGAGACACTTGGAACATACTCATGTCCAATATATTTGACCAATACTTGTTTTGGACCTGGTCCCCGCACCATATCTTACTACTAACACACGTTTGGTCGCGGAGACCTTGCGTTCGAAGGGTCGTGTCAGTCTTTACTGAACGATTTCCTTCTGGTGCAGTGTTCAAGTTACGTCTCTAGGTTGCGGAAGCCGCGAGACACTGGAAATGCCTCAAAACTATGATCGAGAAAGCAGGTATCTATGTATATTCACATTATGTATCTGGAAGGTTATTGACAGAAAATAGGAGCAGGTCAACTATGGCGCACATATATCTACACATAACAGCGTTTATAGAAAAGTACATGAATCTACCTACATCTGACGCAAAAGTTAGATTTGATTTGCTTAAATTGGAATTGAAGGGTGGCTTAAATTTTACTGTTTCTGGTACCATACGGCAGACTTTAATATCCGCCATCTCAGATTTAACCAGTAACAGCTTCGTCAAGTATGACTTGTACTTACATGATTTAACAAAAAGGATGTTTGTAGTACCTACTGCGATGGTGTGGTGGCGCGGAGCCACTTCTCATTATGTTTCAATACACAAAAGCACCATGAGCAATACTAACTACGAATAATTACTTAACGACTAATACTCTATCACAACAACGAAGGAATCTATGACCACGAATCGTTTGCATTCTTCTGACATTCCCTGATGATGTTTATACTCCTAAAACACATGATAATTTAAAAACACGCGTCTTACGCAGTTGTGTTTTCAATCCCAATGAGCGATAATGTTGATTAATATTAAGTTTGTGAAAGAGTGCCCAGCTTGCCGTATAGTCTCTATTCTGAAGAGAGAAACCGTATGCTCTTCGATTTTATAAAATCTGATAAGTAATAATAAGGTTAAATATTAATGGAAAAGATTTAAGATTTTATCATTTCGAGATAACACCAAAACCAAATTGAAAGTAGATACGGTGAACAGTAACATGAAATAATTGTAGCAGAACCGTTATGTAAACGGTATCTTAAGTTTAAGCTTGAGGATGAGATTTAAAACAGCGACTAAGAACCACCATATTTTATAAATAAACGGATTCAAAAGATCCATTTGCAACAAATAATTGCAAAATGTCGTCAACAAAGCCTATAAATGCTTTCGACAAGCTCTGATGAACCCAAATTCCAGTATTCTTTCCTGGTTATTATTAGCACATTCGAACTGTACAACAAGGACGTACAAGGTAGTGGCTCTCGACTAGCCAACAAACAAATTATATTTATACGAAACCAGCCCAGCCTTCTGACTCGTTCCCATCACTGGGAGTCGGCCAAAGCCATGGTCCACCGGGCTGGTGCGGCCTGGTGGATAACGCGTGACCTAGAAAGATTCTAGGTAAATGTCGCTGTAGAGTGTATCATTACATTGAAATCTTCATGAGTATTGATAAAACCCTAGATTTTTGGGAAAATGAGGGTAGATCTGAGTGAGAAACTCACAGAAAAAATAGTTTATAAAATAACGCTAGGTCAGTGTGAATCATTGCCAACCCTTACTGTCACTCGGCACCGGACGAAACGATGGTCGAGCGAGGACTTATATGCGTTAAATATGTTATAATATATCTTAAGTCTGATCAAAATAATTATAATTTGATATTAAAATTCAAGAACTGCTGACAGCTAAAACACGGATAAGTCTAGTTTCAAATAACAGCTTATCACTTAAAACAGAATTAGTACACATAGTATGTACTTATATTATGTCGCCTATTTGCAGACAACACACTAAAATGGAACTTCATAATTATGTACATTTTAAAATTTTGCGAAAGCGATAATCGTCTGAATTCTACAGCTACCTGAAGTCTTAGAGAGTTACTTTATGTAGATTGGTTGTTTTCCAATTCCTCCAAAAACAGTATGTAAAACATATATGTTTGGAACGGTTCTTTAAATAATAACCCCTTTTTAAATATTATAGACCGAAATATACATAGGTATTATTGCTATATAGCAGTATGAACATGGAAAATGAGAATAATTTGTGTCTTATCACATATTTCTAGTTCCTATCTGAGAAAAACAGAATAGCTTTCGAGTCAAATCAAATAAATTTTATCTATAGCAGTTGCTTAACATCTTGTTACTAAAAAATTGGATATGTCCAGTCCAGTGAGACAGTGCCATGAACGTACAACTAGGAGATGTGGACCAGATATAGCAGTAGCCTTTGGATGATCAAATACCCAATCGATTGATGACATTATTAAGCAAAATATGGAAATATCTTAACACATTAAGCATCATAAATGGTTAATCATGTTCTTCAAAGTTTACATCACACACAAATTGGCTTTGTTAATTTAGCTAATTACAAAATGTTATTGAACACTTTATTTTAATAAGTATTCAAATGTTTCAGTCATCATAGCGTTGTTATTTTTTGGACATACTTACACCAGCAGATAACAAACACGTCTTCATATAATGCTGTATGTTTTCCTGAGGCACATCAATATAACGGTTTTACATAAAAATAAAACCGATATTATGTGCCGAGAACGGAAAACATAGAGCATTCTAGAAAGGGCTTTCTGGTGAAGACTATGAATCCCAAAGATCGCACCGCGCCGGGTGCCCTTGCTGGTGGCGCGCTTGCGGCGCCCTCTGGTGGCGTCAAGATGAAGCTAATTGTCTATGGTATAGACGTCGACCACAGATTAATAAGATAAGTATACATACTGCTTCTTCATATAATGCTGTATGTTTTCCGTTCTCGGCACATAATATCGGTTTTATTTTTATGTAAAACCGTTATATATAGATATAATTATAAAGCTGAAGAGTTTGTTTGTTTGAACGCTAGGATCTCGGGAAGTACTGGTCCGAATTGAAAGATTCTTTTTCTGTTTGTTAGTCCATTTATCGAATTATAGGCTTTAGAACATAACGTTATGTTCTAGAAGCGGAGCATGAATCAAGAATGTAACAAAATCGGGGAAAAATATTCCTTTTTGAAAGTTTTCGTACGTTTCGTGCTTTGACATTGACACTTGTGTGTAAGATTGCGTCATTGAATATCACAGATTAAACACCCTCTTGAATATAAACCTTTGCTAATCTGTTTCTAAATCTGAGTTGGTACAACCAATTTCCGACAGGTGGCGTAGCAGGTTGCTGAAGAGTTGTTTTGTTTGAAAGCGATATTGTCAGGATACTGAACCGATTTTCACTAATTCTTTCGCCATTGTATAAGTACGGGATCCTGATGAGTGCTATATGTATAATGTACCACGGGCGAAGCCGGGGCGGACATCTAGTCACTATACATAAAAATGTTATGTTGGTTTGTGTACGCTTCAAAAACTCAAAAAGTTCTGCACCGATCGAGCCGAAATTTTAGAATGATATATAATCCGCATCAAGGATTGTTTTTATCTATTTTTTGCATTACAATGTGACACAGCGACGTATGGCTAGGTACACTCCGCGAGGTATAAGCTGAGCTTTGCATTTGTGTGAGTGTACATGGATAGTGTAGGTGTGACAACCGGCCTTAGGCGCGGCGCCATTTTCGCGCGGTAAAAACCGGTTTAAACTGATTTTGGGTAACCGGCCTGAGGCGCGGCGCCATTCTGTCTCGCCGCGCTCCTGCCTCTTGTACAGACTGCAGCGTGACGTGTTTAATAGTAAAATGGATGCTAACACAAATAAGCGCAAAATACGGAAACCATTAAATAGCCAAGTAAAAGAAATTTTGTGTAATTTAAATAGCTATTTTAAAGACATGAACGATAAAGACATGTCAAGTGTGACTACATCAGCCCAATTGGTATCGACATCGACAAGAATTCCACTGTCAACTGTTAAAAGAGTCTTTTTAGAAGGTAAACGTGTTTTGAAAGATGGAACCAAATTCAAATCTCCGAAAAAGACCAGATGCAGGAAAAATATAATAATCATTGATGATTTTGATAAAGCAGTAATCCGTAGAACAATTCATAATTTTCACATTACTGACAAAGAGGTGCCAACAATGAAAAGAATTCATGAAAAACTAAAGGCTGACATTAACTATCCAGGATCAATATGGTCATTGCGAAAATAAGTATCTCTTTTAGGATTCAAATGGTCAAGGACAGAGAATAACAGAAAAAATTTAATGGAAAAGCATGAGATCCGTCACCTACGTATAACTTATTTACTTAAAATTTCCGAATACCGTATTCAGGGCAGGCCTATCGTTTATACCGATGAAACATATATTGACACCACTCACACTTCATCAAAATCATATTCAGATGGCAGCACTTCTGGTTTGAAGAAACCTATTTCTAAAGGAAATCGATTGATAATCGTTCATGCCGGCGGCGAGGACGGTTTCATACCAAATGCGCTGCTGATGTTTAAATGTTTAAAGCTAATCAAAAAAGTGGTAATTATCATAACAATATGAATACAGAAAACTATACAAAATGGTTACAAACGCAATTAATTCCCAATTTGAAGCCCAATAGCGTTGTTGTAGTTAACAACGCATCTTACCACAATTCGTTAAAAAATCCCGCTCCCAACTCAAATAGTCGCAAACAAGATATGATTGACTGGCTTAAGTTACGCAATATCAATCACTCAATATCCATGCTTAAACCACAACTTTATCAATTGATACTGCATAATAAAAAACGATTTATTGAATATAAAATTGACACCTTATTAAGAGAACATGGTCACAGCGTCCTTCGTCTACCCTATCACCCAGATTTCAATTCGATTGAAAATATATGGGCAATGATAAAAGGATACGTCGCGAAAAAAACGTGTCAATGAATATGGATATATTTTATAGATACAAGGTTAGCAAATGAAAAAATTGAAAGTATCACTGTACAGGAATGGAAAAATGTTTGTGACCATGCAATAAAAGAAGAAAAAAAGTTTCATGGATACGACGCCGTTATTGACAATATAACGGAAAGATTCATTTTTAAAACAAACGACACATCAGACGAGAGTGAAAATGATAACGAGAGTGATAAAGAAAGTGACTATGGTGCAATGTCTGGTGTAGAAGATGTGTAGTTATTTTGTCTTTCAAATTGAATTTTTAGTAATAATCACACAATAATATGTACTCATCAGTCAACTACACTGCTGGACTTTATTTTATCAATTTAGTTTTATTTTATTTTAATATCTGACTCTGACTGTACTTTTGGTGATCAATCACACTAATGCAAAGCTCAGCTTATACCTCGCGGACTGTACACCTAGTTAATTATATAATTATTACCTTACCTTCAATAGACGTGTAGTCTCCCTTAGAAAAAGTCGCATGTACTCCAGTGAATATAACAGTAGGATTAGGTCGTTTCTTGTCCAGTACGAATCCTATGAGGGCTTTTTTCAGCTGATGCGTGAGAGGTGATGCCAAAACAGCGCCTAGGAAGAAAACAAACGAGGTACATTAAGATAATTGATAACTCGAGCGGTGCAAGAATAAGCAAGCATTGCCATCTAGCGTGGTAATGCTGTCAGCATGCTGGGTACGCTTCCGATTGGTAGTGGGCTTGAACATCTTGATTATCTGTAGACCTACAGTGGTCTATAGATAATTCAGGTGTGCTTAGTGTAAGTAATTAGGTAGGTTTGTAGTGTAGTAGTGTAGTTCTCATTGTATTTTAGTTTTGTTAATAAAGGCTCTGCCCAATAAAAAAAAACTAAACTGTGGAACTTTTACCTGAGTCAATGTTTCCCAGTAAAACTTGAAATGCATAATAAGTATATTCTAGGAACGAGTAACAAAAAAATTGGCAGTCATAGGAACAGCCGATAGAAATGAAAACTTAGAACTTGATAGCTTACTTTGGTACCTACGCGGGTGAAACCGGAGGGCGTGACCATGAGCATGGCCATCTAGATATACTGACGCATTTTTAGATGGTCAGTGGGAAATTCTATACTGTGTAGCTGATATACTGTTATTACGTATGCCAGTAAGCAAACCTCACAAGACTTCCTATAAAGCGTCTACAAATATAAATACAAATCCTTTAATGAAAAACAAAGTTACAAGTCGGAAGGTGATTTATGTCACTAACACGGTATGTGATGGAAATTATATATTTAAACATTAATTATAGATCTACCGTGCCCGTCCCGCTATGCTGCTTCGTTTTTAGGGTTCCGTAGCCAAATGGCAAAATACAAGAAGACCCTTATAGATTCGTCATGTCTGTCTGTCTGTCCGTCCGTATTTCACAGCCACTTTTCACCGAAACTATAAGAACTATATACTATTGAAACTTGGTAAGTAGATGTATTCTATGAACCGCGTTAAGATTTTCATACAAAAAATAGAAAAAAAAAATTTAGGAGTGTCCCATACTTAGAACAGAAACTCAATTTTTTTTCCATCAAACCCATACGTGTGGATTATCTATAAATTGGTTTTCAAGAATGATATTGAGATTTCCAACATATTTTTTTCTAAACTGAATACTTTGCGCAAGAGACTCTTCCAAAGTAGTAAAATGTGTGAAACTTCAAAAATAAGATAATGACAAAAAAACAAAATATAATTTACGTTACAGTGCGAACTTTCAACAAAAATTGGTTTGAATAGGATCAAGTAAGTAGTTTTATTTTAATACGTCATAAATTGACTATTGTTAAAACACTGATTAAAGTAACAACGAACTACAAGAACTTTTATATCATGTTACTTGCTGCTTCGGAAGCATTCATGGGCGAGTCCGACTCGCACTTGACCACTTTTTTTTGTCTAACGCAACTCTGCTAAACGTATGCCATACTAACAGTGCCCCACAGTTTGAGCCACGCAGTTCCGTTATTTTTTACGGGCTAAATATTAGCTTGTGTTCTTTTAGACCGTAATTCCACATTTCATCCCGATTCGTTCATACGTTACGACGTGATTGAGCAAAAAACACCCACAAATTGAAACATTTAAGCATGTCGTTGGCGTAATGTCGTAAGATTTTTACCAATGAAAAAGTAATTACAATACACTTTTAAAGATATAACTCGAAAATGTAAGTTACGTTAACAAAGCTACCTTCAGCGTGGCACCTCATCCTCGCCTCTCTCCAGGTGCTGGGTACGATGTGGAACTTCATCCAGCCATCGGCCGGCTCCACGAACTCGTAGTCGAACCGGAACACCTTCGCTGCAACACACATACTATTATTGTTTTCATAAACTGTTTTTATAAGAATAAATTTATGCAGAGAGCGAACGATCCACCTGATTGTAAAGGTAGCCTTGGCTTATGAACACTTGGCTTAATAACTTTTTCCGGCAACCCATTGTAGATCATTCTCCGATCAGCCCAGTCTCTCAACCAGCCCAACTTCCTTTTTATAAAGCGACTTATGTCATTTGGCTTCTACTATGTATATCGAACATTTCAGAAGGCACAAGGCTTTACTATCCTAGTATTTTAAGACATTAATTGTCGGTGGATTGTAGAAACCAAATACCATTGGTCCCTTACACAACGAGTACTACATCTTGCACGACAGTTAGCGTAAGCGTGCCACAGATGGCATGAATGGCTTGGGTTGCCACCGATAAGGAAGAAGAACAAATGACCCAGAAGGGATTGGCCTCCAATTATGGCAGAAATTGCCTATCCAGTACCTGCCGACGTGTAGCCAGTATGTTTATTTTCAAATAAGAAGTGACGAGACGAGCAGGACATGAGCCTGATGGTAAACAACATGCCTGCCACATAACAGCACAGTGACACGCAGCTATTGGAGCATGAAGAGTCCAAATCATTACCTAGCACTGCACTGCGCTTATCACCCAGAGATCTAAGATGTTAGAGCTAATAAACTTGTCTTGTTAATGAACATTACAAACATGGTGATTTTTTTACCACAGACTGCGGGTTTGTAACTTTTGTCATTTGGATTTTGTTTCTTAAGATATTTAAGAGAAGAAGAAAAGAACATGAAAATAGATTTTGTTTGCTGAGCCTGATTTTGTTTGCTGAGATACCGGTCGATAACAATCGGTTTGGACTCCATTATAATTGATTTGACGTCTTCATTTATTATTTATTTAGTTGACTCCTCCGGGCTCGGAGCTTCCACCACGACCGGATTTCTATACCTGATGGCCATCTTTCTGTTGATATCTCGGATGGTCTTCGGCGACGCAGAACCGACGCAGACGCCGTTCGTTTTACATTTTACGCTGCAACGTTTTAACCATATTGTTTGATACCCGCGGTAATCACCGAGTGTTTTGAGTTAAGTGCGCAAGTGACGGTGGTGTGCCTAGAGAAGAGCCCGGAGATGGGCAAGCCATGACGGATCCGCGGAAGAATATGCGACAGTGTTACCGCGTTCCCGCCGCGAAAAGCAGACCAGCAAAGGTGAAGGAACCCCGTGAAGATTTTACTCGGTAGGAACACTACGTCGGTTTGTAGTGTCGAGGCTGATATAACCCCGTCGTCTCACGGTCTCATGCGTAACTGCATTTTTTCCACGTACAAAAACAGGATTCCGTTTAGCGAACGAACAACCGTGATGATTCAAAACAAAAAAAAACGTTTATTCAGTGATAGTATTTAATAGCATATAAATTCAATTTCACGTGGTAGTGTGGGCAGTTCTCCTTTTCGGAATGTATGTACTGATATCCATTTAATGAACATGAATTCGAAAAGAGCAAACCGGTGATTTCACTTGTTTTTTTTTTTTTGATGAATTATTTGGTAAAAAGAATAAATAAGAAATAATACATATGGACAATATGAAAAAAATTGTAGTAACGGTATTCCCGAGTAAATCAAATACTTAACCTTTTATTAAACACTTACCTTGACTATGAAAGCTTAACAGGCCAACAACAATAAGTAGACACTTAATCATTTCGTGTCACTGAAATATTTTTTACAAATTAAAATTATAAATGCAGTAGTTTTCTGGAATGAACTTGGTTGACCACACTGCCGTGTGTCTAGATATGTGTACCAGCGTTGAAAGTCAATGTGCCTATGTTAACATAATAGAAACTGAACACTTTTTAAATGTTTCTTGTTATCTAATAAAATAAATATCTATATTTGGTTTACCTAAACTTCTGTTTACCTAAACCATGACCAGTGCGGGTCATGAACTCCTGATAGCTTAATGCGATTCAGTCATCGCACGAAAATATTGATGCGTAGTGAAAAATAATACACTCGTAGAAATAATATCTCGAGAGTTGTGACGTGCTACCTCTGAATTACACACACACACACCACAGTAAGGCTATTTCGCACAATATCAATCGATGCACGGCCGAACGAAGACGTTACCTACGTATATTTTTGTATTATTTATTTCAGTTTAGTTTCATGTTACTTTAAGTCATTTTCAAACGGCCAAACTGTCCTTTTAGACTATACCCAACAAACAAATACGTCGTATAAGTCTTGACTTGTACGACCTAAAGTTGGATAGCAGTCTTACAATGGTAATGAAATGACTACCAGGTCCTATAGATGTATTTAATGCAACTAATTAGTCGTGCGACGAATATGTCATAGTAAACTGGTATTAGCAACGTTGGGGAGACTTAACGATACGACGTTATATAACAGTCTTAGCTAAAACGTTTGTACGACAACGCAATAGTCATACCAACGTTATAGTCCAATAAACGTTTTGAACACACCAAATTATGTTTTTGGAAAACCTTTATACGACATTTATACAACGTGGATGTTATATAGACGTTTTCATAGTGCCGTTTATATAACAATCAGTACCTTGTTTTACAGCGGTCAATTAAATACTCTTAAATGACTGGGTTGTTTATTGACGACTCAAATATAACCTTTATATTACATGATGTCCGTTTGAAGTCCTGTCCTGACTTTAATCAAACTTGCAGTCGCATTTAAGTCAGGTTTTGACTTTATAATGATTAGACGGCCATATTTACGGAAAAGTTTAATTAATTTTTCCTGTCATGGCGACCATCATCATCATCATCAGGTCGTACAGAGGTAAGTTTGCGACAAAAGCAACAGTCAGACATTTTTAGAAAAAAATAAACCTATTTTGTTAATGAAAATATGATTATAACACAAAATTACGAGGGGCATGAAAATCTGAATAGTATTCACATAGGTATATTATCATAAAACTTCAGTTCCCAGTTAAACTAAATAGCATGAGAGACAGATAAAGTAAGCAAGATATGAAAATTAAATAACACTCACCTTAGTATTTCCTTGTAGTATGTTTTTATTTTACACTAAAATAAATCTTCGAACCACAAACACGTTGCGACGAACATTAATATGAATAAGTCGTACAGGTGTTGTCACTTGACTCAAACAAAACGTTTTAGTCATTCAATAACACCTGTACGGCTACAATACAACAAACGAGTCGTTGTAAAGTTAGGATGCGACTACTGCGCGACGAAAGTGGTTATCACATAACATTTGTACGACTGTTGAATGACGTTAACGAAGTTGGCTCGAGCTTTCTGTATGACCATTATACGACCATTTAGGTCGTATAACTGGGGCCATTTTCGCGTTTAGTAAACGTTATTATAACGTTAGTATGACTTTATTACAGCGATGTATGGTATTCAGATAACGTTTACTTAACCTTTATACGACGTTAAATTGTTACTTGGGTAGGCCCGTGTACAAAATTTATGCGTCATATGATACAGCAGGAGACCTATGTAGGATGATAGAAGGGTATAAAATAATAGGATTCAGCACTACGCCGGCATTTGAAAGCTGTCCAACAGAAAGCAAATTGAAGAGGGGGTGTTGCGACCCTCGCTCTTTCCTTCTTGTCGCATGATTTTTGTATGGCATTGCGGAATAATGGATTAGAAAAGAAATACATTGCAATTTTCCCAGAAATATTTATCTCTAAACTAGAACTCAGTAATATTTGCACATTACTAAAATTCTTGGTGGTAGAATAACCAGCCATTTACTTCCCCGTGTGAGCAGACAAAATTCTCTGCAAATACCGCCCCCCCCCCCCCCCCACAAATAGAAAACGTCTGTTCAAATTTAGAACTAGCTTCTAAAACCGTGTCTCGAACAGTCCTTTTTTAACTTTTATAGGTTTACACTTGACCGCCATCTCGCCTGATGTTAAGCGACGATGCGGTCTACGATGGAGCGTGTTTACCTAGAAGAAACCGATTCACTCTCGATTTGAAGACACCAAGATTACTATAACTATCGGGGAAAACCCACTCAGGCAACTCGATGGCATGCGTTTTGCCATTCCACAGCTTAGATGTTCTTATCACAAACGTAGAGTCAAACCTCTTCGTCCGTGTCTTTGGAATATCCACAAGGATATACAAATACAAGTATTAGATCATGCAGATCAGTTGCACACTCTCCGAAGTGTATCCGATAAAAAACCGATAAGCTAGCAATCTTGCGGCGATGTTCAAGACTTTGAAGTCTTTTTCGCGCTAGAATGTCTTTGCCTATGAGCCTTTTGGCACGCCTCTCGATCGATTCCAGAGCCTCAAGCTGATACTTAGCCGATCCATCCCAAAGGTGCGAACAGTACTCCATACAAGAGCGAATCTGTGCTTTGTATAACAAAAGTAATTGTCCTATTTTAGTCCTATTTAGTTGTTCAACTTTTAGACAGTTTTTTTATAGTAAAGAGTGACGAGACGAGCAGGACATGTGCCTGATGGTGAGCAACATGCGTACCCACACCAGCAAAGTGACATGCTGATATATGTTTTTTTTGTAGTGGTAGGACTCTTTGGAAAGTCCGCTTGTGGAAGTAACACACTTTTGCCAGTCATTCTACCGCCTACTAGTAATGTGAAAAGATCAGTGTGGTTTGGTTTGAAGGGCAACGTTTGCAGTGACATTACAGAGCTTTTATTATCTTAGGGTTCAGTTTTTCTAAGAATTGGTACTTTCATTATTTGAGTAGGTATTTTCATTAAGAATGATTTCTCTTAAGGATGTCTTTCGAAACGATTTTGTTACAAGATTACTTTTTTTTTTACTTTTATAGGTTTACACTTGACCGCCATCTCGCCTGATGTTAAACGACAATGCGGTCTACGATGGAGCGTGTTTATTACCTAGAATAAACCGATTCACTCTCGATTTGAAGACACAAAGATTGTAATCATCGGGGAAAACCCACTCAGGCAACGTTTTCCACAGCCTATACGTTCTTATCACAAAATTTGAGTAAAATCTCTTTGTTTGTGTCTTTGGAACATCAACCATGAAACGATGTCGCTTTTTCGAGCTACGAGCAGTCCGATAAAAAAGGGCAAGGTGGTATCAGATCATGCAAATCAGTCGCACACTCTCCGAAGTGTATCCGATACTTCCTGCAAGATAAATTCCTTAAATAAAAGATTTTTTAAAGACAAGGAGATGTTTTTATTGAAGCAAGCTGTCACGACTCTTCTCGCACAGGAACGGCACAGGAACGTTGCACCACAAGTCGTTGAGCTGCCCTTTCCGGAATATGGACCCGCAGGACTCGCCCGTGTCGTCCGTACGAGGCCGGGACGAGTTGTCCGGCTGGCCGTCACCCCACACCTGGTAGCCTGCCTCGTCCAACGTTTGACCTGGAGACAGAATAATGCTGAATTTTAACGACCAGAAAAGGGAAACTGCAAACGGAGACTAAACTTTTCTTTAAATAAATATTTTAGAACAGGGGTCGTCAAATTTGATCGTGGTCGAGGTCCGTATCCAGGCCATCGACCAGTTTTGTATACGAATCTGATCTTATCTTAAAAATATCATTATGTCCCATGGCTTATATACATACAACGTGGTGGATTTACCCCCAACAATATTTTAAGACTGATGTAGACTTCATCACCCAATGTCTCTTTCCCCCTTCAGTATGGTAGATCACGAGATAATTCAAGTCAAAGTTTGACGTAAAATTCCCACCAAATCAACAGCTTCAACCCTAACGCCTAAAACAAAACGAGTAATCTGTGCCAAACGCATGTACAGCTGACAAACGACCTTGCCGCCGCGACGTCGTACAAAAATCCGTTTCGAGATCTGGGGTATGTCAAATAAAATAACAAATAAAAAAAAAATTTAAACATCAGGCAAGATGGCTAGTGTAAACCCATAAAAGTTAAAAAAAAACGTTTGTAGTCCCAAGAGTTGTATCGCAAACGGTCTTATAGCGAAAAGTCTCGATCAAAATCTTAATAGACGTCTGATCAAGGTCAAGAAAGAAAATAAATATTTGAAAACTTCAAAATTGGAAACAGGTCATGGTGGTCATATCATTATCAATTTACGGAAATAAATGAATCTGCCTCAGAATGTTCTTCTGATGTAGAAGCTAAAACTATAGATTTTATATGTATAAAACAGCAGGGTTAGCTTGATATGCAACGATAAGCATCACTTGCCCATAGCAGAAGTACGTCACGCAGGTATATCAACAAGAAGAGTTGAAATTACTGTCTAGGGATGTAGTGCACCTCGTCATCTAGAGACCGCGAGGTAACTCGCTACGTTTGCCTAGACGCAATCTCTGCTCAAAAATCTATCGGATCTGGGATATGACGGATGGAATGGGACCTCTATTCATGAAGTTTATTCCACGCGCTGTATACTGCTAAAGAAAATCAATTATAATGCCGTAATAAATTTAATATAAGAATTGATTTTTGATCACCTTATCTTACCTGCAAACAGCAATAAAGATTTTTGTATTTGTATTTTGTATACGCTGTTTGCCTGACTGATTCCCCCAATAATGGCCAAAACAGATTGGTTCATACCGTTTCCAAGTAATGTGAATCATGAAGTAAGGGCCTACCATGTATAGTCATATAGGTCATGTGTTCTCCCCAGTCGTGGAACCCGGCTGCGTTTGTTGAGGTATCCGTCGACCTGACGGTATTTTCAGGGTGTTTATCAAAAATTTCTGTAACGACGACGGCTTCAATGGCACTGTTGATGATGACCAGGTGACCTCCTTCAGCGAGGCAGGTCATGAAGGCCTGGTTCCACACCAGACCTCTTTTGTGGAACTTGTAGCAGCTGCCGGTCCTGGGGTCCAAGTGATAGGCTGCAAATATTTGCAATTGTTAAAAAATATGTTGATCAGCAGTAAAGCTAAATAGTGAGGTAAAATATTATGTTTTGAAAGATGAAGGAATCTGGTAGATCGTTTACTTTAAAACTGCAAAAAGGTGATTGATGATTCTTTATGGAAATTCCATCCTCTAATGAAAAAGTGTGACTCCACTTCCATAATAACGACAGCTGGATGTGCCGGAGTGGGTATTCCCCGATATTCCCTGATTGTACAAAGACTTGTGCGATGAAAACAAATAATTATTTTGTGTATGAATGTTTATGTGTATTATTAGGCGGTACGAGTACATATTAGCGAATATTTAAGAAGTATGCTAGCTATATGGCACCGATAATAAAAAAAATGCTTAGTTTGAGGTAATAGTAACACATAGACCACTTTTCACCGCGGAAAAATAGTGGGAACGGGAACTTCGCAAATGAAACTATGGGACACTGTATTAGTATTTATTACCTAAAATCCATGAAATTATAGGTACAATGGTGCATAGGTATAATGCATAGACATCTAGGTAAGAACAATACTTCGAAGGCCACATTGTTGCGTAACAAATTTTAACTACCTATGTAATACTTCTAAAAAAAATTAGCTGATTGTTTTTTATGAATTTCGTATCTGTGCTATTTTCTTTTTAGTTTATCATCAAACTTGCAATTAGATAATGTAATGTCAACAATGTTCATTTTGTTTATGTTTCGGTTCAATTAGAGATAAAAATACGGTCATTGTTTTTGTATTGCTCGAAGGAGAAACACATTAAATACACTTGGTTGATAAACTAAATAATGATTTGTGCTAATGACACTATTTTTAGATCATGACTTCTCACTTCAATATGAGTAATAAGTAATAACAGAATATTTCCACGTTTCTATTCGTTCATTTGTATAAAAAAGTTAACAAATAAAATTGAGGAGGAATGAGAATCTTAGAGGACTTCTGACCGTGTTCCGAACACTTTTTTTTATCGAAAATAGTTGTTTTTCACTTGACCACATGATAAGCGACGATATAGTTCATGTTAGAGCGTACTAACCTAGATGTACATATTGTAAAAGTGGAGTGAGCCTCGTGATTTGAATCTTTGGACAACTATCATACGTCATTATAGCTTTTTGGAGCTACAGACAGCCATATAAAGAAAATAACAAGATGGTAATTGAGCAAGCAGAAGCAGTTGCACACTTACCAAAATGTATCTGATAAAAAACTTTCAACGATGCGGCGATGTTCAAGAATTTTAAGTTTTTTACGATTAAAAGAGTCGTTTCGTATGGGTATTTTGGCTCGTTCTCGATTGAAATGCTGACAAGATGCATACGCAAAACAGAAAGTTGTAAAATTGAACAAATTTTGAATAAAGAATAGAACTTCCCATTATACGTAACATCAAAAGATTACAAAGACACACTTTTTTTGTTTATGGATCATTTTGTGATTCGTAGTCTTAAAACAATAAGTTTCTAGTAAAGATTGTTGACGAATCTGAGTTAAAATTGTATGAAAATACACAAATGAATGAAAAAAAAATTCGTACCATTGTCAGTGGTCCCACACGTATTCATGGTGAGCTGAGTGAACTTCTTATAGCAGACGTAGGGAAGGACGTCGGTGCAGCGAACATCGGAAGTGCTGCCAAACTTGTCCGTGGTCATCGCCAGGCAACTCTCGGAGTTCTCGTAGTTATCTGGTTCTCCAGGCGCCCACGTGATCGGCAGACGAGCGAGAGGTACCCCTGAATATACAACGTTATTTTGTTGATGTAAAGTTATGAAGACTACCTGTTTCAGTACTCATCCCTGAGATTCATTCTCAACTGTCTAGCGAACTTGGAGCTAGCACCGCAGGCACAAGGCCCTACTACGATTATTTTACTATTTCTCCACATCTCGTACGACATGCTCGCAAAGGGCAGACTGTTGGATGTACTGGACCTATTGTAACCTACCAACTAGTTTGTACACAGTTCAACAATAAATTATTCTGATTCTGAACAAGCGTAAGAGCACCTCAGACGGTATGACCTGGGTTATAGCTGCCGTCAGAAGGTAAGACGAAAGAACGACCTGACATCCAAAACACGGTGCCCTACGGCCCTTGTGGAAAGGATCTAGCACCTACAAAGTTGGAGCCGTTGTATATACAGCTAATACACTATTTTTTTTATAATCTGATGTCAGCTGACTCTGTATTTAAATTGATAATAATAATTCGACCATCTGATCACGTGGGGGGCGGACAACGCAATGAGATATTACTGGTGCGGCCAACGTGGCTCTGGAACGTAGGAGAGGAGAGCAATTAAGGTAGGCGAGTAGATAGATAGGAGGAAAGATACTATAAGGCTCTAAGAATTGTAATTCTGATTGAGGCTTAGGTAGAACAGCTGACGTTAGTACAGGACGCCAGCTTAGGGTGGTAACGGAAGAGAACCTATTGAATGGGTACCAACGGTAGCATCCACGGACTCAGTAAGGCAGTCTACTGTGCATCTACATGCTTTGGGCAGGCGATGTAGATTTCTATATGTCCACCAAATGAATATGAACCAGCAAATAATAACTCAGCCCCAAGTTCCCGGCGGCTCTGCGAGGCAACGCAATGATGGTAAGCGGTTACCCCAACGAGCTAGGGGTGATAAGAATCTCCGGGAGGCAACTCCAAACCATCAAACGACTCAGGCTAGTCAAGCGGATTTCGATGATACAAGTGAAAGGACACATGTTAGACGTTATAATTTAAGATCTAGAATAAGCATTGAACAAACACCCATCAGAAGGGTTTCGTCAGGTTCTCAATCCACGATTAATAGGCAAAATAGACAGGATTGGGAACTAGAAAGCCATTTAAGTAGGCTATCATCTCCAACATCAACAGAAAGCTTATTCAATTCCCCGAATTCTTCACCGCAGTCCTTTGAAGCAAATTTTAGGACCCGTTCCTCATCCAGCTCTACCTTGTCAGAGGATGTTGTACAGGAGGCATCTGCCATCAACACTGTACCCACCACTGATAGAATCCGCGCTCGAAAAATATGGACAAGTGAAATGAACCAATTCATATGGCGCACATATTTAACAGTAACCGAAAATGAAAGTAATGTTCGAGGATATCTAGACCCACTTTTTAGGCAGTTTACCCAAAAATTTCCGCACATGAGCGTTACTAAACAGAGAGTAGGAGATCAGCGTAGGGCAATAATTAGAAGTAGTTTACTCACAGATAACATCCTTGACCAAATTAAACAGGAGGTAGCAAATAGCCTAGCTTGTCAAGCAACAACTGGCCCAACTAACACAATAGAACCAACACCGCAAGGTAGGATACGATGGACTAATGACATAAATGAAGCAATCATGAGAGAATACTACAAAATTACACAACTTGAAAGAAACAAAACAGCCTATCGCAAACAATTACACACTCGCATAGTAAATACCTTTCCACAAATTGCGCATGTATCAGAACAAAGGATAGCGGATCAAAGACGAGTTATTGTACACAACAAACTAATAACAGATGCTAAATTACGGAACTTGAGAGAAGAAGCAGAAAGAGAACTGATATTGCAAAACATCACTGAGACACCAATTAACGACGAAAACGGCACTTTGTCCACACAACTTACTGACACTCCATCTGCTATTATAGATCATTTCCATGACACAGACAGTACTTTAAGGACACCACAAGACACAGATACTATTCTAAATGCAACAATTTACGAAACTTTTACAACAATCTATCAAAAATACATTAATTCCAATCCAATATTGAGACCACACATCCCAAAACAAAATACTTCAAAAAGACTGGCTTATATAGTAAACTATTTAAACACTGATATACTACCAGTACGCCTTTTACCAGATACTGATTTTAATACAACACAAACGCTTATTTACGCAGCAGCATATACAGCAGCTACTTGTAATGGTACTAAAATAAGAGACACAATAAACACTCCAGAACAGCCTACCAACCATGAAGAACAAACCAACACTCCGCAGCACCGTTCCAACTATGAAACAAAAACCCGACCATGGCAGAGGCGCCTTAAAAATAAAATTGAATGTATTAGAAAAGACATAGGTAGAATAACTCAATATATTTCAGGGATAAGGAGTCATAATTTGGTATCACACATCGATAGGATCAAAGATACTTATAAAACACATTCACGCTATGAGGAGCCAAACTTAACTGATGATCAATTCCTAGACAGTTTGAAGCAGAAACTTAGTGCAATTACAAGTAGGTTCAGAAGATATAACAAATGCACACTTAGGAAAACACAAAATTCTCAATTTAGGAAAAACGAGAAAAGGTTTTATAGGGACTTAAATACACAAACACGAACAGAACCCACTAATACAGACACACAACTCCCAACTGCAGAGAGTATGCACTCTTTTTGGTCGAGTATTTGGGGAAACCAGGTCCACCATAATGAAAACGTCGAATGGATCAGAGATGATTCATTGCACAACGAATCTTATGGGGCAATGCAATTTGAATGCATACCAGTCGACATATTTAAGGAAGTAATAAACAACACTCATAATTGGAAATCACCTGGAACAGATAACATTCACAATTACTGGTATAAAAAGTTCACTGCCACCCACCCTTTTCTCCATACTTATATAAATCAATTCATACAAAACCCAAGTACTATGCCTAAATACATAATGTCTGGAATCACTTACATGATACCTAAAGACCAAGACTTACTGAACCCTGCTAAATATCGACCTATAACATGTCTGCAGACTATATACAAAATAATTACTTCATGCATAGCAAACCTACTGAACAACCACCTTACAGAAAACAAAATATTAGCTGAAGAACAGAAAGGATGCCGAAAACACAGCCAAGGTTGTAAAGAACAACTCACTATCGATGCAGTTGCCATGAAACAAGCTCTATCAAAAAAACATAATTTGAACACTATGTATATAGATTACAAAAAGGCATATGATTCAGTCCCTCACAGTTGGTTGCTCCACGTACTTAAGCAGTATAAAATTCATCCTCTAATCATAAGTTTCTTAGATAATATTATGCAACAATGGAAAACAAAATTATTAGTTAAAAATAATACCGGAACAGTACAAACAGATGATATTAACATACGAAGAGGCATCTTCCAAGGAGATGGCCTAAGTCCAGTATGGTTTTGTTTAGCCTTAAACCCTCTCTCAAGACTACTAAATAAACTAAACGACGGACTAAATATCACTACTCATAATACAGGCAGTTACAAATTAACGCACCTCATGTATATGGACGATATTAAACTCTATAGTAACAGTGTTGAGTCTCTCCACCGCTTAGCTGATACAACACAAATGTTTTCTGACGATATACAAATGGAATTTGGCATAGATAAATGTAAAACATTTTCTATCCAAAACCAGTGCACTGTACCCGAACCTTACACCCTCAACTCTGGCAAAGTAATTGAACCACTGGATCAAGATAGCTTTTATAAATATCTTGGATTCCAACAATCTCATCAAATAGACCTAAAAGACACGAAAACCGCAATCAAAAAGAAATTCAGATATCGGCTAAATGCAGTACTGAAATCACAATTGTACGGACGCAACTTAGTGCACGCAATAAACACTTATGCAATCCCAGTTCTCACATATACTTTTGGCATAATTAAATGGACACAGACTGATCTCACAAACTTGCAACGCATCATTAACACATCCCTGAGCACTCATCGCAAACATCATCCACGATCATGCATACAGCGTCTTACACTACCTAGAAAAGAAGGTGGAAGGGGAATAGTGGACATAACAAATCTTCACAACAAACAAATCATCAGTCTAAGAAAGTACTTCCACAAACATGCACAAATATCACCCTACATCGTTTTATTGTTACATCCGACAAAAACTACACACCTTTGAATCTAGCCAACTCAAACATTCAGCGTAATGAACATATTACACACAACAAAGACAAACTAGCAGCATGGGAGCGAAAATCTCTTCACGGGAGACACTATCAAGACCTGCAACAGTCACATGTCGACAAAGTAGCGTCGAACGCTTGGCTTACGCAGGGAGAGCTCTTCCCAGAGACTGAAGCATTCATGTTAGCTATTCAGGACCAAGTTATTGATACTCACAATTACCAGAAGTTCATTATCAAGGCACCTAATATATCCGACACATGCAGAAGATGCAATAGCAGCACCGAAACCATTCAGCACATTACAGGGGCATGTAAAGCCATAGTCCAGACAGACTATAAACATCGCCATGACCAGACAGCCGCTATAATACACCAACTTCTTGCATATAAATATAAACTCATCTCCGAAAAAAATCCATATTATAAGTATAAACCGGAACCAGTACTTGAAAATAATAAATACAGACTATACTGGGACCGGACCATAATCACCGACAAGACGGTACATTACAATAGACCCGATATTACAGTTCTAGATAAATCCAACAAATGCGCTTTACTCATTGACATCGCTATATGTAATACTCACAACTTGCAATCCACTTTTACTGAGAAGATAGCTAAGTACACAGATTTATCCATAGAGATTAAATCCCAATGGCAATTAAACAGTACTAGAACTATCCCGGTTGTTTTGTCGACAACGGGTGTTATACCTAAAAACTTAAACACCAGTCTAAACACACTGGACATTCACCCAGCAACATTCAAATTACTTCAAAAATCTGTAATCTTGAACACCTGTAGAATAGTCCGAAAATTTCTATCACTTTCTTAAAAGCACTTGGCTCCGGCCCGTGCCTATAAAACACCTCCATTACGGAGAGCAAACAAATGTTTCTATATAATAATAATAATCATTTATTTCAAGTTATAAACACTCATAAAATGGAACACAATTACAATTTCAGGACAGTCACATAAATAACGCTATAATTAAAATAAAAAATAAATAAATACAATAAAAATACACTCAACACAAAACTCAATGTCAATCATAATATTTAATGAATTTGATGTCATTTGCTTTTAGCTAGACAGATACTTTGTGCTTTCTGTATGTAACGTGCCTATGACAGCTGTGAACAATAGGAGCACAATCTAGTCGAGCCGAGAGCGCAGCCAGCATGCTGTTAGGGCTCCCGCGCGCGCGCCGCACGAGCGAGCCACCTCTCTTGCGCAATGTGTCGCGTAGAAGCAATCAACGCGCGCTTCCGCGAACATTACAGAAGCACTGCAATAGCGCGGGAGCCCCACCAGCATCCTGAATGCGTTGTTGAACTGGACACGGAGGGCGTTGTACGACTTCTGCGAGTAATTTGTCCACAGGCTGCATGTGTAGAATGTTGTGCAGTAGGCTCTGAATAGAGTTATTTTAACGTCTACTGAGCAACGAGCAAACCTGCGGATTACCATATTGGCTCTCAATGCCAACGCCCTCCTCTCCTGCTCTATGTCAATGTCATCCTTCAGGGTAGGTGTGACAAAGTGACCCAGATATTTAAAATGTTTACTCTATCTAACGGTGATCCGTCTAGCACAACGGGAGGCATATCTGTCACCCCTCTTGAACCACCCTGAAAGACCATACACTGACTTTTCTTAACATTGTATACCAAACCGTGCTCCTTCACATACATCTCACACTTATTTATCAACTTTCTTAGACCGCATACCGAGGCACTCAAAAGCACCATATCGTCCGCATAACTTATATTATTGAAACATACTCCGTCTATATGACACCCCACGTGCATGTCACTGAGAGCCTCGATCAGCCCATTTACATATAAGTTGAAGATACTTGGCGAGCTCAACCCCCCTTGTCTCACCCCGCACCTCAACCTGTATGGATCAGACAGAATACCTGCCCACTTTACATGATTAACCTGATTTCCATACCAATACATAAACATTCTGACAATATCAGTAGGTAAATGTAAGGATTTCATTTTCTGCCACAAGATGTCATACCTGACCAGGTCAAAGGCCCTAGAAAGGTCAAGGAAGCAAGCGTAAACAGGTGTTTTTCTGTCAGTGTAATACTTGACAGCACTCTTCATACACAATATTGCAGTTTCTGTAGACAGCCCGGGCCTGAACCCAAACTGGTTATCATGTAACTTTATGTATTTATTCAATTGTGTATTAAGAATGCTATCAAATATTTTTGCGATTATTGTGGCTAACGAAATTGGCCTATAGTTGGATATATCTGACAAGTCTCCAGATTTATTCTTAACTACAGGAACAACGTTACTTTTCATCAAGTCCATAGGCAGGTATGAATGTGCGATACAAAAACTGTATAGCATAGCTAGCAATCTATAAATATGGGGGCCTGCATTTACCACATGTTCAATGCTTAATCCGTCATGACCAGGGGACTTGCCTTTTGAGATAGATTTTATTGCTATTGCCACCTCTCGGGCTGTGATTTTGGTTTCTACATTTCCCAACACCTACTTCAGCACTCCTGTCAGTACTTATTGAAAAGGTATTCTCCCATGGAGAGGCCACTGTAAAATGTTCCTTAAACTTGTCAGCTATACCCTTAGCATCGCTTGTGCCATTTACACTCACAGGACGACCAGGTCGATTCCCCATACAGTTAGTTTTCTTCCAAAATCCAGCAAAATCTTTTTGAGAGTGCCTAGAGGCCAGAATATCCATTTTCAGTTGGTCTTGGTGATTTTGACACCATTTTACACGCGATTTGAATATTCTCCTTTTCTCACACATCTCATCATAAACTTTCCCAGATGTAGGGCTATCAAAATTCACCCACTGCTGGAAACTCGCCCTGGCCCTCCTATGGCTTTCACGGACATATTTATTCCAACCCACAATAGGCCTGTACTTGTGTTTTTTCTGATTCTGATAAGAGGATACCTGTTGTCGGCTGACTGATTATTGCTGAGTGATTGAAAAAAGAGATCGAAACTTGCCTTGTTTGGTGAATTAGTGCTAGTGTTAGGTGACTCACGGTTTAGTTGTTATGTCGTGATAGTGCAACAGGCAGTTAAACGGACCTAATTACGTTCATCGATTCGGACGGAACGACGAACGGACGACGAACGGACCTAATTCGTCGATTCCCCATACAGTTAGTTTTCTTCCAAAATCCAGCAAAATCTTTTTGAGAGTGCCTAGAGGCCAGAATATCCATTTTCAGTTGGTCTTGGTGATTTTGACACCATTTTACACGCGATTTGAATATTCTCCTTTTCTCACACATCTCATCATAAACTTTCCCAGATGTAGGGCTATCAAAATTCACCCACTGCTGGAAACTCGCCCTGGCCCTCCTATGGCTTTCACGGACATATTTATTCCAACCCACAATAGGCCTGTACTTGTGTTTTTTCTGATTCTGATAAGAGGATACCTGTTGTCGGTTGACTGATTATTGCTGAGTGATTGAAAAAAGAGATCGAAACTTGTCTTGTTTGGTGAATTAGTGCTAGTGTTAGGTGACTCACGGTTTAGTTGTTATGTCGTGATAGTGCAACAGGCAGTTAAACGGACCTAATTACGTTCATAATATATTAAGGATTTGGAGGCTGCTTCATAGTAAAAGTTATTTGGAGTGAAAAATTAAACATCAAAAATATTTCCATCCTAGACCTGATGACAACAAGAAATATGCTAGGCAAGTCCAAGTAGATGGCTTACTTACGTCCTCGAAAGATGTTCTTCACGATTAAAGCAGTCCTTAAGGTTAACAATGTTCTTTACTCCCTCTTTCTTTCTTTTCTTCTCCCAATCCAAGATACATACTTATATTTTAGAAAAGACCCGCACAACAAAGACCGTGTCCATAGGTAAGCTATTTAAAAAAAAAAGTAGTCCTGACAAACTGGTATGTTTCCTATTGAATAAACATTAATAATCGCAAGCGAGGTGCGATTATACGGTCTCAAACTTGTGGCCGTATAGTCACATACCGGACCGTATATACCGCTGGACCACGACGGGTTTTAAAGTTGAATCATTAGGTATGATTATTATGAAAAAACAAACGTATGCTTATACTATTTTTATATAGTTCTTTTCGACAGCTTTCAAATGCCGGCATAGTGCTGAATCCTATTATTTTATACCCTTCTATCATCCTACATAGGTCTCCTGCTATATCATATGACCCATAAATTTCGTTCACGGGCCTGTAGTCTATTACCTTCAATAGACGTGTAGTCTCCCTTAGAGAAACTCGCATGCACTCCAGTGAATATAACAGTAGAGCTGGGTCCTTTCTTGTTCAGCACAAATCCTATGAGGGCCTTTTTCAGCTGACTTGTGAGAGGTGAAGCCAAAACAGCACCTGTGAGGAACAACAAACTTACATTAACGAAATTACGTATGAACAAGTTGAGTATCAAGACGCGTGTTAACTCGAGCTGTGCAAGGCTGTAGAAAACTTTACCGAGATCTGTGTTTTGCTATAGGTAAAAGTGCTTTGAAGACACCAAGATTATCTTTATGGGGAAAACCCCACATAGGCAAGGCATTCCACGACCCAGCTATCTTATCACAAAAGTTGCGTCAAATTTTTTGTTCGTGTAATTGGAACATCATTACATCAACCACAAATCAAAGGATGTCACTTTTTCCAGCAACGAGCAATTCGATAGAAAAAATAACAAAGTGGTATTAGATCACGCAGATCAGTCGCAGACTCTCCGAAGTATATCCGATAAAAACCGATAAGCTAGCAATGTTACCTTCAGCGTGGCACCTCATCCTCGCCTCTCTCCAGGTGCTGGGTACGATGTGGAACTTCATCCAGCCATCGGCCGGTTCCACGAACTCGTAGTCGAACCTGAACACCTTCGCTGCAACACACATATTATTTGATCATATATAGCGTGACAAGGTGATATCACATCGAGGTGATGAAATGTTTGTACGACATTCCTGCGATAGTGGTACAAATTAAAGACTAGTAGATATTCCTCTGCATTGAGGCAAGAGAAAAGGGGATTGAATTTCCTCTAAATTGTCAAGCGCACTAAAGGATTTGTTTAAGACGCAGATTTTGGACGTGGCTTAAACATCAATGGCGAGTACATCTTTCACCTGCGACATGCGGACGACATCTTCATCATAGTAGAGCCGCTGAGAACTTGCAGTGGACGGTTGACAGAGAGCCTTAATGCTTCTCAACTCTCAACACATCCGTCTCTGGATGAATTTGGATAGAGATATAATAGTGCAAGATCCTAGGGCTGCCAGACGTCACGTATTTTCTGATCAACGATCAACGATTTACAGAGTAAGTTTGGTCATTTGATTATGTTCGGCTTTGGTTCCATATAGTTTCAATACCTCTTCTAATCTATTATTCCGCAACGCCGTACAAAAATCATGCGACCAGGAGAATTAAATGATCGAGGTTTAGAACCTCTTCAACAGCACTCAGTTGGACAACTTACAAGTGACGGCATAGTGCCCAATCTTATTACTTTATACCCTTCTATCATCCTAGATAGGTCTCTTGCTGTATTAGATGACCCATAAATTTTGTTCACGGGCCTGCTGTCTATAAATAATTGTTGACTTAAAAACTGTAATGTTGTTTTGACATAAATAATAATTAGGTTTTTTTATTTGTGTGTATTTAGTTCACTATAATTTTAAATGAATCAATTATTAACGTTAATTAAAAATGATCGCAACTGATCTATTCTATAAGATCTAGTCCTTGAATAGGCAGCTTAGAGTGATAAATTGTAAAGATTTTTGTCAAATTGTGGTAGACAACCTAACATTTGCATGCCGTAAGGTTGATTATGGAGTTCTCAATATAAACATTTAAGACCTTATTGTGATTACCCATTTTCGCAAATATAGAAATGTATTTCACCATCACACATACACACCCTCACACACCCATGGAAATAAGCACAACTGAAGAGAACTAGCTCCCACAAACACAGGGAATCCTAGTGTAGGAGCTAGGTTTACGATTTGATACTAATAATATGCATGTTAGTTTATTTGAGTTAATAAGTTATCATATAAGGCCACAATGTTAGAACGAAAATAAATTTATTTATTATTATTTATTCATTATTTATTTATAAGTAGAGATATAATAAAACATTTTTTTATGATAATAACAAACACAAAAACTGAGTAATTTAAGCAAAGTATTTTATTCTACACTTCAGAACGTAAGGAATACATCCGCCCATAGCGGCCCAGTGTGATGCAGCTGCCGAAACATGAAGTATCTAGATCATTACCTAGCACTGCACGTCACCCAGAGATATAAAGATACTTTATCTGTCTTTGAAAATGAAATAAATATATTTATTTGCTTAGAACTTCACAAAAACAGCTATGCCCTGTTATATTGTCTTCAGAAGCATTTTTCTTCAAATCGGAACATAATGATGTTTACGCATCATTTGCAACAAATAAGTCAACCACGCAACACAAATTGTAACAAAAATAATCCAAATAAATAACAACTTTCTTAGATACACATTTTCCGTGTACATTTTAAAAATAAATTCTTTGTAGATAGTGTTCTAATGGAAAAGAAAAAACAATAAAATAATTCAATATTAAAAACATACCTTGGCAGTAAAAACTTAACAACCCAATGATAATTACACACTTCATCATTTTGAACCACAGAAGAACTTAAACCAAAATACACAATTATAAATACAGTACTTTTACTTGCATGCGCGTCTGCATCCAGTATAAGTCTGACTGTGCTTGTAAAATATTACTGGAAAATATAGGAATCGTTTCGAATACTATTTATCGAGTCTTCGAAGTTTGTTCGAGTCGTTTGTGCTAACTCGTTAAGGGTCATAGTCCCTTTAAACGACCTCGCTACAACACCGGAGTAGTGCTTTGTAGGTTTAACTATTTGTAGTAGACCTTTTTGTGGCATTCGATCAGGGAAGGAAGTACCACAAATGAACGAGTTAAAGTCAAGGTACTTTATTCATAAATGTACAATTTACACGTCAATTAATAAAAAACAAAAACAAAAGAAAGAGTATTCAAATTGTATACATTTTCAACCTTATTAATTTTCAAGTTCAATTATTCAATTCAAGTTATTATATCGTCAAGCAGTAACGTGCTAAAATTACTCGGTCTGTTTTAAGATTTGGAAGCCATCTTACAAAAAAAAACATTGTATATTTCCGAGTACAATATCAAGTAGTGATTTGGACTCTTCATATTCAAATAGTACCACTACTGCGAGAACGATTAAAATATTACTAGTAGCGGCCCGCGGTTTCAGCCGCTTTGTTCCTGTTGCCGTTGTTTTCACGGGATATAAACATCCTAGTAGTTTATACGTTCTTCTAGACTATAATCTATCTATATTCCAAATCTCAACCCGATCTGTTCAGGCGTTAGGGCGTGATTGAACTACAAACATCCAAACATTGACATTTATAGTTTTACTATTAGTAGGACTAATATCTATCTCAATTTTGTTTATCTTGAAATTTGGTGACGACTCATACTTATGGCCAAAAGACACTTAATTTTTTTTTCGGCCTAAGATAAGTGAAGCTTCTATAAAACCAAATAACTCCATTACAGGTTATTCAATATTAGTTGATATTAACGAGAATTTGTAAAAAAAAAGCATCAGGTACCTACTAATACGAAGCTCTATAAAGGTAAAAACAAAATGCTTAAAAATATTTTTTTTTTAATTAATTCATTTTTTACTCAGATAAAACAAAAGCCGTCTTCAATTTAAAATTAAATTCAAACACTCGTCCAAATTTCGTAAGATAATAATAAATAAATGAAAGTAAATTTTAGTTTTCTGTTCAAATTTTAAAAACCATCACGCCGATATCTATAAAATTTAAATGGGACTATCTCTGAATGATCTACCAAACAAGGAACGAGTTGCTCAATTCGGTTCTATGTTTTCTGTACGTATGTTACGCTATAGCTACGCCAATTGTGAATCTATTTTAATTGTTATATTTTTGGTAAATTTGGGTTAACCGACATCAAGGAACGAGGAGGTTCTCAATTCGGTTCTATATTTTCTGTGCGTATGTTACGCGAAAGCTAACACAATTGTGAATCTATTTTAATTGTTATATTTTTTTTTTTGGTAAATATGGGTCGTCCTCCAACGCGATGGAAGGACGAGCTCGGAGCGTTTAAATATGATTGGACGATGGCAGCTTAGAACCGGGTAAAGTGGAGGGAATTGGGGGAGACCTTTGCCCAGAAGAGGGGCAGTTGAGGTTAAATAAAAAAAATGTTTAGTAGATCAGTTTAGATGTCCTGTGTATATTTTATCAAAATCGGTTGACGGTTTTTGAAATATACTAAACTAAAATTTGCTTCTTTAAATTTAGACTACTCCGACGTAGTGATTCATAGAATCTTCTGAAATTCGATGGAGTGTCTAAATTTAATTGTAAAGTCCCTGGTTGACCGAGCTTTGCTCGGTTTTTTTAAATGATATTTAGGCAGGTACGAATTACGTAGTGATGACTTACTTAGACCTACTTAGATACGAATTAAATGCGTTTATAAAAGGCTCTTAGTATTAGATTTTCTCAGAAAAAAAATAACAAATAGAAAAGTCCCGAGTGTAATCAGGATTCGAACCGGGGCCTGTTGACTCCGAGGGCGAGCATATTCCGTCTGAGCCATTTAGACTTAAAGAACAGTGGCGAAATAAGTTATCGTATTCTAATGACATTGTAGGAGTTTTTTCATTGTCTAAAAACGCGCATAAAATGATGTTTTAAAAAAAAAAACCTAGCTAGATCGATTTATCGTCCCCGTAACCCCCTGTATACATAATTTCATGAAAATCGTTCGAGCCGTTTCCGAGATTCAGATTCTATATATCTACAAGAATTGGTCGTTTAAAGGTATAAGATTGAAGTCGGCTTTGGCCTATTGTCCACGTAACTGCACGTTATACGCACGCTTTCGTCAATTGACCGTGGCAAGACGAATGCATGACGAACAGTGTTTCCACAATGAGGAGAATTTCCCCTTTTGAGGGGAAATTAGGGTCCAGAGGGGAATAAAAAGGGGAAAGAGATGTAAAGGGGAAATCATGCCTAGTCAAACAAATACAAAAACTTCGTCATATTGAGGAAAATGTTCATATTTTAGCGTGAAAGCTTAAATATTATTAAGATTTGTTGGCAAAACTATACCTGAATAAGTTTTGAGGGGAAAAAAGAGAAATCTTAATTGATTCGAGGGGGAAAGGAAATGATTAAAGTGGAAACACTGATGACGAATGCTTCCATCTTGCGTACAAACAGTGATATCTGTGTCCACGAAGCGGCAACGTCGCGTCAGCCGCTCGTCAACGACGCATACGAGCGGCTGCCGCTTCGTGGACACAGATTTCATTGTTTCTACGCAAGATGGAAGCATTTGTCATGCATTCGTCTTGCAACCGTCAATTGACGAAAGCGTGCGTATTACGTGCGGCTACGTGGACAATCGGCCTTTATATTGCCAGACATATTGCATGCCTCTAGAAGAAGAGGCCAGTTTGTATGGGTCAATTTTTTAAATGTTTTGTATCATCTTATCTTACCTGCAAACAGCAATAAAGATTTTTGTATTTGTATTTTTATTTGTATTTGTACTGTTTTCGGAGAAACTAAAATATTTATTTTAGCACATCAACACGTAACGTGAAAAAGCTTTTGTTAGGTGATTGAACTACAGATGGTTACAGATGACGTCACACTCTCATGTTTGTTTAGAATAATAACACCACAAAAACCTGTACATAACTGATCGAGCGGTGATTCCCTCAGGTGAAGCTGTACTTTAAATTAGAAAAAACTGACCGCAAATTGAATTTCCATGGGCTATAAATAAACATAGTTAGAGATTGCTAAATTCATTCCGTATAATACGGACTTAGTGTTAGCACGGAATAAAATGAAATTGGTGAGTTTCCTCATAATTTGTTCAGCAGTATTTGAGTGAAAGAGGCTATGTTCTTGTCAATTTCATTTTTAATATAATTACTTGAAGATTTTGGTACTATTTGAATCCACAGCCTTTAATTTTGATGTGGTATTGACGGGCTGATATTGGATTTTAATTGATTTTATTTGTGGAATATCGTTTTTAATTGTATAGTTCTATTAGCCAACTTGTAAAATGTTTATACTAATCATATATTATAAATATCTTCTCCGTGGGGAAGCACCTGTATGGGGTCCGAGTCACCTTCGTCCGTGGGGAAGCACCTGTATATTGAAACCCCACACGTGGTCCCCGGGGTGGTGCTAATCAGGTGACAAATTACCGGTGGTAGGCTTCGGCCGTGGTTGGTGACCACCCACTAGACTAAGTCACGGCGCCAAGCGGCCTAGCCGTGTTCCGACGTGTTGTCTAGTGACACCGTTAGGGAAAAACGGGCCAGAACAGTTGCTGCATAACTACAAGACCGGTCTGTCACACGCCAATACTATACATCGGGAAGCTAGTCATGGAGGGTAGCGGGATCCGAGGCACGGTTGCCGCGACCGACCGCAGATAGTTGGGGGCCCAAGTAGTGAGCTAGCCACTCATGAAAGGCTGCCCCGCCATCTAGCGAAAAATCCCGGGATGCGCTATCCTGCCGGTTGGCGACCGGATGACAAGGCCAGATAGACATCCCCGGGGGGGCTCGGGCGTCCCCGCAGTCTCCAGGCTAGCTCCCCACTGATGTGTTTGTGTTGTGTGTTGTGACCAATGGTCAGTAGTGTGCGGCCTCGTTCCACTGCCGTTTTCACACCGATCCCCCTCTCAAAACAAAAATGAAAAATAATGTAAACAGAAACAAGTGTAAAGAGCGGCCGCACTCCTTGTCGGTTAAAGTGCACCTCACAAATATTCGAGGTCTGCACTCTAATCTCTCTGCAGTCCATCACCACCTCGAGACTGAGCAGCCGACACTCTTTTTTCTGACGGAGACGCAGATAGGTTGTCCGTCGGACGTGGCGTACCTATCGTATCCAGGTTATACCCTGGAGCACAAATTCCGGCCTCATGCTGAAGTGTGCCTGTACGCCCGTGACGACATCTGCTGTCGGCGTCTCCGTAACCTTGAAGACACTAGGTTTTCTGTTCTTTGGGTACTGATAGACACATGCATAGACAAAATTGTCTATGCCTGTGTGTATCGGTCGCACAGCGGGGACCTGGAGACGACTAGGCTCACAGAATATTTAAGTGAGGCGGCGGACGCGGCTCAACAGAAGTACCCTTCGGCCCAATTAGTGTTACTGGGGGATTTTAACGGCCATCATAAGGAATGGCTGTTCCCATACCGGGACACTGACCACGCTGGGCAGGAAACGAGAAAGTTAGCTTTAACGTTAGACCTAACCCAGCTGGTCCAAGAGGCCACAAGAGTACCCGACGTTGAGTCGCGTACACCTTATTGTTTGGACCTTCTGCTGACAACAGATCCAGACCGTTATTCCGTGGTAGTATCTTCGCCATTAGGCAGCTCCGACCACTGTCTGGTGAAATCTGTATCCGTCTACCATCCGCCTGATCCCAGCCCTAGAGGCAACCGGCGGTTGTGGCGATACAAGTCAGCAGATTGGGATGAGATGCGCTCTTTCTTGCATCTTACCCATGGCAGTCATTGTGCTTCACTTCTGGTGATCCTCAGTCTGCGCGGATGCTGTGACTAATGTAATACGGACGGCTATGGAATATTTCATTCCGTACTCCGACGTCCCATTATCCAGCAAAGCTCGCCCTTGGTTTGGTTCTCAATGTAAAGGTGCTGAAGCACTTAAACATGAGACCTACCTAGCCTGGGTTGATGCTCGACAGCGTAAGGCAAGGGATGTACACCAGAAGAAGAAAGCGTTCAACAAGGCTGCTAAGGCATGCAAAAAGGTTCTTCAGAGGGCTCGTTTTGACCACATTAGTCGAATAGGGAACAAACTTGCTTCGTACCCTTCGGGCAGCAAAGCGTTTTGGACCCTAGCTAAATCGGTCGAATCGAACTTCTGCCGCCCCTCACTACCTCCAATGCTGAAACCTGATGGGACACTGGCTCACACTGCAATGGAGAAGGCAAACATGTTTGCATCTCAGTTTGCGGAATCTTCGCGTCTTGATGCTGGTAGCGCGACACCTCCTACTCCATCCGGCTGTCCGACTTTTATGTCAGAGATACACATTCGCCAAATGGAGGTTCGCAAGGCTCTACGCAATCTGGATGTGAATAAAGCCAGTGGCCCAGATGGTATTCCTGCCCTAGTGTTGAAGGCTTGTGCGCCTGAGTTGTCCCCGATACTGACGCGCCTATTCAGACTTTCTCTTTAAACGGGGCTAGTTCCGAAGTCTTGGAAGCTTGCCAATGTGCAACCAGTGCCCAAAAAGGGTAGTCGTGCTGACCCTGCCAACTACAGGCCAATCTCGGTCACGTCCATACTCTGCAAGACTATGGAGCGTGTCTTAAACCACAGGCTCCTGACGTACCTAGAATCAAACGACCTCCTCAGTGACCGGCAATACGGATTTCGCCGAAACCGGTCCACCGGGGATATTCTAGCGTACGTCACTCACATCTGGAGTGAAGCTATTGAGAAACACGGGGAAGCACTTGCAGTCTCCCTGGATATCTCGAAGGCTTTCGACAGGGTTTGGCATGATGGCCTTATAAGCAAGCTTTCAAGTTATGGTTTTATTGCGTGGGTATCGGACTTCTTGAGGGATCGATCCATACGAGTCGTCATTGATGGCTGCTCGTCGGATCAAATGGCTATCAATGCTGGAGTCCCTCAAGGGTCGGTACTCTCTGCGACACTTTTCCTGCTACATATTAATGATCTGTTGAAGCCCGGTATCTTTGGGTACGCAGATGATAGCACCGTTGTAGAGAGCTACATATCTAGCGCGAGAGCCAGTGGGCAGCAAACCCAGGTACTGAGAGAGAGTTTGATTGAACGTTTGAGCTTGACCCTTGAGGCGGTGTCTGATGGGGTGATGGGGTGGGGTGCCAATCTGGTCAAGTTCAACGAGAGTAAGACGCAGGCGTGTCTGTTCTCCGCAAAAAGGAGTCCATTCCAACTGACTCCTACTTTTCGTGGTGTATCCGTGCCAGTTTCTGACCGTTTTGAGCTTTTGGGCGTTACTTTGACATCCACGCTCAACTTTGGCTCGTATATCGAGTCCAAGGCTAAATTAGCTGCCAAAAAACTAGGTGTCCTCTCAAAGGTGCGAAGGTACTTCAACTCTGAACAGTTGCTCACATTGTATCAAGCACAGATTCGCTCTTGTATGGAGTACTGTTCGCACCTTTGGGATGGATCAGCTAAGTATCAGCTGGAGGCCCTGGAATCGATCGAGAGACGTGCCAAAAGACTCATAGGCAATGACTCTCTTCTGCGAAAAAGACTACAAAGTCTTGATCATCGCCGAAAAATTGCCAGCCTATCGGTTTTTTATCGGATACACTTTGGAGAGTGTGCGACTGATTTGCATGATCTGATACCACCTTGCCCTTTTTTCTATCGGAATGCTCGTAGCTCGAAAAAGCGACATCGTTTCATGGTTGAAGTTCCAAAGACACGAACGAAGAGATTTGACTCTACTTTTGTGATAAGAACGTCTAGGCTATGGAATACGTTGCCTGAGTGGGTTTTCCCCGATGGTTACAATCTTTGTGTCTTCAAATCGAGAGTGAATCGGTTTCTTCTAGGTAAACACGCTCCATCGTAGACCGCATCGTCGCTTAACATCAGGCGAGATGGCGGTCAAGTGTAAACCTATAAAAGTAAAAAAAAAATATATATTACTAATTATGGTATTATACTAATTTACATCTCCAAAAAAAATTAGAGTTTTAGATTAAACAAATCAAATCAAATTATCTTTATTGCTGGAATATAGATATTGGTTACAGATCTAAAATAATAAATTTATGAAAGGTATCACTATATCCGAACCCACAGGGCGTGCAACATTACACATAAATACAAATACTCATGGCAAATAGTGAGTTTTGCGCAAAATGGCCAAATTTTCCTTGATGAGCTAATCGTCATAAAAAAATTATTATAGACTTTTCTCACATGATTAGCCCGATAATTAATTTGAGATGAGGTAACATTGTTCTCGAATGCGCGATGTAAAACAGTGCCTTTAGTTTTAATTTCGTTATTAAGACGTTAATAGCGTCTATAATAGATTACAATATTCATTTACCCAATTTACAAACAAATGCAACATGTATCAACACTGTCGCAGCTGCGCCCCTGGGTAGCACCGTTCATACTCCGGCAGCAGCGGCGGAGCAGGCCGCTAGTAAAATACGGCAGAAGTACGCGGCAATGGAGCCGCACTACTTTTTTGTTCCAGTGGCCGTGGAGACTATGGGCAGTTGGGGAGCCGATGCGAAGGCTTTAGTCCGCGAAATTGGGCATCGTCTACGTAACCAAGGTGGCGACTCCCGCTCTGGATCGTTTCTGAGGCAGAGGATTGCCATCGCTATTCAGCGAGGCAATGCGGTCAGCGTTTTGGGCACATTTGCACCAGCAACGGTTCGAGGCGGGTTATTCTAATTGACATAACTTTGTGGAGGTCTATTTTTGTAAATAGGGAAATGAATTATAATACAATTAAATTTTTGATATCAAAAAAAAAATTACAAACATAAAAAACCAAAATAATATTATTATATCATACCATAAAAATAAACTTACAAATTAAACACGCCGTCGAGATCACTACTGCGCGTTAGGGTACCCAGAATGCTGGCAGCGTTGCCTCTTTGAATAGCTAATTTACAACAGAAAATATTGGAGGGACAATTCACACACATAGCACCATCTGACCCCAAACTAAGCAAAGCTCGTACTATGGCGGCCAGATAGCTGATATATTACTTATATAGTTCTAAGTACATACTTATTATACATAGAAACACCCAGACACAATTCATCACACAAATATTTGCACTGGGTGGGAATCGAACCCACGACCCTCGGCTTCGCAGGCAGAGGTACTACCCACTAAGCCACGAGGCCAGTCACATTAATATAATATCCATAAATAGCCAAGTCGTGCGGACGTTATGAATTTTGACATGAATGTCGTGAAATTGTATACAGATTGTGATGTTTTTTTTTAAATAAAAAGTGACGAGACGAGCAGGACATGTGCCTGATGGTAAGCAACATGCCTGCCACATAACAGCACAGTGACACGCAGCTATTGGAACAAGAAGAGTCCAAATCATTACCTAGTGTAACGTGAAAAGGGGGAAGGTTCGGCCTCCAACTGGTTTGAGTTGAAAACCTAACCTTCAAAAAAAAAGTTTGAAGATGTGTAAAAAATTAAAAAATATAACGGACAGTTTTCAAACATTTATTGTAATCGAAAAGTAAAGCCTGGGTATAATATAGTTAAAAGGTCAGGGTTCAGATCGTTGTGGTTCCGCTACTTAGAACTAATCGACATATTACAACTTATCCAAAGAATTTGTATTTAGACTCCAACGGTGAGTCCAAATACCAACAATACCACCAGATCACTTGGCTAAAAGGGGTATTGGGAGAATTAAAAGCAATATTAATATTAAATAGCAGTAGTGCTTCCGCTGAGTGAACTCAGGAAGTAAGTTCCTCAAATATTCCTTAAAGGAAATTATAGTGAACACTAGAATACTGAAACCAAGATTTTTGGGGTTGGAAAGAAAATAATGAAATATCCCTTTAGCAAGTAATTAGCAGGCTCCAATCATTAGGAATAACAAGGTACCGCATTCACAACATTTCAAACCTTCAAAACAGAATATTAACTAAATTATTGCTAGTGGTGGGTAATATTCCACCCTAGAACCTTGTAAACAACCACAAATTACAGGAGCTATATAAATTAAAAGGTCATTAGCTCACCGAGCAACCTTAGACTACTCTAGTACACAGTAATAACATTCCCCTAAGAATTAAAGTCCTTACTCACTATAGGTAGCCGGAGAATTTACCATGACTCTCGGTTACATAAGTACTACTGTTCACATAAGTACTATAAAGCAATAATACATACACCCTTCCACCTGGTAGGATGTGAAATAATTAAGTTATGTATTAGGTTAGGTAAGATAGTTGTAGTACATTAGGTTTAGTAGGAACAATACTGATTGTTCATTACATTCCTCTATGTAGAAGAATACAAGAATTACAATAGATAGCCATATATTAATTACAGCTCCAGGTATGGGATATGAAATAAATGCAATAGTATTACAGTAAGTAATATGTAGTGAGGCTAACAACCGGTAAGGTTAGTCTCCATCCTTTAAGTAGAAATTAGAAGTACATTAGATAATAATAATAATAATAATAATAATAAGTAATAATAAGTACTATAAAGCAATAATACATACACCCTTCCACCTGGTAGGATGTGAAATAATTAAGTTATGTATTAGGTTAGGTAAGATAGTCTCGAGAATAATAATAATAATAATAATAAACTCTTTATTAAAAGATATATTAATAGATAGCCCTCGGCTACTAGTTTCATATTAATGAAAGTAATATGATCTAAGGTTCAGTATAGGGTTATGAGGTTAGTGACCTATAATGTCAGCCTCATTCCTTTCAGAAAAGAAATTATAAATGTAACTGTAGACAGCTCAACTACTAGTTCCATATTAATTAAAAGTAATAATATGATATAAAGTTAGGTATAGGGTAATGAGGTTAGTGACCTATAATGTCGGCCTCATTCCTTTAAGCAGAAATTATAAATGTAACTGTAGACAGCTCAACTACAGCAGTATCACATTCATCGGGTAAATGACAAGTGTCCGGTAAGGAATAGTACAAGTATTAGGTGAAGGGTGAAACCTGTGGGGGAAGGTTTACCACGTCACGCTAGTAGAAAATACAGGAATTATCAGAGTTAGCCAGTAATACAGCCCTAGGTGGGTGACCTAAGTCTTAAGACCCTTGAAAAAGTACAAGGTAAATATAGTAATAAATTGCCAAGCTATTCGGTTAATACAGTAGAAAAGAAATCGTACCACGGAAATACATCAGACTACGGTATAGAGGTTACTATATATGTGACACCTTAACACATATTTAAATCACCACCGCAGTCCCTTTAGAGACTGAGACTCACTAGACTAGATGAGTCTTAGGTCAGTAAAATACCATGGGTACGAGCTCAGGTGACTCCCACCGGTTATGTAGGTTAAGAAAAGGAAAAACAAAAGGAAAGCATCGCGAGTGAAACGCAGAACCTACCTAGGTACCTAGGGCTGCCGCCACATGGCCTCACATTACTCCCTTCAACTTCCCGTAAAGTTGCGCATTCTCCCAACGCACAACGTGGCCAAGTAAGACGCGTCCATCCGCCTCAGTCGCCGCCGCACGGAAAAACGCTCCGAAACGGACGCTTCCCGAAGGGCACCCGGGAACTTCGGCTACCTCACCGCTCCCTCAACGCACCTCTCCACTCCTCAACGCACCTCTCTGACAAAGAACAACGAAATCAGCCTCTAATTTACCAAACATTCCTATCCCGTGGAAGCAACGGGTCACGCCCTTGCCGACTGAAAACACGCGGCAGTTAATTCATCGTCTGGACTTACCCGAAGAGAGGCGATTCGCGCTTAGGGCGCGTCCACGGAGTCCCTCCTCTCGTTAGGATCCCAGGGAATCGGGAAATGCACAATGACGCTCCGGAACACAGCTCCAAGGTACTACGGAGAAAAACAACGAAATTTAACACTACACTCGCAATCAGAGTCCCACAACACCTTCCTCGAGATTTCAGTACATACCGATCCTTTAAAACTTCGCTCCTATTAACAAAAAACTTTATTACAACGAAACTCCCGCTCAGACCCGTGCGCTGAGCGCCGGCCGAGAGCGAAAGACCAAAATGGCGGCAATCAGTTTTACTTCGAGACGACCTAGTTCCCTCCAAAATCGCTGAGGGCGCTGCTCACCAACGTTCCGATTTACGCAGGACAGCTAAGCTAAAAAAAACGGTGTTACACTAGCACTGCACTGCGCTCGTCACCCAGAGATCTAAGATGTTGTATCTCTAAGCCCTGTAATTTCTCTGGAAACATTGCCCTTCAAACCGGAACACAGTAATGTTTGCACATTGCTGCTTGGCGGTAGAATAACTGGATGATGGTAGTGTGAGACAACAATCCGCACTTGATCAGTTTCGTACTAAGTATTTGTTCATTTTGTTTCAGTTTAAATGTCTACTGTTTTGCCTTCTGGCACTAGAAGGCGTTTACTGTGGTAAGCTATGAGCTACTTTCATTGATATATAATCAGGGAAAAAATGTGACACCAACTTATCTTAGAGACAGAGATTTTATTAAAATAATACACTATACCTACTACAAATCTAACTAATTAATAACGGACAGCACACTTCAATCAAGGCCACTTTCAGTTAGAAGTAAGCTCAGCATGCTGGTGGCATTATGTTATGAGATTTCTTAATTGTTGAGTAATAGTATATTATGTTACAAGTGTGTAATGTTGGTGATAACTGCGGAAAACATATATGTATATCGCTGTTATGACAAATACTAATCTCAGAGGACAGATATTTTATTAAAAACTATCCTGCACTTCAAACCCAACTTCATGGTAAACAAACTTCAATCAACTCCACTACCAGTTAGAAGTGAACCCAGCATGTTGGCGGCATTGTACATTCTGAAAATTCTCGTATGTTCTGTGAAATTAACGCCAGCATTTTGGTGATGTGCCTCTTTTCGATCAGGGATCCATAGACATTGACCTCTTGTCTTTGTCATTTGATAACTATTCTTATTGATATTAAACTATTGATATTACCTAAAGTCTTTTGCCTTTTACTTAAGTGAAACCAATAGAATTTAATTTTTTTACAAAATTACAGTGAAAAAATTCCGATATGATTACGAGTGGAACGAGCAGGCGAGAGGCTGGCTGAAGTACCAAGGAGTGCCCGCGGCTTGGGACTCGGCGAGATTGAGATGCGAAGCGGAAGGTACGTAGAAATGTGTTTTATCAAAAACAAAACCGACAATCAAATTAATAAGAAACGAGGAAAAAACTGTTAATTTTGACGACAAGTAGGTACTTTCTGCATTTTTAAAACAATCTTGTTTTTTTGTTGACCCCAAACTAAGCAAAGCTTGTAATATGGCGGCCAGATAGCTGATATAATACTTATATAATTGTAAAAACATACTTATTATACATAGAAACACCCAGACACAGTGCAAACATTTGAATTTACCACACAAATATTTGCACTGGGTGGGAATCTGTCCACTTGACAGTTCAAATGAGAATGGCGAGTGAGTTTGGAGAAGCCTAGTGGTACGGATAGTGTTGTGTCGCGGTTTCGAAGTTAAGATGAAAACCAAATGAGGGTAGATTGTCTCCTCATCCTCCAATGAGACGACCTGTAATTTATTGAGTCTTGTGACCACGGCAATTGTAACGCTGCCGAAACGTCGAGGTAATAATTAAATAGTAATTTAGATCGTGATTAAATCCCGTGTTATGTTTACAAAATCGGCTGACTTCGCAAAGAGTTCACGATGTAAAGTATTTTTTGTTCGATTTATTTTTACTTGAGACCCCCCCCCCCTCCCCCATGTGCTGAAACGTAGTGGATTACAGCTTTTTTGCATCTCACGTTGTGAGAGGATCCGAGTTTTTGCAGACATGATATATAAAAGGAGACTGTTTATGACTATAGGCCAAGCACCGGGGGTTTTTTTGCAACGTACGGGACCTGGTATTTTTTTTAAATATGTTCAAGGGTGTCCCCTGAATGTAATTCTTAGTTCACTGTTGGTGGTTCACTTTAGCCGCTATCTTGGAAAACACGTTTTATTGAATATCTCGCGAACCGCGCATCGTACGATAAAATTGTCGAGATCATTATTGTAGATAATAATATTTAACATCTTTTTTTTTGAAACTTTTTTTGTATAACGTGTAGGTATATTTTGACAGGAGCGGTTTTAGCCTCCCCACTGAATGAGGAATTGAAAGAAGCAATAATATCTTTGGTCAAGAAGAAAGAACTGTCTAAACTGACGGTTAACATATATACTGGCGTCCACTCGACCTTCTCCAATGGTGATTATTCGTCTATTGAAGGTGAGTTTATTGTTTTAAATCAATTACCTAGTAATTGTTTGTTAGCAACCCCGTTTAAAAGCAAGAAAAAGGTGCATAGCGTGGCAACATCGGGCGACGAAAACTGGCTTTAAGTAGTGGGTCGAGAAAGAAGGGAGGCACTTTTGCTCCAGACGCCGGCCACGCCGGACATACTGTGTTTTGCCTTCGTGTCTTTGTTTGACCAATTGATGATTTTGTCATTAAGGTTATAGTAAATGTTTTAACGTTCCTTTAAATATTGTTTGCTTCACTCTTCCAATCTTCTGATGTAGATTTCTGACATCAGAAGTGGGATACCACGAGGCCTAGCTCGCCATCTAATCTGGAGTTTTATGGTCATTAGAGTTCTTTGAAGTTAAAACCTGTCTATCATTTGCATTGTAATGGGTTCAAAACGAAGACGCAATGGTAAACGCAAGCATGTAAAAAAGGCGTGGTCGTTCATCATCAAGTAGCAGCTCAAAGGCAGTGACAGTAGCTGGTCTGGGATTTCACCATAAGCGCGCTACCCAGAAACTGACGAAGGTATCTTTATCAAACGATGCCACAACTGTGAGTACAAGTGCCAATAGTCCTACCCTCTATAAAAATTGATACCTGATTTTGATCCATTAGGTACGTATGACTACTTACATGTTTTTGTTATTTGTTATGTAATTGATCAAAATTTAGACGTCATTATATATCGTCTATAACCTGACACTTTAGTACTATTACATTTGCTTAATGTATACACCGTTCATTAAAATGGTCTAATGTAATCTCTGTAAACATCATGCACAATGGAGTGTCCGATATCTATAACTACAACATGATCCCGAAATGAACGCTGTTGCAATGAATGAGTGACTGTACACGACTTGGTGATTCGGTGTGAACACCAGGTTTACCATTTGATCTGCAACAGGAATCTAGTATGAACGCTGTTGCAGTGAAAGAGTGGCAATACACAACTTGGTGATTCGGTGTGAACACCAGGTTTAAGCTACTATTTGATCTACAACAGGAATCTGACATAAACGCTGTTGCAGTGAAAGAGTGGCAATACACAACTTGGTGATTCGGTGTGAACACCAGGTTTAAGCTACTATTTGATCTACAACAGGAATCTGACATGAACGCTGTTGCAGTGAAAGAGTGGCAATACACAACTTGGTGATTCGGTGTGAACACCAGGTTTAAGCTACTATTTGATCTGCAACAGGAATCTGGTATGAACGCTGTTGCAGTGAAAGAGTGGCAATACACAATTTGGTGATTCGGTGTGAACACCAGGTTTAAGCTACTATTTGATCTACAACAGGAATCTGGTATGAACGCTGTTGCAGGAAAGAGTGGCAATACACAACTTGGTGATTCGGTGTGAACACCAGGTTTACTATTTGATCTGCAACAGGAATCTGGTATGAACGCTGTTGCAGGGAAAGAGTGGCAATACACAACTTGGTGATTCGGTGTGAACACCAGGTTTAAGCTACTATTTGGTTTAACACAGAAATTTCCTAAGCCTAAAGGAAAAATGAGCTGTACTAGGCACTGGTTGGTTGGTAATGACTGAGTAATCGTAGGGGTAAAGGCAACAACCCTCGCTCTGGCTGTTCAACCTAAATACGACAGAAGTTTCAAGAATGCCTAAGAATAAAGGTATCTTTGAATTGACGTCATGTTATCGTTCTCGTATGAACTGAATATGTCATGATAGGCCGAGCTTTGTTATTATTTTAATAGATTGTAATGTTAAGTGTTTGTACATTACAACTTTATCGTGCCTGGGGCAGGCACGGTGCAGGAGGGCCGTGTTAGCAACCCCGTTTAAAAGCAAGAAAAAGGTGCATAGCGTGGCAACATCGGGCGACGAAAACTGGCTTTAAGTAGTGGGTCGAGAAAGAAGGGAGGCACTTTTGCTCCAGACGCCGGCCACGCCGGACATACTGTGTTTTGCCTTCGTGTCTTTGTTTGACCAATTGATGATTTTGTCATTAAGGTTATAGTAAATGTTTTAACGTTCCTTTAAATATTGTTTGCTTCACTCTTCCAATCTTCTGATGTAGATTTCTGACATGTTATAAGTTAACTTTTCACAAGCGAAGTACAAGTAGGTATTTCGCTTGTGAAAAGTTTGGTTCAGCTCGACTTAAGTTTCAGGTTTTTAAGTTTAAAACGACTTAAGTTAAACAAACACGATAATTATAGGAACTTGTCCTATAAATAATGTAACCGCGATAAATATCCCAAAGTAAGAAATTGTCATATAGTACCTATAGTATAGCTATACTTGAATACTCTAAAACTATAAATTGAACCATTAAGGTACAAGTTCGCGCTGAGACCGCGACCGGAGACCGCGACATACACTTGACTCTATAGAATTGTATGGGCGCCAGTTCGCGCGGAGACCGCGATACATGTCTCGCGACACGTGTCTCATAGTGTCAAGTGCCTATCGCGGTCTCCAGTCGCGGTCCCGCGTCTCGGTCTCGTGTCGCGGTCTCCGAGCGAACCGCTACCTTTATTTTATGAATTGTAGGAGTGCCGTTACATCGACTCGCAGTGACCTGGGAAAACAATGAACCGGATAATTGGTATGAGGGAGACAACTGTCTCCAAATGAGTATCAGTGACAACGGTACCATGTCTGATATCAATTGCTTCGATAGAATACTACCATACGTCTGCTACAAAAAGGATGCTAAATTGAAAATGACTGAATGTGGAACAACTGACCCAGGTATGACATATTTATTGATTTTAGTATTAAAATTAACGTGGTTGTTACACATATTTAATTGGATAACGGGACACTCACGTATATACGGTCGGTCAATCCGACTCGAGTTGCACTCTCCTTGAAAAAGGCCGCCGGACGCGGCCGAAACTCGAGTCGGATTGACCGACCGTATATACGTGAGTGTCCCGTTATCCAATTAAATACATTCATTGATTGTCCATTTTTTATGTTTCTGGATGCTGTTCTGTTTTTTTTTATAGCGTAGAGTGTCGAGACGTGCAAAACTTGCGTCTAATCGCGCCTGACTATAACAACACAGTTTCACGTAGCTATCTGAACATGAACAATTCGAATCACTGTCTAGCAGCACACTACGCTCGTCACTCACAGATAAAAATAAATAAACGTAAATACGTAATCTTGTGCGTAAAAGACTTCAAAGTCTTGATCATCGCCGCAAAATCACTAGCTTATCGGTTATTTATCGGATGCACCCCGGAGAGTGTGCAACTGATCTGCATGATCTAAATCCACCTTGCCCTTTCTTCTATCGGACTTATCGTTCCACAAAAGGGCGACAACGCTTCATGGTTGATGTTCCAAAAACGCGAACGAAGAGATTTAACTCCGTTTGTCATAAGAACGTCTAGGTTGTGGAATGCGTTACCTTAGTGGGCTTTCCCCCATGGTTAAAATCTTGGTATCTTCAAATCAAGAGTGGATCGGTTTCTTCTAGGTAAGCACACTCCGTCGTAGATCGCATCATCGCTTAACATCAGGCGAGATGGTTGTCAAGTGCGAACCTATTATAGTTAAAAAAAATGTATTTTTTTGCCATATAAATTCTATTGACATGTTACTCCTCATATCAGAGCACAGTGTTAACAGTTTTGCTTAGCCGTAGAATAATAAGTATTTTGGTAAAGGTGATGTGCTCAAAGAGCTTGTAATGTAAAGAATCTGCAAAGAACCCTAACATTACAAACCAACCACACTTTATCTTACACAACGTGGCAGAAATGTTTTTTCTACTACGATAGAGTTCATACCACGTGGCAATAACGACTATTTTCTTTCTTACAGAGTACATCTTAGACTCTAGAACAGGCAGCTGCTACAAGTTCCACAGAGACGGGCTGCCTTGGTCGAGAGCCTACATGACCTGCTCAGCCGAGGGAGGCTACCTCGCCATCATCAACAATGACGTCGAAGCTGAAGTTATCCGAGATATATTTATAAGGGATTCACACAAAAAAATAAATGCACAGTTCGATGGATCGGTGTTCGTAGGATTCCTTATGTGGTCGAAGAATAGTGCAAGCTTCAGAACTATCCATGGTGAGTATTTATCAAAATATGTTCTACTATAATCATAACTCTTCTTCTTCAGCCTGTTTTTACCTACTGCTGAGTATAGGGCTCTCTTCATGTACACCCTTTTTCTCGATCCTGTGTTAGTCTCATCCATGCATGACCAGACACCATTCTAATTAGACCATCGATTCATCTAGACAGTGAGCGTCCAATACTTTTCTTGTCCTCCATCAGCCACCAATCTGTCGCTGCTTGAGTCCATCTACCATCAATCTGCTTGGTAACGTATCAGCCCAATTGCATTTGAAGGAAGTGATCGCTTTGCCAATGTCTCTCACTTTCGTCCGACGTTAGATTTCAGCATTTCCCACACGGTCCTGTAATTTGATGCCGAGGAAGGCTCGCTTCATGGAGCTCTGTGCAACTAGCATTTTGTACACAGCCGCATTGATCAGCGTCCATGTCTCGGCACCATACATCATAGTGGGTAGGACAAATTGACTGTAGAGGCGGCATTGTGCAACGACAACAGATCTGAAGATGTTTTCAAATCTATTGAAAACCGCCCACCGAAACACAAATAATCATACAATACCACAAACTTTTTTAGTTTCGACCTAGTTCTTGGCTTTGAGTCCCCAATTACCCATGAATTCCATTGCAATGTGTAACAAAATCGTACTGCGGTTTTGTTGTCGCGTACGTCTTACTTTTTGCAAGCAGCGTAATTCACAGCTGCTGCCGGTGAGTGATTTGTTTCGTCGTTAAAATGTGTTTTGGTTATTTTTAGGTGAATCTTTAGAAGACAACTACCATATCTGGGCTCCCGGCCAGCCTGACAACTCTACGAGGTTAGATTACGGAGAAGATCTGGGAGAGTACTGCGCCAGTGTCACCAGAGACAAGGTCCAGCTGAACGACAGCTACTGTAAGAGTCGTCTTACTTTCCTGTGTGAGAAGGATCCAACTAGCCTCTATTAATATTAATAATAAATAAACTTTTTACAATTTATGATAGTTTTTAATTGTAATTTACGCCTTTTTTATAGTATGGAATGGCGAAACGACCAGGACTTGTGTCTGATGGTAAGGAACATGCCTGCCACATGACAGTACAGTGACACGCAGCTATTGGAACATGAAGAGTTCAAATTATTAACTACCAAAAACCAACTTACTCCATGGTCACTCGTTTTCTCCCTCAAACGGTGTCCCAAATCCGCCACAAAATTGTTTGCTTCCGCACACCACGGCCCTGCGGTTTCCACGGCAAGCGGGACGAAATCATACGCAACACCTAAGCATGCATAGTTGAGATGTTTGCTTTTGGCGGATTTATTATAAACTTAATAAATGTACCACTTCAACCAACAGATATTTACTCGGCGATTTATAATCTTGTCGAATCCGAGATCCGAAGTTCTGCTATAAATTCGTATCTGCATCAGTTCTCAAAAAGGGTAGGCTGCACAACATTGTCTGACTAAATTTTTTTCTGCTTAGGGAGAACAGATAAACTAAGAAAAATTAAATAAAAATTAGCCTAACGAATGTGACGTAAACTTATGTATATTAATAATCTTTACATATTACTTATTTTACTATACATATAAAATTATAAAGCTGAAGAGTTTGTGTGTTTCAACGCTAGAACCTCGGGAACAGCTGGTCCGAATTGAAATAGTCGTTTTCTGTTGTCTAGTCCATTTATCGAGGAAGGCTATATAACATTACGCTACAATACGCTGCAATAAACGATTCTGATTCTGATTCTGATGCTACTATCAATAGGAGTGGAGCATGAAAATGTAACAAAAACGGGAAGAATATTAATTAAATGAAAATACTTTTTTAGAGATTTCGTTGCGCGTGCTGAGGTTTTTTTAATAGGAAGTGACGAGACGAGCAGTGCATGTGCCTGATGGTAAGCAACATGCCTGCCACATAACAGCGCAGTGACACGCAGCTATTAGAACATGAAGAGTGCAAATCATTACCTTGCACTGCACTGCGCTCATCACCCGGAGATCTAAGATGTTATATCTCTAAGCCCTGTAGTTTCTCTGGAAATATTGCCCTTCAAACCGAAACACAGTAATGCTTTCACATTAATGTTTGGCGGTAGAATAACTGGCAAAGGTGTGGTACTTCCCCAGGCGGACTCTGCTAGGAGTCCTACCACTACAACAAGCGTCGTGCGCCGAAGTCCGTGGCAACATGTGTCCATCTTTCAAGGTTGCGTCGTTATAACAAGCTAACCAAATTTGTTCCAAATCTGAGATGGTACGACTAAATGTCGATAGGTGGCTTAACAACGCGCGCATGGTCATTTACACATAAAATTGTATTCAAATCGGTATCAAGAGACTGTCAAAAACTTTGCAGACATTTCAAATGTGTTTCCGCATACCTTTCTACCTGGGAGAAACGGTTTTTGTTGAATTCGACCGTTGCTCCTACTGATTAAAACCAAAACCAAACTCTATGGGGTTTCATCTTTGTCGCTTGCGGCAAGAACGCATTCATCTGCGACCCTTATCTGGCTCAAATCACTGTCACCGGTGCACTGGAACTCAAAACACGCCATAACCGCCTCGATGACCAAGCAGTGGTTACAGATGCCCCGCGTCTAGCCACTCTTGGTCTTCTTCAATTTGTCGGTGGTTTCAATGTTTCAAAGGACAGAGTCCCAACCGTTAGTTTCTTCCTTCCTAGATACAAAGAGAACCCAAATGACAAAGGTAACAGAACCAGGACTTTATGGAGTGCCTATTTAAAAAAAACGTTTTTTTTATTTTATTACATTAGTATCGAGAGAGAACACAGTGCCACGAGGCTATTTCAATATGAAGAATCAGACACTAAAATTAAATCTTGTTTTCAAATTATAATGAATTTGCAGTGTGATAAAAAAATTGACGTACAAGAAGATTTATCCATGTGCTCAGTACAACATTACCCTTTCAACCAGAACACATTACTGCTTGCCTGTTACTGCTTACCAGTCAAGTAACAGGCAAAGATTAGATTCCTTAGGCGGACTCCGCAAAAAGTCTTACCACTAGAAAAACAAATCTCACACAGCTGACTTAAAATAAATAAAAACAATTAAGAAATGCAAAAACTTTGTTGTATTTAATAGAGGCTAGTTAGGTCTTTCACGCACAGGAAAGTAAGACGACTCTTACAGTAGCTGTCGTTCAGCTGGACCTGTCTTGGTGGACAGCAGCTGGACCTGTCTTGGTCAGCCAGTCTTTGGTGACTCTTCCATAGTCCTACCGAACCGAACCTAACCGAACCTAAGATCGTCATGCATCGCAATTTTAGTAGTATGGACCACGAATCTCTTCTCAAAGATGCCAAAACTATTGATTGGGGCCCTGTCATTGATGCTGTATCGGTGGATGAACAGGTTGTAATTTTTAACAAACTCGTAACACAGCTGTATGACATTCATGCACCTCTACGTAGAATTAAAATTAAACATCTGCCTGCCCCGTGGCTGACCGACGAAATTAAAATTTTAATGAATAAGAAGTCGGCAGCTAAGTCGCGTTATAAATCACGTCCTACAGAAGTTAATAAAGATAAATATGTTCAGGCCCGTAATCGTTGCAATAAGGTGTGTAGAGATGCAATGCGCCGACATGTTCACAAATCTGTTCATAATGAGAATCCAGGCAAAGTCTGGAAATTTCTTAAGTCTATGGGAGTCGGCAAATCACGTCCAGATTCCACCTTAAATAAATTGGATTTAGATGCTCTCAATCGACATTTTCATCCGCTTCCCCATATCAGGGCGGTAAAACATGCTACTATAAATCATCTTTCTGCCATCTCATCTCCCGACTATTCTCCTTTACATTCAATCGATTCACTGAAAGTGATGTTAAGAAAAGTGTTTTGTCAATCTCCTCCAATGCTGTTGGCGGTGATAGTATCAGTAGGAACATGTTATTGCCCATTCTTGACGACATCCTTCCCGTCCTATGTTTAATCTTCAACAAATCCACCTCCTGTGGCGTTTTTCCAGCGATCTGGAAAGATGCACACTTAATTCCTTTGCCGAAGAAACCAAATCCTGCCTCTTTTTCCGAATACCGCCCTATATCTATTCTTCCTTTTCTGTCCAAAGTCCTTGAACGTCTTGTCCACTCACAACTTAATCAATTTCTAAACAGACAAGACCTCCTAAATCCTTTCCAATCCGGTTTCCGTCCAGGGCATAGCACTGTATCCGGCCTTGTTAAGATCACCGACGACATTCGCAAAGGTATGGACGACGGCAGGCTTACTGTTCTAGCTCTGCTAGATTTCAGTAATGCCTTTAACGCCGTCGATTTCGATATCTTGCTGGCGACACTGCGCTCTATTAACATATCTCCATCGGTAATCAATTGGTTTCATAGTTACTTGTATGGACGCCGTCAACGTATTCACCTCGACGATGTATTATCGTCTTGGTGTAGTACAAACGCTGGTGTCCCTCAAGGCGGCGTGCTATCACCTCTTCTTTTGCCATTTTATAAACTCAATCTCTCAAAACCTTAAGTCTTCCTACCACCTTTATGCAGACGATCTCCAAATTTATTCCCAAGCCCGGCTATCTGATCTTAATAATGCCATTGAACTAGTGAACGCTGATCTACGACATATTGTTCACTGGAGCAACTCTTTTGGCTTGAGCGTTAACCCCACAAAAACTCAGGTTATATTAATTGGTAGTCCATATATGATCTCCAGAGTCGACTGGGCTGCCATTCCAGAAGTTGTTTTTAATGAGATAGTAATACCGTACAGCGAATCGGTCAAAAACCTTGGCGTGATTTTCGATCGTACGTTAAGCTGGGAACATCAACTGAAAGCAGTCAGTAGCAAACTATTCGCTTCTGGTGGATCGTTAAGACGACTACGAAACTTTTTACCCACTGCTACTAAAGTTGCGCTTGCACAATCTCTTCTTCTTCCCATCTTAGACTACGCAGATATCTGTTATCTCGACCTCAATGAAGACCAGGTAAATAAACTTGAGCGTCTCCAAAATTATTGCATAAGATTTATATTTGGCTTGCGCAAATATGATCACGTATCTCAGTTTCGTATCCAGCTCAAGTGGCTCCCATTCGCCTTCGTCGGAATGCTCATACTTTGTCTCTACTCTACAATATATTATTTAACCCCTCATCACCTCGTTACTTGAAGGATGTTTTTAATTTTGGAGCGATGCGCACTCTTTGCCTCTCCGATCTAAGAAGAATTTGGTACTCAATTGCCTTCAGCACGCAGCGAAAATTTCTATGGCAAGTCTTTCGCTTTTCGGGCTGCTGAACTTTGGAACGCTTTGCCTGTAACAACAAGAGAAGCTAAATCGCTTGCTGTTTTTAAAAAAATGGTTAATCAGATTTATTTGTCTATATGATCGTTTAGTCGATGTCGTCATCACTCTTATATAAATCGTATGTAATTTATATAAATCTCCATTAGTAAAGCATGATATTATTTATGTATTAGTTTATTTTATTTTTTTTATTCGTATTTATGTATTAGGATGTAGGTTTTGTTATTCATCTGTAAGTTTATGTAGTATATATATATATATTTTTTTTTTTTTTAAATGTGAGTGGTTTTGTTCATATAATATTATTATCAGATCTAACTTGTAAATTTATAGCACTGTGAGTATTTTACACTCGTTATTTGTACTTCCCCGTCTTCTTAATCTTCAATTCTCCTTTTCCATCCTGCGGTTGCCTGGAAGAGATCGCTTTTAGCGATAAGGTCGCCAATTGCTACTTGGTTTTTTAAGTTTTTATATTTTTGTTTATTTGTGTTGTAATTAAGTGCAATAAAGAGTTTATCTATCTATCTATCTACTCCCCCAGGTCTGCTCCATAATCTGGCCTCGTAGAGTTGTCGGGCTGACCGGGAGCCCAGATGTGGTAGTTGTCTTCCAAAGATTGGCCTACAAATAAACAAAACAAATTCCAAGTTATTTATTGATAAACGTACAATTTACACGTCAATTAATAAAAAATAATAACAAAAGAAAGAGCATACAATCTGTATACTTTTTCAAAGTTAATGTGTAAATGTTAAAGTGAAATAAGTACTTCAATGTACGAGCATTATAGTAATTCTCGTACAGGAAACTGTCAAGCAATATACGAGTATAATATGTTTTTCATACAATTGTACTACTCATAAAAAATTTTTTTTGTACATTTTCACAGGAACTTGGCCATCTTTCTCTCAAAACTCGCTGTACTATAAAAAGTTAGTTCGATAAGCCAGCACTTTAATCTGCACTTGAAGCTGCCAAAACTTGGGACCGATGTAACTACGAGTATTTTAGGAAGAGTATTGTAAAGTTCCAGTCCCATAATATGAGTCAGTTTCCGTGACTTCGTGAGAGAGTGTGGTATAGCATCTAGCTTGTCGGCGTTACGTAACACGTTTTAACGATGAAATAATACACTAGTCTGTAGCAACTACAACCACTGCTGCAACGAAGACGCTGCTCGCAAAAAGCGCCAAGAGCACGCAGCATTGAAACTGCAGTACGAGTATGATGTCGCACTCATATTAGTGGACACCATGTTCTATTGGGAAGCCGGAGTCAAGGACTTGGTCCAAGAATTGGGGAGCTGATTCACGAAGACGGTGGTCCCACCCCGACCCAGCTCGTTTCTGGTGCAGAGGATTGCAATAAACATCCGGTGAGATACTGTTTCCAGAGAATCTCAAAGCTTCTTAGTGCCACAGTCAGGGTGGATAAGGTTATTTAATATTAAATGACGTTTGTTGTACTTGATAGGCTAAAGCCTTTACGGGTTTGTGGGACCGGCATACATACATACTTTACAGTTGCATCATTAGTGCTTTTTAATACAAAAAATTAAGTTACAAGCGTTTATTTCTATTGGTAGTATATTTAATTTTGATATGATTGGACGTCCATTTTTGACGTGACAACGTCTTATAAATTGGTTTGCAGGGTGACACTTCAAGAAACTGCGTTACGCTCCGCTCACGTTATGCGCTCACAACGAGAGCGAGTGAGAGGCACGCGTCCCTTCCACTCGGCCATGGTTAGCCCGCCTAAGAGCGAGAGAGACAGACATAAAAAGTGAAAGGCACGCGTCCCTTCCGTAAAATTATTTTACCACTCAAAGTCGTTGTCACGTAAAACTTTCGCCCGTATACCGACTTTACAGGCAACCAATTTTTTTTTTTGTTTGTTTCACTATAGTATATTTTTTGTTACGAAATCATAGTAATTTCTCTTAATCCTTGCGTTTGCTTAGTATCTTCGCGACTTTTCAAATGGCATGAACTGTTTGCTATATCGTCCTATATCATATTATTCGATTTCAATGAGGCGTTTTCCAGACGCAAAAAGACTTTTCAAAGATAGTTCAAAATATTGCTAAGTGTGGCCCCACTGTTGGTTTTTGTGAAATTTCTCTAACGAAATAAAACAGTGGCGCCACCTACGGTAAAATCGGGAACTGACTTTGACAGGTCGTATTGCATCTTGAAAACGCCCTATTTTTAAACATATCAAAGATTAATATCTGTTCATCTGGGATAATTTGAAAAAATATTATCGTAAAAAAAATATTGAAGCATACTGACCATGAATAGTTCTGAAGCTAGGACTATTGTGCGACCACATAAGGAATCCTACGAACACCAATCCATCAAATTGTGCTTTTATTTTTTTGTGTGAATCTCTCCTAAATATATCTCGGAACACTTCAGCTTCCACGTCATTGTTGATGATGGCGAAGTAGCCTCCCTCGGCTGAGCAGGTCATGTAGGCTCTCGACCAAGGCAGCCCGTTTCTGTGGAGCTTGTAGCAGCTGCCTGTTCTAGAGTCCAAGATGTATTCTGTGAGACACAAAATAGATATTATGATGTATACTTGAAATTAATTTTATGGATAAAAAGAAGCATGTTGTTATTGCTGCACTGTGTGAAATAAGGTTAGGTAAAGTTTTTGTAGATATAGGACTTATTGCAGAATCCGTCTGTAGAACTACAACTCACGACTATTGATGGTTGGAGCTACTATCGTTTCTTACAAAGATAAATGAAAGCTTAGTATAATGGTGAAGTAGTTCGTCAATCTCGCGGGCAGACTTCAGTGGTGGCACGTAATTTGAAAAGGCCGAGGTCGCTGTGCTAGTTATTCTACAACCAAGCAGAATATTCAAACATTATTAGATGCAATTTTCGAGGGTAGGGATTTTGAGGATATTTAGAAAGCAAGCATATTATTAATTATCTTATATCTCTAGGTGATGAACGCAGTATATTGCTAGGCATGGATTCGGTTTCTTCATGTTCATATGTGTTGTGTTGTGACGGCATTATGCTGAATCTTATTACTTTATACCCTACTATCATCCTACATAGGTCTCCTGGTGGTTCATTTGACCCATACATTTTGTTCACGGGCCTGCAGTCTATTATTTTAAAACAGCTAAATCTAAATGTCACATTCTTGTTTTAGAATATTATTTATCGGTGGGGTTTCAGTTAATTCAATTGATACTAGCTAATTTTTAACATTGTGTGCAAGGTAGATCTATTGTCAACTTCAATGTCTATTACCACCCGAGTAGTCGCAGGTTGAATCCTCGCCCAGAGGGTTTACCGCCTAACTAAAACTGTATTAGCTGGGATAATGCTCTCTCTTTTCTTCTCCCTTGAAACCATAGAGACAACGATAGCAAAGCCATCCCCGATTTAGTTAGGCGGTAGAAGGGCAGGTCTTACGCCTAATAATCACGCCTATAATAGTATTACGCACACAGTGTTCAAATCAGTTATAACTCCTTGTTAACATTTCGGGGAAATTGACGCATTCCAAGACAGCATCATTTTAGTAGTAGGACTCTTGGCAGAGTCTGCCTGGAGAAATACCACACCTTTACCAGTTATTCTACCGCCAAGCAGTAATGTGCAAACATTACTGTGTTCCGGTTTGAAGGGCAATGTTTCCAGAGAAATTACAGGGCTTAGAGATATAACATCTTAGATCTCTGGGTGACGAGTGCAGTGCAGTGCTAGGTATTGATTTGGACTCTTCATGTACCAATAGCTGCGTGTCACTGGGATGTTATGAGGCAGGCTTGTTGCTTACCATCAGGCTTATGTCCTGCTGGTCTCGTAACTCTTTATTTAAAAAAAAATCAATTTTTATAAAGATCGATCTATCTAATGTCAGCCAACCCAGCCTTGGATAGCGTGTTGGGCTATCTCACTGTGTCACTAGCGTTTAAACTGTTAAATGGACAGACCGGGTTATGGTAGAACATAAATATTTTTTTAAGTGAAAACTTCTATTGACGCGCCACAAACAGATTTTTCGTAGGCTGTGAATTGAATTGTAGCGTCACGCTCAGGAAACGATAAGAGATCTTCGGGTAAACTCGGTACCATGGCCATTGACCATCTAGTAATGTATCAGCATTTCTCGTTGGCCATCTAGAAATGCGCCAGCTTTTCTAAATGGCCATGGTTATGGCCGGTCCGGTTTTACCTCAAATTGTGAGTTTTCACTTCTAGCGGCAGTTCCTATGACTGCCAATTTTTTTATTTTTTTCCTCGTAGTTTTTAATTTTATGTGTAGATATATACTTGGTAAAACTCATAATTATATGCTACCTTCTGATTCGCATCTTAATTTCGCCAAGTCCCAAGACACGGGCACTCGGTGGTACTTCAGCCAGCCTCTCGCCTGCTCGTTCCACTCGTAATCGAATCGGAACTTTTTTCCTGCAAATTTGTAAAAACTGTCCTTTAATTCGATTCGTTTAATCAAGGTACAAGTAAGTAAACCTTTCCAAATCGAAAAAAGCCTGAAAGGTTTAGGAACTCCCGGCCGGAACGATCTACGGCCGGCTACAATTGCCTCGAAGAAATCGCTATTAGTGGTAAGGTTGCCAACTACAACTTTATTTTGTTTTATTTTATGTATCTGATATATTTTTTTTAAAATCCAATAAAGATTTAATCTATTTATCTACCTATCTACACTTACATGCGTTGGAAAAAACTATTTTTACCCTTTTTGAGATGCTAGCTCCCATGATTTTAAACCCACCCCCTCAGAAAGTTCCTAAACGACTTATCAAATTGAAATCTATGAACTTATATTCTAATTTTTTAAATTTATATTACATCCTTCGATCACCTGGGTCTCGTGATTTCTACTAATGATTTGATTTGTACATTGCATTGGTTGGTACATTGCCTGAGAAATACCTATTCTTAAAATACAAGTATTCTTGGTGTACAAAATATGTCAGTGATAATGGGCGTGTAATTAATTCTTAATTAAGATTAAGATTACACGTGTGTGTGTATATGTTTATGTCTATAAGAACGGCGAAGAAGGTGTTTGTGCTCTAATATGATGGTAGGGGAGCCCACGATGCTAAACGGGGAGTTACTCGAGCGTCATAGGGACCTATTGGATTGCAAAGCTTAGGTAATAAGAAGAAAAAAATGTTAAATAATGTAACCTTTTTCTGTGTGGGGGGTGCGGCTATAGAATTTCAAATATTAAAAATCAGCTTTTTGAGCTAATTAGCGAGGAATTTTTGCTACTTCGGCTTGTGGAATCCTTGGATATTAAATTTTTCGATATCCTTGAATTATTTCCTTTAAAATAAAATGACCACGCTCGAGAAAGTCTTTCTTTGTGTCACTCTCGAATTGTCAGATTAGTGGAATATACACTTCTTAGCATGTAGTTAACTTACCCTATCTTAATCTGACGTGCTCGAGAATAACTGATGTTAATAAAAAAAAAATATTCCTTATCGGCCTTAATATATATGAGGCTCATATTGGTTGAGCAACTTTACCGGGTACAAGGTTTCCCACTTAATCTGTCACGCTGGACTACATCCCGAAATCCCCTCTTGGGCTCCCCTACTATCATAGCAGTGAAATATATTTCCCTGACTATTCTGAAAAGTAACTAATGTTAATAAAAAAAATATTCCTTATCGGCCTTAATATAATATTCCTTATCCAATTCGCGCGAGGCGCAATCGTGCGTACGTATTTCTTTTCGTCTCCGCGTTCATAAATGTATTAAAAATAGTAAACTATGATAAAATAAACATTCAGTTACATACTATAAATAATTATAATTAGTGCTCCAAACAATAAGTGTGAAAAGTTTCCCTAAGTGTCTGAAACGAAATCTACAAACAAAAACTAAAATTATCATTAAAATTAAAGTTCAATTAAGAAGCCACGCGTCGATGGAATTCCAGGAATTCAACGCTCCCGAACTACACCGCCTCCCGCACCGCGCACCCCGCCCCTCACACGCCGCATCTAACACGATTAAAAAAAAATTATAATAATAAAATGCAGCGCTCGCACCTGTCCAAGGTCACGCGTAAATATTATTGATGCAAATTGCAACGCGTAGTGTTAAATTACGAATTACGATAGATTACGAAGAACAACCTGGTTTGTATGCATTATTTTACACACACATTATTTTCTGATTAAACCATCCTAATTGGACTATTGCACATAAAAATGAGGAAATGTTCAGCCTGTGCAAATCGCGTGATACTTAGAGAAATTCTCGACTACACAAAATGTAAAAAACAATACCACTACTCATGTGTCAACATACACAAAGAGTAAGGTCACCAACCTACAAGAACTTGAGCGAACGTGGATATGCCCTGAATGTTGTATCGTCACGTTACGTAGAAAGAATGATGAGACTCAAATTAGATACGATCACAACCCACTATACGAAAACATTGACAGGTCAATAGCTGAACGTGTCCAAGAAGATGTTTCCATTATAGGAGACACCCAGAAACCAGAGTCATCTACACCATCCCACTTTGAACAAAACATGAACGTAACGCTAGAACAATTAAGCGCGCTGCTTGATGAAAAATTAAAAAAAAGCTCAGAACATGTATATTAGAAATAAAATGTTCCATTCAGCTGGAGATTAAAACAATTGTGCAAAAACTAGAACAAGATATAACGGCTCATAAAGAAGAAACCACCAACGCGCAACATAAAACTGAAATGGAACTTAAACAAATCCAGTCAAAAATTTTCAAAATAGAACAAGAGAACACTGTACTCAAACAACATATTGCGGAATTGAAATTATACATGACACCAGAAAATTTGGCGATCAATGAAACTGACATAAAGAAAAAACTAGTGCTCTATGGCCTTAAAGATTTTGGCGAGAATGAAGACGACCTATATAATCGTGTAATAAATATTTTTCGTAATATATTAAATGTTGAACTCACCGGTTATATAGAAGAACTAACGCGCATCGGAAAACGCGGTTACAAAAAGCCACTTATCATAGAGCTCAATAGTAAAAGAATGGCCCAATTATTGCTAGAAAATAGCCAATACTTCAAAAAAACTGGCCTAGCCATTTCAAAATTCTTAAACCAAGATGAAATTCGGGAAAGAAAGAAACTCATGGATGTACTTATTGCAGAAAAAGAAGAAAGGAAACTATGCTGTAATACGCAACACAAAATTGTATATAAATGGACAAGAACACATGCAAACCCAAGAAGACGTTAGGAACGAAACAATTGAGCCAGAAAATTCTCAAGCTTCACAAAGCCTTCCAACATGGGTAAATAGCCCTATTTTCATAAGATCGGTTGTCAAATGTAACTAGATCACACCCTCAAGATGCACCTACTTTCAGGACGCAAACAAAAAACAACAATATGTTTTTTCGTAAATGAATTTGATGTTATTTTTCAAAATGTTCAATGCTTGAAGAACAAGATACATCTCGTAGAAAGTATAACTGAAGATCACAATAACATTCAAGTATTGTGCTTATCGGAAACTTGGATAACAGAATTACAAAAGAACTTAACTCAAATTCATGGATTTAAATTTGCCGCAGCATACTATAGGAAGAAACATCTACACGGAAGTGTAGCCATCCTATTACGAGAAAACATACAATACAAGGAACGCGTTGATTTGACAAATCTTTCTATAGAATTCTACGTAGAAGCATGTGCTATAGGAATCCCAATAGCAAACGTACTTTTAATTTCCGTGTACCGTAATGATCGTGGGTTTGAGATTTTTTTTGAGTTTCTAGACAAACTATTCACAAAACTTAAATTGGAAACAAAAAAGCACATTATAATCGGTGGAGACTTCAACATTGACATTAAAAGTAAACCAAACGAATATAACAAGTTATGTGACTATATGCTCGAAAATAACAGAATTCCATCAGAAGATAAACCAGCCAACTAGAATAACGTCCACAACAGCCACCTGTATAGATCTGCTCTTCACAAACAAAGGGCGAGATTGTGAAACTAACGTTGTAGACCTAGGTATTTCGGACCATAAAGCACTTGTTTGCACGTTGAAATCCAAAACATACTGAATAAAACCCAAAACAAAACAATACATTAGCAAAAGACTCTTCAACAATCAAAATACAAATAATTTCAAAAATTCTCTATTACAAATTGACTGGAATAAAATCATTAACAGTCACAACGATATTAATACAAACTACAACAAATTTGACCACATAATAAATACATTGCTAAATATTCATATACCTCTCGTCAAAATTGAAATAAAACCTAAAAATAGACGAAAATGGGTTACTGAAGGAATAAGGAAAGCCTGTAAAAATAAAAGAAACCTAAAAATTTTGATTAACAATACAAGCAACGAAATATTGAAACAGCACCACAAATTATATCAAAAAATCTTAAAGAAATGTATTAAAACTTCCAAAAATTAAGTAATATAAAAAAATGGATTCTTCAAAAATAAAACGAAAACAATGTGGACTATAATAAAGGAAGTCACAAACAAAACATCAACTAAAATCAATAAAAAATTCCAACTTAAATACAAAAACACAGTTTTACACGATCCTTCTCTCATTTCTAATGAATTCAATAAATATTTCACGTCCATTGGCAAACCTAATACATCAAGTACTGACGAAAAAACAAATTACTCTAGAGAACCAACTACTAACTTTATGTATCTATTCCCGGCCACAGAAAAAGAGGTATTTAGAATCATTAAAAAACTACCAAACAAACATAGTACCGGGGTTGATGCGTTACCACCTACACTCATAAAAAAATGCATCTTAGAATTAACGCAACCGATAACTAAACTACTCAACCAATCAATAGACGAAGAAATTTTCCCAGAAAAGCTAAAAATTGCTAGAATTAGACCAATCCTAAAAACAACTGGAAAGGCTGATGACATAAATAGCTATAGACCCATAGCATTATTACCAGCGGTTTCAAAAATTTTCGAAAGCTTAATATCAAATCGTATTTACAATTTTCTAGAAAAGTATAAATTACTAAACGAAAATCAACATGCATTCCGAAGAAACTCTACAACTTCTCTTGCAATATACAAATACATAAAGCAAATTTTAAACTATGTTAAAGAAAAACAGCACGGTTTTTTTTTTTTTTTTTTAACTTTTATAGGTTTACACTTGACTGCCATCTCGCCTGATGTTAAACGATGATGCGGTCTACGATGAAGCGTGTTTACCTAGAAGAAACCGATTCACTCTCGATTTGAAAACACAAAGATTGTAACTATCGGGAAAAACCCTCTCAGGCAACGTATTCCACAGCCTAGACGTTCTTATCACAAAAGTAGAGTCAAATCTCTTCGTTCGTGTCTTTGGAACATCAACCATGAAACGATGTCGCTTTTTCGAGCTACGAGCATTCCGATAGAAAAAAGGGCAAGGTGGTATTAGATCGTACAAATCAGTCGCACACTCTCCGAAGTGTGCGACTTAAGCACGGTGTCGGTATGCTGCTTGATATGAAAAAGGCTTACGATAAGGTATCGCATACAATACTATTATCAAAACTCCATGATATTGGAATACGAGGTAAACCCTTTAACTGGATAAAATCTTACCTTACAGACAGAAAACAGTTGGTAGAAATAAATCACCTACACCAAAATAGTGGCACACAACATGGTATTAGATCTGATTTAATAACTTTAAACTGGTCAATACCACAAGGTAGTGTCCTAGGGTGTGTTTTATTCCTCATTTATATAAATGACCTACCGAAAATGTTAGATATCCCGTGTGTACTGTTTGCAGATGACATATCACTACTTTTTAAATGTTCATCTGATACAACATCTATAAATCAAATCAAAGACATATTCAGGCGCATAAAATCTTGGATGTTACTAAACAACCTAGAATGAAATATTAAAAAGTCAAAAATAATTCAATTTCATCCTTACCAAAAAATCCCTATAAATCTAACTACTATGTCAGAACTTTTAAACATTGACGAAACAAATACTTCTACATTACTTGGTATCGACATCGACTCTCACCTAAATTTTAAGGCACACATTTCCAAAATCAAAACAAAATTGTCTCAGTTCATATATGCGCTATCTATTCTAAAATCAAATACCGATCTAAAGACTGCTAAAAGCGCCTATTACGCGTATGCTTTCTCCTGGTTACGGTACGGTATCGTAATATGGGGAAACAGTTTAGACGCAAACAATCTTTTTATTACTCAAAAAAAATGTATACGTATTTTAGCAAATATCCACCAAAGCAATAGTTGTAAACCATTTTTTATTAAACAACAAATGCTAACATTACCCAGTATTTACATTTTAGAAGCTGCCATGTTCGTTAAGAAGCACCCTAACTTATTCACGTTTAACAGCAACCCCCGACGTAAATATCAGCTTATAGCCCCGGAACCAAGGCTAGAAATAATAAAAAAAGGCCCAGAGTACATGGTAATTAAAATTTTTAACGCATTACCAACCTATATAAGAGAAGAACAAAACGAAAAACAATTTTGTGAAAAATTAAAAAGAATGTTGCTTACCAAGGCCTACTACAACGTTAAAGATTTCCTAGAAGAATCTCAATATGTTTCAAACACACGTCATTAACGCTACCTACCGGACAAAAACATTTTGATATTTTAGTCTAATAATAAGTTGTTGTAATAAGTTGTTGTTGTGTAATTTTATCGTAATTGATTGTATTGCTACGCCCTGACAGGGTCATGTACACACTAGATTTAAGTTTTTAAGTCAATATCATGTACATGTTGCAATTGAATAAATGATATGATATGATATATATGAGGCTCATATTGGTTGAGCAACTTTACCGGGTACAAGATTTCCCACTTAATCTGCCACGCTGGAGTAAATCCCGAAATCCCCTCTTGGGCTCCCCTAGTATCCTAGCAGTGAAATATATTTCCCTGATAATTCTGAAAAGTAACTCATAACGTACCACAACAGACACTTTCTAGTGCCAGAAGGCAAAACAGGAGACATTTTAACTGAAACAAAATGAAAAAATCTTATCAATAATCTAATCAAGAGCGGGTCGGGCTCTCACACCAACCACGATAAAAATTAGGTACCGCACTGCAAGTCATTTGCATGTGTCAAACAACGAAGAAAAACATCGCGAGGAAACCGACACGTCGAATCTTTCGAAATCATGTGTTATCCACTAACCAGCACTGGGCCAGCGTGGTAGATTGTGGCCTTGATTACTCTCTTCTTGCGAGAGTAGTCCCCTATTTCCAGCAGTGGGAACATTTAGTGGGCTGTTAATGATAAATAGTTAATTACCGGCACCCGGCACAAAGGTGCCCATTACACAGCAGCATTACCCAGCTAAATAGCGATGCACAATCTTTGTGCCAAGTACAAGCCAGAGCGGGAGTCACCGCCATTTTCCCTTATGTGTGTAATTCGATAATTTGAAAATTATTATTATACCTTTAGTTTGTAGAAAAATAACTAACCGTTACCGCTAACCGACTTACAATATTTTCATGTAAATTATTTCAGAATATACAGTAATTACGATTGCCACTTCTGTGTGCAACAGGTAGGTCTGAAGATGAATATGGATAAGACAAAGGGCAGGTCAATGTGGGGTGCGTGGCTCGGGAATCTCCACGTGGCACACCCTGAGCATCACACAACAACTTGTCTCGGTGGTATCTTGTTGTGTGATGGCGAATCCCGGCCGGGGCTGGGAACTTCTACACGCTCCTCGCCCCCTTGAGCAGTGCGTGTAGAGTTTGGGGAGGGGGACTGCAAGACTTGGGAAGGTTACTCGACTGATATATCGACCAAGTAATATTCCTAAGTCTTCGAGATGAGCACTCTGATTAGCAGAGTGCTCTGTGGAAGGACAAGGTCCACGATGTGGCCATAGAGGCGGAACCGCGACTATCCCTAACCGCGGTGGTAAGGACGGACCTCTCGCTGCCGATCATCTTCGCCATGAGAGGTGAGATGAAAGTCTCTCGACAGTGAGAGGTCGCGTAAGTTAGGGAGCGAGAGTTGGAAGCCTCTTGTCCTCAACTGAGGTGAGTGGACACGGGGGCGAGCTTAGAGAGTAGCCGACTCTGGGATCGTGACCCGTCTCCACAGGAAAGTCTGGGGCGTTGGATGTTTAGGGCCGTCCGACGCCCCCTCTAGGGATATGCCTTCGAAGAGGTGACGCGCCGCTGATTTCCGGTGCGTCGCTAAAGTCAAATGCGGGGATACTAACCCCCCCCGAGGTGGGTCTGCAAGGACAATGGCAGGTCAATCAGGGTCGTCGTATAAGTGCGAAAAGTAACCCCGCGACCCTGGCCCTTGGCCATGCAGAAGAAATCTGTGGGGGTTTTAGTCGGTAGGTCGGCACCATGTCGTATCCTATGGTGTCGAGCCCGACATACCCCACCATGTCCCTGCATGGTGGGCATACATAAAAGTATTTCCCCCACACAAAAAAAAACCTGTACCGGTTATTGTTGGAAATATTACAATCGAAATTGTTGACAAATACGTCTTCATTCATAATTTAAGAGCGACGCTCTTGTCAGTGGAGTTCTTTCCATGTACTTCTACACTCCGCCTTCTCCTTGACTTCCTGATACGACACTACATTTATCTTCTCCTTCACTTGGTTCATGTAACTTCTCCTAGGTCTACCTCTCTTCCTCCTCCCTTCTAATTTACCTTCCATTATTGTTCTAACGAAGTTGTCGTGTCGTATCAGATGTCCCAACATTTTCCCTCTTCTGTTTTCTATTACCTACGTATAAATACGTCTACCTGGGTCAAAAAATCCAATCAGGCAGACCCAACTTAGAGAAGTCTACCAAAGGATTCAATTTGGTTGTGCAGCGTTAGAAAAATTATGGTACATCTTTGAGTCTGAAATACCTCAATGTTTGAAGACGGCAGTATTCAATCAATGGGTGTTGGCTTATGGATCTCAACACCGCTCAAATTCGCACAGCAAGTTATGGAAAAAGCTGTGCTTGGAGTCTCTCTTTGCAATGTAATTTGTAAAGGACAGCAATGTTTGAAAAAGGGAATATCGATGTCAAAACTAGAACTATTGAGTAAGGTGGAATAATACTAAACATTAATGTACATTTGTTTAAGTACCTGCTTAGTATTAATTATTTGGATAATTTGTTTTTCCACCATGACAAAGTCTATTTACAGCTGCACCTAAATGACAAGGCCCTTTACAGCTGATAATTCTTTTTTATTCGACATTATTCTTTGGTATTATTTTATTATGTACACAGATTATCTATGTATAATTTTAGTGTAAATGACGTTACCAAGTGTTCTTTTGAAATAATGGTTCGAATAAATAAATTGAATTGAAAAGAATCCGAAATGAGCGTATTTGCAAAAGAACGAAAGTAGCCGACATAGTTGAAAGCAAGTTGAAGTGGCAATGGACATGCCACAATACATCCCTCGCAAAACCGACAACCGATCGGAAAGAATGGTTCTCCAGTGGCGACCACGAACCGGAAGACCCAATGTTGGACGCCATCTCACTAGATAGACAGGTTGTGTAAGATCGTTAATTGTAAATATCTAAGGGGCAGGCCTATGTTCAGCAGTGTAAGTTTTGCGGCTGATGATTTTTTTTTTGTTTTGACTCACATGCTTGTTAGGTTTCAGGTTTTTATTATCTCTGATTTCACTTTAACTTTAGAAAAGCAAGCCATTTGTTGCCGATTGATGAGCTGTTAGCATAGTAAGCAATTATTTAAATAAATCAATAAATATTGATTTCCTAAGCCGTTAAAGCTAGCGGTGATAGCGGGTGGAGCAAATTTATACAACTTAACTAGGAAAATACTTAAACTTGCAGCTAGTATTGGAGTCTCCGACCCCACAGGTTCGAGTCAAGTATTCATGCCACTATTGTTTTTAAACTTTTGCGATTTGAACACATAATGTTTATATTGTCGTCGTCGAGGTAATTAAACAATGAATTATATCGTGATTATGCCCCGGACAATATAAACATTCATGCGACTGTATCACTAAGCTTTTTAAATTAAACATACATAAATTTATGTAGTTTGAAAAAGGCTTATTAACCGTCGCATATTAAAAGTCTGAATTAACCATAATTCTTGTTTCAGTGCGTCGATGTAAACTATGTGTGCTTTGAAACCGCACGGCAGAAGAGAAAACATCTTTATAATAAACAATAACAACAGTTAAGAACAGCTAACTGTATTTTTCTCAGTTGTATTCGGTGATCCCGAGTTCATACGATCGAACCTTTTACCTCCGAGCGTGACGGACCCGCTTCGCTTACAGCCTACGAAAAAATCTGTTTGTGGTGCGTCAAGAGAAGTGTTCACTTTAAAAAGTGAAAATCCCTCTACTCTACTGATTTGACTTTGGTAAAAAATGGTACAGGTGTTTTGTTAGCGCAAGCTTTAAATAAATGCTTAGAATTGGCTGCTCAGAGTTAATCACTCAACAAGTTGTAACTCACATAATATGTAGTGGAATTTAAAAAATCCAAGAGCTGTTTAAGGAAAATCTTTATTAAAACCTAGGTAGACGGTAGACATCATCAGTAGCATCACAATTATCCGTGTGGTAAGACGTCTGTCTTAGAGAATACCATAATAATAAGATACCAAATAGAAGAGAATTAACTTACTTCTTAACAGAAAAAATGTATTCGAAACAATTAATTTACATCATAAAATGAATAAGTCAAATAGGATCATAATTTCATTTATCTTATCTTGAATTAACACATACATTTAATGTTGTTTGTTACATTTAGAACTAAATCAAATCATTTAAAAATAAGAATAACTAAGCAACTGAGCTCGACAGACAAACAAAACCTGTTCAGATCAAATTTGTGATTTTAACTTATATCTTATTACTTCGACATAAGAGTGTCTTATTACTGTTTCGATACTAACATTTTTGCGCTGGAAATATAGCACGCAAAAATTGCTAAGTAAAAATCGAATGCGTAATATATACCTCAATCGTTTTGTATGTATAGTTTAGATGGCTTAAAGTGTGATGTGTATATGTACCTAAGTCAGTTTTTGAGAAATATGATTTTTGGGAATTCAGTGTGAACAGTATTTAATACAATGCATACTATAGTGTTGATCTTTGTCACGATCTTTGGTGAGTATTTACAATGTTCTTTTAGTAATAAAAAAGCTTTATTTTATTACATAAAAATACAAAAAACATATAAGTTTGTAACCGTAAAATATACTGCTATGTTCTAAGAAGGCATATTGTGATATACACTTGACGTTTGAAGATTATTTTTGTCTATTCCTTATCTGTATCTTTGTCAGAGAAGGCCCTAAGCCCAGCGGTGGGAAATCGAAGTAGACTACTCATTCTTATTCTTACTCCCAACCGTCGAAGCAAACAGTTTCCCACTAGGATATTAAGATTTCCTGTTACATAAGACGCTAAAAATAGATACTAGCCTTATTATTTCCCTGACGATGAAACAAGGAAAAAACATAATGTTTTAGTATTAAAATTAAACGTGGATGTTACACATATTTAATGTGCAAAGTATGCACTCTCCTTAAAAAAGCCCGCCAGACGCGGCCGAAACTCGAGTCGGATTGACCGACCATATATACGTGAGTGTCCCGTTATCCAATTAAATAAACATTATGTTTAAAATGTACAGGACTTAATCTCGACTTAATTCATGGTATAAATACCTCAACGTTTCTGCAGCGTTACAACCGCCGCGGTCACGAGAAGACAAAAAAAGGAATGAACATGTCATAGGTGCAAATAAATATTATGATGATGTAGAAAAAAAACGTGAGGTCAATACTAACAATAGATATAAAAGGGAAATAGGGAAAAATACACCAAAACGGTATATTTTTTATTCAGTCATATCAGTTCGTCAGGTAGATTATAAAAAAAAACGAGACACGTATTTATGTTTATGAAATTACTTAAAATCGACAAAGATAATATAGTCCATCAAACTTCCGGTTCGTGACGTCAATCCTACACAAAAATCGTATATGGGCGTGACGTCAGTCGAAACCTAAGCACTAAATCTTCGTCATATTTCATTTTTGAAAGGGAGAGAAGGGAAAGGGGAACTACCCCCTAAATAAACTTATTTGAAAAAGATAAAAATAAAAACCTAAAACATGGTTTTTGAATATTTCACATAAGTTCTGAGGTTATATGACAAAAGTGTCAATGCAAAAGTTTTAGATCTTTTTATTACCTACAACTTTGCCATCAGACTTTTTTCCATAGGACTTTTAGTTTTGCCGGAAATCGAGAAACCCCGTTTTTTACCCTTAAAACTCACCCCCAACCCCTTTCCGACCTCAGATCGCCCGTAAATTATTTTTCCTTTCATTTTTATAATATTCTCCTCCTTTTCTAATTGGGTTTCATCCTACTATTATTTCTTTTCACTTTTTATTATTTTCAAAAGCTTCTGCCCTGTAAAAAATTTTGTATTCGGTGGTCCCGAGTTCATACGATCGAACCTTTTACCTCCGAGCGTGACAGATCCGCTTCGCTTACAGCCTACGAAAAAATCTGTTTGTAGTGCGTCAAAAGAAGTGTTCACTTTAAAAAGTGATAATCCCTCTACTCCACTGATTTGACTTTGGTAAACAAAGGTACCTACAGGTGTTTTGTTAGCGCAAGCTTTAAATAAATGCTTAGAATTGGCTGTTCAGAGTTAATCACTCAACAAGTTGTAATTCACATAATACCTATGTAGTTGAATTTAAAAAACCCAAGAGCTGTTTAAGGAAAATCTTTATTAAAACCTAGGTAGACACAGTGTTTCCACAATGAGGGGAATTTCCCCTTTTGAGGGGAAATTAGGGTCCAGAGGGGAATAAAAAGGGGAAAGAGATGTAAAGGGGAAATCATGCCTAGTCAAACAAATACAAAAACTTCGTCATATTGAGGAAAAGTTTCATAGTTTAGCGTGAAAGCTTAAATATTATTAAGATTGGTTGCCAAAACTATACCTGAATAAGTTTTGAGGGGAAAAAAGAGAAATCTTAATTGATTCGAGGGGAAAAGGGGAAAGGAAATGACTAATGTGGAAACACTGAGTAGACATCATCAGTAGCATCACAATTATCCTTGTGGTAAGACGTCTGTGAGAATTAACTTACTTCGTAACAGAAAAAATGTGTTCGAAACAATTAATTTACATCATAAAATGAATAAGTCAAATAGGATCATAATTTCATTTATCTTATCTTGAATTAACACATACATTTAATGTTGTTTGTTACATTTAGAACTAAATCAAATCGTTAAAAATAAGAATAACTAAGCAACTGAGCTCGACAGACAAACAAAACCTGTTCAGATCAAATTTGTGATTTTTAACTTATATCTTATTACTTCGACATAAGAGTGTCTTATTGTTTCGATACTAACATTTTTGCGATGGAAATATAGCAGGAAAAAAATAGCTAAGGAAAATACGAATGCATAATATTTACGACTAGCGTTTTGTATATAGTTTAGATGGCTTAAAGTGTGATGTGTATATGTACCGAAGTCAGTTTTTGAGAAATATGATTTTTGGGAATTCAGTGTGAACAGTATTTAATACAATGCATACTATAGTGTTGATCTTTGTCGTGATCTTTGGTGAGTATTTACAATGTTCATTTAGTAATAAAAAAGCTTTATTTTATTACATAAAAATACAAAAAACCTATAAGTTTGTAACCGTAAAAGATACTGCTATGTTCTAAGATGGCATATTGTAATATACACTTGACGTTTGAAGATTATTTTTGTCTATTCTTTAATTGTATCTTTGTCAGAGAAGGTCCTAAGCCCAGCGGTGGGAAATTGAAGTAGACTACTCATTCTTATTCTTACTCCCAACCGTCGAAGCAAACAGTTTGCCTCTAGGAGTTAAGTTTTCCTGTTACATAAGACGCTAAAAATAGATACTAGCCTTATTATTTCCCTGACGATGAAACAAGGAAAAAACATAATGTTTTAGTATTAAAATTAAACGTGGCTGTTACACATATTTAATGTGCAAAGAGTGAACTCTCCTTAAAAAAAGGCCGCCGGACGCGGCCGAAACTCGAGTCGGAATGACCGACCATATATACGTGAGTGTCCCGCTATCCAATTAAATAAACATTATGTTTATAATGTACAGGACTTAATCTCGACTTAATTCATTGTTTAAATACCTCAACGTTTCTGCAGCGTTACAACCGCCGCGGTCACGAGAAGACAAAAAAAGGAATAAACATGTCATAGGTGCAAATAAATATTATGATGATGTAGAAAAAACAACGTGAGGTCAATATCGTGACCAACAGACATAAGCACCACTAACAATAGATATAAAAGGGAAATAGGGAACAAGAACAAAATTAAAAATTTTGATTAACCCCCGACTACCTTAGATTTGTTATCTGTACAACATTCTACTAGTCAAGCCCTTTCATTTGATACCCATATTAAGGGAATTGTGAAAAAGGAAATGTAATTCGCCATTTTGTGGTAGCGGCCATCTTGGATTTCAAATTTGTCAGAGTGCAAAGTATTCTACTAATCAAGCCCTTTCATTTGATACCCATATTGAGGTAGTAGTGAAAAAATATTATATATTGATGTGCCTCAGGAAAACATACAGCATTATATGAAGAAGCAGTATGTATACTTATCTTATTAATCTGTGGTCGACGTCTATACCATAGACAATTAGCTTCATCTTGACGCCACCAGAGGGCGCCGCAAGCGCGCCACCAGCAAGGGCACCCGGCGCGGTGCGATCTTTGGGATTCATAGCGTTGTATACTTTCGCCACGAGTGGTCGAAATTATAGAAAAAAATATTCAATTATCACTAATTAACAATTAATAACTATCGAAAAATATTTTAAATGTGTTTATATATTACACGAAATTTTATTGAAATCTCAACGGATTGAGATTTTCGAAGTAGCCGTGAGTGAAGCGGATAATTCATCCATCGAAGAAAAATGGTAAATCCTCTGCGTGGTAAAAGGTGAGATCGACCGATTCCAGAATCAAGGTCTTATACATGCAGGTCAGTCTTCATTCATTTATATGCATTTTATCAAAAGTGAGCAGCTGGCTCACTAGTGCGAGTTTTGCCTAATCTCTAATGTATGGTTTTGACCAATATATCGAAAACATTTCGATCATTTACGCCTGGTCGCGGAGACCTTGCGTTCGAAGGGTCGTGTCAGTCTTTACTGAACGACTTCCTTCTGGTGCAGTTCAAATTACGTTTCTAGGTTGCGGAAACCGTGTGATAGCTGGAACACACTTGTACCAACATAGTATGTGACCGATACTCTTTGGACATGCGGGTAGACACACGTAAAAAGGTTTTGAAGGCTATTATGTAAATTATTAGACCAGCTAACGTTAAATTGCTAAGTAAATCTACAGCATGTACCTACCCGCTTGGCAGCGTGTCCGCTAAAAGAAAAACTAAGGGTTTCAGGTGCATCTCCCAGTTTTAACTGGCTTGTTTAAATTATTTATTGTTTGAACCTTGTCTCAACTACCTACTAATACTAATACACTTTGATAAGGTGTGTAACCAATAAGTTACTGCTTAGTAACATCTGGGAAGCTAAACTTATTAAGAGTATCTCAATATTACATATAATTATGGCAACATCTAATCCCACTTTTCAAAAAAAAAGGAAAAATGGCTGTTCAGAATCGGAATCAACATTGAATAATATTCTATGAAATTAATTAAAACATCAAAAACAGGTATAAACGAAATTAATTTTATACCCTTCGGTGTCCACCGAACTAGTTCAGACGTATACAAATACATAGACGTGCCGATGGGGTTGAAATGAATATATCATAATTATACGCATTATTAACTAAGATTTGACGAAACTTAGTTCAGTTGCACTATTGTAATTACACCATCACTTAATTTAGTTGCACTATCGAATAAAGTAAGCCGCTACAACGTGGACAAATTTGCAAACATACATGCATAACCATTTATTTATGTAAGGATATTCTAAGTTTGGATCTTTTATACAATACGATCGTGAATGTATTGCATTTTAAAATTCTTACATACCTACAAAAAATATTAAAAAAAAAAGTAAGTATTTCATATGCAATGGCGACCTCTGGGTGCCAATATAACTATTTGGGAGAATAAAATTTCACATAAACCCATATCAATAGATTTAAAATTCACAGCTACATCCAACTCATCACATCGATAACTATCGATTCAGGGAGAGTCCCTGTTATAAAACAAACCTTCTCTGCGGAAGAGAAGCAAGTCGCCAATTTCAGAGATATTTATAAAAATACATCATTCAAGTAGATGTTCTATTGTATTATCAAATGTTTTATGGCATGTTTTATTTTAATACGTATACATATTTAAATTTTGATCTCTCCTTAGCACCACATTTTTCATAACATGCTTGGTCGCGGAAACCTTGCGTACGAAGAGTCGCACTTCGCACTAATCTTACAAGACGACCTCCTTCTGGTGCAATAAAAATTTAAATAAGCCTCTAGATTTCGGAAACCGCGAGACATCATTTGGAACAATTGATACCTCACATTTGACCAGGTCCCAGCACCATATCTTACCACTAACACACGCTTGGTCGCGGAGACCTTGCGTTCGAAGGGTCGTGTCAGTCTTTACTGAACGACTTCCTTCTGGTGCAGTACCAAGTTAAGTTTCTTGGCTGCGGAAGCCATGAGACACTTGGAACATACTCATGTCCAATATATTTGACCAATACTTGTTTTGGACCTGGTCCCCGCACCATATCTTACTACTAACACACGTTTGGTCGCGGAGACCTTGCGTTCGAAGGGTCGTGTCAGTCTTTACTGAACGACTTCCTTCTGGTGCAGTGTTCCAAGTTACGTCTCTAGGTTGCGGAAGCCGCGAGACACTGGAAATGCCTATGATCGAGAAAGCAGGTATCTATGTATATTCACATTATGTATCTGGAAGGTTATTGACAGAAAATAGGAGCAGGTCAACTATGGCGCACATATATCTACACATAACAGCGTTTATAGAAAAGTACATGAATCTACCTACATCTGACGCAAAAGTTAGATTTGATTTGCTTAAATTGGAATTGAAGGGTGGCCTAAATTTTACTGTTTCTGGTACCATACGGCAGACTTTAATATCCGCCATCTCAGATTTAACCAGTAACAGCTTCGTCAAGTATGACTTGTACTTACATGATTTAACAAAAGGATGTAGTACCTACTGCGATGGTGTGGTGGCGCGGAGCCACTTCTCATTATGTTTCAATACACAAAGCACCATGAGCAATACTAACTACGAATAATTACTTAACGACTAATACTCTATCACAACAACGAAGGAATCTATGACCACGAATCGTTTGCATTCTTCTGACATTCCCTGATGATGTTTATACTCCTAAAACACATGATAATTTAAAACACGCGTCTTACGCAGTTGTGTTTTCAATTCAATGAGCGATAATGTTGATTAATATTTAGTTTGTGAAAGAGTGCCCAGCTTGCCGTATAGTCTCTATTCTGAAGAGAGAAACCGTATGCTCTTCGATTTTATAAAATCTGATAAGTAATAATAAGGTTAAATATGAATGGAAAAAGATTTAAGATTTTTATCATTTCGAGATAACACCAAAACCAAATTGAAAGTAGATACGGTGAACAGTAACATGAAATAATTGTAGCAGAACCGGTATGTAAACGGTATCTTAAGTTTAAGCTTGAGGATGAGATTTAAAACAGCGACTAAGAACCACCATATTTTATAAATAAACGGATTCAAAAGATCCATTTGCAACAAATAATTGCAAAATGTCGTCAACAAAGCCTATAAATGCTTTCGACAAGCTCTGATGAACCCAAATTCCAGTATTCTTTCCTGGTTATTATTAGCACATTCGAACTGTACAACAAGGACGTACAAGGTAGTGGCTCTCGACTAGCCAACAAACAAATTATATTTATACGAAACCAGCCCAGCCTTCTGACTCGTTCCCATCACTGGGAGTCGGCAAAAGCCATGGTCCACCGGGCTGGTGCGGCCTGGTGGATAACGCGTGACCTAGAAAGATTCTAGGTAAATGTCGCTGTAGAGTGTATCATTACATTGAAATCTTCATGAGTATTGATAAAACCCTAGATTTTTGGGAAAATGAGGGTAGATCTGAGTGAGAAACTCACAGAAAAATAGTTTATAAAATAACGCTAGGTCAGTGTGAATCATTGCCAACCCTTACTGTCACTCGGCACCGGACGAAACGATGGTCGAGCGAGGACTTATATGCGTTAAATATGTTATAATATATCTTAAGTCTGATCAAAATAATTATAATTTGATATTAAAATTCAAGAACTGCTGACAGCTAAAACACGGATAAGTCTAGTTTCAAATAACAGCTTATCACTTAAAACAGAATTAGTACACATAGTATGTACTTATATTATGTCGCCTATTTGCAGACAACACACTAAAATGGAACTTCATAATTATGTACATTTTAAAATTTTGCGAAAGCGATAATCGTCTGAATTCTACAGCTACCTGAAGTCTTAGAGAGTTACTTTATGTAGATTGGTTGTTTTCCAAGTCCTCCAAAAACAGTATGTAAAACATATATGTTTGGAACGGTTCTTTAAACAATAACCCCTTTTTAAATATTATAGACCGAAATATACATAGGTATTATTGCTATATAGCAGTATGAACATGGAAAATGAGAATAATTTGTGTCTTATCACATATTTCTAGTTCCTATCTGAGAAAAACAGAATAGCTTTCGAGTCAAATCAAATAAATTTTATCTATAGCAGTTGCTTAACATCTTGTTACTAAAAAATTGGATATGTCCAGTCCAGTGAGACAGTGCCATGAACGTACAACTAGGAGATGTGGACCAGATATAGCAGTAGCCTTTGGATGATCAAATACCCAATCGATTGATGACATTATTAAGCAAAATATGGAAATATCTTAACACATTAAGCATGTTAGGTTAATTTACTGCGAAATTAACATAAATGGTTAATCATGTTCTTCAAAGTTTACATCACACACAAATTAGCTTTGTTAATTTAGCTAATTACAAAATGTTATTGAACACTTTATTTTAATAAGTATTCAAATGTTTCAGTCATCATAGCGTTGTTAATTTTTGGACATACACCAGCAGATAACAAACACGTCTTCATATAATGCTGTATGTTTTCCTGAGGCACATCAATATAACGGTTTTACATAAAAATAAAACCGATATTATGTGTCGAGAACGGAAAACATACAGCATTCTAGAAAGGGCTTTCTGGTGAAGACTATGAATCCCAAAGATCGCACCGCGCCGGGTGCCCTTGCTGGTGGCGCGCTTGCGGCGCCCTCTGGTGGCGTCAAGATGAAGCTAATTGTCTATGGTATAGACGTCGACCACAGATTAATAAGATAAGTATACATACTGCTTCTTCATATAATGCTGTATGTTTTCCGTTCTCGGCACATAATATCGGTTTTATTTTTATGTAAAACCGTTATAATTCGCCATTTTGTGGTGGCGGCCATCTTGAATTTGAAATTTGTTATAGCGTTTAGTACTCTGCTAGTCAAGCCCTTTCATTTGATACCCATATTGAGGTAGGTTGTGAAGAAATATTTTGTCCGCCATTTTGTGGAGGCGGCCATTTTGAATCGATATTAACCAAACATAGCTAAGAACACCCGCACGGATATTAACTTTCAAATAAAAAAAACCGCATCGAAATCGGCCCATCCGTTTGAGCTCTACGGTGCCACAGACAGACACACACACAGACAGACAGACAGACAGACAGACAGACAGACCGACAGACAGACAGACAGACATCGACGTCAAACTTATAACACCCCTTTTTTTTGTCGGGGGTTAAAAATACACCAAAACGGTATATTTTTTATTCAGTCATATCAGTTCGTCAGGTAGATTATAAAAAAAAAACGGGACACGTATTTATGTTTATCAAATTACTTAAAATCGACAAAGATATAGTCCATCAAACTTCCGGTTCGTGACGTCAATCCTACACAAAAATCGTATATGGGCGTGACGTCAGTCGAAACCTAAGCACTAAATCTTCGTCATGTTTCATTTTTGAAAGGGAGAGAAGGGAAAGGGGAACTACCCCCTAAATAAACTTATTTGAAAAAGATAAAAATAAAAACCTAAAACATGGTTTTTGAATATTTCACATAAGTTCTGAGGTTATATGACAAAAGTGTCAATGCAAAAGTTTTAGATCTTTTTATTATCTACAACTTTGCTATCAGACTTTTTTCCATAAGACTTTTAGTTTTGCCGGAAATCGAGAAACCCCGTTTTTTACCCTTAAAACTCACCCCCAACCCCTTTCCGACCTCAGATCGCCCGTAAATTATTTTTCCTTTCATTTTTATAATATTCTCCTCCTTTTCTAATTGGGTTTCATCCTACTATTATTTTTATTGACTGGCCTCGTGGCTTAGTGGGTTGTAACTCTGCCTGCGAAGCCGAGGGTCGTGGGTTCGATTCCCACCCAGTGCAAATATTTGTGTGATGAATTCAAATATTTGCACTGTGTCTGGGTGTTTCTATGTATAATAAGTATGTATTTACAACTATATAAGTATTATATCAGCTATCTGGCCGCCATATTACAAGCCTTGCTTAGTTTGGGGTCAGATGGTGTTGTGTGTGAATTGTCCACCAATATTTATTATTATTATTATTTAGTTTATCATTTTTAATCTCAAAGTATTTAAGATACTTCGGTAGGAATATGAGATCACGGACCTAGGCCAAGTGAGTCTCATGTTCTGCAATAGGAGTATGGTTTGTATCGTCCTGTAAGAATTTCCGGACAATGCGACATGTATTAAGAATGACTGCTTTCTGCATGGTAATGTATGTATTTTCTGATATATTTAATATTTTGAGAGATTGTAGTAAGTGCTTGGGGATTATTCCTGTGCTGGAAAGTACCAGTGGCACTATGTAAACTTTATTCATTCTCCATATTCTAATTATTTCTTCTTTTAATTCCGTATATTTGTTTACTTTTTCTGTTATAGTTTTATGAAGATTGTGTGTATTGGGTACTGCAATGTCTATTATGAAAACTATTTTATTTTGTTTATCTACTAAAGTGATGTCAGGTCTATTGTAGTGGATGGTTTTGTCTGTTAATATTGCTCTGTCAAAGTATAGTTTGTAGGCGGTACTTTCCAATACAGGTTTTGGTGAATATTGATAATAGGGTGTGGGTTCTTTTGATATGAGTTTATAGTTAATGGCTAACTTTTGGTGGATAATATGTACCACTTGATTATGTCTGTGTGTATAATCTGTTTGAGTGAGGTAGGACAGGCACTGGTAATATGCTGAATGGTTTCTGATTGACGGTGGCATTTTCTGCATTTGTCACTAAGTATATTTGGATCTTTTATTATGAACTTTTTGTAATTTTTTGTGTTAATCACCTGGTCTTGAATAGCTACCATAAAGCCTTCTGTTTCGGGGAACAGATATCCTAATTTTAACCATTTGTTAGAAGCTTGAAGGTCTATGTGTGTTTGTTCTAAATCATGTATGTGTCGGCCATGCAGTTCTTTACTCCGCCATTTTGTCATTTTAACGTTTTCAGTGTCTTGGCTGGAAGCGAAATCTTTGTCTCTATCTATTAAGTCTAGTGGTGTGTAATTTGTGTCCGTGTCTACTATGGCTGCATGAATTTGGCTTGAATCAGCTTTTTTGTAAAAGAAATTTCTTAATTTTTGGACCTGTCCTTCCCATAGAAATTTAATATCTATTAAACCTCGACCTCCTTTGTGTCTTTTTATAGTTGTTCTCTCAATAGCAGATTTAGGATGTAAATAGTTATGTTTTGTTAATATAGTTCTTGTCTTTATTTCTACATTGTTAATGTCTGTTTTTGTCCATTTAATAATCCCGAATGAGTACGTTAATATTGGTATGGCGTACGTATTGACAGCTTTGTATAAGTTTTTTGAATTCAAAGGTCTTTTACAAATTTGGTGGAGTCTACGCGTGTATTCCTGTAGGAGATCTTTTTTTAAAGAAGTGTGGTTTATGGATTTACCTTGATGTAGTCCTAAATATTTATAGGTTTCGTTCTCTTCCATTACTGTAAATGTAACGGATCCAGATGAATGTGCAGCGCTGTGGCTGGCGCTGATTTTGCCTTTATGTAGATGCATAGTTTTACATTTGTCTAATCCAAATGACATGTTAATGTCTGTGCTGAATTGAGTTGTGTAATGGATGAGTTTATTCATTTCTTTTTCAGTTCTAGCAAATATTTTGATATCATCCATATACATGAGATGACTTATAGTTGTGTGAGATGAGAGTTTGTAACCTAGTTTTGAATCGTTTAGTATTTTCGACAGTGGATTAAGGGCTAGGCAAAACCATTTAGAGCTAAATGAATCTCCTTGGAAGATGCCGTTTTCGATTGGTATCTCGTCTGTTATGATCGATTTTGAGTTTAGAGTAAGACATAATGTTGTTCGCCAATCAGCCATAGCACCTTTCAAGAAGTTGATTATACCTGGATCTATTTTGTATTATTATTATTATTATATCGTATTTATTTCTTTTCTTAAGCCTAAGTTTTTACAATATTGATATATAAAACAACATAAAAACATTATAAAAACTTAAACCTAGTTTGCCGCCAGCAGCGGGGCAGGGCCCAAGCTACCGGTGGTTAGGGCTGCAGAGTGAGGAACCTCCTGACGATGCGCGCTGTGTCAAGGATGACCGCCTTCTGCATCTGACCCTTGATCCAACCATCTAGCGAAAGTCTCTTGAGATGTTGGTCGAGACTTTTCGCTATAAGGCCGTTTGCCGACACGACTATGGGGACTATGATCGTGGAATCAACATTCCACATGGCGGTAACCTCGTGAGCCAAGTCAAGGTACTTGCTAAGCTTGTCCTTCTCAGCTTTCACGAGGTTCTCGTCATGTGGTATGGTGATATCGACGATCACAGCCCGACGTTGAGACCGGTCTACCAGCACGATATCAGGCTTATTGGCGACAATAGTCCTGTCCGTGATGATAGAGCGGTCCCAGTAGAGCAACGCACGACCATTCTCGAGAACTGGCAGAGGTGCGTACTTATAGTACGGCACCTCGGACTCGACAAGGCCGTGTCGAAGAGCAAGTTGCTGGTGGATGATCCTGGCTACTAGGTTATGTCTGTGCAAGTACTCGCCGTTAGCAAGATGCGAACAACCGGAAATAACATGACGAAGAGATTCGCCTGGACGGCGGCATGCCCGACAAATGTCGACCGTACCGTCCTTCATTATGTATTTCCGATAATTGTTCGTCTTGATAACCTCGTCTGCAATTGCACAAACAAAACCCTCGGTTTCTCCAAAGAGGTCCCCGAAGCGTAGCCAGTTCACCGAAGCGAGCAGATTCACATCGGGTCCCGTTAGGGCCCGATAGAATCGCCCGTGCAGCTCCTTGCTCTTCCACACTTCCTTGCGATCATCAGTGCTGAGCACCGATGGTTTACGCCAGCTCTCGTTTGCCAGTGAAAGAGGCGTGAAGCTTCTGTCAACTGCCACAACATCGCGATGCATCCCGGACTCGCTGTTGCGGAAATAATCCCTGAGACTGCATACTTCGCGGTTGTGTAGGTTCTTGGCATTTAAAAAGCCTCGACCCCCCCATTTCCGCGGAATATACAGTCTCATAACAGACGAGCGCGGGTGTAGCATGCGATGAGTTGTGAGCAGTTGACGGACCTTCCTGTCCAGGGCGTCGAGCTCAGTCTGAGTCCACCTCAGTATGCCAAAGGAGTATATCAGCAGAGGCATTACCCAACCGTTGAAGGCTCGCGCTTTGTTACCGCCTGACAGAAGACTTTTAAGTACTTTTGTCAGCCGGCAAAAGCGCGCTCCTTCACCGATTTCTTAATGTCATCTGCTGATATACCCAATGACTGTGACATACCGAGATATTTGTAGGTCTCGTCTTCGGAGAGAGATCTGAGAGTTATAGTCTCGGAAAGTTGTAAATTCTCTGAATTTACTACTTTCCCTCGCTGTACATGCATGACCGCACACTTGTCTACACCGAACTCCATCTTGATGGCGTTACTAAAACCTCCGTGGTTTTAATAGCTCCAACAAGTCTTGGCGTTTCGGTGCAAAAGTTTGAGGTCGTCCATGTACAACAAATGAGATATAACCTCACCTCCTCTATGAAGACGATAACCTAACTCTGAATCCTTCAGCAGAGTGCTGAGAGGATTCAGACTTAAAACAGAACCATAGGGACTTAGACTGTCACCCTGAAAAATGCCTCTTTCAATCCTTATCAAGTCCTCCGAAACAAAAGAGCTGTCTACGCTACCTGGTTGACGAAGGACTGTGACCCACTGTCCCATGCATTTGCTTAGAAAAGATTTCAGAGTTGGATTTATTTTGTACAACTCTAAAACCCTTTCTAGCCATGAATGGGGCACCGCATCATAGGCCTTCTTATAGTCAATCCAAGCAGCGGAGAGGGCTCCTTTGTTTCGTTTGACTTGTTGGCAAATGGTCGTGTCAATGAGGAGCAGCTCCTTAGTACCACGGGACCCAATCTTACATCCATTCTGAGAGGAGGCCAAAACGTTATTTGCGACTATATGCTCAGAGTTAATCACTCAACAAGTTGTAATTCACATAATATGTAGTTGAATTTAAAAAAACCCAAGAGCTGTTTAAGGAAAATCTTTATTAAAACCTAGGTAGACACAGTGTTTCCACAATGAGGGGAATTTCCTCTTTTGAGGGGAAATTAGGGTCCAGAGGGGAATAAAAAGGGGAAAGAGATGTAAAGGGGAAATCATGCCTAGTCAAACAAATACAAAAACTTCGTCATATTGAGGAAAAATTTCATAGTTTAGCGTGAAAGCTTAAATATTATTAAGATTGGTTGCCAAAACTATACCTGAATAAGTTTTGAGGGGAAAAAAGAGAAATCTTAATTGATTCGAGGGGGAAAGGAAATGACTAATGTGGAAACACTGAGTAGACATCATCAGTAGAATCACAATTATCCTTGTGGTAAGACGTCTGTGAGAATTAACTTACTTCGTAACAGAAAAAATGTGTTCGAAACAATTAATTTACATCATAAAATGAATAAGTCAAATAGGATCATAATTTCATTTATCTTATCTTGAATTAACACATACATTTAATGTTGTTTGTTACATTTAGAACTAAATCAAATCGTTAAAAATAAGAATAACTAAGCAACTGAGCTCGACAGACAAACAAAACCTGTTCAGATCAAATTTGTGATTTTTAACTTATATCTTATTACTTCGACATAAGAGTGTCTTATTGTTTCGATACTAACATTTTTGCGATGGAAATATAGCAGGAAAAAAATAGCTAAGGAAAAAACGAATGCATAATATTTACGACTAGCGTTTTGTATATAGTTTAGATGGCTTAAATTGTGATGTGTATATGTACCTAAGTCAGTTTTTGAGATATATGATTTTTGGGAATTCAGTGTGAACAGTATTTAATACAATGCATACTATAGTGTTGATCTTTGTCGTGATCTTTGGTGAGTATTTACAATGTTCATTTAGTAATAAAAAAGCTTTATTTTATTACATAAAAATACAAAAACCTATAAGTTTGTAACCGTAAAAGATACTGCTATGTTCTAAGATGGCATATTGTAATATACACTTGACGTTTGAAGATTATTTTTGTCTATTCTTTAATTGTATCTTTGTCAGAGAAGGTCCTAAGCCCAGCGGTGGGAAATTGAAGTAGACTACTCATTCTTATTCTTACTCCCAACCGTCGAAGCAAACAGTTTGCCTCTAGGAGTTAAGTTTTCCTGTTACATAAGACGCTAAAAAATAGATACTAGCCTTATTATTTCCCTGACGATGAAACAAGGAAAAAACATAATGTTTTAGTATTAAAATTATACGTGGCTGTTACACATATTTAATGTGCAAAGAGTGAACTCTCCTTAAAAAAGGCCGCCGGACGCGGCCGAAACTCGAGTCGGATTGACCGACCATATATGAGTGAGTGTCCCGTTATCCAATTAAATAAACATTATGTTTATAATGTACAGGACTTAATCTCGACTTAATTCATTGTTTAAATACCTCAACGTTTCTGCAGCGTTACAACCGCCGTGGTCACGAGAAGACAAAAAAAGGAATGAACATGTCATAGGTGCAAATAAATATTATGATGATGTAGAAAAAAAAACGTGAGGTCAATATCGTGACCAACAGACATAAGCACCACTAACAATAGATATAAAAGGGAAATAGGGAAAAATACACCAAAACGGTATATTTTTTATTCAGTCATATCAGTTCGTCAGGTAGATTATAAAAAAAAACGAGACACGTATTTATGTTTATCAAATTACTTAAAATCGACAAAGATATAGTCCATCAAACTTCCGGTTCGTGACGTCAATCCTACACAAAAATCGTATATGGGCGTGACGTCAGTCGAAACCTAAGCACTAAATCTTCGTCATGTTTCATTTTTGAAAGGGAGAGAAGGGAAAGGGGAACTACCCCCTAAATAAACTTATTTGAAAAAGATAAAAATAAAAACCTAAAACATGGTTTTTGAATATTTCACATAAGTTCTGAGGTTATATGACAAAAGTGTCAATGCAAAAGTTTTAGATCTTTTTATTATCTACAACTTTGCCATCAGACTTTTTTCCATAGGACTTTTAGTTTTGCCGGAAATCCAGAAACCCCGTTTTTTACCCTTAAAACTCACCCCCAACCCCTTTCCGACCTCAGATCGCCCGTAAATTATTTTTCCTTTCATCTTTATAATATTCTCCTCCTTTTCTAATGTGTTTCATCCTACTATTATTTCTTTTCACTTTTTATTATTTTCAAAGCTTCTGCCCTGGTCTATATATACAACTCATATCAAGCTCGTCACCTTTTTTGAAAAGAGGTTTAATTATTGTTTTTTTAAGTCGTTCCGGAAAAACACCTTGTGATATACTCTCATTGACCATGTGGCTAAGTACGTGAGAAATAATACTTTCTTTGTTTTTTTTTTTAATTCGTAAATAACAATAAATTTGAACAAGCAATCAGCACTAATAAACATCGCAGTTTGTGTTAGTGCTAACATTCTCGAAAATTAATAAATACAATTACAGAAAATACAAAATTATAACTTAAAAACAATATATACCATAATGAAATATAACAATACCCCCACATCCAAAACAAAATCGATGGCACGAAAACTTACCAACCACTAATGACTATCGTTGCAGGTATAAAACCTGTTTCGACGATCTTAACGCAGAAAGTTTAAACAGGTTGTTCCGATAAATTATTAATATAATGTCCCTTTAATAGTTTTTAAAAATTGAGTATCGTTATTTTATCACGAGTTTCACTCGGTAGATTGTTGATCAGGCGCGGAATTAAATATTGTGTCGTGCGTTTACCATAAAACTTGAAACGTGCTTAATTACTTGTGTAGTTATACCGTCATGTCAAATGCTTTTTGTATTGTTAAGATTCATTATGATTCTATGAATATCTTGCGGTACTGTTGGCGTCATAAACAGAGATTTAGTACATCTCTATTTCATAAATTGTTTTGGTTTTACAGTGCGTTCTGGTACTGGCTACGTCAAGTGGTTCTTTTATGTATTCACCATTGACTTTTAGTTGTATAGATTCCCTTGGTAGAATATTCTTAGTACCATTATTATACGAGATATTTTACTCTATGTTTTACTGTGCTTACACTTACCTATAAGCTTCAAAGCAACCTCTCATACACTCGGTAATAATCATAATATGTTTATTTACAGTATCGTCGACTCCAACTACGTCCAATAGACAGTCAACCAGAAATCCCACACCAAATATAGCTGTTCCAACAGCGAGCACCACACTAGCATCGCTTCCAGCCACAGATAATAAGTAATCTTCATTTAAAATACTTCTTTGTACAATATTGCTTAACGAAACAAACATTACATGTGCTTGAAGATAAAAAACACACCAAACTACATGGGCGATAACAGTCTCAGCCGAGTAACCTTCCCAAGCCTGTAAGTTCTTTTCCCCAACTTCTACAAGCACTGCTCAAACAACCGCGAGTAGAGGCTCATTCCTCGGTCGAGTCCGCCATTACACAACAAGATGCCACCGAGCCAAGTTATTGTGTGATGCCCAGGGTACACCACATGGAGCCCGAGCCTCGTAATCCAACTATGTCTTCCTTGCAATTGACGGTTTAGTAAATCCTAAACTCCTTAATATCCCAATATAACTTACAATTAAATGTAAACTATGTTAGCTTACATTTGGATCAACAAAAGATAATATTAGAATCGTCTTGAAAGTCCCTTGAGAGTGATGAGTTCAAATGGGATCAAGAAAGGTCATAAAGTGAAGTGTAAAAAACGCACTTACGTAGCCCGATAGACGTTTTTCCGCAAATTTAGTAAACATGTGAGTGCTCGATACTCAGATAAAACCCGGTAAAAAGTTATTTTTTCTAAAGATAAAACTTCAAATCTGTTACCGATAAAATGTAGGGACATTTTGAACTTGAATGTTGTCTTCCTTGATATTAAGTGACGACGTAGTATACGATGGGGCATGTGTACCTGCAAGTAACAAATGCACTCTAGACTCTTACATTTATGCTCAACTTCGTCTGCTTTGTTCATTTGACGTCACAAATACCAAACATGTTTAGATTTTTGTGCCTAAACGCTCAGTAAAGGGTTGAAAAAAGTGTTTGGAACGGGTACGGTTTTGTTTGATCTTACACGAGAAACGAGCGGCCTGTGACCAGTAAAAAACAGAACTGAATAATGGGAGTAATACATGGTAAACTTTTCAGGCAACAACCCGGCAACAGTTGCGTTCTACCCTCGTATCCATCCTTCGGCGGTTACACCACGAACATACCAAACGCCAAGCCTGGAGAAAGACACGGCGTAGTGGCTGTTAACGTAACCTGCCAGGAAGGGTACCAGGCAGATGGGCCAGATTTAATCTTCTGCTATAGCGGTATTTGGTCGGCGCCACTACCTCAGTGTCTTCGTAAGTGGAATAATAAATAAAACAATGTAATTTGCATGACATTTATCTATCTTCCTAAAATAATAAATCCAAGTCCAAGTTGGATGTTTGTGGCTAAATCACGTTAGAACGGTTGAACGAATAGGTTTGAAATTGAGAACTCAGCCCAGGCATATTAGACTGAAATAACGCGTAGGCTATATTTTATCGCGTATCGCGGGATAGTCCAGTCATTACGCCGGAAACATTGGGTTAGAAATGCATGTGAACCGAGACGGTAAAATTTTGGATGTGATGTGGTGCCTAAAGTAAGTTCAAATTATCGGACAAGATTTCCTATGTGCATTTTCCGCCACCTTGAAAAAAGGATTAGTTTTTATTTTGTGACAATAACTCGGCTGCGTTGAGATACGAAAATTTTGGTTTTTCCACGCTCTATGATTTTCTATCAAATGCATTTATAGTCCAAGATCCCAGAGCCGCCTGACGTCACGTATTTTCTGATAAACGAAATGTGGACGATTGCTCTTACTTACTCGCTAACTTGCTTAGACATCCAATTTTGAGATATGAGGTAATGAAGTTATATAAAAATATTACTTACTTCACGTATTTGATAATTAATTTTCACGTATATTATAGGCAAAAAACGGCTGATGATGATGATGATGATAGGCAAATTTTAAGTTAATATTTCCCTGTACATGTCTCACTCAGTCTCGCGCTCTTACCCATAGAGGACAATTGGCTTAGATCGGCCTATCTTTTCGGAAAAGGCTTTAAAAGGTCTAACGAACATATATACGAGTACAAATAGAGTTTGATTTGTACATATGTACATTTGTACATATTTGTACATTTCAGTCCATTTGTACATATTTGTGTCATTATTTTGAGAGTTTTAAAGCATCTGATTCTGTTAAGCAAAGCGGCCGACGGAAAGTGTCTTGGAGTAATTGGGGCCTTATGTTTAAGGATATTGCCTATAACATACGTGAAAATCAGTTATTAGAAATTACGTGAAGTAATGTTTTTATCATAACTTTAAACGAGCAATTCTTGTAAGTATTTATATATATATAATCTGAATCTCGGAAACGGCTTGAACGATTTTCATGAAATTATGTATACAGGGGATTTTGGGGACGATAAATCGATCTAGCCAGGTTTTATTAAAAAAAAAACGCCGTTTTATGCGCGTTTTAGACACTATTACATAAAGATTAGAATGCGATGGTAAATTTCGCGACGGCGCGCGACAGTATATTAGCTCAGTCGGGAAGATGGGTGGTTGAAATATGGTAGGTCCGGGTTCGAATCCAACCGCCCGCGTTCTTTTTTCAAGTAATTTTTTTTTAGAAAATCAGTATGTATCTAAATAACCGAGCAAAGCTCGGTCACCCAGGTACTGTACCTTAATTACGCAAGCTAGCGAGTAAGCATGTGTTATTAATACGTACAAACTCTACCCAATCGTCCACAACGTTCATCAGAAAATACGTGACGTCTGGCACATTCTGACTTTCACTTGGGATCTCACTCTATTAGAGATATAAGATTACATACTTACTTACTTATACATATATATCTCTACATAAATCTATACATAGATGCAAGCCGTGATTACTTTAAAAAAATGCCCTAATTGCACTCTGACATTCAAAATGTCAATGAAAGATTTCTTCGGGTAGCGTCGTCATAAACTCTATATAAATATGATTTTATTGTATTACTAGTCAAGCCCTTTCGTTTGATACCCATATAGCAGTAGTGGTGAAAAAAGTTATATAATTCGCCATTTTGTGGTGACGGCCATCTTGGATTTGAAATTTGTAATAGCGTAAAGTATTCTGCTAGTCAAGCCTTTTCATTTGATACCCATATTGAGGTAGGCTGTGAAGAAATATTTTATCCGCCATTTTGTGGCAGCGGCCATTTTGAATCGATATTAACCAAACATAGCTAAGAACACCCGCACGGATATTAACTTTTAGTTAAAAAAACCCGCATTGAAATTGACCCATCCGTTTGAGCTCTACGGTGCCACAGACAGATACACACACAGACAGACAGACAGACAGACAGACATCGACGTCAAACTTATAACACCCCTTTTTTTGGTCGGGGGTTAAAAATAAAACCAAATAAAAAAACATGCAACCCGATTGAGAAGATCCTCCTTGTTTGAAGTCGATTATAACCGAATGATGTTTGTTTTTCCACACAAAAATATATTTTTTTACAATTATTTTGTCATCCAAGACGACGCGACGCGATCACGTGGGCACTTTCTAGAATCTAGAATCTAGATATTCTGTGGATCGTCTATGATACACAGAATACTTAGAAGTTAGTGTGTATCGAACGCGCCGCGCGTGTCGTTGTTATTTAATATTTGTGTAATTTCCGAACCAACAGACCGATATTGTTCAAATTTTGACGGGACAATGTAAAAAATGTGTTCTTTCTAACAAAAAAAGAGTTTATGAAATTAAACAACGCAAACATGAGTTACAACCAAATACACATTCTGACTTTCACCCCCCTCCCGCAAGAAAACCGATCAGAATTTGGGGATCAAAAGTAGCCTACAGCAATGTCCTTAGTATAAACTAAAATTATGCCAAGTTTCAGCTGAATTGAATCAGTAGTTTCGGCGTGATGCGTGATCCCTATACAGAAAGACAGACAGACATGAAAGAAAAAAAATGCAGTTTCGCCATCAGTATCGACTATGGAGTGACCCAAAAAAAAATTTTCAATGTACAGAATTCGACCCGTTACAGTTTTATTATAAGTATAGATAGGTTTCGTTATATTGTGAATTTAAAGGAATCAAAGAGGTACTCTGTGTATGTTTCTAGCGTTATGCCAACTACCGCAGTATCCTTCAGTGGAGTACCATTGCCTGGTTTCCCTGGACGGGTCGGACGGGTTCCGAGCCTGCCGCGAGCTTGAACCCTCGGGCACGACGGTGCGGCCCTCCTGCCGGACGCCTTACTACTCCACCGCTCCGCTCAAGTTCATGCACTGCGCTAATGGGGAGTGGAGCTCAGTGCCGAAGTGCACGCCAGGTCAGCTGTCATTTGTTCATGGTATAGAGTGACGAGACCAGCAGGACATTTGTGCCTGATGGGAAGCTACAAGCCTGCTCGTAACAGTGACACGCAGCAATTATATGAAGAGTCCAAATCATTACCTAGTGCTACACTGCACTCGTCACCCAGAAGATGTTTTATCCCTATGCACTTTAACTTCTCTGGTAACATTGCCCTTCAAACTGGAACACAGTGATGTTCATTACTATTTGACGGTAGAATAGTTGAAAAAAGGTGTGGTACTTTCTCGGGAGGACTCTGCAAATTGCCCTACCATTACAAAAAAATATGAACTTAAGTATCCCGTTCTAGAAGTCTTTTCAAGTTCATTCTTGTCTGTCATATCAATCACACGATTCGCAGTCAAAAATTGTTCCTACCTCTGGAATGGTTCGACTATGTCAGGTGCAGGCGATTAAGAGATGTGCCAAAAGACTTATAGACAACGACAAGTTTGGGCAAAAAAGACTTAAATAAATATTTGAACACTGCCGTGTAACATGCCGTGTGAACATCAGTATTTTATCGGATACATTTCAGATAGTGTGCAACTGAGCTGCTCGATTTAATACCACCTTGTTTTTTTTGCTAGACTGGTCTTAGCTCGAAAGCAACATCGTCTCATGTTTGTCATTATAAAGACACGAACTCAGAGGTTTGACTCTATAATTGCGATAAGAACGTCTAAGCTGGAATGCGTTGCCTAAGTGGGTATTCCCGATATTTACAAATTTGGTGTTTTCAAATCGAGCATGAATCGGTTTCTACTAGGTAAGCACGCTCCACCGTATACCACATCGCTTAACATCAAGCGAGATGGTGATCAAGAGCAAACGTATAGTAGTTCAGAATAAAACAATATTTTGTTAAGTTAGGTTTGTCTAGTTAGTTAGTGGCAATGAGCAGGCCACATTGCTCTCAGAACTGACAACCGATGGGGAAGAAAGATTATCGAGTGGCGACCACGAACCAGAAGACGGCCTCCCACTAGATGGACAGATGACCTCACAAAGGTCGCTGGAAACCGCTGGTTGCAGGTTGCGTAGGACCGTTCGTTATGGAAATCTAGGGTGGGAGGCCTATGTTCAGCAGTGGACGTCTTGCGGCTGATAATGATGATGACGACGAGGTTAGCCTATTTGGTATTTTGTGTGTGCTACAGACCTAATGTAAAGCCCAGACAAAGTTTTACACAACTAATAGTCAATTGGTTGTTTAGAATGCGGTACGCTGGTCCCAATCGGGACGAGACTAGTCCTAGAGGGGCAAAAGACGCAGAGGGGGGAGTTTCCCTGGCATGTCGCTATCTACAGCAAGAAAAGCTCGCCGTACAAGCAGATCTGTGGAGGATCGCTCATCAGCACCACCATCGTTATATCAGGTAATCAAAGTTACGATTAAAATAATATAGCTTGCTTGTAATCTACAAGAGACATTTTCATCGGTTTCTTCTAGGTAAACTCGCACCAACACTTGCAACGTTCAAGGTGGTGGTAAAGTGGAAACAGGTTCTAGGTAAAATGGCATTGTGGCATCACTAAAATTACCACATACCGTGTTTTTAATACATGTTTTTTAAACCGATCTTTTTCGTTTCAAATTCCGCGTATAGCGGCTCACTGCTTCTGGAACAACCTCCTGGGCAAGCTGCCGGCGTCAGAGTTCGCGGTGGCTGTGGGCAAGCTGTACCGACCTTGGGACTCCAAGCTGGACACACCGCAACTGTCTGATGTAAGTTATTTTTTGACCCCCGACCAAAAAAAGGGGTGTTATAAGTTTGACGTCGATGTCTGTCTGTCTGTCTGTGTGTGTGTCTGTCTTCCTCCCTGTACACATCTCTTTCCTCTCTGTCTGCCCCTCTTCTGTACACAAAATTAAATAAGGAATGTAATACAAAGAACAGCAGCAATAACAAAATAAAGAAAATTATAACTTGTTGGTTAAAATGCTTTGACTATCAGGGTATTGAGGATTTATGAGATAACTTGTACACAGGAAGCCAAAAAGCGGGACAAAAGTAAAAAATGTTCACTTCTGTTATTAGTTTTTTTGCATTTAAAATTTAATTTTATGTTTTAACATACTCCAAATTTCCGTAAAACAACTTAGTGGATTTGAATTTGCATTTGTATAATATTGAATTATTATTATGTAAAATATTTATATTTGTTGAGTTCTAATTTCTAAAGTTTAATGTATCTTGTTCTACGGTACATAATTATATATTTTTTAATTATAGTTTGTAGATTTAATCAAAATTTAGTTTAAATATTTCGCATTTATTTTGTACTACACTTTAGAGAAACCATTGGCACCCGATGCACAGTCTATGACTAGTTCGGGAGCTGATGGGTCATACATTTTTAAAACAAATTGTATGGTGTCGAAATAAATTTTAGTTTTATATTTTTGTCTGTGGCACCGTAGAGCTCAAACGGATGAGCCGATTTTGATGCGTTTTTTTATTTGGAAGTTAATATCCGTGCGGATGTTCTTAGCTATTTTTCGTTAATATCGATTCAAGATGGCCGCCGCCACAAAATGGCGGACAAAATATTTCTTCACAACCTACCTCAATATGGAAATCAAATGAAAGGGATTGACTAATAGAATACTATACACTATAAAAAAATCTAAACCAAGATGGCCGCCACCACAAAATGGCGAATTATATTATTTATTTCACTACTATCTCAATATGGGTATCAAACGAAAGGGCTTGACTAGCTTGATATTGCACTACGACAAATTTCAAATCCAAGATGGCCGCTTCCACAAAATGGCGAAATACATTTCTTTTTTCACAACTCCTTTAATATGGGTATCAAATGAAAGGGCTTGACTAGTAGAATGTTGTACAGATAACAAATCTGAGGTAGTCGGGGGTTAATAAAAATTTTTAATTTTGCTCTTGTTGAACACAAATGACGAGTTACATTATGCAGCATAGCATCATAGTATTTTTTTATTGAAATGGGAATACATCTGTCCATTCTAGGTCAATAAATGATTATCTTACATCATCTCAACTCGTCTCGTTTTTTTTTTAAATAAGGAACAGGACATGAGCCTGATGGTAAGCAACATGCCTGTCACATAACATCACAGTGACACGCAGCACTTTTGCAGATTTTAGCACACTATTGGAACATGAACCACGGAAGGAAGGCACTGGATGTTCACGACACAGGACTTAACCTAGTGTGAGATCCAGAGTCCCTTAAAGAATACTACTATTGTACTTGCCACATTGTTTTTTGCTCAAATAAAGTTTTTTATTTTATTTTTTATTTATTATGAAGAGCTCAAATCATTACCTAGCACTGCACTGCGCTCGTCACCCAGATATCTAAGATGTTATACCTCTAAGCCCTGTAATTTCTCTGGAAACATTGCCCTTTGTTGTACTTCCGACTCTGCAAAGAGACCTACCACTAAAAAATCGTTTCATCTTATTTCATATTGTCACATCATATCTCTACTCACTTCACCTTTCCTCTCCTCATATCAGCTCATCTCATTTTATCTTTTAGTATTTGACTGGTCGCGTGGCTTTGGTAGTTGGTCTACCTGTGGAACCTTAAATCAAGGAATCAGTTACCACGCAGGTCAAATAAATATTTGTATGATGAATACAAATATATATGAGTCTGTTTTCATGTGTGAAAAGTGTGAATTTACGGTAACTGGATCAAAAAATATCATTCTAAAACTAATCCACGCATTCCATAGCCTTATCCCAATTATCCCAAAGGTGCTTATCCCAAAAGCAGAATCAATCTTTATTGTTAGAGTGTATAGAACATCATGAATCAATGTCACTTTTGAAGGTCTTTTAAAGCCGTGGTGATCTTGTGATGAGAATGTCTTATGACATAATTGTGATGTTATAGGTTTGTTATCCGCTGACTCGCACTTGGCCAGCGTGGTATACTGATATGTGGCCTTGATTCCCTTTGTGACAGAAGGCTCAGGGTCACATCATAAAGTAAGCTGCTTGTACTGGTGCTGTATATTCCAGGTGGAGTCGATCCAGCTCCCAATCCGCTTCCAAGGTCCCTCCACCAACTACCAGGATGACATAGCGGTGTTGGAGCTTACCACCGCAGTGCAGTACAACTTGTACGTGCGCCCCGTCTGCCTTGACTTTGATGCCAGCTTCGAAAGGCATCAACTACAGCCTGGCGTTCTGGGAAAGGTATGGAATTCTACACCTCTACATCTCATGTCAGTAGTATTTCCTCTACACTCAACTATCACGTAACGTGGTAGTAATAAAAAATCTATAAAAGAAAAAACGAATAGAAATACAATTTAAAATTATTTTACTTAAACTCAAGACACCCGACAAAGTTTCTAAAATTTTGTAAATTCTACGATTAAACTGTGGTGTGTGTGTAAAAAGTCGCGCTGCAAAGGTGGGAAACTATAGCAAAATTTTAGGTTTTTGTTGATATTTAACGACTCACCTCGCCGATTTTGATAAAAATTGTACAGAAACATTTCAGAAGTATAATATACCAATCAAAAAAAGTAATCATCAAAATAAATTCAGAATTGACAGACTTATCTCATTACGTGTACACTGCCGCTACCAATTTCAAGACAGTGTTAGAGCTGGCCCATGCGTGCCAAAGATCGAATGATGCAGCACGTACCCGCTTGGTCGTGTGCCATGCTGCCTTCGCTCATGGCTGTCCCCAGGTGGCAGGCTGGGGTCTGACGGCGGAGGACGGCGGGCCAGCCCGGGAGCTGCGCGTGGTGGACCTGCCGTACGTGAGCGAGGAATCCTGCATCAACCACTCTCCGGCTTCCTTCACCCCCTACATCACCAGCGACAAGATCTGCGCTGGATTCCTCAACGGTGACACTTATTTTTCTTATATGTTACGTAAATACTGACCCGGCAAACGTCGTACCACTTTACTACTATTCATGTTTTTCACCGTTTTAAAAACCTCTGAACTCCTACAAATGCGAGTAATTCTAAACCAAAATCAACCAAATCCATAGATTTTTTTTATTACATCCGATATCTTTAACCAAATCAGTCCAGCCGTTCTCGAGGTCTAGCGAGACTAACGAACAGCAATTTATTTTTTATTTATAAGAAGACTAGCAGCATCTGGCGGTTTTGCCACGTTAGTTAGTTTCCCGGAATTAAAAATATTCCAGACTATAATCTAAGTGTCTTCGAAATTTTAACCTGATTCGTTCAGATGCTAAGACGTGATTGACCAACAAACATCTAGACATCTAAACAACAGTCAAAAATCAAATTTTCTTTATATTATAAATGCGATAGTTTGAATGTTTGTTGCTCAATTACGTCAGAACGTCTAAATTAATCAAGTTGAAATTTAAAACACATCGATAGATTTTAGATTGGAATAGCAAATAAAAAAATAACTGTAAAACTACAGATCGCTGCCAGTACAGTGCTTTATAAATCTGAGAAAAAAAACGTTCAAAACGATGAAAAAGAAACGTTCAAAACGATGAAAAAGCAACACCAAAAAATGCAGCAAGCTAAGCAAGCGAGCTAAAAATAAACAAACTTAAATATGGACGTACTTTTGGTTATTTATTATTGATATCGCTGTTTGATTGTCAACGCCGTCAGATTATATTATGTTAACGCGTAAGATTATAATGTCACGTTAGATTAGGTTACATTAGTTTGTAATCTGACGTTAGATTATAATCGGCTTGCACAATTTCGGTGACATTGACATTGATGTAGGATTTATAAAGTTTCTTTTCTGTACGCAGCGAGCACGGCGCTCTGTCGAGGTGACAGCGGCGGTGGTCTGGCGTTCCCCGAGATGGACAAAGGGACTGTTCGGTACTACCTGCGCGGGGTGGCCTCCGCCGCGCCCGCTGGTGACCATCTCTGCAATGGAGACTACTACAATGCCTTCACTCGTCTACTCAGCCATGAGCACTTCATCAAGCGCTTCTGGGGCAACTGACAACGGAACAGGGGTCTCTAAATACACTCTTAATACACTCAGAATTCATTACGAATATATTCTAACTATACACCAAACTACACTCTGATCGCTCTTGTCTTGTCGCTCTTATGGAAGTGTCATGCTTTTGTCGCGGCTCATCACTTTGTTGCCATAGTAAACATACACCTCATCTGCTTACGATTGGTACAAAGGATGGAAAAACCTGATCTATTTTACTTATTCTTTATCTACGCCTACAATGGTGACTAGGATCAAGCAGCGTAAGCAACTATGCCAGTGACGTACAAAGCAAGGACTTCGGCGTCATTGCTGTAGGGCTTTGACAACAACACTTTGTCGCTGTGACAAGTGACCGAACAACAGGAGTGAGAGTAAAGGGAGTGGTTTCCAAAAATGAGGCCTCAGATAAACACTGTGGAACAGGCACTTGTCTGTAGAGCACTTGCCATAGTTAATTTTATACAATTTATACATATTGTCATATTATTTACGAGAATAAAAATTATTTTAAACTCATTGTTATTTTTTATTTGCCTAACCTTCAATGTCAACACATTGGAAGTACAAGTACAAGTCGTGCATAAAATGGGACCGTTATACAAGTGTGGTTTCATCAACATCAAACAATATTATAGAAATTCAAAACCTGGACCAAAATTGTTTACCCCTAAGCATAACTCAAAGAGTTCTCTCACAAGTAGAGAGCCGGGCCATAATGCATTACGCTGGCTCAGCTCGGATTGGCGGACCACGCATGATGATGGCCCAGATTACGTTGGTGCTAGAAGCATGATCTCGAAACATTTTAAGAACACGTCGATTTCCACACGATGTTTTCCTAATATTTTCCTTAGACATTATGCACATAATTTCGAAAACAGCGGCTAAATTCAAACCGAGGGCTCTGGGTCAGTAGTCGCCATTCCCCCGACCAGATCAGCCGTAACTTATACTTAAGCCTGCATGAGAATCAGAAAATTTTTTTTGCATGCGAGAAATAGTTCACATGTTCGTAATTTTCAGTACAGTTTATCTCTCTCTGAAATCAATGAAAATGACAAACAAGGCCTACCTGCCGCCTCAGAGGGGTATGTTAGAAATAGGCGCTTCCTTAATACCAGTAGGTAAGAATAGTTTGATGGAAAGAAGCATGAATGTCTTGTTTTGCAGAATTGAGAGTTTGAGCAACACAGATCAAATTGCTATTTCTTAAAATCATATTTCTATCATCCTACCATTACGTTTTATAACTATTTAAATTAAAATTTCAAAACAAGACATTCATGCTTCTTTCCATAATATGTAGAAAGATAATATAGTTATTTGATCAATATAAATCCAAGTATGTTCTATTTAAGATCGCAATAAAACTGAATCATATTTGTGAAAAATATTTTAATACAGTTTTTTTAAAAATACTTCTTTTTTAAAATAAATAGTGACGAGACGAGCAGGAGATGTGCCTGATAGTAAGCAACATGCTTGCCACATGCACAGTGCACAGTGACATGCAGCTATTGGAACATGAAGAGTCAAAATCATTACCTAGCACTGCACTGCTTCGTCAGCCAGAGATCTAAGATGTTATATCTCTAAGCGTTGTAATTTCTCTGGAATCATTACCCTTCAAACCGGAACACAGTAATGTTTGCACAAGATGTGGTACTTCCCCAGGCGGACTCTGCCAAGAGTCCTACCACTTCTAAGATTAAACGATTTTTATGTTATGGTGTGTCCTTTGTTTTGATTTTCTACACCTCTCCGTAGAACAGACTTTAGTGATCTGTGAACAGAGTATAAGATTTAAACATAGTCCGGGAGCTGGCAACAAGTTTTCGGTAGGTGTTTTGAAGTCAGCTGAAAACTATAGTCCGTTCCACGAAGAGGTGTAGAAAATGTAAACAAATCAATGTCACTCTCAATATGACAGACCAGCATTTCTCAACCTTTGTTTTAGAAGATAGTTCGTTGTAAGCGTCTCTGTTTGCCCTTTTAGATTTTCGTCACATAACAAGGTTAAATATATTCCAATAAGTCCGTTTCCAACCTTTTGTCTTATTTCTAGTATTTTATAATTATACGTTTATTAAATATGTGGTGCGCATCAGTTTAAAACATTAATACAAAAATTACTTGGGTTGATGGTTCATGGAACGCAATAGTAACATATAAACCATTTTTTATTAATATTAATTATTAAGTACAGCTTTGTTTTGTTATGTAGCACTTAAATTCCTTTTTCATTATGTATGTGAAATGACTGACTTTTTAGTAAACTTAAATTTAATATATATTAACATAAGGGGTGGGATGTAAATATATATATATATATGTGAGACGATCTTCTTAGCATTCCATGGATTCACCGTGCGGGTCCATTGTGCGGCAGAGAGAGAGAAATCCCGAGTAGATCCCGAGACTTGTGACTCGGGCGTACGTTTAAGGGGCCCCTTTCTGACGTACATCAACACTCACCTTCACTACTCGTTTATCTCTCCCTGCCCAGCCAAATCTAATATGAACCTACTAGCGCAGCTTTAGATACTCGTATATATATCCACATTCAGATCCGTATCCGTGGATGTACTTTTTTCACAATACAGCACACCACTAGTGTAGTTCTTACTACCTGTGTAGCTACCATTGCTATTATTTTGTCTTAATAAAAAGTAGTGTACCTATATAAGTGGTAACCTATATACTATTCCTTGCTATAATTTTATTGATCTACGTTTTATATTTGAACTAAAAAAGCAATCAAGTCTGAATATATAGCTAACGTGGCCCTTAAACTTGATTCTGTAACAAACAAATAAGGTAAGTAAAATGACAAAACAAATGGTGGCACACAAAAGATATTGATGGCACTATTTCTACCCGTTCTGAGAAGTTTCAAATAGTTTTCATATTTAAGTGCCCCATTGGGTATTTTTTTAATAAGAGTGGTAGGTGTAATTCATTCAAAAATGCAATTAATTTCTACTGCGTTAGATGCTGTTGCAATTAATTTTAAAACGTATCGAATACTGAGTAGTGCTTTCATCTATCCTAATATAAGATTTTTACATCCAAACAAATTTGTTAATGAGCGTTCTGTTTTTACATTAAGTTTTTTTTACATTTATTATTTTAACGTTATTGCTCGGCTTAGGTGGTTTTGTCACGGCAATACGCAGATGCAGTGCCTGGATCTAATCTCACGCGCACCTCTGCTTTTTCAAATTCATGAGCGTAATGCTGCTAACAGTAAAAGAAAACACATTAAGCAAACTGGCATGGTCCTAAAAATTATCGAGATCAGTGAGGTTTGCCATCCACCACCAACACGGAAGAATTATAGCCCCAGCAAAGAACTTTTAGTGGGTCGCTTATGTGAGCAGCGTCCCGCAAATTTACCCGTTTAGATCCCTTTTCAGTAATTTTCCCTCCATAAAAATAAAGTTATACCCATGCTTTCCAGATCATAATCTAACCGTGTTCCGCGTTTAAACCTGAGCCGTTTAGCTGTTCCATCTTGATAGAGCAACGTACATCTAAACTTTTGCACTTATAATAAAGATTAGTAGATTTTCTTGCGAATAAATAGACATTATTTAGTGGTTCATTAGGTAAACGTCTTATAATTTACGTGCAAAAAAGTAATGGTATGTGTGCGAGAAGGAAAAGGGAAGACCGAGACATGGTAAAAACCTTTCTACAACAAGACGAAAATGACGGTTACAAAGTGCACGCTATGAATTTAGAAATGCAAAGTGAGTGGTTAACCATAGGTGAGTTCTGTATCCCATTAGCTCTAAAGTGGCGCACCTTGATCTATGACTGGTCTCCTGCCTTATTAAAATTTTATCTAAATGCATTCCAAATGACCCTCCCTGACCAGAGTAACTTGGTAAGGTGGGGAAAAGCCTCTGAAAAATGTTGCAATACTTGTGAAGAGGCGATATGTACAGCAAGGCACATATTGGTGGGATGCAAGGTGCTCCTTAATGGGGGTCATTACTCACGGCGTCATGACAGAGTACTTGAAATCATACGTGAAGCCATGAGCCTTTCAGTAGCTAGAGCCCAAAAGGGATTGATGACAAACAAAAGACAAATTAACTTTGTAAAAGCAGGCTCAACTTCAAACTCCAGGAACAAGCCTTACTCAATCCTGGGTACAGCACCTGATTGGACTATTTTAATGGACACGTATGAAAAGCACTACAAAATCCCAGAGGATGTGGGTGTTTCGTCATCCAGACCGGACATTTTCCTTTTTTCTAGAGCTACGAAACGCATAGTCCTTGTAGAACTTACCGTACCGTGGGAAACTAATATACCTAAAGACCACGCGATGAAACAAAATAAGTATTACGACCTCCTAAACGAATTAACAAAAAACGGCTATGTAGTTAGTTTATACGCTGTAGAAGTGGGAGCGAGAGGTATACCAGCAAAATCTCTCTATAACCTACTGAAAGACCTTGGCTTATCCAGAAGTGCAGTAAGTTCTATACTAGAACGAGTATCTAAAGCTACACTAGTAGGCTCATATCAGATTTGGCTGGGCAGGGAGAGAAAAACGAGTGGTGAAGGTGAGTGTTGATGTACGTCAGAAAGGGGCCCCTTAAACCTACGCCCGAGTCACAAGTCTCGGGAACTACTCGAGTTTTTCTCTCTCTGCCACACGATGGACCCGGCACCCGCACGGTGAATCCATGGAATGCTAAGAAGATCGTGTCTCTATCAGAAACATGCGTATACTTAAGTGAAGTGAGATCAAAGTTCAGTATTATGATATTATATGCCTTGTTTGTTGACTTCAACGACTAAAGAATAGAGATCTAAATGGTCTTAAATGGTCAGTTCTAAAATCTATTGATAATAACATAGACTAGTTTTAAATACTTAAAATATGATTTGTTTTTATAATTTATGATAATTATTAAAAGCGACTGCTTTTAATAATTATTTAATATTTTATTAATTAATAGTTAGACTTAACTTGGCTGGTTTTAATATCATAATATTGAACTTTTCTTTCACTTCACATTTATGTTTTGATGGGAATCGCAGTTTGAGAAACATAGATCAAATTGCCACTGTTTAAAACCGTATCTACCACATTCTACTATTACTATTTATAACTTTCAAGATAAGTTAATAAATCGTTATTTGATCAATACAAATTCAAGTATGTTGTATTTAAGATCACAGTAAAGTCGAATCATATTTGTGAAAAATATTTTAAGACAGTTTTAGAAAAATACTAAGGTTAAACGATTTTTATGTTATGGTAGCACCTTTGTTTACATTTTCTACACCTCTTCGTGGAACGGACTATAGTAATATACCTCTCTTCTTACACCCCAACATAGAGCTTCAGACATATTTGGTGGTCACACACCAACCAGCCCTTCTACTGCTTAGCTAAATCTGCTTTCGCTTTGCTATTGCGGGCTCTATCATTACAAGCGGAAAGAAAAGAGAGAGGTATCTCGAAGCTAATACAGTTTTAGTCAGGCGGTAGACCATCAGGCTTGCAGCTTCGTATTGGGGTATTATAGGAGAGGCATATGACAAGTTTTCAGCTTCCTTCAAATCCCTACCCAAAATTTGGTGTCAGCTCTCAAATATGAGTAAGTTTAACTAATTAGTGATAGTGATGAAGTAAAATTCCCTGATAATATAAAATATTAACTCACACAATTATTTTATACTAGCTGGCTTTGCACGGGTGCAATGCTGATACTAAATATAAGTACCTACTATAAATTTCCGGTCCGGCGTCAAGACGTTTCATTTTACGTAGTCACATAAGTCACAGTTTTTTATGATGGATACTTTTTTGGCGCGACGGACGCACGCAATGTGTTGATTGATGGAACGAAACGTGCTTCATACCAAAGATGGTGACAGCGGTTTGTTTGTCAGTGCCATCAGAATTTAACAAAATTCTCCAAAATCTGAATTTTGTGGACATATGTTGTCGACTCAAAATCAATATTATTTTATGTTTTGTTATTCATATAAGGTTTCGATCAAGTGTACCGTACCCCTTGACGAAATTATTAATATAGATACTATAGAAGTACCTTTACACCGACTAGCAGTAACCTGGGAAAGCGGCGAGCCTGACAATTTCTGTGAAGGGGACTTGCCTCCAAATGTAGTTTGGAGGCAAGTGATAAGAACGTCAAGGCTGTGGAATACGTCGCCTGAGTGGGGTTTTCCCGATAGTTACAATATTTGTGTCTTCAAATCGAGAGTGAATCAGTTTCTTCTAGGTAATCACGCTCCATCGTAGACCGCATCATCGTTTAACACCAGGCGAGATGGTGGTCAAGTGTAAACATATAAAAGTAAAAAAAAAGTAAATCACAATGGCTGATGTAAGCGACAACGAAAGAAGACTGCCATGCGTCTGCTACAAAATGGACGCTAAATTGAAAATTACCGAATGCGGAACAACTGATCAAGGTACAAAACAATAATATTCTTGGAGGTTCTGTGTTGTAAACCCCATTAACAACTTACATTAAATTAACAACCTAAATTAACAATAACATTTTATCATACATTATTCAACAGTCTTTGATGATTCAATTTATCATTTACCTTAGATTTTTGGGTGTCTTACAATAGCCGATTGAGTTGAAAAGGCAAAAGTATGTACAAAAAAAATGTAACATTTTTAAATTTGTTTTGTTCACTTACATGCGAATTTTTGAAAGACAACTAGGTACAACCCGACAGCTGATATCAATTATCGGCTCAATTAATTATACAATATAATTATAATAATTATCAACTATCGGCAATATTTGGGGAGAATTATTTTTTTTCAAATAAAGAGTGACGAGACGAGCAGTGCCTGCCACATAACAACACAGTGACACGCAGCTATTGGAACATGAAGAGTCCAAATCATTACCTAGCACTGCACTGCGCTCATCACCCAGAGATCTAAGATGTTACATCCCTAACCCCCTGTAATTTCTCTGAAAACATTGCCCTTCAAACCGGAACACAGTAATGTTTTTACATTACTGCTTGGCGGTAGAATAACTGGCAAAGATGTGGTACTTCCCCAGGCGGACTCTGCTAGGAGTCCGGCCACTACTAAATATAGTTATAGAGCTTAGATCGGGTTTCTATCGCGACAAAGAGCTTAGTTCAATGCTAGGCAGTAAGGTCCCAGATATCGTGCCTTTAAACGATATTTTTGGGTGTGTTGGGTAAATATGCGTTAAACATTGATTATTCTTATAGTATTCTGCTTCGTGGATTTGTACTTTCAGAGGCAAAAATATTTTTTTAACTCTGTTTGATATGTCTCAAGATCACTTGTTTTGTTATGTTGTTATTGTTAAGTATTCATATATTTACTAGCCCTTGTAAATTTTCCAGCTCTGTACTTCCAAACTCCGAAAAAAAGACATAGCAATGTCAGTGAGAACATGGCTCGCACCAGGTGTCCGGTTTTTTGGCAGCTAATTTAGCATGTATTTACGATTATTGTTTACTTTCACGCAACGGTTAAAAATCTGTGGTTAGGCAATTGAACTGTAAATTTAAAGTAGCTGATAACGTCACATTACTCTTATGTTTTTTTTATAATAACTAGCTGTTCCCGCGGTTTTACGCGTTTCTAGTGGTTTTCGTTTATTTCGCGGAACCCTGTTTATTTCTTCTTGTATGGGCATTTAAGAGTAGCCTAAGTTATGCGTTAGAATATCAGCTATATAGTAGTGAAAGGCCAATCATAATCGTTTCAGCCGTTTCGGAGATAAGCCAGAACAAACAGACAGACAGACGTACAAAAAAAAGATATTTTGGTAGGTTTACCTATGTACCGTACATTGACGTGCATGTGGTAAAAAGCCGTTAGTTTAATATTACAAATTACAAACAGACACTGGAATTTTAATTATTCATACCTATTAAGTGTAGACGTAAAGAAAATATCGCAAAAAGCTACATAACTCATTTGAGGTAAAGTTGGGACTTTTTCTTGGGAAAAAACTAACCGCAGATTGAAATAAACAAATCCATAGGCTATAAATAAAAAGTTTGTGATTACTGTATTCATTCTGTGTAACTTGGACTTGGCGATAACACGGAATAAAATGGGATTGGTGAGTGTGATCATATTATTTTATTTAGTAGCAGTAGTAGCACCTATTCCAGTCATATTTTCTGGGTTTAGATAATGTGTTTAAACTGGCCTCGTGGCTTAGTGGGTAGTAACTCTGCCTGCGAAGCCGAGGGTCGTGGGTTCGATTCCCACCCAGTGCAAATATTTGTGTGATGAATTCAAATATTTGCACTGTGTCTGGGTGTTTCTATGTATAATTAGTATGTATTTACAACTATATAAGTATTATATCAGCTATCTGGCCGCCATATTACAAGCTTTGCTTAGTTTGGGGTCAGATGGTGTTGTGTGTGAATTGTCCACCAATATTTATTTATTTATTTATTCATCTGTAGCGTTGTCTAAGTTATAATCAAAGAGCTTACGTATACTACGTTTGGAGTTGGAAACAAACGCTTTACACCGAAAGCACGGGTCTGATCGCTTTTGCGTTGCCGCTCTTGTGGAAGTGTCATACTTTTGTCGCGACACATCACTCTGTTGCCATAGAAAGTATGCACGTCATCTGCTTACGATTGCTACAAAGGAACCGTGCGGAAAGACCTGATCTATTTACTTAGTTTAATATCTAAGGTTATAATATATTCTTACTAGCTGAACCTTACAGGCGTTTTTACGCAACCTATCGAAAGTTGGTATTACCAACTCAGATTTAGAACTAATTTGGTAAAATTATAGGTTATAATGATACAACCTTAAAAGATAAACACACGCATGTTGTCAAGGACTTCGGCGCTCGCCAGCGCGCGCAACGACAGCTTTCAACAAGAACAAAATAAAAAAAATTGATTAACCCCCGTGGCGTTCTGTTTGTGATTTTGTTGCTATGATTTAAATGGCGTCTACAATTGGTGATAACATTAATTTAATGTACAACACGGAATATCAAACATGGCCATATATGATAGTCGTGCGAAAATGACGTGAAATTATATGTATACACAGGTTGTGTTGGTACCACAGTATATAGTCTACATAGAATACGAGTATGAAGGGTGGCGTGAGAGCCCGACTCGCATTTGATTCGCTTGTTGCTAAGAAATCTTTCATTTCGTTTCAGATTAAATGCCTCCTGTTATGCATTCTGGCTCTAGAAAGTGTTTCTTGTGGTAAGTTATAAGCTACTTTTCGTAATAGAAAAAAAACACTGCTACGTCAGCAACTAATCTCAAACTAAAGCCTTTATTAATTAGCTCCTACCTTTCCTAGCGAACTTCTACATACGACCCTCACGAGGGTAAAGTTTGCGCATAAAAGTTCATCCCTCTCCAGCCTGAATTAGGCAAGAGAACAAGATGACCACCACCAAGATAAGTTATTGTGTTATACCGAGAGTGGCACCATGTGAAGATTCCCAAGCTAACGCTGACTTATAGCAGAGACATCCGTATTCTACAACACAGGTCTAACCTAGTGCAGAATTCAAAGTTCCCGCGTTAATGTCCGCTTTTTTTGTGAGGAAATGTGGTTGTGAATTGTTAGTCGTACAAGGACACAACAAGTATGTCGGCCTCGACATCACTTAGAATAGTGTCCTGGCAGACTATAAAACCCTTTTCTCTGGCCATAGCAGCCGAGCCACTCTTGCACATAACCGCAACCCTGCCATTGCCAGTACTCTCACGGGCCCGTTTCTCGGGACCCCCGCGTTTGGATTCAATGATGTGCCGTTAACCGGCAAATTGTGATCTCTTCGACAGGAGCTATCCTTAGGTAGGTTACCGGACGGTATGCACTGTTCGAAGCCTCAGGTTCTCCAAGTGGAGACGAGGTGCAAGCCAGAATGTCGCCCTCGGGCTAGCCCCCATTTCGACTTTCACCAACGTGGATGTAAGAAAGGCTTCCTCTCTAACTTTTCACACTCCTTCCGCGAGATGACAGTCTTGCAGAAGGCTACTGCTCCTACAACACCTCAGTATAACACGGCCGGCAGTGAGAGGTCCAACCTCACGATCGCGCTAACCACTACTAACATCGTACCATCGTGCATTTGAGTATTGATTACCTCTCTCGGTCACATCGGCGCCGTCTTTGCTGTGCAACCTCCTCTTCCTTTCCTTACAATCTGGATTCTGCAGGCGTATCTTGCGTTATGTTCTGAGCAGATGAATGTTGGTACCGAAATCAGTTAAACAAGACTTTTTCCCCAACACTTCGTTCCAACGGGGAGATCATAGGCCCTGCCCCTTTCTTTTTTAGACTTGATGAGTTTTACTTGTATAATTTTACCTTTTACTTTGATACCTTTTTATTTACCTTTTTAAATTTAAGGTAAAGATTTCATAAATTTACAGAGAAAGAGTTTAGATTCGATTACGAATGGAACGAACAGGCGAGAGGCTGGCTGAAGTACCACAACATACCCGCCACTTGGGATTCGGCGAGGTTAAGATGCGATGCAGAAGGTACAAAATAAATATACACAAATATCTATAGTACGATCTATAATAATATAATAAATGTTTTACCAAAAATAAAGCTACATTTAACGATAAAAAACGGCGAGGAAAAAAACTGTTAATTGTGTAGTGTCATTTTTACGACAAGCATTTCGCTTATTTAATAACTCATTTTATTAGCTTGTATTGTATCTCGGATTCAATATAACGGATTTTTTTTACCATATTTTCATACCTTTCCTTTGAAACTTTGTATAGATTGTTTTGAAAACTTGGCATTTTTATCAAGGACCGATGAAAATGCAATAATTTGTATATATTGCACTCAAGATAAGCGCCATCAGGTCACATGGAATGTTTGAACGTGGTTTCATAAAATCTTTCACGGCTGGATGTGTAATGTGAATAATAAATAATTTATTATTTTAAATAAACTGTGATTATTATTGAGATTGGTAATTAGGTACTTATAGACAGCAGGCCCGTGAACAAAATTTATGGGTCATCTGATACAGCAGGAGACCTATGTAGGATGATAGAAGGGTATAAAGTAATAAATAAGATTGAGCACTATGCCGTCACTTGTAAGCTGTCCCACTGAGTGCAGTTGAAGAGGGGGGGTTCTAAACCTCGATCATTTCTCCTTGTCGCATGATTTTTGTACGGCATTGCGAAATAATGTATTAGAAGAGGTATTGAAACTGTATGGAACCAAAGCCGAACATAATGAAATGACCAAACTTACTCTGGAAATCGTCGGAAAATCATGATTTTTTTTCACAAACTAACAATAAGAATTTTAAAATTTATAATTTTTATAGTTTCAATACCTCTTCTAATCTATTATTCCGCAACGCCGTACAAAAATCATGCGACAACGAGAAATGATCGAGGTTTAGAACCCCCCCTCTTCAACAGCACTCAGTTGGACAGCTTACAAGTGACGGCATAGTGCTCAATCTTATTACTTTATACCCTTCTATCATCCTACATAGGTCTCCTGCTGTATCAGATGACCCATAAATTTTGTTCACGGGCCTGCAGTCTATTATGATGCCCCCCAATATGAATTTATGTAATACTGGTGGTCCGATTTCACCCGTAGTAGATACATAAGATATTAACCATAATAGCACTCAGGGATAACGCGTATATCGACAAGAACAAAATTAAAAATTTTGATTAACCCCGACTATCTTAGATTTGTTATCTGTACAACATTCTACTAGTCAAGCCCTTTCATTTGATACCCATATTAAGGGAATTGTGAAAAAGGAAATGTAATTCGCCATTTTGTGGTAGCGGCCATCTTGGATTTGAAATTTGTCATAGTGCAAAGTATTCCACTAATCAAGCCCTTTCATTTGATACCCATATTGAGGTAGTAGTGAAAAATATTATTTAATTCGCCATTTTGTGGTGGCGGCCATCTTGAATTTGAAATTTGTTATAGCGTTTAGTACTCTACTAGTCAAGCCCTTTCATTTGACACCCATATTGAGGTAGGTTGTGAAGAAATATTTTGTCCGCCATTTTGTGGAGGCGGCCATTTTGAATCGATATTAACCAAACATAGCTAAGAACACCCGCACGGATATTAACTTTCAAATAAAAAAAAACCGCATCGAAATCGGCCCATCCGTTTGAGCTCTACGGTGCCACAGACAGACACACACACAGACAGACAGACAGACAGACAGACAGACAGACCGACAGACAGACAGACAGACAGACATCGACGTCAAACTTATAACACCCTTTTTTTTGTCGGGGGTTAAAAACGGTAAAATTATTATTGAAATTGGTCCAGTAGTTCCGGATATTAGCGCGTTCAAACAAATAACCGCTTCAGCTTTATAACATTAGTATAGATTATGAGCGACGTAGCCCAAATCAAGTCCCAACCGAGTAGTCGCAGGTTGTATCTTCCCCCCAGGTCCTATGTCTAAACTGTTAATCCAAATAAAGGGACTCAAGTCACTCATACATACGGTATTTAACAGTGAAAGAAAACTTTGTGAGGAAACAGACATATGTATTCCAAGACATATTGTGAGGATAATATGTAACATCGGCCAACTTGCTTTAGACGGTGTGGTAGATGGTGCAAAGTGTTCGAGTTCCAAGAGTGGGAATGTAAAAGTGGACTTTGCTTATATGCACATTATTTTGACAGGTGCAGTGTTAGCATCTCCACTAACTGAGAATCTTAAACAAGCTATGATGTCGTTGGTCAAAAGGAAAGAGGTTTCTAAACAGTTATTAGTTTTATATACTGGAATCCATTCGACCTTCTCTAACGGTGACTACTCTTCTATTGAAGGTGAGTTCATGAATTTAAATTTACTAATAGTTTACTCACATATTCGGTTCAGCCCGACTTAAGTTTTAACCGCGTCTTGCGGTCTTTTCCGAGAAGAGAGAGCCCGCGCTAGTGTTTGTTACTGGAATTTTGAGCGCCAAACGCGATGCGATTGAGTACCAACTAACTCGTAAGTAGCCCGTTAATTAGAAAAATGTGCACTAAAGAAACTAAGTTAAGAAATCGTCGCTTATTACTTTTCTGTCACTGGGTTACTATTGAAATAGTTGAGTTGAGTTACTTTTTAATTCTATCCTTTAGTAGCTTTATTAAGCTAAGCTAAATTTCTGCTCCTTGTAGGTACGTGTTTTTTAACTATAGTATTTACTTTGGGCTTATTATTATCATTTACTGAAGTATTCGTTCGTGGCGAAGGTTACCGTTGTAGATCTGCCTAATTTCGGTTTATGCCCGGTTCGGTTTATGGTATATCGTTTGCAGAACCCTTAGATTGTAGAAATGTAGGAAAACCAAATTTCGAATGAATATGTCACTATGCACAGTACATTGACATTTGACATTGCCACGATTATGGCCAAGCTCTCCGGTTTCACCCACGAGCTTCCAAAGTAAGCTATTAAATTCTGAGTTTTACAAGTTTTCACTTCTATCGGCAGTTCCTATGACTGCCAAAATTATTTTTTATTCAGCCTCTCTAGAGGCAGTCCGTGACCTTTTGTTAGTTTGGCTCTTTTCTTTAATATTTTTCTTGCGTTAGGAGTTAGGAGAAGAAATGGCTGCATTTCTTTGCCTGATAGCCATTTGTAATTTTATATTGATGGTCTCCGCAGGAACAGTTATACGAACCGACCGATGACATCGTCGATGTCTTCAACGTAGATAGAATGTGAAGTTACCTGTCTGCTGTGAAATTACGACGACACCATGGGACATGCTCTAGTGTAGCTTAATATTTGATTTGTTTTTTTTTATTTAGTTTGCTTTGCTTAGTTTGGGGTCAGATGGTGTTGTGTGTGAAATGTCCAACCATATTTATTTATTTATTATTTTAGTACCCGCGACTTTGTTCGCGCAAAATAAATAATAATTAAGGTGTTTGTTCACCCATACAAATTTACGTTTACTAAAAACAGGTTATATTAAAACATTTTGATACAATTTCATAAAAATGGATTCAGTTGTGAAGGCTTACAAATATATAGAGTTATTTTAATATTTTATGGATTGCTTCATGTCAGGTGTCTAATACAAAGTTTCATGATTTTATCTTCAATAAAAAAAAATTTAATTACAGGAGTGCCGTTACATCGAATCCCAGTGACCTGGCACAGCGACGAACCTGATAATGACTATGGGAGGGAAGATTGCCTCCTAATGAATGTCAGTGACAACGGTACCATGGCTGATGTCACCTGCATCACAGGAATGCTGCCTTTTGTCTGTTACAAAAAGGGACACTAAATTGATAATAACCGAATGTGGAACAACTGACCCAGGTAAAACAACATATCTAGCTGTATATTCTATCTAGCTGCGGCTCGCAGCGTGAATGCAGCTTACCTAAACCATTGATTTTTTTACATACGAGTACCTAAAAGTTAGTTATTACTTGCAACATCGACAAGCAGAAGCACTTCGGTGATTTTTAGAACCAAGTAAGTATAATAAAACTAGTAAAATTTATTTGGCGGGAAAAAATCCTTTTAGTTTTGGGCAGGTTTACTCATAAATGTGATTATGTTTATTGGCATCTCCTTAAATAAATATAGCATAAACAGTCCACTAAATGTTCCGCTGCTGGGACGCGGGTTCTTTCCTCGTAAGGAGAATGTCAAGCTCATGGCTGCTCGCTACATCAGCTCGCTTATGCTTACAAAATTGGCGAGAAAAGTGCTATTGGGTTATGTGCGTTATTTACGCTTCGGTTTTTGAAGTGTGTCCCGCCCTTCTACCGCCTAACTAAATCGACTTTAGCTTTGTTATTGCTGTTTCTATCTATTCAAGGGGGAAAAAAAAGAGGGCGATGTCAAAATTTATAAGTTTGTTTATTTTTACTCTAAATTTTCTATTATAAACGTAAAGTTATCAGGTTGTTGAACATTATAATTAAGTGTAATAATGGAAGACGCTGCCTTTTGCGACACAGTTTTTACACTAATGCAGAAGGCAGAGCCGCAATTTTTTTGTAACTTAATATCTTTTCAATAAATTATCTTTATCTTTATCTAAAGCCAATACACTTTTCGCTAGGCGGTAGACCCCTTGTTTTGAGCCCGGTTAAACCCAATATTAGTTTCAAGGCGTTTCAAGGTCATTTTAACGATATTGTACTCTGATGACTAATAATACAAAATATAAGGTCGACGTACACTTACTTGGGCCAGATAGTTTTTCTCGATAACGATAACAGGCAAGACAATGAATCAACCATCAAATAGACAACTCCTGGAAGAGCTACTAATCCATGAACGAGGTAATGAATGGAGAAATTCCAATCTCACTGACACGCAAAATGCTCGAAGCAACTTACTTCTGTGCGTTGAAAAGTTTGCGACCAAATACACTCGATCGTTGATTCCACCTCGGGGTTCGTCAAAAAACAATTCAGGTCTGCCAAGCTTAAATAAATGGGAGTGGGTCATGTCATAGAGTTAAATTGGCGGGTCAGAGTTTTTAGCAGAGTTGATGTTATCGGTCAGTTGACCGTAGGGTTATTCTTCAACATATTGGAAAGGCGAGCTAGGAGCGTTTCAAAAAGATTGGACGGTGGAAGTTCAGAACTGGAATATTTGAGAATTAGTAATGACCATTCCCTAGCAGTGGAACAAGTTAATTAACTGAACCAAATTGACATAATTTATTTCACGTTAGAATAATATCTAGTTTCTGACCCACAGAATACATATTGGACGCTAGAACGGGAAGCTGCTACAAGTTCCACAGAGACGGGCTGCCTTGGTCGAGAGCCTACATGACCTGCTCAGCCGAGGGAGGCTACCTCGCCATCATCAACAATGACGTGGAAGCTGAAGTGCTCCGAGATATATTTAGGAGGGATACACACAAAAAAATAAATGCAGAATTTGATGGATCGGTGTTCGTGGGGTTCCATATTTGGTCGCGTTATAGCGCAACCTTCAGAACTATTCATGGTTAGAGTTTGTTGACATTTTTCTATTTTTTAATGTGGTTCAGTTGAACAGTTAATACTTTTTATTACTACTTTAGTTTGAGATAATAAACCCAGTTGTAATATGATGTGACAAAGGCGTCTATGACATTTGAAAAGTCGCGAGGATACTAAACAAAATTCACAGTCACGAGTAGAAGATACGTATTACAGGCATAGCAGTTCACTTTGGAAAAACACTCAAAGGTGCAGTGTTTGAACATACTACGTCATAAGTTTGGCGACTGAAGTATGGAAAAGGGCAGAAGCTCCCGCTCTGGCTCATTCAGGGTACGAAGATTCTCGCTATTCAGCAGGGCAATGGCACCAGCGTTATCTTTGCGTCAGGTACAGTTGGAGCGGGGAATTTAATTAATTTGACTGTATTTTACTACTAAACATCTAAATATTCTCATTAAATGTCAAAAGACGTAAAAGTAAAATTAGTAAAAGTGTGCGTAAAAGACTTCAAAGTCTTGATCATTGCCGCAAAATTGCTAGTTTATCGGTTTTTTATCGGATACACTTCGGAGAGTGTGACTGATCTACATGATCTAATACCACCTTGCCCTTTCTTTTATCGGACTTCTCGTATCTCAAAAAAGCGACATCGTTTCATGGTTGATGTTCCAAAACATGAACGAAGAGATTTGACTCCACGTTTGTGATAAGAACGTCTAGGTTGTGGAATGCGTTGCCTGAGTGGGTTTTCCCCGATAGTTACAATCTTGGTGTCTTCAAATCGAGAGTGAATCGGTTTCTTCTAGGTAAGCACGCTCCATCGTAGATCGCATCACCGCTTAACATCAGGCGGGATGGCGGTCAAGTGCAAACCCATTACAGTTAAAAAAGAAAAGACCACCACTTCAATGTGGCCAAGGACGCTATCATATCACTACTACAACAGAGGCAGCTGCAGAGCTGCGGGAAAAGCTATCTGGGCGTATCGGTGATCTAGTGAAAACCAGTGTGCGTACTATGGCCTCAAGTCTTGTTAACGGTTTCGACAGGGTCTTCAGCCGCCTTCTGGTTGACGAAGCCCTAATGAACCATTTTGGAGCGATCATAATGGCTTCACGGCTGTCTAAAGCTAGTGAACTTGTCCTTGTTGGGGATGTCAACCAGTTGCCTTATATTGACAGAGAAAATCTCTTTACTATGAGGTACTGTCGCCCTAGCCTGGTAATTAACATCTACCAGGAGTTCTTATGCACACACCGGTGCCCAATGGACGTCGCGTATGCGTTGAGGGAGGTATACTCTGGTATATATTCTTCGGTACTACGTATAAGGTCCCTGGACCAGAGAGGATATACTGGAGCCGACATACCGCGCACTCTACCGAACACTCTCTTTTTAGTTCATACTCAAGAAGAGAAAGAGACCCATACCAGGGTCATGGGGGAGGCGTGGGATCCCGCATTCTTACTATCCATGAGGCTCAGGGACTGACGGCCGAGTCAGTAATCGTCATCAAGATGAATACTGGGTTGAAGTTGCATGAGAGCGTCCCGCACGCGGTCGTCGCTCTGTCTCGGCATACTGGGACCTTTATCTATTACACCGATGCGAACGTTGGCTGCGCCACCTAGTGCCATCCGGGTCTATAACTTCAAGATGGTAATAAAAGATCGTAACGTGGCGGTGATGGAAGCTCTGGCCCGAGAGAGGTTTTCTAAAGAAGGGAATGATGTAATAAACCTAATATCGTAATTATTCTTGCCTGACAGCATTGTAAAAGCACTGTAATAAGATAATACTTATATAAGTTAACATAATAAGACAAAATATATAATATGAAAAAGGCATGGACCTTGGAGTCCGTGGAAGTTGTTTAAATAATAATAAAAAAAAAAGAAAATACTAAAAAAAAAATATTATAATGCAAGAATGCAACGATTATTAAGAAATGCTACATTTATAAAAAAAAAACAATAAAACAATATTTCATGTTCAATTTATTTACAGATGTCATTTAAAATCACATTTGATTTGATTCAAATAGTGTGATTTGTACCTTTTTCTGACACATAAAAACATAGGACTTTATTGCTCGCAACATTAAGTCGCTGGATAGCAATTGCAATCTTCTGCTCAAGGATTGAGACGGATCAGAATGCGCTACCCTCTTCCTGAATTTGGTGCTTTACTCTTGGACCAAGTCTTTGGCTCCGACTCCCTGGCATGGTTTTTACTGTTATTTCCACTGCTTTTTCCAAGCACCATCTTCCGCAGCTGCTCCCGAGTGATTTATTTTGTCAATAAACGTGTTTATTTATCTATAGGTGAATCTTTGGAAAACAATTACAATGTCTGGGCACCCGGCCAGCCCGATAACTCCACAAGATTGGAGTTTGGGGAAGAACTGGGGGAGTACTGTGGCAGTGTTACGAGAGACAAGGTCCAGTTGAATGACAGCTACTGTGATCGGCGTCTTACCTTTTTGTGCGAAAAGGATCCAACTAGCCTTCAGTAATTTAAACTGTTAATAAAGTTTATGGATTTAATTCGTGTTTTTAATTATCTAAAATACGGATTCCGTATCGTTCTCCGGTAAGAGAACTGTGGCTGTTTTCCGAAGTTGGCCTTACTATTATTATACTTGTATAAGAGCAGCATTGAACGCTGCTGCCATCCCTATTCCACTGGCTAAGTTTGCAGGGGTTGGAGAGGGAGATACGCCTCTGAACTGGTTTCATAGTTACCTATCTGACATTCAGAACTCAAGTGGTAAGGGTTAATGGAGAACTGAGTGCCACAAGGCAGTATTCTGGGACTCATACTGTTATTTATATACACTAATCAATTGTACGACCTGAAGATACAGTAGGGGAGAATAATTACGTAGGCAGATGACACAGTGGTGTTAATTCAGGGTCAGTAATGGAAGAAAGTTCAAATAGCAGTAAATTAGGGCTTGGAATTGTTTACTTAGTCTATACTTATAACTAGCTGAACCCGCTACTTCGTACGCGTAAGCAGATATTACTGACTTATACATTAATTGGAAGTATCGTACGTCAAATATTTGGATAAGTAGTCATTGGAAAACCTTTGAGTTTGAGTGAATTTGTTTTTTCCACACAAAAATTTATTTAATTTTATCATCTTTATTTTTCTTTTTTTAAACACAATCAAACATACTTAGTAAGGTTTCGTAGTATCGAACATAGCCGCAAGTGTTAAGTATGTAGGATTTTTATAGGATACATTATGAAAAGTCTGAAGCTATGTAATGTGCATGATCTGATACCTATTTTTTTTTACCTATTTCTTTTTATCCGCAAGCTGTTTTCTAGCTGTTACCCGCGACTTCGCCGGCGTAAAATTTTGAACGAAGCCTGTGTGGAATCAAAATAATTAAAATTTTGAGTTTTAATGATATTCAAGCAAGTTGAACCCGTAAATCTAAGCCAAGTCCTAGTGAAATGTTAATGTATGAATTTAATTGTAGGTAACACAGAAAAAAATCAAGAACGAAAGAATCCAAACTTGGCATCATAATCCTTTTAGCAGCAAAAACTTATTAGTACAATTTAGAATACCAGTAACGCCACCTAGTGATGAAAGAAAAAATACATACCACAATAGCAAAACATCGATTTAAATGGCCTTTAGTGCTTTTAGATTTAAACTGGCATTAGCGCCGTCTAATGAGAATATTATGTTGCTTGTTATTTTGATTGTGAACGCAAATCACCTGTATTATCTACGCCAAAACGGGCGCATATTTTTTCATTTTTGGCTTTTACCTTACCATCACATCAAGTTCCTGACGAAAATATATGCTTATATTAATATGGAGTTAAATGAAAATGTAGACTTATTAGCCCATGTGAAATTTTAGACTCTAAACTATATGTGTTTCGTATGTCAACCCAATTCGTTGTGCCGTTTTGACGTGATAGTTAATATTTGTTTCCTTAGGGCCCATGCTTCTTTTCAGGTTGATAGATAATAAATACATAAATGTGGTATTTCAGACTATGAGTTATTTCTGTTTCAATTTTCTACCAAATTTGCTTAGTCTTTCCTACGTCACAGTAACCTATAAGTAACCGATTTGCTATTTCTGAGTTCAAACTACGTGTGTTTCGAATTCCATCCAAATATGTTCAGCCGTTCCAAAGTTGTCTTGTAAATATTATGAATGTCACTGTTTGGATGTTTGTTACGTAATACATAGAGTACTTACTTATACATAGGCAATGTTTAGCCTATGTGTACTTCCAGACTGTAATCTAATTCTATTTCAAATTTCAACCCGATCACTTGATACGTTCCGCTATGATTAAAGCGGCAATAGAAATACATCATCTGCAAAAATTTCAACTGTCTAGCTATCACCGTTCTTGAGATACAGCCTGGTGACAGACGGACGGACGGACGGACGGATAGCGAAGTCTCAGTAATAGGGTCCCGTTTTTACCCTTTGTGTACGGAACCCTAACAACGGTCTGCTTCGGTCACCGAAGCTTGTTGAACACTACCTTTAAATTTTAAACAGTATTTGGATTGAATGAGTTTGAGTTTTCTAATAAGTTACGGCTGGTCTAGTAAGTTACAGCTGACCTAGTCGGGAGAACGGCGGCTGTCGATCCGGAGACCCAGGGTTCAAAACCACGCGCACCACTATCTTTTCAAAGTCATGTTCGTAATGCCGGTAATTAAAACGGTGAAGGAAAACACCGTGAAGAAACCGAAATCTACCTATAATCTAAGTTCTAAGTCATACTCGTATGTCATCCACCAACCGACACTGGGCCAGCGTGGTGGATTATAGCCTTGTCTCTCTCCTTGCGAGAGAAGGCCCCGACGCCCAGCAGTGGGAACATTTAATGGGTTGTTTATGCTGCTACTTATTATGCTACTTATTTTGTTTTCTCCAAAATACAATAATCTACTTCAATGACAGTTAATTTAATTCTGTCATTCGACTAAATTTTATAAGAAGGTATAACTGGCGTACAGATAAATCTAAGCTGATTTTAGTTTTTTGTTGATATTTGATATCTGTTTTCGATATCTAAGATCACCTCTGAAGTATTTTCTACCAAACAAAAAAGGAATTATCAAAATCAACTAACAATTAGCGGAGTTATCGTGTAAAACAAAACCAAATAAAAAAACATGCAACCCGATTGAGAACATCCTCCTTGTTTGAAGTCGATTACAACCGAATGATGTTTGTTTTTTCTACACAAAAATATATTTTTGACAATTATTTTGTCATCCAAGATGACGCGACGCGATCACGTGGGCACTTTCTAGTATCTAGAATCTAGATATTCTGTGGATCGTCTGTGATACACAGAATACTTAGAAGTTAGTATGTACCGAACGCGCCGCGCGTGTCGTTATTATTTAATGTTTGTGTAATTTCCGAACCAACAAACCGATATTGTTCAAATTTTGACGGGACAATATAAAAATGTGTTCTTTCTAACAAAAAGAATTAATGAAATTAAACAACGCAAACATGACTTACAACCAAATACAAATTCTGACTTTCACCCCCTCCCGCAAGAAAACCGATCAGAATTTGGGGATCAAAAGTAGCCTACAGCAATGTCCTTAGTATAAACTAAAATCATACCAAGTTTCAGCTGAATTGAATCAGTAGTTTCGGCGTGATGCGTGATCCCTATACAGAAAGACAGACAGACAGACAGACAGACAGACAGACAGACAGAAGACATGAAAGAAAAAAAATGCAGTTTCGCCATCAGTATCGACTAAGGGTGCCCCAAAAAAATTTTTTTCAAAATATCTTCAATGTACAGAATTCGACCCGTTACAGTTTTATTATAAGTATAGATAAAACTGTAACGGGTCGAATTCTGTACATTGAAGATATTTTGAAAAAAAATTTTGGGGCACTCCATAGTCGATACTGATGGCGAAACTGCATTTTTTTTCTTTCATGTCTGTCTGTCTGTCTGTCTTTCTGTACAGGGATCACGCATCACGCCGAAACTACTGATTCAATTCAGCTGAAACTTGGCATGATTTTAGTTTATACTAAGGACATTGCTGTAGGCTACTTTTGATCCCCAAACTCTGATCGGTTTTCTTGCGGAGGGGTGAAAGTCAGAATGTGTATTTGGTTGTAACTCATGTTTGCGTTGTTTAATTTCATTAATTTTTTTTGTTAGAAAGAACACATTTTTTTTATATTGTCCCGTCAAAATTTGAACAATATCGGTCTATTGGTTCGGAAATTACACAAACATTAAATAATAACGACACGCGCGGCGCGTTCGGTACATACTAACTTCTAAGTATTCTGTGTATCACAGACGATCCACAGAATATCTAAATTTCTAGATTCTAGATTCTAGAAAGTGCCCACGTGATCGCGTCACTTCGTCTTGGATGACAGAATAATTGTCAAAAATATATTTTTGTGTGGAAAAACAAACATCATTCGGTTATAATCGACTTCAAACAAGGAGGATGTTCTCAATCGGGTTGCATGTTTTTTATTGGTTTTATTTTACGCGATAACTCCGCTAATTGTTAGTTGATTTTGATAATTCCTTTTTTGTTTTGTAGAAAATACTTCAGAGGTGATCTTAGATATCGAAAACAGGGAAGTAGTTTTTCAAATATCAACAAAAAACTAAAATTAAACAAAAAACAGCTTAGATTTATCTATACGACATAAGGTATATGTACATGTACCTTCTTATAAAATTTAGTCGAATGACAGAATTAAATTACCTGTCATTGAAGTAGATTTTTGTATTTTGGAGAAAACATATCAGCATAATAAGTAGCAGCATAAACAACCCATTAAATGTTCCCATTGCTGGGCGTCGGGGCCTTCTCTCGCAAGGAGAGAGACAAGGCTATAATCCACTACGCTGGCCAAGTGTCGGTTGGTGGATGACATATGACTAAGAACTTAGATTATAGGTAGATTTCGGTTTCTTCACGGTGTTTTCCTTCACCGTTTTAATTACCGGCATTACGAACATGACTCTGATAAGATAGTGGTGCGCGTGGTTTTGAACCCTGGGTCTCCGGATCGACAGTCGCCGTTCTCCCGACTAGGTCAGCTGTAACTTACTAGACCAGAATTTATTAGAAAACGTATTATTTCAATCCAAATACTGTTTAAAATTTAAAGGTAGTGTTCAACAAGCTCAACAAGCAGACCGTTGTTAGGGTTCCGTACACAAAGGGTAAAACCGGGACCCTATTACTGAGACTTCGTTGTCCGTCCGTCCGTCCGTCTGTCACCAGGCTGTATCTTAAGAACGATGATAGCTAGACAGTTGAAATTTTCGCAGATGATGTATTTCTATTGCCGCTTTAATCATGGCGGAACGTATCAAGTGATCGGGTTGAAATTTGAAATAGAATTAGATTAGTCTGGAAGAACACATAGGCTAAACATGGCCTATGTATAAGTACTCTATGTATTACGTAATAAACATCCAAACAGTGACATTCATAATATTTACAGGACAACGTTGGAACGGCTGAACATATTTGGATGGAATTCGAAACACACGTAGTTTGAACTCAGAAATAGCAAATCGGTTACTTATAGGTTACTGTGACGTAGGAAAGACTAAGCAAATTTGGTAGAAAATTGAAACAAAATAACTCAGAGTCTGAAATACCACATTTATGTATTTATTACCTATCAACCTGAAAAGAAGCATGGGCCCTAAGGAAACAAATATTAACTATCACGTCAAAACGGCACAACGATATGGGTTGACATACGAAAGACATATAGTTTAGAGTCTAAAATTTCACATGGGCTAATAAGTCTACATTTTCATTTAACTCCATATTAATCTAAGCATATATTTTCGTCAGGAACTTGATGTGATGGTAAGATAAAAGCCAAAAATGAAAAATATTGATTGGTGATGGTGATGAAAATGGTGATTTGCGTTCACAATCAAAATAACAAGCAACATAATATTCTCATTAGACGGCGCTAATGCCAGTTTAAATCTAAAAGCACTAAAGGCCATTTAAATCGATATTTTGCTTTTGTGGTATGTATTTTTTCTTTCATCACTAGGTGGCGTTACTGGTATTCTAAATTGTACTAATAAGTTTTTGCTGCTAAAAGGATTATGATGCCAAATTTGGATTCTTTCGTTCTTGATTTTTTTCTGTGTTACCTACAATTAAATTTATACATTAACATTTCACTAGGACTTGGCTTAGATTTACGGGTTCAACTTGCTTGAATATCATTAAAACTCAAAATTTTTATTATTTTGATTCCACACAAGCTTCGTTAAAATTTTTACGCCGGCGAAGTCGCGGGTAACAGCTAGAAAACAGCTTGCGGATGAAAATAAACAGGTAAGTAGGTTGAATCAGATCATGCACATTAGCTTCAGACTTTTCATGACAATGTATCCTATAAAAATCCTACAAACTTAACACTTGCGGCTATGTTAGATACTACGAAACCTTACTAAGTATGTTTGATTTTGTTTAAAAAAAGAAAAAATAAAGATGATAAAATTAAATAAATTTTTGTGTGGAAAAACAAATTCACTCAAACTCAAAGGTTGTTCAATGACTACTTATCCAAATATTTGACGCACGATACTTCCAATTAATGTATAAGTCAGTAACATCTGCTTACGCGAACGAAGTAGCGGGTTCAGCTAGTTAAAAATAAACCTGTTGCCAATTGATGTATAAAAAACCAAATTTAATATGACGTTCACTAAATTGACAGAAGGACAAAACCAAGACACCATCTAGAATTTAAAATTCACAGATTCACTCGTGATATGACTGGTTCCTGAATGTGCGGAAATCTGGGTCAAATCAAAACTCGAAGTAGTATTGCCAAATCAAAAAGCTTACAGGTAGATCCAGGAAACTATTACTCACTTTCAAGGAACTGCGACACATCCTGAAATTTTGATTTCACTGTTTGATGTGTTCGAAATCACTCAGTGCTATAGGTTATATATAATATAGTATACCACGGTTGAAGCCAGGGTGGACCGCTAGTTCAAGTATATTAATAATTATGGAGTTTATTAAAACTGACATCATTTCTTTGCTTTGTTGTGGCTGGCTCTGGCTATCTTTAATTTTACGCCTCATCGCGCAACGTTAAGAAATCTGAAGTTAGGTTATTGAACTGTCGATCCACACTTATTGGTGACGTTAGTCAGAAATTATGTGCATAATGTCTAAGGAAAATATTAGGAAAACATCGTGTGGGAAATCGACGTGTTCTTAAAATGTCACGTAATCTGGGCCACCATCATGCGTGGTCCGCCAATGCGAGCTGAGCCAGCGTAATGCATTATGGCCCGGCTCTCTACTTGTGAGAGAATTCTCTGAGTTATGCGTAGGGGTAAACAATTTTGGTCCAGGTTTTGAATTTCTATAATATTGTGTGATGTTGATGAAACCACACTTGTATAACGGTCCCATTTTATGCACGACTTATACTTGTACTTCCAATGTGTAGACATTGAAGGTTAGGCAAATAAAAAATTACAATGAGCTTAAGAATAATCTTTATTCTCGTAAAAAAATATGTATAAATTGTATAAAAATTAACTATGGCAAGTGCTCTACAGACAAGTGCCTGTTCGACAGTGTTTATCTGAGGCCTCATTTTTTGGAAACCACTCCCTTTACTCTCACTCCTGTTGTTCGGTCACTTGTCACAGCGACAAAGTGTTGTTGACAAAGTCCTACAGCAATGACGCCGAAGTCCTTGCTTTGTACGTCACTGGCATAGTTGCTTACGCTGCTTGATCCTTGTCACCATTGTAGGCGTAGATAAAGAATAAGTAAAATAGATCAGGTTTTTCCATCCTTTGTACCAATTGTAAGCAGATGAGGTGTATGTTTATTATGGCAACAAAGTGATGAGCCGCGGCAAAAGCATGACACTTCCATAAGAGCGCCAAGACATGAGCGATCAGAGTGTAGGTTGGTGTATAGTTAGAGTGTATTCGTAATGAATTCTGAGTGTATTAAGAGTGTATTTAGAGACCCCTGTTCCGTTGTCAGTCGCCCCAGAAGCGCGTGATGAAGTGCTCATGGCTGAGTAGACGAGTGAAGGCAGTGTAGTAGTCTCCATTGCAGAGGTGGTCACCAGCGGGCGCGGCGGAGGCCACCCCGCGCAGGTAGTACCGAACAGTCCCTTTGTCCATCACGGGGAACGCCAGACCACCGCCGCTGTCGCCTCGACAGAGCGCCGTGCTCGCTGCGTACAGAAAAGAAACTTTATAAATCCTACATCAATGTCAATGTCACCGAAATTGTGCAAGCCGATTATAATCTAACGTCAGATTACAAACTAATGTAACCTAATCTAACGTGATATTATAATTTTACGCGTTAACATAATATAATCTGACGGTGTTGACAATCAAACAGCGATATCAATAAGAAATAAATAAAAGTACGTCCATATTTAAGTTTGTTTATTTTTAGCTTGCTGCATTTTTTGGTGTTGCTTTTTCATCGTTTTGAACGTTTCTTTTCTCAGATTTATAAAGCACTGTGCTGGCAGCGATCTGTAGTTTTACCGTTATTTTATTTATTGCTATTCCAATCTAAAATTTATTGATGTGTTTTAAATTTCAACTTGATCCATTTAGACGTTCTGACGTAATTGAGCAACAAACATTCAAACTATCGCATTTATAATATACAGAAAATTGGATTTTTGACTGTTGTTTAGATGTCTGGATGTTTGTTGGTCAATCAGGTCTTAGCATCTGAACGAATCAGGTTGAAATTTCGAAGACACTTAGATTATAGTCTGGAATATTTTTAATTACGGGAAACTAACTAACGTGGCAAAACCGCCAGATGCTGCTAGTCTTCGTATAAATAAAAAAAATGAATTGTTGTTCGTTAGTCTCGCTAGAACTCGAGAACGGCTGGACTGATTTGGTTAAAGATATCGGATGTAATAAAAAAATCTATGGATTTGGTTGATTTTGGTTTAGAATTACTAGCATTTGTAGGAGTCAAAGTCAAAGTTTTTTATTGATAAATATACATTTACAAGTCAGGCATAATAAATTGTATAACACTAATTATACGGAATATAAATATGGAGTTCAGGGAAGGTTTTTAAAACGGTGTAAAACATGAATAGTAATGAAGTGGTACGACGTTTGCCGGGTCAGTATTTACATAACATATAAAAAAATAAGTGTCACCGTTGAGGAATCCAGCGCAGATCTTGTCGCTGGTGATGTAGGGGGTGAAGGAAGCCGGAGAGTGGGTGATGCAGGATTCCTCGCTCACGTACGGCAGGTCCACCACGCGCAGCGCCCGGGCTGGCCCGCCGTCCTCCGCCGTCAGACCCCAGCCTGCCACCTGGGGACAGCCATTAGCGAAGGGAACATGGCACACGACCGAGCGGGTACGTGCTGCATCATTCGATCTTTGGCACGCATGGGCCAGCTCTAACACTGTCTTGAAATTGGTAGCGGCAGTGTACACGTAATCAGATAAGTCTGTCAATTCTGAATTTATTTTGATGATTCCTTTTTTTTAACCCCCGACCAAAAAAAGGGGTGATATAAGTTTGACGTCGATGTCTGTCTGTCTGTCTGTCTGTCTGTCTGTCTGTCTGTCTGTCTGTCTGTCTGTCTGTGTGTGTGTCTGTCTGTGGCACCGTAGAGCTCAAACGGATGGGCCGATTTCAATGCGGTTCTTTTTAATTTGAAGGTTAATATACGTGCGGATGTTCTTAGCTATGTTTGGTTAATATCGATTCTAAATGGCCGCCTCCACAAAATGGCGGACAAAATATTTCTTCACAACCTACCTCAATATGGGTATCAAATGAAAGGGCTTGACTAGTAAAATACTATACACAATAACAAATATCAAATCCAAGACGGCCGCCACCACAAAATGCCGAATTGTATATTTTTTTCACTAATACCTCAATATGGGTATCAAATGAAAGGGTTTTGACTAGTAGAGTATTTTGCACTATGACAAATTTAAATCCAAGATGGCCGCTACCACAAAATGGCGAAATACATTTCTTTTATTACAACTCCATTAACATGGGTATCAAACGAAAGGGCTTGACTAGTAGAACGTTATTGGTACAGATAATCCGAGATCCGAGGTAGTCGGGGGTTAATCAAATTTTTTAATTTTGTTCTTGTGTTTGGTATATTATACTTTTGAAATGTTTCTGTACAATTTTTATCGAAATCGGCGAGGTGAGTCGTTAAATATCAACAAAAACCTTAAATTTTGCTATCGTTTCCCACCGTAGCAGGGCGACTTTTTACACACACACACCACACCTTTATCATAGAATTTACAAAATTTTAGAAACTTTGTTGGGTGTCTTGAGTTTAAGTAAAATAATTTTAAATTGAAATCGGTATTTCTATTCGCTTTTTCTTTTGTAGATTTTTTAATACTACCACGTTACGTGATATTTGAGTGTAGAGGAAATAATACTGACATGAGATGTAGAGGTGTAGAATTCCATACCTTTCCCAGAACGCCAGGCTGTAGTTGATGCCTTTCGAAGTTGGCATCAAAGTCAAGGCAGACGGGGCGCACGTACAAGTTGTACTGCACTGCGGTGGTAAGCTCCAACACCGCTATGTCATCCTGGTAGTTGGTGGAGGGACCTTGGAAGCGGATTGGGAGCTGGATCGACTCCACCTGGAATATACAGCACCAGTACTTTACAGCTTAGCAGCTTACTTTATGATGTGACCCTGAGCCTTCTCTCATATAGGGAATCAATGCCACATACCAGCATACCACGCTGGCCAATTGCGAGTCAGCGGATAACAAAGCTAACGTAACTTAACGTCACAATAGGGAATATGCATGCATTTTTTTTACATTTTTAATTCACTTTTTACATTATTATAACACAATAAAAAATATAAATGCTCTTGTAAATGTACAAATTTATGTTTAAAATAATATTTAAAATATCGATATAATTTGTCCAGTTTAAACGCCGCCATCTTTCCCGCGCCTTCATGACGTCACAGGCCACGACCTGTGTTTGTTTACTACAAGTGTTGCAGTTACTTTGTACCGATTTTTGAGTTGTGCTAGCTAATCAAACGATGGAGAACACGACTTTTCTCTCTAACACTACTAGCTCAGTACGAATATCGACACCGTTAAAGCAGAAAACATGCCATGTGACGTCACATTTGGTTTCCACAGATAATGATGCGTTTCGCAAACTTGAATTTCCCGCGCCTATTTGGCACTTTTTAAATAATATTTTTTATAATTAATAACTAACTAAATAATAAAATAATTGTTTTGGCAGAATGGCGGGACATTAAGGATTCTACAAAAAAAAATCAAGCCAATTTAAACTACATGCATATTGCCTATTATGTCATAAGACATTCTCATCACAAGGTTGTCACAAGGTCACCACGGCTTCGAAAGACCTTCAAAATTGGCATTGATTCATTGATGATTGGCATTGGTTCCAATAGCTGCGTGTCACTGTGCTGTTATGTGTCAGGCATGTTGCTTACCATCAGGCACATGTCCTGATCGTCTCGTCACTCTTTATTTAAAAAAAAAAAAAAAAAAAAATGATATTCCATACACTTGAACAATAAAGATTTATTTCATATCTCCTGCTCGACAAAATCCAATTATATGTTATGAAACGTCAAAACAAAGCAAGTAATTGTGACCTTGCAAAATGCAGAGGTAAGTAATATTGAGAAGATTCCTTAGGGATTAAAATGATTTGAATTTGGAACGTTAAAATTCGTATGAAAATTCTTACCCATAGTACCATTGTAAAAAGACTTTATTAAAAACTCGAACTTTTATCCAAATATCGAACTGGCCACCCGCACGCACAGAAACAAAACACAAAAAAAGGAAAATATAAAAAGGCGCCATTGTGTCGAATTTTGTTAGTTTTTAATTGTATCACTTTAATTCTTAAAAAACACCAAAATGTCTTCAAACGATAGTGAATTGTATTCCGGTTTAAAGGAAAATATATCCAGAGAAATTACAGGGCTTAGAGTATAATAACATCTTAGATCTCTGGGTGACGAGCACAGTGCAGTGATAGGTAATGATTTGAACTCTTCATGTTCCAACAGCTGCGTGTCACTGTGCTGTTATGTGACAGGCATATTGCTTGCCATCAGGCTCATGTATTGTTCGTGTCGTCATTCCTTATTTGAAAAAAAAAACGAGACGAGTTGAGATGATGTAAGATAATTATTTATTGACTTAGAATGGACAAAAAATGTATTCCCATTTCAATAAACTTACTTAATTACTATGACAAAAAATAACTTACGTCAGACAGTTGTGGTGTGTCCAGCTTGGGAGTCCCAAGGTCGGTACAGCTTGCCCACAGCCACCGCGAACTCTGACGCTGGCAGTTTGCCCAGGAGGTTGCTCCAGATGATGGCGTCCTTGTCCACGTCGAAGTATCTAATCACCCATGTTGTTTTTCCACATCCTGGAACTCCGTTGATCCACTGTATTCTCGGTACCTCCCAATTTTCCCAATCTGCTTTGACGTTTCCGTTCCCTTCGATGGTCTTGGCCATCTCTAGGATCTTATCGTCCAGCATAATCTTGGTACATCGGGCAGTAACTACAATTGGGTCGTTTGGTGGTGTCGCATAAACAGGCACTCCCGCGCGCTCTGTCTTTTTTTTTTTTATAAAGAGTGACGAGACGATCAGGACATGTGCTTGATGGTAAGCAACGTGCCTGACACATAACGGCACAGTGACACGCAGTCTCTCTCTCGTTCAGTGTCACGAAGCTATTTTCTGCACTATAAGCTGCCATATACTGTCCTGTCATGGTACCCTTGATGACCCGGGAAGTGACATTATTGTAAATGGCTGCTTCGGCCTCCTCGAGTCTCGCCTTTAAAAGGCTTTCACTTCCTAGCCCATAGGACTGCATGATGTTTTCGCAGGTCTTGAGGTTTACTTGTCGTGTCGCGCTCAGTGTGGCTATGAATTCGATGGAGGCGTTACGTGCATGGCTCCGCGGCTCCGAAGCCGTGACATAGCGGAGCGGTTCAACCTGTCCCATGTCGGCTCTCGTTCGGGCTGTTTGTTGCTGTGAAGCTGCTTTGGGGGTCTTTGACGTCGAGGGGGGTGATGAATGGGATGTGATTTTGTGCTGCTGCGTTGAAAGCAGTCACGAACGCCGTGTTGGTGCCTCGGCTGCCAGTTAGATTGGCTGAGGCTTTTTCCGTGGCTGCCCTCTGCTGTACTCTTTCGGAGCCGGTTTGGATGGTCGAAATAGGAACAGGATGTCCCCAGCTGTCAGTTGCATTTGCTTGGTCGTGCGAAAGGGTTCTGAGGAAGCTCAGATTTTCCCCCCTGTCTTCGTATACGACAACCTCATGGTGTTTAGAGGCCTCAATGCAACCCAACCGGTCTGCGACTCTCGCTCTTGAATATTCGATTGCCATCGCATCCACGCTTATCACCCTGGGTGTTTCACCAGCATTTCTGCTCAGATGTGCGAGCAGCGCACTTGCCTGTGTGAAAGGCGTCCGACCTTCCGAGTACTCTATTAGTGCAATCGTTTTGTTTTTCGATCGCACCAACCGAAATCGGTGGCCGTTTACCTCGCACACCGGCATGGCGTCGTAGGTTTTCCGCTTCATCGTGACTTTTGCGGTACTCCCATTGAGCAGGCAAGACAATCCAGGCGACAAACGGGCTCGTTTCCGCTCCCAAGCGAAGCAAAAGCTTATTCCAAATCTTTCTTTGTTGCTGTCCATGAAGAGAGCCACTCCGCGGATACGGATCCCTGCTTCTCCTCGGTCTGCGTTCTCCAATAGTTGTTTGACGGAGATGCTCTTCGAGGAGCTATGTTTGGTGGGAACCACATCCCACGCGGCGTCCACAGACAGCGGGGCAGGGTGTGGTGGCCATGGGGAGCGCGTATTGGAATTAGTGGAGTTTCTCATGGCCGCTATGCGGAATGAGCTCTCTCTGAAGGACAGGAGCCGTGTTCTGTTATCTGGATCTAGTAAGATGTTGTGGAGATCCGAGACAACCAGTCTTCTGTCAATCATAGATTCGAGCTCATGTCTTGCGACCATGAATCGGGGACAATCGACTAGCACGTGCCAGACCGTTTCGGGTTGGTCGGGGTCACATTCGCATGCCGGACTGCTCTTGAGCTTAAATCTGTACAGGTAATCTGCTATTCCTCCGTGTCCCGTCAACGCTTGTACCTGGAAGGGAGTCAGTTTCGTGGTTCTCATCACCCGATATGCGTTTGCTATACATATCAGGTAGGAACGTCTGGGTGACTTTTCCGGTGTCCAAGGTCTCATATCGATCCTGCCATTTCTTGACCAATTCTTCGCGGATTTTCCTGTTGACGTAGGACAAAGGGATCCCCTTGTAGTCCCTGGGTGACTCCGTGAGTGCGGTGGAGCGTGCTTACCTAGTAGAAACCGATTCATACTCGATTTGAAAACACCAAATGTGTAAATATCGGGAATACCCACTTAGGCTACGCATTCCAGCCTAGACGTTCTTATTGCAATTATAGAGTCAAACCTCTGAGTTCGTGTCTTTATAACGACAAACATGAGACGATGTTGCTTTCGAGCTAAGACCAGTCTAGCAAAACAAACAAGGTGGTATTAAATCGAGCAGCTCAGTTGCACACTATCTGAAATGTATCCGATAAAATACCGATGTTCACACGGCATGTTACACGGCAGTGTTCAAATATTTATTTAGGTCTTTTTTGCCCAAACTTGTCGTTGTCTGAGTCTTTTGGCACATCTCTTAATCGCACTATGCACCTGACATAGTCGATCCATTCCAGAGGTAGGAAAAATTTTTGACTGCGAATCGTGTGATTGTGATGACAGACAAGAATGAACTTGAAAAGACTTCTAGAACGGGATACTTAAGTTCATATTTTTTTGTAATGGTAGGGCTATTTGCAGAGTCCTCCCGAGGAAGTACCTTTGTCAACTATTCTACCGCCAAATAGTAATGAACATCACTGTGTTCCAGTTTGAAACGCAATGTTACCAGAGAAGTTAAAGTGCATAGGGATAAAACATCTTCTGGGTGATGAGCGCAGTGTAGCACTAGGTAATGATTTGGACTCTTCATACAATTGCTGCGTGTCACTGTTACGAGCAGGCTTGTAGCTTACCATCAGGCACAAATGTCCTGCTGGTCTCGTCACTCTATACCATGAACAAATGACAGCAGACCTGGCGTGCACTACGGCACTGAGCTCCACTCCCCATTAGCGCAGTGCATGAACTTGAGCGGAGCGGTGGAAGTAGTAAGGCGTCCGGCAGGAGGGCCGCACCGTCGTGCCCGAGGGTTCAAGCTCGCGGCAGGCTCGGAACCCGTCCGACCCGTCCAGGGAAACCAGGCAATGGTACTCCACTGAAGGATACTGCGGTAGTTGGCATAACGCTAGAAACATACACAGAGTATCTCTTTGATTCCTTTAAATTCACAATATAACGAAACCTTTAATACAATAAAATCATATTTATATAGAGTTTATGACGACGCTACCCGAAGAAATCTTTCATTGGCACTTTGAATGTCAGAGTGCAAATAGGGCATTTTTTTTTAAGTAATCACGGCTTGCATCTATGTATAGATTTATGTAGAGATATATATGTATAAGTAAGTAAGTATGTAATCTTATATCTCTAATAGAGTGAGAACCCAGGGCCGCCAGACGTCACGTATTTTCTGATGAACGAAATGTGGACGATTGGGTAAAGTTAGTACGTATTAATAACACATGCTTACTCGCTAACTTGCGTAGGTACAAAATAACATTACTTCATGTATTTTCTAATAACTGATTTTCACGTATGTTATAGGCATTATCCTTAAAAATAAGGCCCCAATTACTCCCACACACTTACCGTCGGCCGCTTTGCTTAACAGATGCTTTAAAACTCCCAAAATAATGACTTAGCTTTACTTAAACTCTCACACTCCATTTGTACTCGTATATATGTTAGTCAGACAACTATTTTAAAGCCTTTTCCAAAAAGATAGGCCGATCTAAGCGGACAATTGTCCCCTAAACTCAATTTTAATGCCTCTATGGGTAAGAGCGCGAGACTGAGTGAAACATGCATAGGGAAATATTCACTTAAAATTTGCCTGTAATATACGTGAAAATCAATTATAAAATACGTGAAGTAAGTAATGTTTTCATAAGCCTTTATTACCTCATATCTCAAAATTGGTTGTCTAAGAAAGTTAGCGAGAAATCGTGAGTTCTTAATACGTACTAACTCTACCCAATCGTCCACATTTCGTTCATCAGAAAATACGTGACGTCAGGCGGCTCTGGGATCTTGGACTATAAATGCATTTGATAGAAAATCGTAGAGCGTGGAAAAACCAAAATTTTCGGATCTCAACGCAGCCGAGTTATTGTCACAAAATCGAATTTATCCCTTTTTCAAGGTGGCAGAAAATGCACATAGGAAATCTTATCCGATAATTTGAACTTAAGCTTTTTTAGGCACCACATCACATCCAAAATTTAACCGTCTCGGTTCACATGCATTTCTAACCCAATGTTTCCGGCGTAATGACTGGACTATCCCGCGATACGCGATAAAATATAGCCTGCGCGTTATTTCAGTCTAATATGTCTGGGCTGAGTTCTCAATTTCAAACCTACTCGTTCAACCGTTCTAACGTGATTTAGCCACAAACATCCAACTTGGACATTTATTATTTTAGGAAGATAGATAAATGTCATGCAAATTACATTGTTTTATTTATTATTCCACTTACCAAGACACTGAGGTAGTGGCGCTGACCAAATACCGCTATAGCAGAAGATAAAATCTGGCCCATCTGCCTGGTATCCTTCCTGGCAGGTTACGTTAACAGCCACTACGCCGTGTCTTTCTCCAGGCTTGGCGTTTGGTATGTTCGTGATGTAACCGCCGAAGGATGGATACGAAGGTAGAACGCAACTGTTGCCAGGTTGTTGCCTGAAAAGTTTACCACGTATTACTCCCATTATTCAGTTTTGTTTCTAACTGGTCACAGGCCGCTCGTTTCTCGTGTAAGATCAAACAAAACCGTACCCGTTCCAAACACTTTTTTTCAACCCTTTACTGAGCGTTTAGGCACAAAAATCTAAACATGTTTGGTATTTGTAACGTCAAATGAATAAAGCAGACGAAGTTGAGCATAAATGTAAGAGTCTAGAGTGCATTTGTTACTTGCAGGTAAACATGCCCCATCGTATACTACATTGTCACTTAATATCAAGGAAGACAAGTTCAAGTTCAAAATGTTTGAAAAAAAAACTTCAAAAGATTTGAAGTTTTATCTTTAGAAAAATAACTTTTTACCGGGTTTTATCTGAGTATCGAGCGCTCACATCTTTACAAAATTTGCGGAAAAACGTCTATCGGGATACGTAAGTGCGTTTTTTTACACCTCGCTTTATGACCTTAAATCCCATTTGAACTCATCACTCTCAAGGGACTTTCAAGACGATTCTAATATTATCTTTTGTTGATCCAAATGTAAGCTAACATAGTTTTCATTTAATTATAAGTTTTATTGGGATATTAAGGAGTTTAGGAGTTATTAAACCGTCAATTGCAAGGAAGACATAGTTGGATTACGAGGCTCGGGCTCCATGTGGTGTACCCTGGGCATCGCACAATAACTTGGCTCGGTGGCATCTTGTTGTGTAACGGATTCGACCGAGGAAGGAGCCTCTACTCGCGCTCTTTTGAGCAGTGCTTGTAGAAGTTGGGGAAAAGAACTTACAGGCTTGGGAAGGTTACTCGGCTGAGACTGTTATCGCCCATGTAGTTTGGTGTATTTTTTACCTTCAAGCACATGTCATGTTTGTTTCGTTAAGCAATATTGTACAAAGAAGTATTTTAAATGAAGATTACTTATTATCTGTGGCTGGAAGCGATGCCAGTGTGGTGCTTGCTGTTGGAACAGCTATATTTGGTGTGGGATTTCTGGTTGACTGTCTATTGGACGTAGTTGGAGTCGACGATACTGTAAATAAACATATTATGATTATTACCGAGTGTATGTGAGGTTGCTTTGAAGCTTATAGGTAAGTGTAAGCACAGTAAAACATAGAGTAAAATATCTTCATACAAACGTGCCGATGTCGGTTTGAATGTGTGCGTGCGTGATTTCACGCACACGCTAGTATAATATATGGGGGAATAAGGTGGCGGCAGTACGGGCTGTGCAGCGCGACTGTGAGCACGTGCGTGCGTTACATAACCATAGAATAGATAACATAGATAGAACGGACACTCCCAACCCCCCACCAATTTCAAGCTTCCTCACTTCCTCGGACCGTTTCTGACACGCTAGGAGCACTCAACGAAGAGCTGGTATCGAACATCTAATTTCTAACGAAATATCAACATGGTGGGTTGTTGTACTGTTTACGGCTGTCCGTCAACTAAACTGAACAAGAATAAAACCTTTTTAAAATTTTGTAAGTATAAAATAAGTAAGTTTTAATAATTTTTACCTCAAAGTTCATAACTTTCACATCCACCACAGTGTGGCCAACCTAGTGAATATATACTAAAACAGATGGTAATAGTTTATTCAGATAGCTCAGTAACTATGCAAAATTTAGTTTTATCATAAGAGTTTTTACTAAGGTTGAATAGTTTTTGCCACAAAGTCACAAGAGTGTTGCCAATTTAATGGAGTTTTTGTTAAGATTGCTATAGTTCAGATTTCTTGGTAAGTGATTATTTCTTAGCGTTCAACCGACTCAAAGAAAAAGACAGAGGTTCTATATTAGACTATCTGTACCTTTATGAGCGTCCTTGAATACGTCCGTCAACAGTGAACACTTAATATACGGTTTCATCTAATAGTAGTCTTTTCAATTTTATTATATGCAGATTAACATCGGTCTATGGATAATTCAGCTAAGCTTAGTGCAGTTTTGATAGATAAGGTTTGTTACAAAGACCCTGTCAACCTGATGATGATTACATCGGATTGCATTTTTTATTTAAATATAGGTAATTAGTATTGGTGAGCTTTAAAACAAATACCTACAAAACTACACTGATAAAAAATATGCATTCCACTAATTGGTGTAAAATGTAATTGAAACAATTCTAAAATCTAAGACACAAAACTTTTGAGCCTAGGGTGCGATTTGGGCCATGTCCTTTGATGTTTTTTTCTTTGGTAGATCGTAGTTCAGAAATGGTGCCATATACAATTTATTGAAATCGGTTTTTGAAATATTATGAACACAAAACTAAAATTTACTTTTGTTTATCTACTCGTAGATCACATAGTGATGGCAACTTTTGAAATTTGGTCAAGTATCTAAATTTAATTTGAAATTGGAACCGATTTTTGTTTATTCGAAGAAAATAAATTATTAAGTAATTATTAAAATGTGATTTGAATATGATAGACTCACGCACTATTCTCAAAATATTTAAAATTTATGCGTTCCTTACTATAATCCGAATAATAAGTCACTATTTATCAATATAGGTACCTAAATAAGGAATAATCATAGAAGCAATAAGGAATAAATTAAATCCAGAACTGGCAACATTATCCGAAGATCCCGGGCCTCCGGGTGGATGACCACAATAACAACAATTCGTGGTGTTTGTTTACAAAATTAAATTTGAGTTTTGAGTTGAAAATTCATAACACTACGGTTCGCTGACATGATATGTAAATAATTATAATTAGTCTGATTTAATGATCTGTGATAATGCCTTTTAAAATGCAACTAATGAACGTAGTTTTACCTAATCTAATGTTCTGCGATCTGCAACGAGCTTTTATTGAAATACCTACGCGATATGTGGAGTGATTAATTAATATATTGTCAGTTAAAAGTTTTCTCTTTGGGTAAGTGTAACTAAAAATCAATTCGTCCATGGTGCCTATATCTCCTACTTTGTTTTGAATCTTCTCCTTTCGGATTTAAAAAGTTTTATTTGCATTCAAAAATACAACACGAAATAATGATTAAGTAAAGACAGGGAAGATTTTAGGATACCTTACACTGGCAGGTGAATTCACGGGGCAAAGCTATTCAATAAAACAATTCAGTAACCCTAGACTAAACGCACATATTCACGCGTGTGTACGAACGACATCTGCGTAGTGTGAAGAGTAGGTAACTCGCCAGCGCCGTGTGTATGGAATTTTAGTGAAGTGTCCGGGGTGGCACATGACTGCTCGCGTTCTTAACTCTCGCCAACCTCGCAAAAGTGACAACCCTGGGGATCAACACAAGAGCAGGCTAATAACTCGGCGGGCGGTCTTAGATAACCTACTGTTATATGTTTACTGTGGTATAAGTTTGCTTCCACCTATAGAATAATAACGCCTTGAAACCGGCCCTTCTGCCGCCTAACTAAATCGGCTTTCGCTTTGCTATTGCCGTCTCTATCATTTCAAGCTAAAAGAAAAGGGAGAGCTATATCAAAGTTAAGACAGTTCTAGTTAGGCGGTGGACTCCCGGGCTGGCGCAAGAAAAGTGAGGCGAATCAAACTGAGCCATATCGCCTCAGTCTTTTTAAAACTATGTACCATCAGTTGTCAAGGTCAAGCGCTAGCGCAGCGTTTTTTCATATCGTTTATTCTTTTATCTAACTTTTATTTGTATTTAATAACCATACCTAAAATGTTTTATTAAGGTATACAAATAATAAAATAAGACAGGTATTAATACTAACATATTAACACCTTGTTACGCTAAAAAAAAGGTATTTCGATTCCAAGTAAGTAGCACAACATTTTCCACTTTCAAGAAATTGGTCCTTCAGCGTACATACTGCACAATACTAAAGCTTTGTTTGTGTGTGTCGGCAAACGTAAGTACATAACGCTTACGCCGACATCAATCTGTGTTTTTGCTTCACTTAAGATGAAGCATTTTTTGTATGAAGATTACCGATCTAGGTGTTATTAATCTATGGTTCCATTTAAGCAATTCTATGCAAACACACAAAAATTACAGATTTTCAATTGGAAGGCGAATTCTTTCAAAGGCACTACGGAGCAAATAGATCTATCTAGATCTATAAGTAAGCATTTCATCTTATATCTCCGAGTAATAAGCGCAGTGATTTGAAAGCCCAAAAATCTACAAGGCTGAGCTTATGTACCTTCTGGACCACATAATTATCTCAAAATGGCCGTCTAAGTAATTTAGCGGGTAAGCAGTGTTCTTAGTATGTACTAAGTCTACTTAATCGTCCACATTTCGTTCATCAGAAAATACGTGACGTCTGGCGGCTCTGGGATCTTGGGCTATCACCTTAGCACTGTCAACACTGCCAAATTGTAATCTAACGCGTGAGATTATAATCTTACGGGAGGTTAAGTTAAGTAATCAGATGTCTTTAGATTACAATCTGACGGCTTTAATAATTCTACGGTGACAAATGTAAGCCGCATCGTCTAAGCTGTGGAATGCGTTGCTTGAGTCGGTTATCTCTGTTAGAACCTTGGTGTCATCAAATTAAGAGTGAATCAGTTTCTTCTAGGCCAGCGCACTCAATCGTTGCCTAATATCAGGAGAGATGGTGGTCAAAATGGAGGATGGAGGACAAAATCATCATTAGCCTATGTTCGTCCACTACTGGTCATAATGGTAGGGGAGCCCACGATGCTAAACGGGGCATTGCAAAGCTTAGGTAAAAAAGAAGAAAAAAATGTTGAATAATGTTACCTTTTCCTTTGTGGGGCTATAGAATTTCAAATATGAAAAATCAGCTTTATGAGCTAATTAGCGATGAATATTTGCTACTTCGGCTTGTGGAATCCTTGGATATTTATATCTTTCGTTATCCTCGAATTATTTACTTTAAAATAAAATAACCACGCTCGAGAATGTACAAATATTTTTTTAATAACTTTGTAGCCCTCCCCTTTCTTTGTGTCACTCTCGAATTGTCAGATTAGTGGAACATACACTTCTTAGCATGTAATTAACTTACCCTATCTTAATCTGACGTGCTCGAGAATAATTGATGATAATATTTTTTTTCCTTATCGGCCTTATATATGAGGCTCATATTTGGTTGAGCTATTTTACCAGGTACAAGGTTTCCCACTGCATATTAATCTGCCGCGCTGGAGTAAATCCCGAAATCCCCCTCTTGGGCTCCCCTACTATAAGCCTCTCCTATAATACACCACTCAGCCCGATCTTCGATCCAGGAACTGAAATCAATAACTACTATGTAAGTAAAACAATACTTACAGACACATTCAGGCTTCACCCCGTTCCAGTACCCGTTATAGCACACAGCCTGCAGCCTTCCTGGCACCTCGTACCCCTTGTCGCAGGTGGTGGTGACCACCACGGCAAGATAACGCTCCCCTGGCAGCGCACCCGTGATGTTCGTCACATACGACCCATGCTCGGGATACGGAGGGAGAATGCATTTGCCTTTTTGTACACTAAAAATATCAAAAATGATACGTATATATGAGAGAAAAATCCCCAATTACTATGCCAATGTGTTTTACGAGTTGAATGAATTTCACGAGTTGGTTGTAACCAATTAACTGCTAAGTTTAAAAAGGGGCAGGCTAACTTGAACTTGGCTTGACACGCTACTGCATATTAATGACATAATTTATCCTGAGTCGGGAGTCAAATCCACAATCTATGGCTCAGACTAATTATTAGTCGGAATTAACAAAGTTGTCCACCTGATTTTTTCACGAGGCTTTACAGGAACACACGTCGGTTTAGGCCCGTTCCAGTACCCATTATAGCACACAGCCTGCAACCTCCCAGACACCTCGTAACCCTCGTCGCAGGTGGTGGCGTACACGACAGCGAGGTAGCCCTCTCCCGGCAGCGCACCCGTGATGTTCGTCACATACGACCCATGCTCCGGATATGGGGGGAGGATGCAGTTGCCTTTTTTGGCACTGAAAATGTCAAATTACAAATGAATAATGAAGTAATAGAGAAGAGACAATGGCGAGAGAGGAAGCCGGTACTACGGTGCGCTGTTCTCCCTGCCCGCCCGTCGCAAGCAGCAACCTGCAAAGATTTTGACCCGTGGAGATTTTAGTCGGTAGCGACACCATGTCCATTTGTCCATGTATAATGTCGAGACTGACATAACCTGACCATCTCCCCCAAGTATCTACATTTTTGCGTAAATGCATTTCCTCCACGTACAAAAAAAAGTTTAGCTTGAACTTGGCTTGACATGCTACTGCGTGTTTAGATATTCATGTCACAATCAGTGTTGCCGTTTTATATTTAAAAAAAATGCTAACTTTTCGCCCGAATAATGCTAGAAAATGCTAAATACAATTTAAAAAGTGCTAAATAAAATGCCAATTTGATTTAAAGTATTTATTCATCAAAAAACAATATATGACTCTTCTATTTTGAACAATACCTGATGGTAAAGTATTAATAAGTCATATATCTAAATCTTAGTCATCTATTTCGAAAAATATCTGAAGGTCATCAACTTGTTCGTCTTTTTCTTGTTGTGACGTTGACGGGCCACTATCATCAGTCGCTGCATGTTCTTTAATACCCTTAATGTTTTTCAGCACGTCATCAGGAATATTATAAGAATTGCAACATTTTCCTGATCTTCGGAGTCCATATCTGACATACAGTATTGAGTTTAGTGTCGTCAACGACATCCGATTCCTCAGTTTAGTTTTCACCACATTCATTTGACTAAACACTCTCCACTTCTGCATTGGAGTGTGGAAGACAAAGGATAGACATCACTAAAGATGCCAACTCGTGAAATGGATTGTTATCGGCACAGTCTTTGTACTCACATACCTCTGACCAGAACTCTATCGTCGAATTTTGTTTTTCCAGTCTATGTGACTAATGTTTCTCCATTGTACCACAATACGCTCTATATCGACTGCGTTACAACCAAACTCTTGAGCAATGTCAACAATTTCTGGTTTAATTGCTTTCAAAGTTTCCCGTACAGAAAACATATTCATTTTTCTCAATGTTTGAATATTTACTGGCAACCTTGATCGCATTTCCTGGACGAGCTTCAATGTAAATTGTTTACAGCGATGTCGTAGATTCTGAACTGATTCTGACGAAAGTTGGTATTCCGTAATTCGACGTTCTACACTGAAACCCATGTATGGAGATGGATCCAGGTAACTGGTGATGTTATCTGTCAGAATATTTACTATGGCTGATGCTGTTGGCATCAAAATTCGCCTTGCCACCGACTCAACCAATTCAACCAAGTCATTTAGAAGTTTGGTCGGGTCTCTGTCATTGCTTTCGAAATTCTTATTCACTTTTTGTACTTCATCTAAAATTGGTAACAAATATAGTAGATGCAGATGATTGATGGGATCATTATACATAGAGTAAAGCATTTCTGCCATGTAACAGTTTTCTTTTGTTTCATAATTTCAAAATGGGTTTTCAGTTCTAACCATTGATCTACTATTCTACGGACAGCAGGTTCAATGGACAACCACCTGGTATTACACATTTGAGTAATTTTTAGAGGTTCTTTGCCACAGTTTATAGTTTTATAAAGTTCCTTGTAGAACAATTGTTTATTAGAAGAATGGCTAAACCAATTGTGGGTTTCTCGGATCAGGAACTCGATGTTTCGTGGTAGAGTTTCTTCAGATGCATGAGTAATAGCCAACTGTAAAGAATGACATAGGCACCGCACTAATACTAGATTATTATTGCCAGTTTCAGATTTCAGAAGGCTGTGCACGCCGTTGTTGACACCAGTCATAGAAGAAGCATTGTCGGTTCCAATCCTATTAAATTGTTTATATTTAAATTTAATAGTGTAAATAGGGTCTTTATGCCATTGACTATGGCAATGGCTGTCCCGTTCTCAATTTCAACCAATCCTAAGAATGTTGTTATAATCTGTTTTTTGGTCTGGCTATAGTATCGGATTGACATACCGAGAACTTTTGTGACTGATATGTCTGTAGATTCATCTATTAATATGCTGAACTTTGCATGTCCAACATCTTTTATCAATTCAGATACAAAGTGCGGTGCCAAGACTTTATTTATAATATTGCTACATTTTGTTCTATGTAACTTCATGTTTTCTGTACTTCTACTGTCAGAAAATGTCTTTTTGCACAAATCCGATAGGTGATCCACCGTCAAAATTGCAGTATGCTCGCAAATAAAAGTGCAAGATTGCCTTCCGCTTTCTGGGTATCAAGGCGGGTTTGAATTTTCGAAAAGTTAATTTTTGTTTGACTTTTCATGGGCTCAGCACACTTCACATGTTTACTTGTAGAAATATGTTGTTTTAAACAATACAGTTTTGCAATAATATTACACTTACAATATTTGCAGTAGGCTTTAGTGGCATCATCTTTGACCGGTGATAGCCAATCCTTAAACTCCCTCATCTGTTCCCATTCTTCACGATAATGTTGTGAATATTTGGGGGGCATTGTTCTCACCAAACTTGTATTTTAAAATGTTTTTGCGCGCAATCACTTTAGTTTTCCGCAAGCGTAACGTATTACCTATATAACTTGTGATGTGTCTGTCACTGACCGAACGAATGTTTGAGCAAAACATAAACAATCGACTAATCGGGAAAACCAGAACCATAACCAACAGAACCATCACCGAACCTCGAACGTACGAAATGATATCTCTTAACGATGGATGGGATTTCCCCTTAAGTATTTCTGAACGATGGTTAAAGTGTTGCCCTAGACAATGTTGAAAAAATGCTAAAATAATGCAATATGCTAAGTTCCAAATTAACATGCTAAATGAGAGGAAAATATGCCAAATTTAGCATTAAAAATGCCAAAACGGCAACACTGGTCACAATTGTGTTTGTCCTGCATGGGAATCGAATCCACGATCAACGGTTCAAGACTATTTTAGTATGAAACCTAACGTGGTTATTTTTCATACGTTACACATTTTAATACGGGTAACTCACGAAACTTAAGTCGGGCTGGACTGACTACATCAAACGTGAGTACCCTTGTATTTATTTAATAAGGCTCAAGACTAATTATTACCAACGTAGCTACGACGTTCGTCATAATAAAAATATTATTTATTATTTTAAAAATAAGATATAAACAGTCAACTATCTACTCCATATTTTTGTATACCTAATCTAAAGCTCTAAATAAGTTGCATGCTTCAAGAATGAAACTTCCATAGAAACTTACCTCTCCAATTTCAACTTTTTTAAATACTTTTTGATGTGACAACGTCTTATAAATTGGTTTGCCGGGTGACACTTCAAGAAACTGCGTTACGCTCCGCTCATGTTATGCGCTCACAACGAGAGCGAGTGAGAGGCACGCGTCCCTTCCACTCGGGCATGGTTAGCCCACCTAAGAGCGAGAGAGACAGACATAAAAAGTGAAAGGCACGCGTCCCTTCCGTAAAATTATTTTACCACTCAAAGTTGTCACGTAAAACTTTCGCCCGTATACCGACTTTACAGGCAACCAATTTTTTTGCATTACAAAATAACCTATGCAGTTCTTCAAGCCCTTTGCTATACCATTTTGACGTAAGAACGTCTAATATATCGATGAACGCCGGCTACATGCATGAAAAAGTATCCCGTTATGTCCTGTTTCGCTCTTGTCCCGTTACGTTCATTGTACGATTGCGCCGCAACTATCAATATTTTGTTATGACGTTGTCACGATAAACGATCGTCTGTAAACCGACCGACTTTACAGACAACCAATTTTTTTTTTATTTAAATCGGTTTAGTTGTACAGGCGTGAAAGAGTAAAAGACAGACAAGAGTCATTTTCACTTAACGTTATCTATATATATATATATATATATATATATATATATATATATAGCGTATATATATATATACGCTTCAAAGCTACGCTAGTACGCTTCAAAAACTCAAAAAGTTCTGCACCGATCGAGCTGAAATTTTGGAATGATATATAATACGCATCAAGGATTGTTTTTATCTATTTTGTGCCACAGCAAAGCGTGGCAGGGTACAGCTAGTTTTTAATAAATTATATAGGAATCAACACAACAGTTCACCTGATCTTAGCATGTGGTTGTAAAGGAGCACACGTCGGTTTTACCCCGTTCCAGTATCCGTTGTAGCAGACGGGTTGTAGTCCATTGGGCACTTCGAATCCTTCTTCACAAGTGACGACAAAAACGACGTATTTATATCCTTCACCGGGTTTTGCATTGTTCACATTTGTGACCTTGTAACTGCCGTTCTCTGGGTAGGGAGGCAAAACGCATTTGCCTTTCAGGGTACTGAAATCATTTTTACACAAACGTTTATTTATCAATATTTTATATTTAAGAGTTACGTCACATCATTTACATTATCATCATCATCATCATCCTGCCTTTTCGCCGAAAATTTATTGGCAAATTGGCCAAATCACTTGCCAACCAACGGTTCGCTTATTTTTCACTTTGACAACTACCGATTGTCAAATGTTTGTATGACAACGTTTTATTTGGTAGAATTGTATTATTGTTAAGCGAATTATTATAATGACACTACACATTCAGGCCACTTATCATTTCTCAAATCTTTCACTAGGCTGAACAAATTTTAGACGAATAACTTTTCGTCTGTTTATCAGTTACCTTTTGGTACATTTATATTATGATAAAAAATAAAGTAATTTTATATGCAATTTTATAGCAACAGAAATCTGCATGTACATTTGCAAAATATCGAAGTGCAGAGCGAAGTATAGGTAAAACAGAAAGGAATCGGTTAGGTTAAAACTTAGAACTATGACCAACAATGATGCCAGAACCAAATCGTTTTTGTTTCAACACACAGGGCACTTGACTATATGCAACATATATGAAAAAAATATTCCGATACTTGTAATAGAGGTAATATCAACCTGTTTATAATTTGTCTCAAATGAAAATGGTCTCCTTGTAAATAAAATTCTTGATTATTTTATCGAAGACAGTAAAGCAACTTTTTCGGAATCTAACACACATACTTAACAACACTATACAACAAAATGAATGTTACTCTAATTCAAACATTCGCTACAAGAAAGTTGGTCTTTTGAAAAGTGCATTTGTAAAGGGGAGATCAGACGTACTTTTGGCAACACTGTTAGGTTGGGAAATAAAACAAAAGCATGTGATAAGTTTGGCAAATAAATATTTGGAAAAATAAAATTCTGCGAAACGTTAGCTGGCAAGTGATAATCGCCTAATACGTCATTTACTTTATGAACATTTTCAACCCAATACTAGTCAGATTTGCTACTTTCTAAGTCGCCTCTTCCCGGATCATAGCCACAACACTCACCATCATAAACATGTATCCCATGGAACGTTGAAATAAGTTCAAATCGCGATAGTTTTAATTTTTCTTCGATTCTAATTGACTTACCGTGTAGTCGCACTAGTGGTATCGTTAATTGCACCCAAAGACGATGATACTGAAAGAGTAATTCGATTTTTTTACAAAATTCAATGATTTTTCAGCGTCTTAAACATAAACAGTTGATTTTTGTTACCAAAATTACAGGTTTTTCTATTTTATGAATACAACCTCGTTTTTTTTTAAATTTTATCACAGAAAGTCTTAAGTCTTATGCAAAATCAACAAATACTTGTAAATAAGCCTTTCAACATATTTAATGATTAAAAAAGCATAGATTTTGTATACGGGTCCGACAGACCCAACAGACACGCCGTGTGATTTTTGTTCACCAGCCACCCCAAGGGTTAATAAACACGATCCGTAGTGGCCAAGTGCCTAGAATGTAAGGTTCACAATTGTGACGACATAGATTCGAACCCTGCTTGCACCTTTGTGTATTTTTCCAAGTGGATGTGTCAAAATTTGTCATAAATTTGTAATTTTTTTTCAACTCTCATAAATTAATTATGATTTATAACAACATACTTCCATGTTTTTTATGAATTAATATATTAAAAATATATTATAGGTGAGACGATTAAAGAAACTAATTAAGTCTATTAGTAAAATTATTAAAAAATATTGTACTCGCATTGTTTCTTTTGTTTCACAAACAAAAAATGACGAATAAATAATGCTTAGCAGTTTCAAAGAGTTGGGTCTTCAATCGAGCCGCGTGAATTTAAGGATTCTGCTACTGTGGAATGGTCAAAGGAATTTGTCTTGACCCTCCCAATTCGATTTTACCTGCCGCCGAATTTACGCGAAAATATTTTAAATTAATATTTAATGTTTCAGTAAATTTGCACAAAAAACATGCGAATGTGTGAAATGAAACGCAATATCGGGAAATATTGCATAAGTTTGAACGTCTCCGATGTCTATATTCGTGAAACGAAACGTTTTTATGATGTTATATTTGTGGAGGCGATGTCTATAAGCCAAAACAGATCTTTTTTTAGAAATGATTATTAATACGATAAATTATGTGTATAAATTATATAAATAATTTTGTGAACGAAATATAGTACTCATATCATTTTCCTACCTTCAATACTTACTAAATTACCCATTGCCAGAGACCAACTCGGACCGGTGACTCGAAATTTGTCACAAAACCGACACAGAGCACCCTGACTCCACCTAGTCTTGTGGCCCCTACCCCTAGTGTTTATAAATAATGCGGGAGCCAGAAGCTCAAGGGAGGTCCTGAACTTTGCTTTGCCGCATGAAGCCAAGTTTAGCGAAGGGGAAGGGGGCGAGCGAAGCTATCCGGCGACCTCCGTAGCGAAACGAAGGCTTAGTTTGGCGGAACAAAGTTCAGGGGCTAGAGCTTCTGGCGGGAGCCCACCCGGAGGCCAACTCAGACCGGTGAGGTCGAAATTAGTAACAGATACAAAAAGCCCCACTCCATATCCCTTCCCCCCTATATTTATTCCCTATATTTTGGTGTAAAAGTGATTTAGTAGAGTAGCAAAAATGATCTTTGATATTTAATTTAAAAAAAACTATGCGGTTCCGGCAGGAAAAAATGGTAGGTGGGAGTTCCCCTCTTCCTTTCTAAATTCAGGCGGCTCGATTCAAGACTTTACCCGTTTCGAATGACGTCACGTTATAGTACTATTTTTACGATAGAGTGACGTCACAAGTTTGATTAAACAAAACATACGTGTCCCATATTTTTACATAATCTACTTGACGAATTAATTAAAATGGTATATTTTTTTTAATATAAATTACCTAGTACTTACTGAAAATCCATTAACGCCATCTAACCCGTAATTTGGAACCATTTTTTTCTGCTAACAGCTTATTGTCCGCTGCTGAGTTAAAGGCCCTATTACACTTTGATAAACTTAGTCGACTGAATTTAGTTGCTACTGAATTCAGTGAAGTGTAATAACATTCAATAAGCTACCATCACAGATTAAGAATTTGTTTCTGTAATCTGTGGCTACCATACTAAATTCAGAAGTGAGGATAGCTTGCTACTAATAAACTTAACTACTTCTAAACTAACCTAACTTCTAAACTCAGTAACTAAATTTTTTAAATTTTGGCCAAGGTACTCTACCCAAAACCAACTTTACCCAGACCAGTTCGAAAACTAGTTTTCTATGAGTATGTTGCTATACACGAAATTGACCTCATGACCTTTTACATGGTCATTACATTTATTTGCACCTATGGCAAGTTTATTCCTAATTTCGTCGTTGTGAAAATAATAGGCATGGCGGCATGGTGATAAAAAAAAACTAATTAGTCCGTTAGATTATTTAAAAATATTGTACTCGTATGTTTTCTTTTGTTTCAAAAATGAAACATGACGAAGATATAGTGCTTAGGTTTCGACTGACGTCAGTGGCGGATTAGCCATATAGCAAGTGTAGCAAATGCTACGGGCCCCGCGCGAACTGGGGGCCCCGCGCTCCGACGCCTGTCTGACTGTAAATACAGTAGGAGCGAAAATATCTTGCAAGCCTTAACCGACAAGCACTTAGTCTATCCTCCACTCCAACCTAAAAGTCTAAAACTCAAGAGGCAAGAGCCAAATAACTGACGGATTGTGAAGAATACCAGCAAGGGATATCACGACTACTTAATTGTTTGTTATTATACACTTGACCACCATGTGAACGATGGTAAGCGATAATGCGGTCTACGAGGAAGTTTGCTAGAAAAAAAATCGTTGTTTTTGCTTTTTCTTACTGCGAGCAGTTCAATAGAAAATGGGTTAACTGGTATTAGATTGTGCAGATCAATAAATGAAGTTAATTTAGCTGTGGATTCTATGAAAAAGCCATAATTGGGCGTAGGTTTATGTCTAAGTAACGCCCAAAACTTCGAGATGATCAGTAGTCAGAACAAATACATCTCGAAAAGTAGGAGTAGGTAAGTCTCCTTTTTTGCGGAGAACAGATACACCTGCATCTTTCCCTCGTTAAAATTGTTCCTGTTGACATCGATCGCCCCACACAGAGACATACTTCAAGAGCTAAGCTCAAAGTCTCGATGTTATCTCGCTTAGTGAATGAGTTTATTATAATGTTGTTAATGTTAAATAAGTAACCTGACAATCTTGTTCTTCAGGGTACTAGCGTAGTAGGCCGGGCGTCTGTGCCCGGACAGATAAAATAAAAATGACTTGACCCTACCCTTCTTAAACCTAAGCAAACCAAGGGCCCCTTGACAGAAATTGCTACAGGCCCCGCGCTAGCTTAATCCGGCACTGACTGACGTCACGCCCATATACGATTTTTGTGTAGTATTGACGTCACGAACCGGAAGTTTGATGGACTATATCTTTGTCGATTTTAAGTAATTTGATAAAACATAAATACTTGTCCCGTTTTTTTTTTTATATAATCTACCTGACGAACTGATATGACTGGGTAAAAAATATACCATTTTGGTGAATTTTTCCCTATTTTCCTTTTATATCTATTGTTATTGGTGCTAATGTCTGTTGGTCACGATATTGACCTCACGTTTTTTTTCTACATCATCATAATATTTATTTGCACCTATGACATGTTTATTCCCTTTTTTGAACCCCGACCAAAAAAAGGGGTGTTATAAGTTTGATGTTGATGTCTGTCTGTGTGTGTGTGTCTGTGGCACCGTAGGGCTTAAACGGATGAGCCGATTTCAATGCGGTTTTTTATTTGAAAGTTAATATCCGTGCGGATGTTCTTAGCTATGTTTGGTTAATATCGGTTCAAGATGGCCACCGCTACAAAATGGCGGACAAAATATTTCTTCACAGCCTACCTCAATATGGGTATTAAATGAAAGGGCTTGACTAGTATATTTAAAAAAAAAATTCATTTATTTCTAGTTTCAAATGACTCATATTCGTAGGCACAATTACAATTACCACAAGTGAACAAAAATTAAAAAAATAATGTTGAAATAATTAATAAAATAATGTTGTACGCATAACACATCTGAGGTAGTCGGGGGTTAATCAAAATTCAAAACGCTTGTGAAACGTTGAGGTATCCCGTACATTATAAACATTATGTTTATTCCTTGTTTCATCGTCAGGGAAATAATAAGTCTAGTATCTATTTCTAGTGCCTTATGTAAAAGGAAAACTTAATATCCTAGTGGCAAACTGTTGGCTTCGACGGTTGGGAGTAAGAATAAGAATAACAACTGTAATTTCCCACCGCTGGGCTTAGTACCATCTCTGACAAAGATAGACAAAAACAATCTTCAAAGGTGGTCTAGTATATATCGCAATATGTCATCTTAGAACATAGCAGTATCTTTTACGGTTACAGGCTTATATGGTTTTGTAATTTTATGTATAATAAAGCTTTTTTTAACACAATTTTTTTTATTGTAAATACTCACCAAAGATCGCGAAAAACATCAACACTATAGTAAGCATTGTATTAAATAATTCACAGTGTATTCCAAAAAATCATATTGCACAAAAACCAGTCCTCATGTAATATTTAATGACTTAGGTGCATATATACATCACACTTTAACTCTTCTAAACTTTATATACAAAACAATTGTCGTATATTATACTACGCATTAGATTTCTACTTAGCTATTTTTTCCTGCTATATTTCCAGCGCAAAAATGTTAGTATTGAAACAGTAATAAGACACTCTTATGTCGAAGTAATAAGATATAACTTAAAAATCGCAGATTTGATCTGAACAGGTTTTGTTTGTCTGTCGAGCTCAGTTGCTTAGTTATTCTTATTTTTAAACGATTTGATTTAGTTCTAAATGTAAAACTAACAACATTCAATGTAAATTAATTGTTTCGAACACATTTTTCTGTTAAAAAATACGTTAATTCTCACATACGTCTTACCACAAGGATAATTGTGATGCTACTGATGATGTCTATGGTTTTAATAAAGATTTTCCTTAAACAGCTCTTGGATTTTTTAAATTCAACTACATATTATGTGAGTTATAACTTGTTGAGTGATTAACTCTGAGCAGCCAATTCTAAGCATTTATTTAAAGCTTGCGCTAACAAAACACCTGTACCATTTTTTACCAAAGTCAAATCAGTAGAGTAGAAGGATTATCACTTTTTAAAGTGAACACTTCTTTTGACGCACCACAAACAGATTTTTTCGTAAGCTGTAAGCGAAGCGGGTCCGTCACGCTCGGAGGTAAAAGGTTCGATCGTATGAACTCGAGACCACCGAATACAACTGAGAAAAATACAGTTAGCTGTTCTTAACTGCTGTTTTTGTTTATTATAAAGATGTTTTCTCTTCTGCCGTGCGGTTTCAAAGCACACATAGTTTACATCGACGCACTGAAACAAGAATTATGGTTAATTCAGACTTTTAATATGCGACGGTTAATAAGCCTTTTTCAAACTACATACATTTATGTATGTTTAATTTAAAAAGCTTAGTGATACAGTGGCATGAATGTTTATATTGTCCGGGGCATAATCACGATATAATTCATTGTTTAATTACCTCGACGACGACAATATAAACATTATGTGTTCAAAAAACTGCTAAGCCTAGAACATCGTCGAAAAGTGGCTAGTCTGACAGTGTTTTACAGGATACATTTTGGAGAGTGTGCAGCGGAGTTGCACGACCTGATATTGCCTTCCCCTTTCCACTACAGGACAAGTCGTAAGTCGGCTCACTACCACCCATACACTGTGGATATTCCCAAAATCCGTAGTAAACGGTTTGAATCCAATTTTCTTGTACGTACAGCTTTGGAGTGGAATAAGTTGCCGGCCTCCTTGTTCCCTGAGAGATACAATCTAGAACTTTTCAAGGTCAGAGTGAATAGACTCGCACCTGTGGGGTCGGAGATTCCAATACTAGCTGCAAGTTTAAGTATTTTCCTAGTTAAGTTGTATAAATTTGCTCCACCCGCTATCACCGCTAGCTTTAACGGCTTAGGAAATCAAAATTTATTGATTTATTTAAATAATTGCTTACTATGCTAACAGCTTAAGCCAACACACACACCAACCAGTAATTTATTAAAAAGTTTTATTCACAAATGTAATTTATAATCAAACAACAGTGCTATTGGTTACAAGCTAGCTCAAACAGAAATATAATAGTTATAATCATTTAATTCAATTTAATTTAATTAATAATATCCGTTTGACGTCAAATAAAGTATTAATAAATCAAATTAAAAATAGTAATTGTATATTATTATTTTTAATTTGATTTTTATGTGTACTGTTGTACTTACAGTAGATATGAAATTAAATACAAACAATAAAATAACAACAAAAGAGTTATCTGAACAAACAATCAAATGTATATTATAATTACAAATATTAAAATAGGCAATAATAATATCACATTAATCAAATGTCCAAATGAAAATAACGACTTAATTTACAATTTATAGTCAATGAATTCATCGTAGCTATAGAAGGCCAGCTCGATAACGTATAATACGAGTATGTAATCGTACAGTTACTTCCTTAGGAAAATATTAACTGTAGAGATAAATACTCCTTGCTTGCTAAAAACTATATCTGTATTTAAAATCAAAAAATATTTCATCGTTGGATATGCACGTGATCGCTGAATAGGCTATATTGGGCTGTATATACATGATGAACCACGGCCGATACCGGCGTGAACCGCTAGTCACTAAAGGTTTGTTCAGATCATGCTAGTATATAGTCTAGTAAAGTCTAGTAGCGAGAAACTTAGTAGCTAAAATACTCGCTACTATTAAAACATCGTTCGCACCTTCTTTTAGCTACAGTTTACAAGTGAGTAGTGTTTTGTAACATGAATAGCCTACAACGCAATAAAATAAATGAATGATTAAACTAATCGTAATGGCTATTTTAGAAGGGGTGATTGAAGAAATGTATGTCACCAATATAAACTATTTTCGTACAAAAAAAAATAAACCGACTTCAAAACCACAAATAGGCACTCAAAAGAGAAAAATAAGTTAATATCATTATTACAAGTGCTACTCACTCATCTATTTAGTGCAAAACAAGTTTTTATTAACACATTTACCCAATTTCGTAGTGACAGGTTCGAGTTTCATAACTTTTTTGAAATCTACAATTATGTCATCCAGAAAATTGTATGCAAATTTTAGTATTTGGTTCATATTTTAAAAACCCCTAGATCGATTTTGATAAGATTTACATGGGATTATTCAGGAAGCATACCCACCCATCCGAACATAAAAATAAGTTTTAAAATCGATACGGGGATTCTCGAGAAATCAGGTAACATCCATAAAAAAAATAACAAAAAAAACATAAGGGTCGAATTGATAACCTCCTTCTTTTTGGAAGTCGGTTAAAAAAAAGGTATACCACAGACCATTCACACAATTTCGTATAAATTAGCGAGTAATTTAGTAGCTAAAATACTCGCTACTATTCAAAAACCGTTCGCACCGTGCTTTAGTACAGTTTACAAGTGAGTAGCGTTTTGTAACATGAATAGCCTACGACGCAATAAAATAAAGAAATGGTTAAGCTAATCGAATGGCTATTTTAGAAAAGGTTAATGAGGAAATTTTTGTGATCAATAAAAGAAGGAATTCCACAGACATTCGTTTGGGAAATAAATTTTAAAGTTATTTTTAACCCCCGACCAAAAAAAGGGGTTTTATAAGTTTGACGTCGATGTCTGTCTGTCTGTCTGTCTGTCTGTCTGTCTGTGTGTGTGTCTGTCTGTGGCACCGTAGAGCTCAAACGGTTGGGCCGATTTCGATCCGGTTTTTTTATTTGAAAGTTAATATCCGTGCGGGTGTTCTTAGCTATGTTTGGTTAATATCGATTCAAAATGGCCGCCTCCACAAAATGGCAGACAAAATATTTCTTCACAACCTACCTCAATATGGGTATCAAATGAAAGGGCTTGACTAGCAGAGTACTATACGCTATAACAAATTTGAAATCCAAGATGGCCGCCACCACAAAATGGCGAATTATATAATTTTTTTCACTACTACCGCAATATGGGTATCAAACGAAAGGGCTTGACTAGTAGAATACTTTGCACTATGACAAATTTCAAATCCAAGATGGCCGCTACTACAAAAAGGCAAATTACATTTCTTTTTTCACAACTTCCATAATATGGGTATCAAATGAAAGGGCTTGACTAGAAGAATGTTGTACAGATAACAAATCTAAGGTAGTCGGGGGTTAATCAAAATTTTTAATTTTGTTCTTGTTTCTCTCCATGCTGATTCAACAGGTTTGGACTTGTTTAATCGGTGAGCGAATCAGCCAATGAGCGCACCGCTCGAAATAAACGCATGGTGGGGGTGCTACTCGCCCATTTAAAATAGAACAAAATGGATCGACTCGACTTAATCACTTACTAAACTACTCGACTAAATTTTCAGTGTTCAGACACATTTAGTTACGAAATTACTACTACTAGACTAAAATACTAGCTAAAGGCTTGTTCGCATTAGGCTAGTAATTTAGCTTAGTGGCGAGTAATTTAGCAACTAAACGTTAAAGCACGGTGCGAACGATTTTTGAATAGTAGCGAGTATTTTAGCTACTAAATTACTCTCTACTAGACTAATTTGCTAGCCTAATGCGAACAAGCCTTAATGCGAACAAACCTTAATAGATATTATAAGTGTCCAAGTTTGGATGTTTGCTATTACTTTTCATCAAGGAAAAATAAAGGCTTGTTGTTGTAAAATTCTCTACAGAGTCCGCCTGGAGATGTACCACACTTTTGCCAGTTATTCTACCATCAAGCGGTAATGTGCAAACATCACTGTGTTCTGGAAGGGCAATGTTTCGAGAGAAATAACATGGCGTATAAATACTAGTATGTTTCTGGGTGACGAGTGCAGTATAGTGCTATGATTCTTCATGTTCCAATAGCCGCATGAAGCTGAGCTGTTAAGGGCAGGTAGGTGTGTTGCTTACCATCAAGCACATGCCCTGCTCGTCCCGTCACTCTGTCACGCGCGGCCCGCAACCTATCTCCTTGCGGCCCGCGACGGCTTTCAATTAGATTTACAAATATAAATACAAACACAAAAATCTTCATTGCTGTTTACATTGGACCATTCGGGAAGCATACCCATCCGACCACAAAAATATTTTTTTAAATCGGTGCGGGGGATCTCGAGAAATCAGGTAACATACATAAAAAAATGTGTCGAATTGTTGTGATTGTGGTCGAATTGATAACCTCCTCCTTTTTGGAAGTCGGTTTATCGTGTACGAAAATGATACAATATTGTTTTATCAAAGCATTTATTAACACAAGTAAATTACAACGGAAACCAGCGTGGTTGTGTGGCAAACCTAACTACTTAATTTAGCGCATGCATTACCATAGATCGATTGAAAGTCTAGAAAAATGCTTAAACCAAATAAGAGTGACAAGCGCGACCGGCATGCTGGAGATATTACCAAGCTGAATACCAATGTCTATCCTGAGCCAAATAAGCTCCTGGTCAGGTCAGGTGTCACAAATAATAATCAATGGGGTTAAAAGTAAGGACTTCACTTTTTTTTTAAACTTCTTCTCCAAAAGATAGTCCTACCAACAAGTTTAGCACACTTTTATGACTGTCGTTGTTTGACTGTACGTACCGGACTGTACCGGACGTATTGTGTACTCCATAAAAGGTTGTTTTGTGGATATTTTTATGAAAGAACTACTCTAGAAAAGAGAAAAAGATTAATGATCTCTCATATTTTCAGTAAGTACATTATTATTTTGTCAATTCAAAGCGTTATTACTCAAAAGATAAACAAAAACACGAATTCAAAAAGTATCAACTAGATACTTTTCACTAGACAGCTTATTTAAATGTCTTAACTCGTCAACTCGTAATCTAAATTAAATTTTACTGTCAGGAAATAGAGCTGTATTTCACATTTTTGACATCGTAATAATAAATCTAAAAACATGTAAGTATAATATAGACTTAAAGGCGCAGGAAGGCCCATATCAGTAAACATAATTTCATACGGCGTGTGGGTTACAAAGGTAAATTAAAATATAACAAAATTATAGCAATTCGTCGCAAACGTGGTGCGCTGACGGCCCTCAATTGACAAGTCCTGTCAAAAATGCCCGCCTCGCTACCATAGACACGACGCTTCGCTAGTGACGTCACATATCGTCACTTCTTGGTGTTACCATTTTCTGATACGCGCCGACACGGCCAATCTGACAAACGACCGTCCTCGGGCGTTAATGATTTTCTGAAATAAACATTGCCCAATCAGTAGGACACTCGCTCGTTCATCCTGATACCATAACTTACTGTCGTCAAAAATGTAAACCACATTGTCAACATCATCAAAGTCAAAGTTAAAGTTCTTTATTGATAAATGTACAATTTACACGTCAATCATCAGATAGATATAAAGCTGTTCATGTTAACCTTGGCACCACACTAGAAAGCTCACCAAACTTCAGATGTCACACAGTACTGTCTATTCAATCAAATTTACATCTGGACTGGACGAGTGCATACCTACTACCACCCCTTGCGGCTGTGGTCCGGACGACACTGTGCAGCCAGGATCGACAAACACATCATCTGGACCGGACTAGAGCATCCCTTCAACCAATCCATTTGGATATGGCCCGGACGACACTATCCGACCAGGATCGACAACACATCATCTGTACCGGACAAGTGCATCCTTCAACCAATCTATTCAGATATGGCCCGGACGACACTTTCCGACCAGGATCGACTTCACACCATCTGTACCGGACGAGTGCATCCCTTCAACCAATCCATACGGATATGGCCCGGACGACACTGTCCGACCAGGATCGACTTCACACCATCTGAACCGAACGAGTGCATCCCTTCAACCAATCCATACGGACAATACGGATAAGGCCCGGACGACACTGTTCGATCAGGATCGACTTCACATCTGGACCGACCGAGTGCATCCCTTCAGCTAACCCTAGCAGGTGTAGCCCGATGACACTGTCGACCAGGATAGACTACTAGAACTCAACATCTGAACTGGGTCGTGAATCTGGGCAATTACTGAGCAATCAAGGACAGATACAGCTTAACACCGATCATCATCATCTTGATCATCAAAATTTCAATCTCATACTGTACTTCCCATGTCTCAGGGCGTGCACTGAGAGTATCTAACTGAGCAGTAATAGTACTAGACCCGGCGGACATAGTCGAAGTAGACCGAACACGCGGTCGAGGTGTCACTGTTATCGTCAAGTGTAAGTAAGTCATCTCTTTGAGTTGCATCATCTTTTTTTTTTTTGACGCCGACTCGGTCATGGTCACGGGTTCAGAAGATTAGCGGTGCTTTCAACCAAGTGTCCGTGTCCATAAGGTACTGGACGCATTTTTTTAATAGCTTGCATAACATAACTTTCGATGAGAACTATCTAGGTAATTGAATATTGACATAATAAGAAAAAGGACCTTTGAGTTTCCTGTCCGTTTCGTTTGATTCCGTTAGCTGTTTTTAAAATCAAAAACCCCCTTTGAAAATCGTTTTGTTTTCCGCGGCTTTAATAAAATCGTTTAACATCAGATTTGCTTACCTATTTGATGTTCGCTGATGCATTTACTTGCACCAAATCAAGATTTAGACACACCTAATGGTTGTAGGTTGAATAAATCTGAACGGGTTGAGCTACTTACGGACGTTTTGGTGTTTTCCAAATAATACAAGATTTAATGAACTTACGTGTGCATTTTGACATATCTGCTTAAACAGCCCACTAAATGTTCCCACCGCTGGGACTCAGGCCCCCTCCTTCCGCAAGGAGAGCGTCAAGGCCACACTCCACCACGCCGGCGCAGCGCGGGATGGCGGACGACAAATAACCTCGGAGAACTCCAGGCGCACGTCGGTCTCCTCACTACCTCACCGCTTCAAGTCAGCGGCATCACGCACACGCCCTAGAAAAGACAGTGGCGCGTGCGGTCCCGAACCCGGGGCCTCCAGAAACACAGTCGCCGCTCTCCCAACCAGACCAGCCCTACCTAATTTAATTTCGTATCTCAGGGAACCAGCATTTCTTGTAGAGATTATCTAAGGTTTTGTCCTTAATGTTGTTTCAAATTATGAATCTGATTAATTTTCATCCAAATTAGGGACTATGCAACTAGTAAGCAACCAAAAAATCTGCCTGGTTTCGAATGATTTTTTTCTGAATATGATGCCGTCCCTGACATAATATGTTTGTTCTATCGATTCAGGAAAATAATTATTAACCGACTTTAATAAAAGGTCTCAAATATCGCTGTCTCGCTTTTGTTCAACGGAGAGTCAACCCTGATGATGTTCAACGTAACTTTCTTTGTGAATGAACCTTTAATTCAAGAAGATAATTACGCGAGAAGCTTGTTACGTCTGTGTGTACCATTCGTCGACCTTTACAATAAATGATGTTCGTACGCCTGTTAAATAGATAACACTACCTGTGTATGTAAGGAGTCACATCTTTTTACAAATTGAATTTGAAGAATTACATTCCGTAAGAACTTAAAATGCCGACGACTACTACTACTAAACTACTAACGTCTCCAGCTCGTAGGAGTAGCGTGACTCCACCTCCGACGATCAACGGCAGTAATACTTGATGACATGAAGTATACGTCATTTACCTTTTGCAAAAATATCACTTCAGGTTCCGTAGCCTCTGTATACGACTCTTCTAATAGAGTCGGATCAAAAGAGTACCGATTGTGACGTCTGAATGCATAATATTTTTTTTGAGTCCTGTTAGTTTCGTTAGTGGATATAAAGCTTCCACAATTCGTATTAATTTTAGAAATATCAGGTTTGTATTACTTTAAACTGTAAATAGAATTACTTTCTTTCATCTAATAGAGCATACATTTTGTCGCTGTTAATTTTAATACATAGCCTTTACTTAAAAAATATCTCTACCGACTATTATGGCTTTGAAATAAAATATAACCCTATCGGAAACAACGTGAAAACTTAAATTAACTGGAAGCTTTTCATTCACAACTTTAGTTTTGATTTGAGTCGCGCAGTGTATAACTGCACCGCCAAATAACAGAGACTTTTACGCGCAGTATAGTACTCGCAAACTGTTCACAAATCACTTTCAAAAGAAAACACGGTGATCCGCTATCTAACAGAAAAAAGACTCTCACCCAATGATGTCTGCAAGGTGCCTAGAAAGGCGGTGTTCGCACTGATGAATATTCTTAATCGCTGGACTGCCACAGTTCTACTTGACTGTAAAAAATAGTCGCTACGTACCCGGCGTGACCGCATACATCGCATATACCGCATATATAGCAGGTCACATTGTTAGTTTCCTCTGTAGTACGCAATGGACTCCACATGTATCTACAACTTCGTGCCAATCTCATCACGTTGTCTTCTACGTTTGGCTACAATGTGCCCTAACAATCCGCAATAGTGCCACAATAGTAAATCATTACATTGAATATGCTCGTTTTACATTCTTGTCCTTCGCCATCCAGATGTCGTTTATGTAGTATCCTCCGCAGAGAATTCAGAATAAAAGAGTTTGACTCGTTGCGGTTCATGTGTGCAACTTATGGCAAATTTACACAGTGGAGATAAAATTATAATAGTCTCTTCAAGCTTTCAAGCAGAGCGAATTCCGTTGCTGTTTCCTTAGGTTCAACTCGTAAACGTAGCATTTGGTCGAAGTTATTCTGAATACATTTAGATTTGGAAAATTTCCTCCGTGAATGCCAAGGGTAAATTCACTTCTTGAAGATCTTTACTTTGCACTATCACTTTATATCAATCATTGACATCCGAACCTTGTAGCGCTCCTGGAACTCAGGGAAGTAATGCTTCCATGCTACCCAAAAGTTTTTCAGCGGTAGTGGGTGAGATTTGTTTGGTTCACTTCGACTTGTAGTTGGTTCTATCCCACTTCTGATAAAGGCGCAGGAAGGCCCATATCAGTAAACATAATTTCATACGGCGTGTGGGTTACAAAGGTAAATTAAAATATAACAAAATTATAGCAATTCGTCGCAAACGTGGTGCGCTGACGGCCCTCAATTGACAAGTCCTGTCAAAAATGCCCGCCTCGCTACCATAGACACGACGCTTCGCTAGTGACGTCACATATCGTCACTTCTTGGTGTTACCATTTTCTGATACGCGCCGACAGACTAAATAAGAACACTTTATTTGTAACTTTTGTTTGAAATGTGTCGAGTTAATAGAATGTAATTTCATTTATAAAAATACAGTACCTGGTTTACCGAGCTCTGCTCGGTTTAAATGCGTTTATAAAGGGCTCTAAGTAAACGATTTTCTCAGAAAAAAAAGAACAAAAAGAAAAGAGTGTAACCATCAGGATTCGAACCAGGGCCTGTTGACTTCGAGAGCGAGCATATTCCGTCTGAGCCATTTAGACTTAAAGAACAGTGGCGAAATAAGTTATCGTATTCTAATGACATTGTAGGTGTTTTTCATTGTCTAAAAACGCGCATAAATTGTTGTTTTTAAAAAATAAAACCTAGCTAGATCGATTTATCGTCCCCGAAACCCCCTGTATACATAATTTCATGAAAATCGTTCGAACCGTTTCCGAGATTCTATATATATACCTACAAGAATTGGTCGTTTAAAGGTATAAGATAAGATAATTATATTTTTTGAAAACATAAGGTAACGAGACGAGCAAGACTGATGGTAAGTAACAGTCCTGCCCTTTACATCGGAGTGCAGCTATTTCAACATGACGAATAAAACAACTACCTAGTACTGCGCTCGTCACCCATATATTTCTTTTAAATTAAAATCTACAGATTGCGGGGTCAATCCCTTTTTGTATTAAGCTTACATTGTTTTATAGTATTTAACAGAAAACAAAATTCTTATCTCTAAAGTATTTATGTTTGCATTTTTTTTTTAAATCTCCCTGCCCAGACTGAGACAGCGATGAATACAAATATTTGATCTTCGCCTGGGTGTTTATGTATGTATAAAATAAAAGTAATATATAAAATGTAAAATACAAAAATCGATAAAAATATAATAATTTTATAGCATTATATTTATATCGACTATGTGGCCCCACAGTACAAGTTTTGCTTAGTTTGGGGTCGGAAGTGCAAGGTTCAAATAGGCTTGTGCAAAACTCCTTGCTAAAATATGATTACTGGCTGAAAATTTAAATAAAATGTGGAATTCGTTTGGAGACTGATCTGGGATGTCAGAAAAAAATTATGCCTAGATGGAAAAAATATGGATATTTAAATTATAGATATCTGGTTTATTAGTTATTAGTTATACATTAATACAGAATGTTTTAAGCTATCTTTGTTTCACTTTCTGAGTTGTTAGCTCACAGAAGTAGGTTGGATTTGATCCATCTTTGTGTCTAGAGAAGGCTTTTAGGGTCCTTTTCACACAAAAAGGCGTACTTTGTGGAGTCCTCCATCCGCACCAGGTTGCCAGTCAGTCGGAACAGATTGATGGAGTGTGGTTGCTTGCTCTGTGACTGGATTGGTTTGGGTTCGTTTGATGCCCACCTGTGATGCACCGACTCCAAGTCTTGCCCTGAAACAGAAACAAACAAATTGCTAGCTTAGCGACGTTTTATCGTATACACTTTGGAGAGTGCGCAACGGATCTGCATTATCTAATACTACCTAGCCCTTTTTTCTATAATACCGCTCGTATCTCAAAAAAGTGATACCGTTTCATGGTTGACATTCCAAAGATTCGAAGAGGTTTGACTCTATTTTTGTGATAGGAACATGTAGGTTGTAGAATGCGTAGCCTGAGTGAGTTTTTCCCGATGGTAACAATCTTGATGTCTTCAAATCGAGAGTGAATCGGTATTTTTCTTGGTAAGTGCAGTCCATCGTTGACCGCATCATTTAAGCAATGTAAGGTCAGGTGAGATGGCGATTAATTGTTGGCAATGGCGATGGACTATTCAAAAAATATTATACACATTAATTTTATTTTTGTTTCATAAACAAAAAATAACGAAGATACAGTGCTTAGCAGTTTCGAGTGACGTCACTTCATTGTACTCGTGCATGACGAAGACGTGAAGTTACAACCCCTCACTCCGGAAGGTTGTTGATCTTTATCTTTGTCAATTTTTATCAATTTAATAAAATCAAAATACGAGTCTCATATTTTTCCATAAACCACTTAACGCACTAATTAATTTATGTTTTTTGACCCCGTTGTCCTCCCAATTGATTTTGGTATTGTCTGTTTCTGAGAGAAAGCCCCAAGTCTTAGCAGTGGCTTATGCCATTTATTGCAAACAGAAGTAAATTATACATACCATGAATAGTCGTATAACTCTGTCCATTTTGTGCCCAGTCGGTAACGCCCGCCATAAATTGACTCTTGACTGGGCTTTGAATCACCCCAGCGGGGTATCTAGCGAAGATGCTCTTGACCACAGCCACCTCTGCGTCGGTGTCCACGATGGCTAGATAGCCTCCTTCAGCCGTGCATGTCATGTAAGCCTGGGACCAAGTCAGGGCCTCGGTATGCAGTTTGTAGCAGCTCCCAGTGCTTTCTTTTTTGTATCCTGTATTACAAAAAAATAGTCAAATTAAGTTCCAGGAAAAGAAAATAATCCAGAGATTAAACAGTGAATGGCACCATACACAAAAACGTATTCTAAGTCTAAAACAGTAACGACATTTGCTTGACTAGAATCTGGTTCGTTTCTAGTTCTGGTCTGTTCGTTCCACATTATTTCTATGTGTTGTGCGTGGGATTTAAACCTGGGTATCCAGTTTGGCATCCGTAACTGATGACTGAATATAGATTTTGGACATTCGCAATCGGAACTAATATTGAGAACATTATATACGAGTGCAGAGTTTTTTCTGGATCATGCCTGTAGTAATGTGGTCGAAACGTTGGTTAGCAATATGATAATATCAAATTGTGATGAAATCTTGGGCAAGAATTTCAATGTCGCTCTTGGTAAACACATAAATTACGTACCAGTATCAGTGGTTCCACATTCTGTGTGGGTCCATGATTTCGTTGCGTTGATAGAACAGACATAAGGCCTGACGTCTTCGCAGTTGGAGTCGGCCACGGCACCGTCTCTCTCAATAGACATGGTGAGACACCTCTCAGAGTCTTCGTAGTTGTCGGGTTCACCTGGCTGCCAAGTGACATCTAGTCTGAGCAGCGGTACTCCTGCAAAATATAATTATCCTGCTGTTAAAGCAAATGTACTGGCTTAATATCAATAACACATTAACACTATTGACTGACTGGCCTAGAGACTTAGTTGATAGTAAATCTGCCAGGGCAACCACTAGTCGTGGGTACTACACCCTTCCATTGTAAAAATGTGTCTGATGATTACCTGTGAGTCTTTATTCTGAGTCTGCGTGTTTTCATAATAAGTGTTATATACATTCACAATTTTAGATACGTAATAATACTTTATTTAACTGTTACAGGTTTAGTTGACCATCATTTCGTCTGATGTTAACCGACGATGCGGTCTATGATGTAGTATGCTAACCTAGGAAACCCCGATTAAGTATTCAAGTAGGAATCAGTTGAAATGGACTCCTTTTTACGGAAAACAGACACGCTTGCGTTTTTCCCTCGTTAAAACTTGGCCAGATTGTCATCGCCCTATTCAGATACTGTGTCAAGGTCAATCAGTCCTGAGTTTGTTGTCCATTGGCCTTCGCGCTAGATATGTAACTCTCTGCGACAGAGCTATTATCTGCGTACCCAAAAATACCGAGCTTTAACAGATCATTGATTTGTAGCAGGAAGAGCGTCGCAGAGAGTACCAACCCTTGAGATACTCTGGCATTAGCCATGAGATATTATTGTAGTGGTTCCTACCACTACAATAATATCTCTTGGCAGAGTCCGCCTGGGGAAGTACCACACCTTTGCCAGCTATTCTACCGCCAAGCAGTAATGTGCAAACATTACTGTGTTCCGGTTTGAAGGGCAATGTTTCCAGAGAAATTACTGGGCTTAGAGATATAACATCTTAGATCTCTGGGTGACGAGCGCAGTGCAGTGCTAGGTAATGATTTGGACTCTTCGTGTTCCAATAGCTGCGTGTCACTGTGCTGTTATGTGTCGGGCATGTTGCTTACCATCAGGCACATGTCCTGATCGTCTCGTCACTCTTTATTTAAAAAAAAATATATATAAAAAATTGGCCCGTTAATCCAACTAGCAGCCAGCAATGACAACTTGTATGGACCGATCACTCAAGAAGACCGATATTTACGCAATAAAACCATAATTAGAAAGCTTGCTGCGAGTTCTTCCCCATGTGTTTCGATAGCTTCACTCCAGATGTGAATGGCATACGCTAGAATACTCCCGGTACCCCGGTTTTGGTGAATACCACGGATATCCGTGGTGAATACCGTATCGCCGGTCACTGAAGAGGTCGCTAGATTCTAGATACGTCAGGAGCCTGCGGTTTAAGACACATTCCATAGCCTTCCAGAGCATGGACGTGACCGAAATGATCCCAAAGTTGGCTGGGTAAGCATGACTACTGTTTATGCATAGTTAAACATGAATTATGTTTTTTGGGTACTGGTACGCAACTGCACGTTAGCAAGCTTCTTCAAGTCGTCGGTACTTGTCCAGTTTGGAGAGAAAAGAGTCTAAACAGGTGTGTCAGTACAGGAGACAACTCAAACACGCAAGTCTTCAATAGTTTGGCAGGAATTCCGCCCGTGTCCGGACCACTGGGTTTTATGACATCCAGATTTTTATTACATAGAGTTACGGAATGTGTAAGCCATGGTTACGATGGATGCCAAGCAACAAGCCTCCCCATGATGCCATGATAACACGCAGCTATTTGAACAAATAAAATGATTTATCTTATTGCTTTGTAATATCTCTGGACCCATTTCCCTTCAAATCGGAGAATGGTAATGTTTCTACATTACTGTTTGGCGGCAGCATAACTGGCAAACGTGTAGAGATTTCTTAAGCAAGATTCCTAGATTCTGCAAAGAGTTCATTTGCAACCTGTTGTGGTTGAACTTTAAAAAAATAAGAACGATGTAACAATATCAAAACTACATTAAAACAAAAATAGAAATTATATAACATACATGTAGCAGGTAAAAGCAACACAATAATACACAGCTATTTTTGCATCCAAACAGTTACGATTACGAACATTAGAAGCATTACCTAATCTTTTTAATATTAATTATGTTTTACGTCATTGTGTTTTATTTTCGTCTTTGTTTATGTTTGAGTTTTCCTTACTATTGATGTGACTACGTCATTAAATTTGCTTTTATAGGACGGTAATACAAAATAATAATCTAAATTTTTTCGAAAAAAGAATCGCCGATTTTAATTTAAAAGCACACTCTGAATCTCGACAAATTTTCATGAATCTAAATAAACTAACTCTTGCAATGAGACTGTGAATCCTAAATTTAATTTTAAATTGATGTTGGTTTTTTTTTTCGGAAAAAATAAATTGTTTGCCTAGAATGAAGATTCAATCACAAATACTCGTACACACTTGAATAAAGTTATCGTAAGTTTCGAGTACTAAGGCGTATGGTTACATCACTTACATCAGTTACATCGTGACGGCAATTGGTTATACCAATTTTTTAATAAAATTATAACTGTTGTTCGTTGCCGTGACGTCATTTTTTTATTGTGTACACTTGATCACCGTCTCGCCTGATGTTAAACGACGATGCGGTCCACGGCAGAGTATGGTTACCTAGAAGAAACTATTCACTATCGATTTGAACACACTAAGATTATCTAGATTATATATATAAGATGTTATTAAGATATCGGGAAAACCCACTCAGGTAACGCATTCCAAAGTCTAGATGTTCTTATCAGAAAATTAGTGTCAAAACATTTAACTGAACTGTCACGTCACATTGATATTCAACAACCTTTTCGAGGTCTCAAGATTACCTTCAATAGTTGCGTAGTCGCCTTTCGAGAAAATGGAATGGACCCCAATGAATATACTGGGACGGAAGGATTTGTCAGTTTTCTGCTGGACTATTTCCACGATAGCTTTCTTCATCTCCTCATCAGTAGGGGACGCTAAAGTGCCTCCTGCAATTAATCAACCCGAGAAGAAAATTTAATAGGATTTTTTAGTTAACATACCATGTTACACGCATACGGTCTTTAATTCTGTAGTATTAGGGTTCTTTGCAAAGTCCGCCTGGCAAAGTACCACATATTTGTCATTTATTCTACCGCCATGCAGTAGATTGCAAACATTACTGTGTTCCGGTTTAAAGAGCAATGTTTACAGAGACAATACTGCGCTAAGAGATAAAACACCTTATATTTCCGGGTGACAAACGCAGTGCAGTGCTAGGTAATGATTTGGACTCAGCATGTTCCAATAGCTGCGTGCCACTGTGCTGTCATGGGCAGGTATATTGCTTACCATCAGGCACATGTACTGGCACTACTCATTAATTATTGTTATGGTAGTGCTTAGCGGAGTCTCTTTATTTTGTTGTGGGAAAAATTACTTTACGTACCGTCCACCGTGAAGGGACACGACAAGTGTGTCAGAGTCGACACCATGGACAGACATGTACCTTACCGATGAAAACACCCACAGATTTCTCCTGCATATACAGGGGTCAGGGTTGAGGGGTCACTTCTCGAGCTCATACTAACGATAGTTATCCAAGTAGGGGGTAACCCCACAGATTTCTCCTGCATGACCAGGGGTCAGGGTTGCAGGTTCAGTTCTCGTACTCACGCCAACGAGGCTTACCCACTTGCCACCGTAATTGCGGGCCCGCCTCACGGGAAGCGTTAGTACCTCCGCATTTGTCTCTAGTATGATACTCAGGGTGCACCACAGGAGGTTCCCAAGCCTCGGACCTCTAGTAGAGTCTCCTATTACAGGTACACACAATGCTTAAAAGGAGACTCCATTGTACTTGTTTCGTAAGAGTAGGTACTTTTTGTAAGAAATAAATATTTTGATCTTTTGACCCTTAAGTGTAAACCTGGTACCTTCAGCGTGGCAACGCATCCTCGCCTCACTCCAGGTGGCGGGCACGGCGTGGTACTTCAGCCAGGCATTCGCCAGCCCATCGTACTCGTAGTCATATCGCAGTACTGACGACAAAAAAAGGATACAATTAAAACCCAGTTTCTGCCGTGGTTTTACACGCGTAGCTCTGTTACTGGTATTTTCCCGTGATAAAAATAGCCTATGTATTGCTCTAGACGTCTAGACCATAATCTAACAGTTTTTCTGTTAAATTTCTACATGGTCCGTCCAGGGGATCCGACGTGATTGAGCAACAAACCCCAAACTTTTGCATTTAGAATGTTAGTAGGATTTTATTTAAGTATTGAACTTTATATTCATTTATATAATAACTGAGTTTAACTTTTAAATTAAAGTATACTGATACATTTTCCAGAGAAAAACAATTATAATACTTACAGGTAGCAGTTTGTCCATAGCTTCCTGCTCCAAACGCCAGGAGCAGAATCCAGGTTCTTACCTAGAAAACATTCCATTTTTAACTATTTGTTGCGGACGCCAACTCGAATTGCGGGTAAAATTAACAATAAAAATGACAAAACCTTTATTGTGACCAAAAAAATCACTAATATTAGGTACTAGATGTCCGCCCCGGCTTCGCCCGTGGTACATATATAGCACTCATAGGGATCCAGTACATATCAAACGGTGAAAGAATTTTTGAAATCGGTTCAGTCATTCCTGCCAATATCGCTTTCAAACAAAACATCTCTTCAGCTACCTGCCATGCCACCTGTCGGAAATTGGTCGTACCAACTCAGATTTAAAAACAAATTTCAATCAATCGCGCAATCTCGCAATCTTAGACACATGCTGTCATGTCAAAGCACGATACGAAAACTGTCAAAAAGGAATATATTTACCCGTTTTTGTTACATTCTTGATTCATGCTCCACTTCTATTGATAGTAGCGTTATGTTCTATAGCCTATTGTATATTGCCTTCGTCGATAATTGAGCTATCCAATAGAAAAATATTTTTTCAATTCGGAATAGCACTTTCCGAGATCCTAGCGTTCAAACAAACAAACAAAATAACAAACTCTTCAGCTTTATAATATTAGTATAGATTCATAGTTAGACCCCACTCTGAAGACCCGGTGTCCCGGAAAATGAAGACCTATCCAGTAGTATTCTGACTACACAAAATACATTAAATCCCAAATGTTGTCCACAGAATTGGGTCATTGAAGAATATTTTTTTGTTCTTTAGTTCGATTGCAAAAAATTGCGTAACAAACGGGCATTATTAGAAGTTTGTTACGAATTTTGATTATATTGTTTTAAATATGTAAGGTATTTTAATGCGGTTATCTTCAATTAAAGGCCAGTTTTCTGGCGGTGGTTCTAAGCTATGTTGGATTAGTAGGTATCTATCCAAGATGGCCGCTACCACAAAATGGCGTATACAATATTTTTTCACAACCTCCCTCAATATGGGTATTAAATGAAGGGTTTTGACTAGTAGAATACTAAACACCATAACAAATTTGAAATCCAAGATAGTCACCACCACAATTTAGTGGACAATTTTGTTTTTGATGTTTTGTTTCAAAAACATCATTTTAAGATATCGATCGTGTGCCCTTCACTAGTATTATTAATTATAAGGTCATTTTCGTGACTATATGTATGATGGAGTTGTCTCCGCTATTTCGATGCAATCTGGTTTACCCGATTTTTTTGTCGACCTGAACTTTGACTTTACCCGTGGATACTGACTCCACCATACAACCACTGTTAATATCCTTAATTTAATCTGCAAAACGGTTATTATGTGACTGCGCTGCCGTTTGACTTAATATCTTTTTTTAATATGATTACAAACTATTTTAGCATAAAGAAGTTGTGTTAGTTACGTTTTTGTCATTTCCTATTTTTTAAGGAATAATAAAGCCATTTAGTCTATGTTCATGTAGTTAATGTATGCATTCAAACTCGATGAAACGATTTGAAACTCGATGGAGTGACGATATATGTAACGTAACAGACAGTGGCTGGAGAAAAAAAGCCGAGGATAGTGGTGAGTACCATATACTGAGAGAAGCCTACGTCCAGCGGTGGAGTAAGGCTGTTGATGATTATGATGATGATATTTCCAAAATCTAAATTACTTACAAATTTATTATATTACCAGAACAATATTTTATTTCCCATTTTTTTTTTTATTATTTTGTTAAATTTAATTTGATGCCTAGTTTGAATAGTTTCCATGCTTCTCGCGCAGGAAACATCGGCATAATTGCGATACTGGCAAAATCAACCTACGGTAATTAACGATAATAAAAAAACCTTTTTTTTATTGTTGTCTATCTGTTGGTCCGATTTGAGTGGGACTAATTTGGCAGATAGCTAATGTCAAAAAGAGTAACTATAATTAAAAATAAATTATCATTTTAGTAATATTGTTAGGTAACCGGCAGGCTAGTATGCAAAGTTAGCAAAGTACTCGCGCGATGTAGATGAAACTTGCACAACGAGAGTGAATTGATTTCTTCTAGTTACCTAGAAGAAATTTCCTTGCTTACGCAAGCTATGTACTATGTACTAAGCTACTGTAGAGGGCATCGTCGTTTAACATCAGGCGAGATGGCGGTCAAGTGTAAATGTCTATTAGTTAATAAAATACTGACACATACCTTGTTATATCTTACATTTTTTTAAATAACATCAGTTGTCTCACACCTAAACAAAGTTTTCCCACAATTCGTTCCACTTAATCCGAAACAAAAAAAAACAACGTTTAAAAACTTACCAGAGCATCCATGTCACTCGATTTGGTGCCGTTGCTGCAACAGAAATACGAATACCTAGAATGATATTGCATTTATATATTGTTTTATATACTTTTCCTGTGATTATGTTTTTATTTTATTTTTATACATTTTAAATTAAGTTATGTGATAAGAGACATATATTACGGTGACAATGGATTAGTAATTATGATCTCAGTGTGGCCCTGTTTACAACATTGCTAAAAAAATATTGCAATATTATTTTTAATATGACCGGGATAGCTTTAAGAACTTATACGTTTTAAAGACCTAGTTTACAAGTATTACGGCGTCTGCCGATCCGGAGACCCCGGGTTCAAACCCCACACGCACCACTGTCTTTTCGAAGTCATGTGCGTAATGCCGTTAACTTAAAACGGTGAAGGAAAACATCGTGAGGAAACCGACATGTACCTAGAACCTTTGAAGTCATGTGTCATCCACCAACTCGCACCGGGCCGTGGTGGATTATGGCCTTAACTCTCTCCTTGCGAGAGAAGGCCCAAGTCCCAGCAGTGCGAACATTTTGTGGGCTGTTGATGTTTGCACATTACTGCTTGGCAGTAGAATAACTGGCAAAGGTGTGGTACTTCCCCAGGCGGACTCTACTAAGACTCCTACCACTACAAAAACAAGTATTTTCCGCAAGTGCGTTGTCATTGATTAATTGAATGCCGCTTCTCCGCCAAAGCTAGACTCTCTAGCTGGTAGGTAAGTATTTGGAGGAACCATCCCGTAGATGGGTATAGCACTTCGTGCAGGACTGTACTTGCTCTTGGAATAATATGTTCAACTAATATTCATTAATTCATTTGTTCTACCATTCAGTCAAGTTGTTGATAAAAAAACGTCGCCAAAAGTATTTGTTGTATGTAAACAAACTGTGTTCCATTCAAATATAGTCTATAGACTTATTAATATGTATGGAATCACTGATTTTTAAATACACTTTACGGGCTGGCTCCATAGGAAAAATAATTAATATCGTCGCGTCTATTAGAATACGGAGCGCGGTATTTGAATAAGAATATTATGAAATTTACCTTTTATTTATCCAACATTTTCTGACAGCTCTTAGAATAGGGAATATGCATGCATTTTTTTTATAATTTTAATTCACTTTTTACATTATTATAACACAATAAAAAAAAATACCTACTCTTGTAAATGTACAAATTGATTTTTAAAATAATATTTAAAATATCGATATAATTTGTCCAGTTTAGACGCCGCCATCTTTCCCGCGCCTGCATGACGTCACAGGCCACGGCCTGTGTTTGTTTACTACAAGTGTTGCAGTTACTTTGTACCGATTTTTGAGTTGTGCTAGCTAATCAAACGATGGAGAACACGACTTTTCTCTCTAACACTACTAGCTCAGTACGAATATCGACACCGTTAAAGCAGAAAACATGCCATGTGACGTCACAATTTTGGTTTCCACAGATAATGATGCGTTTCGCAAACTTGAATTTCCCGCGCCTATTTTGCACTTTTTAAATAGTATTTTTTATAATTAATAACTAACTAAATAATAAAATAATTGTTTTGGCATAATGGCGGGACATTAAGGATTCTACGAAAAAAAAAAAATCAAGCCAATTTAAACTACATGCATATTCCCTATTAGTCGTGGTCGTTGCGCGACGTCAATAGTTACAATTAAATAAAAATATTAAAAATAAAATAGCTGCATTTTTCTACTACAGCCAAAAACCGCTATCGTAACGCGCAATATCTAGCTATTCTTACTAATCCAGCTACAGACAAGTAACTCGATCTCGCGTCGTAGCAACGTGATGCCGCATACAAACAGTTATCGTTCAAAACCGCTATGAAGAATAAATAAAAACCGAACTAAAAACTATTTATTAGAATAAATAGTTTCAGAAACCGCTATTACCAGCAATAGCAATCAATAGTTTCGTGGTTGCCAGAACGCGTAACGACCCATAGCTACTTAGAATATTAGGGCCACCACACGACATTTATCAGTGGCACACAAAACGCACTTATTGTCGCCAACAGTAAAAGTATCCAGAAGATTATGGCAAAACCCTATTAGTTACAGCTGGTTTTGATTGTTAACTCAAAAAATATAGTTACCTTTTTCCAAATTAATAAACAGATCTGATCTACTTTCAGATCTATTGCATGAACAGACGGCGATGTCATTAGCATACAAGAAGCTTCCAGAAGCCTGGAACATTTTCGCCCTCAAATACCGGGGCTTATACCCAAGATCCCTCTCGTTGAGCATGATAGCGTGATTTTCACCAAGGCAAACACGTCAATAAGATCCGTATCGTGGAACTCTGATGACTCAGTCAAAATAATAACAAAAAATACCGGACGATGCACAACCAGCTCTATACCTATATAGTATGTATTAACCTTCTAATCTGTTATCTTCCGTGATCAAAGTCTCAAAATAGTTGTCGGCGACATTAACCGGTAGATTACCACATAGGGTAATAGGTTTGACGACATGTTTTTTTGATTTAACGTGCCATCAAAAGGCTATTCAATAACTGAAACATAAGTGAAACATTTTTTTTTGTTATCTTAAAAACTTTCCGTGATATCACGAATTTAAAATCACAATTTTAGTTTTTCCTAAAAACGCTTCATACAAAAATACTACCAAAGCGTGACGTCACAGTCTGATGTTTTATATGCATAGCGCGTGAAGTTTGTATGCTAGCTATACTAAATATTGCGTTTAAGAAACTGGTTTCATAACAAAAGTCACTTTAAATTAAAAGGGTTATCCAATGGTAAACACATCTTCTTCTCTATATATAAAAATGTTATGTTGGTTTGTGTACGCTTCAAAAACTCGAAAAGTTCTGCACCGATCGAGCTGAAATTTTACAATGATATGTAATCCGCATCAAGGATTGTTTTTATCTAATTTTTGCATCACAATGTGCCACAGCGAAGCGTGGCAGGGTACAGCTAGTTTTCTAATAATTTTGTACTTTTAAAATGGACTTGCCCATCCAGCTTTGAACGATCATAGAATAAGTTAAACAAAACAATATCAAAATTTAAGTTGGTACATATTTTATTCACTCTTATTTAATTACTGTTATTATATCAAGTATCAAATAATATAAAATAATTCCAGGATCAGTCCTCATGGCTATTGGGACTCGAACGCGGATGGAATATGGTTGAAACTTGTTCAGAAGTTGTAGACATTATATTAAGCTATGATTCCTCTTGTGTCATTCATTCCCGCTTGCTAGAAATGAAGGTATACCAACTCGTAATCCTGATCTAATTTATAAGAGGACTAACATCAAATAGCTTTGTTCCAAATTAGTCGACGACTCCCTCGAGCTACGTGCGAGATTGCACACTCATAACAGCATAGTGCTATAATAGCTGTATAGCTATTTTATCATCCAAATTTAAATTACTGACTAGGACTGCATTGCGCTCTTTATCCAAAGATAAAAGGTTAATTTTTCTAAACACTTTGGCACTCCAACCAGACTTAACAATATTTGTATATTACTGGTATGCGGTACAATGGGGAAGAAAGAAATAGTAGGTATTTCAGTTCCAATAAAATATATTTCGATCATTATAAATAGTCTAGACTAGTTCTTAAGGAGGCTTTTGGGATCCTTCTCACAGATGAAGACGGCCGGTACTCCGCAATAGAAGTCGTCGAGGCGGGCTCCGCGGAACATACTGCCGCAGTACTGGCCGGAGTCGCCCGAGCGGGTGTTCGTGACGTTGTCGGGCTCTCCGTCCGCCCAGTTGTGGTAGTTATCTTCCAAAGCTTCCCCTGAAAATGTTCCAGTTTAGGCTGAAATCTATCTTTGGTAATTTGCAATAATTAGGTTAAAATATTGTGTCTTTGCAACTCCTTATTTTTGACGTCTGAAAGGCGCATTTTGCAGTAATGGCCAACTTATCTGTAGAATATGACGATGGAGTCGCGATTGCAAACTGTTGCCACCAAACACCAACATTACAAAATTTGGCCGTTCTAAATATAATTTGGTAGCACTGTAATAGAATTTTATCTGATGGTTTGAAACTGTTTAATTCGATACTTCAAGAGATGGACTCTCGTCAGTGTCTATCAATAGCACTATTTTTATTAGGGAGGTGAAATTGTGTGACGGTGTACGGAGGTGAAGTGGTTACATGTAATTTTCTTCCTGTGTTGGCCACACAGGAAGAAAATTCCATGAGTTATCTTTGTTGAGTCATATCTTCTTCTTAAGATCTTTTTTCGATTTGATTGTACGATAAGCCCACCAGTTGTTTCACTAGTCTTTGTATTTTCCTACATTATATGTATCATTTAATGGTGTGAACAATAGAGAATTTTCATTTATACGTTATCATAGCTATGCATGCTGTCAAACTAAATTTTAAGTTACAGCGATTTCGCAGAAAATGAAAATGTATAAGATTTCCAAAGTATATAAAACAAATGCTTAGGACTCACCGTGAATAGTCATAAAACTGGTTCCGAGACGACCCCAGTCGTGAAATCCAATCGACAAAGAGTTTTTTGTATGGAACCGACAATTCTTTCGCGGAATACTTGTTGAAGATGGCGTCTACGATCTGAGCTTCCTCGGCAGAGTTGATGACCGTAAGGTAGCCGCCCTCAGCGGCGCAGGTCATGTAGGCCTCCGTCCACACCAGGCCTCTCTTGTGGAACTTGTAACAACTACCAGTTCTGGGTTCCAAATGATAACCTATAATCGAAATCTTGTTACTATATAATCGCCAAGAAACATGACACATTCCTCTTCGTTCGGATCTTAGAAACATCACGCGTGATTTGATCACGAGTTTTTTTTGAGCCAGTAGGAAAAAATTCAAAAATGGTCTATGGACAAATGTGTGTTGTTTTTAGCCCAAAAGGACCAAAACATCCCAAGAAAAGCAGCCTATCCACTATCGAACTCTGTTTTAGAGAACCAAACTTACTTTTTTAAGGATTCAAAATATATTATTAATTTTCTTTATCTGAATGAACTACCTAGATCAGAAGTTCCACAATCCGTGATAGACAATTGCGTATCTTTCTTGTAGCACACATACGGCAAGATGCCAGAGCATTGCGTGTCGGATATGAGTCCTTGAGAGTCTGTGGTCATGGATAGACAGCTCTCCGAGTTGTTGAAGTTGTCAGGCTCTCCAGGTGCCCAGACGAGCGCCAAACGTAGCAATGGCACTCCTGAAACGAATATATATTAATATAGTTTCGGCCATCCTTTTTATGTACGTAGAAAAATACTTTTTGTATACCCTTCCGCCTGGGCAAGACGACGGCTGTCAATATACTATTTAGCAAACTCACGGAGGGAGACCGAAGAGCGACAGATAGAGTTAAATCCCTTCACTCTTCTACGAGAGAGAAGTGGGTACGGAGGTGAGCCAGTCAGGGTCGCATCCCGTCTTTACTTGAAGGTCCTAGGGTGTACAAGGGGTTTAGACAATCAAAGTGGTATCGAACCCGGCGCAACTGTCGTCTCCCTAGACAGCGCACGGGGTACCTCGCGCAGTTTCCTTACTATTTTATTGAAATTCTAGGGATGAAAAGTCACCTACTCTGTGTTATTTCAGACTACAATATAACTGTGCAACAAACCCCAAAATGTTTTAGTATGAAATAAAAATATTGTTTTCAAAAATTTCTTTTGTTGTCGGCGATATTGCGTTGAAAATGTCACTTTAATTTTTGAATAGATGAACACTAAAGAATTAGAGTTTGACATCAAATTCTAATAAATCTAAAACTGTTTACGTGTTGTAAAAACATTCAGTAAAGTTCTTCTGGGACAAAGTAGAAAACATGTGTTTTACCTTCTACGGAAGAGTAATCCCCTCTGGAGAACGTGGCATGAACTCCAGTATAAATGCGAGGAGGTGTATTTTTCTGCTTCTTCACTAAAGTTAGTACAGCTTCTCTGATTTGCCAGGTTAGAGGTGATGCTAGCACTGCCCCTGTGAATTGAAAAAAACGAACGTTAATAATGTCCCTAAATAATGTTTTGTTGTACGAGGCATAATCACGATACAAATCATTGTTTAATAAACCATTTTCGTACAAAAAATTAAACCGAGTTCAAAACCACAAATAGGCACTCAAAAGCGAAAAATAAACTAAAATCATTATTATAAGCGCTACTCACTCATCTATTTGAAGTCGGTGCCAGTCAGGTCAAAAAGTTAGTAGATTGATGCTATGTAGGCACATGGTAAGTAGGTACCTGTAACTATCTATCATAACTATATATTTATATATATACGCTTATAATAATGATTTTAGTTTATTTTTCGCTTTTGAACGCCTATTTGTGGTTTTGAAGTTGGTTTAATTTTTTGTACCAAAATAGTTTTTATTTTACCCTTTTTAGTGCAAAACAAGTTTTTATTTATCCATTTACACAATTTCGTATTGACAGGATCGAGTTTCATAACTTTTGTGAAATCTACAACTACGTCATCCAGAAAATTGTACGCAAATGGCTCATATTACAAAAACCACCCGACCGATTTCCATAAAATTCGGGAAGCATACCCATCCGAACACAAAAAGATTTTTTTAAATCGGTGCGGGGTTTCTCGAGAAATCAGGTAACATACATAAATAAAATAAAAAAACATTGAGGTCGAATTGATAACCTCCTCCATTTTTGGAAGTAGTTAACTCGACGTGGTCACGAGAAGACTGAATTGTTCAGTCTTCTCGTGACCACGGCGTTTGTAATACTGCCAAAACATCGAGGTAATTGATCAATGATTTATATCGTGTTTAAGCCCTGTACAATAAAACATCAAATGTTCCTTGAATACGGCAAGCGCAGGAGCTTCCCTGATTTCCAGAATGGTACTGCTTAGAACACAAACAATTTGCCACAGAATTTTTCATAGCACACAGAGTAGTACCAAATTATATGAAGGCCTCAGAGTACGTGTCTAGTAGCTGCTCCAGAAAAGAAAACAGTTTCTTAAGTAGCGGGGAGCAGCAGTGTTAAAAAGCATACAGCAAAGTAGGGAAATCCCACGGGCATTTCGACGAAGGCAAATGGAAAGCCACGTGCTGTGTACGAAATTGAGACACACAATCATACTTGCCCAACCTTAACTTAAATTGAAAACAATAAATTTGCAGCCGCTCTCGTTTATCCAGTAAGCTTTCCGTGAGGTCAAGATAGCAGGCGTCAGCGTTGTCAAGGATATGGAGAAGAAGGAAATGAGAAAAGAGCAACCTTAGTGGCACTGGGTAACAATGAGTTGTACTTAGAGAAATAAGGTTAAAATTCGATGGGCTGTAAATAAATTTCATTAGGAATTAACTTTAAATCTAATACAGATTTTTAAATATCCGCCCGTCTTTGCAATACTCGTATATATTTATATTATAAGGTAAACTAATATGTGGACTTCGGTACAAGAAATCATTGAAACCAATGAAAAATCATTTAATTTTCTTCGTAAAAACGAAAACCAATTTCAATTTCATATTAAACTCAGACTAAATTTCATATTTTATGTGAAAACTACTAAACTCCAATGATTTCAAGTTAGCAAGTTTGTAAGAATAGGTCGCGTCGTCTAGGTAGCCAAGTTTTAGATTCTTGTTGATATTTCAAAACGTAAAACATACAAAAAAACAATAAAGATACAATCAAATCGAGGACTTCCTCCTTTTTAGGGTTCCGTAAAACATAAAAACGGAACCCTTATAGATTCTTCATGTCTGTCTGTCTGTCCGTCCGTATGTCACAGCCATTTTTCTCCGAAACTATAAGAACTATACTGTTGAAACTTGCTAAGTAGATGTATTCTGTAAACCGCATTTTTATACAAAAATATCAAAACCTCAATAAATTTTGGGGTTGCCTCATACATAGAACTGAAACTCAATAAAAACATAACGGGTCTTAAAGTCATTTTAAAAATCCCAGGGATTGCGTAAACGCCAGTTGCGTACCTTATACATATATATTGAGAGTGCAATGTTCATCATTATTCAATGCAAATTACACTGGCAAATTCGAGGCAGCTGCGTAGGAACTAAATATGTAGCCTTAAGTAGAATTCTATTATGTTCATTATCGAATTCTACTTGACTAAACAAATACCTTCAGCATAGCAGCGCCGCCTGGCTTCGTCCCAGCTAGCAGGAACGGCGTGGTATTTCAACCAACCCCCGGCTTGTTCGCTCCACTCATAATCGAATCTGTACTCCTTTGCTGCTCATATGAGAATATTAGATATTAATATATAGACTACATGCCCGTGAACAAAATTTATGGGTCATATGATATATCAGGAAACCTCTGTAGGATGATAGAACACACAAGAATCCACCTTGAATACACCAAAACAAAGACAATAACATGCTGAACCGTGGTTTCACATGCCTACCTACAACCCACAAGAATCCACGGCACTCTATTATAGACTGCGTCGTCGCTTAACAACATATTCATGTTTTGCCCAGTCATCATATAGACGGGTGGAACTTCAGAGCACAACTTTACTTATTCAGGGTGATAATTGGCCCCTTAGATCGGTCTGTCTTTTTGGAAAAGGCTTTAAAATAGATGTCTGATGAACATATACACAGACGGAGTACCTATGAGAATTGAAGTGAACACAAATCATTATTTTGGGATTTTTAAAGCGTATGCGAAGCAACACGGCCGACGGAAAGAGTCTGGGAGTGTTGGGGCCTTATTTTTAACGATATTGCCTATAACATATGTGAATATCAGTTATTAGAAAATAGGTGAAGTAAGTAATGTTTTTACCTTCCCCACCTTCCGGCCCCCATATCTCAAAATTGCCCGTCTAAGAAAGTTAGCGGGTAAGCGTGTGTTCTTAGTACGTACTAACTCTATTCAATCGACCACATTTCGTTCATCAGAAAAATACGTCTGGCAGCCAAGGGATTTTACTCTATATCTCTAATTAACGCCGAGGCGCCATTAATGCCTGATCCAAAATATTTCAATCTACGAATTCAAGATTGTGAGTGGAAAATTCTCGTCACTGGGCTACCACGACACGAGCGAACTCCAAAGGAAAAAAATACCTTAACTCAAGATTTGCAATACAGCGAAAATGTCTTACCATGAGCTAACAAAGATAAAAGCCCGAGTATGTACACAGTCTTCATCTGGATTAGTTATGAATTGCAACAAAACCTTTTGAAAAGTAATGAACAAAATTACGTTCGCACTTATTTATATTATTTTGGACTGATAAAAAACCATCAGTAAAAAATTATGACCGTCATAGTTACAAGGAAACTAAGTTATACATTAATTATTTTCAAATGAAACAGATTAAAAATGAAAGGTTACACAACACCAGTAACCCCGAAAGGAATCCTATTAATATTAAAAAAGCTAGATTTGTGAGCATTTTTGGAAGTATGATTGTTACTTTTATGCAAAAACTACTGAAGATATTTGTATAAAATTTGGTATATAGATAGACAATGGTGTGGAATAGCACATAGACTATTTTTTATTTCGGGAAATTAACCAGATCAAGTACTACGCAGGTAAAACCGCGGGTACGTCCGAAAAAAAACCGACTGCAAATTTAAATCTAAACTCATACACTTGCCAAAATTTCATAGTTTTTGCAAAAAATATACCATTACATTACATCGTCGAGATAAAAGTAATATATAGTCCAGTCAACTTAGACATAAAAATAGTGATCAAATAGCAAAAACTCGGACAGAGCTATATCTCTGCAGAGACCTTGGATTTTTCAAATGGGGGGTCAAATCTCATTCGATCGAATGTGTGCTTCTTGACTTTATTGGTTTTTTCTCGAAAACAGTAAGATTTGTCAAAAAATTATATAAAAATATCCCTAAGATTTTTTCTCTAAGACCTACCAATTCCCAGATATTGCCCCGAATAAGACAAGACGCACACATGCGATCGAAGGGGATTTTTCGCCCCGCATTTGTAATGGTAACCCCAAGGTTTCGGCGAAAATTTGACTACACTGATTCTAATAATTGACCGATTACTGTATACTACCATGTAATATTATTCATAAAATAGATTAACAATAATTGCCGGAGCTATCGCGATATATACAAAAATATACATACGACCGCATTGAGAACCTCCTCCTTTTTTGATGCGGATTAAAAATAACTTTACATACAACACGATTCCCACTGGTTTTCTGATCACTAGTTGATAGTCGAGATTTTCGTCAAAAGTAAATTAAGTCACAAAAGTGACTTAAACTCAATTCCATGATTTACAAACATACATACATGATTTCTTTTTAATGTATAATTATATCGAAGTTCTTACGAACTCGAAGGATTACGCTGAAATTTAGAAGTCAGGTAAGTAACAGGCTGGAATAACACATAAGCTACTTTTATCCCCAAAAAAGCAGATTTATCTGTATAGAGAATGCCCAAATTGTAGGTAAATTATATTCTCACGAATTTACCGGAGAATGAATAAGCATATTTATGTATGTGAGCTGTAATCTACTCATTTAACACGGGGCTTTTTTTGTTTAATATTTTTGGATACCTCTACGCATTTTTAAACAAAACTAAAATACAATGAGAACTACATACACTACACTACAAACCTAACTAACTACTTACACTAAGCACACCTGAATTATCTATAGACCACTGTAGGTCTATAGATAATCAAGATGTTCAAGCCCACTACCAATCGGAAGCGTACCCAGCATGCTGGCGGCATTACCACGCTGAATGGCAATGCTTATGCGTTGGGCCAAATAAACGCCAGCATTTTGGTCACGCGTCGCGTCGACCAAGCGCTCGGATAGGCTTTTGAAAATGAGGTGAGCTCCCGGCCCCCACGGTCCCAATGTCTCAACCCCAAAGGGCTCAAATATGTAACCACTTCCGAGGGTTGCATATTTGCGCCGTTTGAGTCGCTCAGCTGAATTAGCCGCTGCACCGGCCCTACTATGTGTCTCTGGAAGATGTGATGGTGCCAGAGTATCGACGCAAGTTGCGTCCCATACTAAGGGCCGACCCAACTTCCAAGGCACAACAGTCATGCCGTCAGGTCTTTTGCCATCGTCACGCGCAAGACCACTCGGTTCGAGTATGGCTGGGACATTGGCGGTGGAAAAAGCCCGGCGTATGATGTCGTTCAGGCAGGCGTGGCGGCCAATACGACCCGCGCTTTTCGAGTAAGAGAGACCGTGGTGACCGAGTTGGTCGACGGCAGTACCACAATGGCAGCGATGGGCTTCATAGCACCTCGCACCCAAGCGCAAGCTAACAGCTAGACGAAAGCAGTTGGATCTAATAGGCTACCGGTATTGAAAGATGGCAAAGCTTGTAACCAAAGGCCCGATTCCCACACAGACACAGCAAGGATACGAGCACGATCCGCGATACTAGGACACGTATCGAGAAGAGAGTTCCATGCTAGATCGCAGATCGGTCGATCCCACTGTCTCTGAGATGACAGACATCTGGGGAAATCGTTGTTTGGACAAGCCAGCCTCCAAGCATTCTTAGCCTCGCACAAATTAGCTACTACTACATCCGAATGGCCTAATGAGGGTGCGAGAACTTTTTCGATTAGATTTTGAGTACTATGAACTGAGGACAAGAATGCCGGTAAAGCTACACTTGAAATTTGGCGGACCCTAGGCCTCCCAACCTTATGGGTAGTGAGGCTTGTGACCATGCCCTCCCACTCAGGTCCACATTCAACACCGATATTAAAGATTCCTTTACGACATTGTCTAAGCTCCAAAGGAGCTCACCATGTTTCCACAGTGGACTACATCGTAAAGCGTACATAAATTTCGGAACAAAGAGACAATGCCGAATAATTGTAAACGCCATATGGGCGTTTACTTTGAGTAGCCTATCGGAGGCTCTCGTAAAATTTTGAATTTTTCCTCGACAAAAGGTGTAAACGACTCATCTAATATCGGTGAACCCAGGAGGCGCAAGGAATGTTTGTCAACTGATTTGATGTTGGGGGCCAGATCATTAAATTTCTGTATTATCGAATCTTTATCTGGACATGTGTCGCAAACGAAAAGTTCGCATTTTGAGAAATTTAGTTCCAAACCAATGAGACGAAAACCGTCTATAAGTTTTTGTAAATCAGTTAAAACAGTATTCACATCGCCCCCCCAACGTTCCGTCGTCCAAGTACCAAACGTTTAGTTTGGACTGGAGACGTTGAATGATAGGGTGAATGGCCAGGGCGAAGGTCGCAGGGCCGAAGGGATCACCCTGTTGACAGCCAACGGAGGATAGCATATGATTGTTTTGATAAGTCAATTTTGTGGGCTCGCCATAACATTGCCAAAGAAAATTGTACAGATCAGGAATTTTATCCTTCACAAATCCGATAACAATTTTTAAACGACTTCAAAAGGTTCTCAATTGCTTTTTTTTTTTGCTGTGCTTGTCTGTCTGTCTGTGTGTGTGTCTGTCTGTGGTACCGTAGAGCTCAAACGGATGGGCCAGTTTCGATGCAGTTTTTTTTATTTGAAGCTTAATATCCGTGCAAACGTTCTTAGCTATGTTTGGTTAATATCAAGATGGCCGCCCCCACAAAATGAAGGACAAAATATTTCTTCACAACCTACCTCAATATGGGTATCAAATAAAAAGTCTTGACTAGTAGAATACTATACACTATAACAAATTTCAAATCTAAGATGGCCGGCACCACAAAATGGCGAATTATATCATTTTTTTTCACTACTACCTCAATATGGGTATCAAACGAAAGGGCTTAACTAGTAGAATACTTTGCACTTTGACAAATTTCAAATCCAAGATGGCCGCTACCACAAAACGGCGAAATACATTTTTTTTCACAGCTCCCTTAATCAAATATCAAATGAAAGGGCTTGACTAGTAGAATGTTGTACAGATAACAAATCCGAGGTAGTCAGGAGTTAATAAAAAAAAATTTGTTCTTGTTGTTTGTAGTACGTTGAGTTATTTTTTTGTTTGATAGAAAATGCTTCAGACGATCTAGTTGAAGTAGTCATTGCTTATAGTAAAATTCAGTATATTGTCATACGTTATTTAAATAAAGAGTGAGACTAGCAGGACATGTGCCTGATGGTAAGCAACATGCCTGCCACATAACAGTAGGTACAGTGACACGCAGCTATTGGAACACGAAGAATCCAAATAATTACCTTGCAATGCACTGCACTCGTCACCCAGAGATCTAAGATGTTATATATCTAAGCCCTGTGATTTCTCTGGAAACATTGCCCTTTAAACCGGAACACAGTATCTAATGTTTGCACATTACTGCTTGGAGGTAGAATAACTGGCAAAGTATTTAAGTATAAGTACTCGAGAGAAGGTCCGTGTCCCAGCAGTGGGAACATTTAGTGGGCTGTTGATGTTGATGATGATGACTCGTAATTTTGTATTTTTTTTTTAATGCGTCTACGCATTTTTATGTTTTTTTTGTTCGATTCGAGGAGTAAGTAGATAAATCCCCTCCCTTTCAACGGTGCACAAACGTTTCACATAACCCAGTGTAATTCAAATGACATTAAATAATATTATTCAACAGGACGTGAGATAAATGAATCAGCGGATGAACAAAAATAACAACTTTATTGATGTGAATTGATTAATAATCTGAATTCATAATTTATTTACCTAACTTTCCAATACTATAAATATCGATTTTTTGGATGTTTGTTGCTCAATCACGACGTAACGTCTGAATGGATATGGTTGAAATTTGGAACACAGGTAGATTATTGTCTGGCATATAGGCTACTTTTCACCACGAAGAAAATAACGCAAACGGGAACTACGCAATTGAAACCGCTAGTAAAAAATAAAAAACGTAAAGCGTAGTTAAAGCCTTTATTAGCAAAACTATATTACAATTACACTTGTAAAAATTTAGGAATTTTAAACATCAGAACTGACTGTAAATTTCAATCAGGCAAGATGGCGTTCAAGTACAAACCAGGTTTGATTTGTACTTAAACGCTGTAAATCATATTTATAAAAGTATTTTTTTACTAACTAAGTTGTATAGTAAACACCATCACAATTAAAGTTGTTGGATAAGCTATCCGGTATTTTTTCACATAAGAAAGCCGTCGGGACATTACAGGAGTTGTCGTTAAGCCGCACTTGTCTAAAAACCGCCCCACAGTTCTCCCCGGGTGAGTTCACGCGGGTATAGGTAAGGTTATTGGGCTCTCCGCCTGCCCAAACGTTGTATTTTGGGTCCAGAATCTCCCCTGCAAATAAATAACAATCATTTCGAAGCTTCACGATTGATTTATACATATATATTTCACAATTTTTAAATACGTTTCTACAAATACAAATACAAAATACAAAATAATTTATTTTCAGAAAAAAACAATGTGCACAGTATAAATAAGTAACCCTGTCTGCTGCTTTAGCGCTAGCTGTGTTGCAGCAAACAGTGTCTTCCCAAAAATGTTCAGCTAATTTAAGTACCTAAATCATTATTTAATAGTAGTACTCGTACATACATATATATAAGAATTTAAAAATATGAAGCAGTTAAAGTTATATCATTACAAAAAAGAAAACGAAAACCACACCTTCTACACATTTTTCTAATATATTTTGCCTATTCCACTCTCAGAAATAATTTCTCCAAAGCATCATAATTGTATTGCTCAAGCCAATCCTTTATGGTTAATTTTAATTCATACATATCCGAGGACTTGATATTATAACAATAATTATTAAGATGATTATATAAAATTGGAGCCATATGCACATAGTGTCTCCAGCCAATGGCAGATTTATAGGCAGGTACTGGGCACTTGCTCCGTCGTTTTTATTAGCGGGTAAATATGGGACGATTTCTTTATGATATCTTTTAATTGATTGGTTTACAAAGATTTTCCGCACAGAGAACACATCACAATCTTTGTAGAGGTTAGATGTTGGGTACTTAAATGGTAGTGACATAATTACTTTAAGTAAAGCTCTTTGTGCTCGTTCCACCTCTATCAAGTATGTTTTTGCAGCACTACCCCATGAACAAACACAGTAGCCTATTATACACTCTCCCAGTGCCCTATATGTTTGTAAAAGTAGCGTTTTATCGGCTACTTGTCGCAGCAACCTAAACACATGTATCAGTTTCCTTACTCGCTTGGAGACTAAATGTATATGTGGTCCCCATGTCATTTTGTCATCTATAGTGACTCCTAGATATTTCGTAGTCTCCACACGAGTAAGGACGCCACAGCTGCAATCTACGTGTTCACTTTCTTTACGATTACAGGGAAAACAATGAGCCTGTATACTAAATTCTGATGGAATTTTGTCCCGGTTTGTCTTTCTGAAACACATATATTTCGTTTTATCTATGTTCAGATTCAGAAGGTTGTCTTCCAGCCATGCAACAATTTGAGACATTCCATTTTCAACTATTTTTCGGATGTTATTCCAAGTAGGTCCATGAAAAAGGATGACAGTGTCGTCTGCGACCATAAGAATGTCAGCATTACAGAGTTTTTGTTTACAAAGCTCATTTATATACACCAAAAACAGACTGGGTCCTAATGTGCTTCCTTGAGGGACTCCATAATTGCTAACAGCATCTTCACTCTTAAATTCTCCCACTCGAACTTGTTGTCTACGATCACTCAAGTAGTCCGTGAACCATTCGTGTACGCTACCCCTTATCCCAACAGCCTGTAATCGTGCCAGAAGTATAGGTACGCAGACCGTATCAAAAGCCTTCTGGAGGTCTAAAAACGCACCTACGCATTTTTGTCCAGTGTCTAGGTATTTTGATGTCAAAGTTGTTAATTTGAGCACTGCATCATCAGTTGACCTACGATGACGAAATCCATACTGGTTATCGGCCAAGATGTTGTTCTTCTCAAGGTAAGGTAAGGTCATCAATCTCTTATTTGCGATTTTTTCTATGACTTTGGCTAGAGTTGGTAAGAGAGAAATAGGCCTGTAATTGGAAGCAATTTCTCTCCTTCCGGCCTTGAAGATGGGACAGACTATAGCGTTCTTGAACGCAGATGGAAATACTCCTTTGGTGAAACTTAAATTACATAAATAGGAAATAGGTGCAGCTAGAAATTGTGAACATGATTTTACTAATGACGAAGAGACACCATCCCAACCAGGAGCACTGTCACTTTTCAGACTAGAAATTGTACTTATTACTTCCTTTTCATCTGTAAGGAATAGTGACAATGATCCAATCGGAACCGTACTAGAGGTAGTACTAGCCGAATTCGCAAGTTCAGTCTGTGTCTTTTCAATTTAACCAATGTCACGTTGGCGATATCTTGGCCAATTGATGTAAAAAAATTATTGACATCATTAAGAGAATCAATTGGAGAGTTTTTGGTTTTCAACAAGGACTCTGTATTTGTTTTATTGTTGTTGTAGTTACACACTTCTTTGATAGTTTTCCATGTATCTTTTACGTTACCATGACATTGCTCAAACTTGTTTTTATAATAATTGTTTTTATAGTTTTAATTAGTTTGTTACACGCATTTCGATATTTTAAAATTTGTTTCTCAACTCAGTATTTGTTGGAGATTTTTCCACTCTTTCTGCAGGGAGTTCCTGTGTCTAATGCATTTAATTATATTGGTGGAGATCCAAGGTTTTAATGGTTTGTGTTTAGTGCTTATACTTTTAGTTGTAGTGTTGTCCTCAATCACTTGTCGTAGAATGGATACAAGTTGGTTAGCTGCCTCATTAACGTCATCTACTCTTTAATATTGATCCCAACAGTATTGTCCTAGTGCTTTTTTATAGCCTCAACATTTGTAACTGTTTTGAATTTATTTTACTTCTTTTTATTATAGCTTCCGGACCGGTTTTTATTCTGAGCATTATTGGAGAGTGATCAGTGAAACTGGGATAAACCAATGTCTGCCACGTTTTTGTTGTTTTTACCATAAAGTGATCTAAACAGCTAGAGTTTCTGGTAGGCAAGATGATGCCTTGTACCAGGTTATGCGAAGCCATTAAATTCAAATAATTTGAAACTCGAGCTTCACTAATGTTACAAGGCAGGGTGTTGATATTCATATCTCCAGTTAGAATAACATTTGTTTTTACTTTGACATTACTCAATACCTCATCTAATGAATGTAGATATGTTATTGGATTTGGAAAAGCACTAGGCCAATATGTACATATAACATTGTAAACGTCATTAATCTCAAGGGTCAAAAAATTACCCTCAGGCAAAACAGACTCCTTAGAATTAACTGTGTGTTTTTTTAATACGTACGCAACAACCCCGTCATTTTGATTGAAATTATTTTTGGTAAAATATAAATTATAATTATCAATTGTTGGTGGATCGCGTCTCTCAGTCCAGCACTCGGTGAGAACTATTACGTCGATGCTTACATCAAAAGTGCTAATATACACTAGAAATTGATCAAGGTTCTGGTGGATGCTGCGTATATTTTGCGTTATCACTATAAAGTTATTCCCGATACAGTATTGGTTTAATAATTTTGAGCATTTTGAAGGTTCTAATGTTTGTCTGCAGTCTACCGATTCTGGTTTGTCTATTTCCCATAAAAGCTCATTATTTACTAAATCTCCCATAATTGTATTTTTAATACTATGTTTGAACACATGAAGATGCACTGTTTCAAACTCAAATTATATGAAATGTTCTTTAACGTGTGGAAGCGTATTCTCAACGTATCAATAAGACTTTGTATGACTACGTCTGGAAATTTTTTGGCTGTAATTATTGTCCTAAAATATGTATATAATAGAGTATGTCTAATCAAATTGTAATGGGGCATTTTATTTATAAGCATACATTTTCTCAAAGGTTGGCAATACAATTCAACGCAGTAGGTAAATAGATACTTCTGCAGATTTGTAACAAATGTAATAGATATAATAATATTAGAGTGGTTGTTATCATTTAGCTTGGTATGGTGTGTATAGACTTTGTAAATAATGGAATAGCTGTTCTGCAGTTTTCTGTTACAAAATAAAATATTTATAAAATTTAATTTAACAAATAGGAAAACAATAACATCGAAAAGTTTACGTACTTTTACAAAATATAAATCTATCTTGAGTCATGTCTCTCTATATTTTGAAAGGTCATTTTCGTCATTTATACGAATCGGTGGCTCACCTTCTCTTTTTCGCATAAACACACGGCCAAACGAAGTCCAGCAATATTTGTATCCATAGTCCTTGGAAAATTTTCGAGCCGCGTAAAAAAGGTTACGCTCCCGCTGAGTTAAATTTTCTGAGAGGAAAACTATTTTGCTAGGACCTTCAACGTTCATATTTGTTGTCTTGAATCCGTTGTGTGGATGCTGTTTATTGTATTTCTTGAATGAAACAAGAAAATTATCTCGCGTTGCCACCGTCGTGAAGTCAATGACTATCGGTTTAGTGGATGCCCTCGAGTTGAGTCTATATATATCTTTAATTTCGTTGTTTTGAAGCGGAACCTCAAGCGACTGCGCTGCATTCATTACGATTTGTTTGAGATCGTTTTTTGTTTCCTTCGGTTTTTGCGGGACATCGCGCATTTCTAAACTAGTACACCGAGCGTTATGGTCAAGAAGCTCCAGCCGCTTCTCCAATGACTTTATATAATTTTTATCGCTCCGCCTCTCGCTTTCAAGAAAATCAATCTTTTCCAAAACTTCGTCGTATCTAGCGGACATAAACTCTATCGACATTCTCAAATCACTTATAGAGTTCAGTATTACCTCAGATTTAGCGTCTTGTTGCTTTTGGAGAGTTTTGAACATAGTCATGATTTCTGCTTTACTAAATTCACCTATATCCTCGTCAGCATTGTTACAATATTCGCCACGTTTACGTTTGGCAGTGGCAGTAGTACTCCTGCTGGTAGCGCTCTTGGTATTCGAAGCAGTCGTACTTAGGCTACTAACCGAAGAAGCAGCGCTCACTCCGGCCTCCTGTCCAACTTCTGAGACGTTGGACTCTGATGGATAATGTTGAATAGGAGTGGCGAATGCCGATGTCGACGGGGAGGAGATTATTGTCTGAGGCGGGGTGCGTTTAAGCGGCATGGTTACAATAACGCTCCCAACAATGCAAACAACAGGCCAGCGAGGGTGCGTCAGGTGCGGGGATGACAAAGCGTTTAGAGAGCGCCTCGATGGGCACAAGTACCAGGCTCACAGAATGGTAAGGCGATAAAACGTACCGATGCAGAGACCGTAGCACAGGTGTCGACCGTAGCTCGTAGCGCAGATGGCGGCGGCTGTGTACGTAGCACAGCGTTAGTGTGTGTAGCTCGTGTAAGTGATGCGGTGTCCGATGTAAGCGTACCCGTGTGCGTAGTGTTGACTCCGATCCACTTTCTTCACAATTATGCGCTCCTGGTAGTCTTGGTATTTTTAAGTATTTAATTTATTGGTTTTAATTATTTGTTGTAAAAATTTAATAAAATTTCGAAAATATCCCAGCGTACGTCTACTCTTGAGCGAGGTCCGGGGGGAAGGATCTATGTATATTTTTGCAACTTTAAGACAAGACACGAACAGCTTTTAGTTAAATTCAGCTATAAAGTTGAAATTTAACCAACCATCCATAGAGCGACCCTTTCATTTATTATGACGCATCCCTGCCCGTTGTGAAACTAACAGTTAAAAATATTTATGAATAAACGAATTCTGTTAGAAATCCAGTTCTGTCACACCACACGCTTTGTTTGAACCATCAGCGTAACTCGGTCCCAAAAAAGCAGCCACCGAGAGTCGGTCGAACACAGCTAAAATATGTATGTATCTATATAACACAACAAAACAACAAAATAAAAAGTTCGGTAATAAAAATTTGATAGTAGGTATGAGGTTTACCACCATGTGCGATGTTTATCCGACGATCATAGTCCAAATAGTCGTGTCGGCAAACGGCCTTATAGCGAAAATTATCGATGAACATCTCAATAGACTTTCGCTAGACAGTTGGTTCAAGGGTCAGATACATAAATAAGACGGTCATCCTCGACACAGCGCGCATCGTCAGGAGGTTCCTCAGTCTGCAGCCCTAACCACCGGTAGCTTGGGCCCTGCCCCACTGCTGCTGGCGGCACCCTAGTTTTTAAGTTTTTTATATTGTACATGTTTTATAGCTTTTGTAAAAAAACGTATTAATTGTGAAGTAAAATAGATGGCTGCATAATAATAAACATCATCGACACAAAGACAAGACAGGGGTTCCAATTGATGAGTTAGCATCTGACTCTCCTCCTCCTTATTATGCTGTTGGTTTAAGTCATTCAGTTGTCAAATGTGTCAGCGTAAGGTTTTCTGCAATTTATCAATTCAAATTCTACCAAATATCTATGTATTTTAGGATGTGGATTGCGTTCTCCGAGTGGGTTTTCCCCGATGCTGATGGTTGCAATCTTGGTGTCTACTTGGTGTAAACTAGGTACTTTCTAGCCAAACACGCTCCATTGTAGACCGCATCATCGCTGAACATCATGTCAACGTCGATGAAATGGCGGTCAAGCATAAACCCATAAAAGTTAAAACGACCTAATAGTGAACTCCCCCCACATCTAACTACGTAATAGTTTCATCCATGGTTTTTGTATTTTATGACATAATTAATACACAATGACATAATTTGACTGACAACGTCCCTATACAGCTGCACTTTTTGACAAGGCCTCTTTGCAGCCGCATTCAATTGTTGAACCTAAATTAGTATGATGTAAACGGTATTCCTATTTTATAATTGTTTTAAGTGACGTTACCAAGTGATTATCCTAAGGTTCGAATAAATAAATTGAATTGAATTACTTCACTCACCATGAATAGTCATGAAATTTGTGTTATGATGTCCCCAATCATGGAATCCGATCGAAATTATACCATGGTTTTGTCCGAAAATAGTGTTATCTGGGTTTTTGGAAATTATCTCTTTAATGATCATTGCTTCTGTCTCGCTGTTGATAATGGCCAGGTAGCCTCCCTCGGCAATGCAAGTTCTGTAGGCATCCGACCATATCAGGCCTCTTCTGTGGAATTTGTAGCAGCTGCCTGTTTCGGTGCCAAGGTATATTCTGCAGACAATGAAAATATGTTACCTGCTAGCGACCGGCTTTTAGAAACTGTCAATATCGTGTCTTTCTTGTAACAGACGTAAGGCAGTACGCTGTCGCAGCTGGTGTCCATCACAGTACCGTTGGAGCTGACGAGCATAGCGAGGCATCTCTCCGAGTTCTCGTAGTTGTCTGGCTCTCCCGGTGCCCAGGTGATAGCTAGACGTAGCAAAGGTACTCCTGCGAACAACGGCGTCAATTTAATGTCATCAACCTCAAGCTACTTGGTAATTTTATGTTTTATGACATTTTAAACTCGAAACTTGCAACTGGTGAAGTTGTTTCGATTCAGTGTCACCAGAAGGTTGTATCCTCTGCTGGAAGCACGAGTCGTTTTGTCCAATAATTTCACTATGGATATTCTGCATCAATGTGGAACATACTTTCAATATTATGCTTACTTACTATCTTTCAAAATACTTTTATCACTCCTGTATAAGTATTTTTTTGTTTTTATGTGTGTACAATAAAGAGTATCTATCTGTCTATCTTTGTTGTAGTTAACTGCTTTATGGTATCATTTGGACAATAGTACAATTGACTTTTTCGGCGAACCATGGGTTCCAACTCAGGCGTTAGATAAAATACCTAATATATATCTGATAAAAATTGGCGAATTTGAATTGAAATTTCAAAATTAGAATTAGAAATTTGAAAAATTTGAATTTAAAATTTAAAAAAATTGAATGCGACAATGCTGTTACATGGCTTGGCGGTTAAGTACACAATCATAAGAAAACTCACATGCTTCAAAGAAACCTTTTTCGGAGGCCACGTAACGTCTGCCAAAACCTACCTTCGACATCTGACTATACAGACTTTCTCCACGCGAGAAAAAGCCGTGAGCCTCCGAAGTGGGAATTCAGAGTGGTCCGATTACGTTACCTTCGATACAAGAGTAGTCTGCTTTAGAAAAAGTCGCATGAACTCCCGTGAAAATGTTGACACCGTCCAATTTACTCTGCTTCCTTGCGAATCTGGTAACGGTTGCCTTCAGCTGCTCAGTAACCGGTGATGCTAAAACGGCTCCTGTGGAAAAAACAGTCATTATTCAATCCGATCAGTTATTAGATTTATTTGCAAAATGAATCCGTAACGCGTATTGCTATTACTATTATGAATGTGTCTACTCGACTTCTGCTCTGGTAAATGGTTTCGGAAGAGAAAGTTTCAGTCGCCTCATGGTGAACGAAGCTCTCATGAACCATTTTGGAGCCATTGTGATGGCTTCAAGGGTGTCTGATGTTGGTGAAATTGTCCTCATCGGAGACATCAATCAGTTGCCTTATATCAACAGGGATTTTTTTTCGAAATGAGGTATCAGCACCCGAACCTGGTAAACAAAGATCAGCCAGGAGTTGCTCTGCACACATCGAAACCCAATGAACATCGCATATGCGCTGAGGGAAATATACTCCGGTATGTGCTCCTCAGCACCCCGTATTAAGTCCCTAGAGCAGAAAAGGTATAAGGGAGCGCAAATACGCAACACCCTACCAAACACCCTCTTTTTAGTTCATACTCAAGAGGAGAAAGAGACCCTGACAAACCAGGGTTATGGGTTAGGCACCGGGTCACGCATCCTTACCACCCATGAAGCTCAGGGACTAACATACAGGGCGGTAATCGCAATCAAAACCAAGGCAAATATGAAGCTGCACGAGAGCGTGCCCCATGCGGTTGTCGCACTCTCACGGCACACGGGGACCTTCACTTATGCTGACGACACCAACGACGCCATCGGTCGGTTCGTGCGGCGAGCATTGGCTGCATCACCGAAGACCGTCTGAGAGTTCAACCTACAGATGGACATCAGGGACAGAAATGCGCCCGTAGTGGTGGCTCTGGGCCGGGAGGAGGCGGCTTAGGCAAATGGCAATTAGGTAGAGACTCAATGTCGATTACTAGCGGAATCCCAACCGGTAGTGATCAGCTCTACAGACGAGCACTAGAATTAAGTTTGAAATGTACCCAACTCCCCCCTATTTTCCTCTTCTTCTCCTTATCTATGAAAAGTGTAAAAAAAGACAATTTTTGACAAAGACACGGACCCCGGAGTCTGTGGGTTAGCTAATAAAATATTTTTTTTAATGTGTCTACTCAATTATGCCGGAAGAACTGGACAGATCTAACTGGAATATGAAATTTAAATAGATTTTAGTAGGAAATAGCGTGGATTTGTCTTACTTGTTCACTTCACCTGTAACTTTGATTGCGAAATATTTCGCGAAGTTATTGTATAGTAGAGGGCTGATATTTAACATCGGGATGTAAATACGCTTTCACCCACCATAACACTCAGTTTACCGTAAGCACGCTACATCGATATATCGGAGACATTCCTCAGCTTATAATTACGGTAAATATCTCGTTATCCTACTAATAATATAAATGTGAAAATTTGATATTTGTTGATCCATTCTGATGCAACGACTCAATCAGGGGGAAAATTACAACGTAATTAGAATATAGAGGCGGTTTGGAAATAGCACATAGACTACTTTTTGTAGCAGAAAAATCATAGAAAACGGGAACTGCCTGGTTAAAAACACAGGTCACTAGTTAATAATACTAGTACACTAATAAATAATAATAAATAATAAATATTGGTGGACAATTCACACACAACACTATCTGACCCCAAACTAAGCAAAGCTTGTGTGATGGCAGCCAGATAGCTGATATAATACTTATATAGTTTTAAATACATACTTATTATACATAGAAACACCCAGACACAGTGCAAACATTTGAATTCATCACACAAATATTTGCACTGGGTGGGGATCGAACCCACGACCCTCGGCTTCGCAGGCAGAGCTACTACCAACTAAGCCACTAGGGCAGTCAATGGCAAGCTAGTGTTAGTAAGCTAGCAAGATAGTACTTATAGCCTCGTGTAGACAGAACTACCGTTGCGTGGCGTTGTCTACACGGATATTCGGGTTGTCTATATGAAACTAGAAGTACAAGCTTGAAAAACTAGCCTCGTGTAGCCGCAGCGTTATGCCGACATGAGCCGTTGGTTGGTTTGAGTATAGTTTTTATAGTCTATCGGGTTTTTATCGGATACATAGTGTGCAACTGATCTGCATGATCTAATACCACCTTTCCTTTTTTTCCATCGGAATGCTCGTAGCTCGAAAAAGCGACATCGTTTCATGGTTGATGTTCCAAAGACACGAACAAAGAGATTTGACTCTACTTTTGTGATAAGAACGTCTAGGCTGTGGAACACGTTGCCTGAGTGGGTTTTCTCCGATGGTTACAATCATTGTGTCTTCAAATCGAGAGTGAATCGGTTTCTTCTAGGTAAACACGCTCCATCGTAGACCGCATCGTCGCTTAACATCAGGCGAGATGGCGGTCAAGTCTGAGCTTATAAAAGGTAAAAAAATAAAATAGTTCTAGGTGGTTCGATTTCACGACTTTGTCGTTACTCTGCCGACAATATCCCGCGGTTTTTAATGAAATCTGGATAAGCCGGTTCATATTTAAATTAAACAGACAAGCCATGTTATAACCGACACCACGATAGGTACTCGATCATATATTTACACGACAGGTGTAGTATATCATAAATATTAATTATTACAAATGTTTCTTTAATATTATTTGTCAGTGACTTCCATATTTAATTATCTAAACCTACCTTACCTAAGCCCGGGCGCAAACACGACGTTACCACGGAAATATTAGCTACCAGTATTTCGACTTCATACAAACAGACGACTCGCGGGCTGAACTTACGCGCCTCGATCCCGGGGCGCACTCGGTACGTGTTCCCAATGTAATCTCTATCTTAACGTGCATGACATAAGGTAGCCGAGTCGAGTAAGTCGCATAAGTCTTATCGTTTGTTTGGCTTATTCACTACCTGTAGTGCGGCTTGGTAGTGCCGTGGGGAATTTTTTGTTACGTGCTCGCAGCTGTAGGTATGAATTTCAAAGAAACGGCTCAGTTAAATTACTGATAGATAATAATTATTACCGTGACGTTATGGCTTGTCTAGTCGGGAGAACGGCGTAGTCTGGAGACCCCGGTTCAAACGCTCATCACTGTATTTTCGAAGTCATGTGCGTAATGCCAATAACGGTGAAGAAAACATCGCGAGGAAACTGACATGTACCTACAATCTTTCGAAGTCATGTGTCATCCTACCAACCTGCACTGGGCCAGCCTAGTGGATTTTGGCCTTAGTTCTATCCTTGCCAGAGAAGGCCCAGCGGTGGGAACATTTAGTGAGCAGTTTATGCTAACCCCCGACGCAAACACGACTGGTTCGTGATCGCTTTTATAGCGATAAGGCCGCCATTTATGGCACTAGATATTAAGTTATTGACGTTTTTGTTTTTTTTGTTTAAGTGTTTGTAATTTACTGGGGTGCATAATAAAGAGTTTCTGTCTGTCTGTCTGTCTGATATTATAAGTTTGATTTATGTTTGTATGTGTGTGCGGTATGCGGACGTTTGTGCGTGCGGGAGTGCGTGTACCCGTATTTAATTTATTTTGTATTTTATTTTATTTCCAAGTACTTAGAAATGGCATAAAATGCAAATTGCGACGACAAAATATATACGGTCGAATTGAGAAACCTCCTTTTTTGAAGTCGGTTAAAAAGGAGATTATTTTTCTCGACGCATGCTGCTTTCAGGAACACCAGCTGTTGTATGACACTAAAAAGAAAAAGCATCTTCCAGCCAAATCTTGACGTCCAGTATTCAATGTTCCAATAACAGCGTTTGAGAAATGTTGAAATAAGATAAACTAAAATACCACAATACTATGTGCATGCAGTAAACACTAGTAGCGCCCCGTGGATTTAGAGGGTTCCCAACAAACCAAATTACCATTAATAAATAAAACTATGTTCCTGATGTCAGGAATCAGGACTTAGGTCCTTCTTTCACAAGCAGTCAAGGTACCCTGTAGTAGGTACCCTGACTGTTTGTGAAAGAAAGGTATAGGGGAAGTACGTACAAAATGACGTACGGATTTGTTTTTGGGCCATATCTTTTTATTAATAAATCACACCACATTAATATTGTACACCAGTAATCTTTGGTTTTATATCTAACTAGCTGTACCCTGCTACGCTTTGCTGTGGCACATTGTGATGCAAAAAATAGATAAAAACAATCCTTGATGCCGATAATATATCATTCTATAATTACAGCTCGATCGGTGCAGAACTTTTTGAGTTTTTGAAGCGTACACAAACCAACATTACATTTTTATGTATAGAGACTAGCGGCCCATTCCGACTTCGCTCGGATAATAACCTAGATACCAACTGCAGCGCCATCTGCCGGGGTAATTTGTGAATCTAAACCATTCAGGACTCTACCCAAACGTAGACAAAAAAAATCATTCAAATCGCTCGACCTGTTTAGGAGGAGTAAAGAATAACGAAACAAAAAAAAAATACTAAGAACAACGAAAATCAATTTTGTACTTATGCTACGTACAAAATGGTTTACTACACATGGACTCGATGATGATATATGAGAAAAGTCATAAAATTAGCCGCAAATAGTTTGTTTCCTTTAGGAACGTCTGCCCAAGAAGCGTGTGCCCAACACCTTAAATCGCCAGGAGTCTTATCATCATTGGCGAATTTCCTTTTCACTATCATCTTCGAATGTTTTTTGGTTATTTTCATCTCCTTTTCTCTGGAGGAGTTTTAGGCTCTTTTTTTTGATATCGTTTATGTTTGGAATTGAAGACAAAGGAATCAAAGAGGTAAGTTGTATCTTCGACTTATGTCACGGTCTTATGGGGCGGGTGATGTAATCTCAATAGACATTGCTAGAGTATAGAACGAGACAAGTTATTAATATTAATATTTTATCTGTTTGGAAACTGAAAGGTGATATTGATTTGGAACGGGCAAATAAAGAATGTCCCCAGTGTTTGCTGTTTACTGCATGCACACGGTATTGCGGTATTTTAGTTTATCTTATTTCGATTCGCAGAATATTCCAGATAAGCTCGGCTGCCCGGACGCGGTAGATTATACGGGATTGCACCGCGTAGCCCACCGCGTCCGGTCCGTCCGTGTGAATACAAGTGATAAGTAGTAAGTAGGTACCTAAATTTCATAACCACCTGCTTTTTTTGAATAAGATGAGCTGTATTTGAGACTAATAATAGAGAGTTAGAATAACACAGGTAATATACGCTTTCCGTTTGTAAATATATTTGTTTTTATGCAATAAATATATAATACATAAATACTACCGGGTCTGAACTACTAAAATTAGACTAACAACATGATTTTATTGCAAGTGTTTTTGGAGCTTATGAAAGCTCACAAAGAAAATATCCGACAGTAACTATAGGGCTGTAATTGTTCGATTTCAAGTCTGCCTGTTAACTTAGTGGACACATACAAATTGAACAGTCTAGATGTAGGGCTGATCCAAAGCATCTTAGCTGTGCCTATGTCGGACGTTGCTAGAATGCTTCATGGGTCGGCCCGTAAGTTTAAAGATAGAATGACTAGTATCTAATTACTCGTTGCTGTTATGTAATTTGTGCGTTAAATACGGGACTGACATAGTCAAATGTGACTCAAAGTCCCCAATTAAAATGAGATAATAAAAAAAAAAGTCTGCCTGTACTCTGAGCATTCTGACTCGCTCTGATTGGTTTCTCCGCGCGTGACGTCAACTTTCATTTTTATTGTTTTGTACCATTTATGTCCCACTCTGCATTTACTTAAACACCGGGACTTACTGAAAACTATCAACTACACAATAATACTAATGGTAGGTATATCACATATGTTGATGCCAATTACGATTGAATAGATGTGCATACCTAGATACCTTACACCTTATATCTCCGTATACGAGCGCAGTGCGGTGCTAGGTAATGATTTGGACTCTTCGTGTTCCAATAGCTGCGTGTCACTGTGCTATTATGTGGCAGGCATGTTGCTTACGATCAGGCGCATGTCCTACTCGTCTTGTCACGCTATAGTCTATACTATAAAAAACATATGTAACAAAAGTGTCACAAATTACAGAATTGCTCCGGTCTACTCTTTATCCAGAATGCATCATTGCTTCAGCAATGGGGATAAATTCAGAAAACTCCTTAGTTACCTCTAATCCTCCTGCGGTGTGGACACGCATTCCTCGGTATTCATTTCTTTTCTTCTTGATTTTGATTCTTCATGTTCAACATGAAGAGTTTAAATCGCTACTTAGCGCTGTACTGTGTACGTCAGTAGGCGATGTGGAATCATTTGATTCCTTTTTTTTTAAACATACAGTATGACGGGATAAGCAATACTTATGCCCAATAGTAAGCGCCTCGCCAGCCTATTGCAGCACAGTGCCACGTAGTTATTTGAACATGAAGAATACAAATTACTACCTAGCACTGCACTGCGTTCATCACCCAGATATAAAAGATGGTTTATCTCTTCTCCCTGTAATTTTTAGTGACAATGCTCTTCAATCCAAAACGGTATTGTTTGAACATGCAATGAACTTCAAATTTCATCATCATTTGATATAACTGGCACAATAGGCGTGTCGACAGGTCCTGCAATTATATTAAATTATTTGATATAATGACAGTATTTAAATGTAATAAAATGTGTACCAATTTTAATTTTGATATTTTTAGTTTAACTTACTTTATTATCATTCAAAGCTAGATGGGGAAGTCCATTTTAAAAGTATGAAATTATTAAAAAATGAATTTAGCATTGGATAGCCCATTCAATTTCAAGTTACTTTTGTTGTTTCCTAAACGCAATATTTAATATAGCTACCATACAAACTTTACGCGCGACGCATAGAAAATACGGCACTGTGACGTCACGCTTCGTAGTGTTTTTGTATGAAGCGTTTTTAGGAGAGTTCAAAATTGTGATTTTAAAATCGTGATATCACGGGAAGTTTTTAAGATAACAAAGTAATTCATTCACGTATGTTTCAGTTATTGAGTAGCCTTTTGATGGCACATTAAATTAACAATGAGTCGACACGCCTATTGTGAGACTTTCCCGGTCGATTTTTTTCCCTTCCAAAATTTATCTCGCACGTAGTAAACAAATAGGTAAGATCTGGTATGCTATAATTTAGAAATTATATTTAATTTAGACTGATTTGTTTTGTACAGAAGTAGGTATATACCTACTGTATATAATACTAACGGATCGCCCTAGCTTCGCCCGTGGTACATAAATATATATAGCCTATAGCACTCAAGAATCACTAACTTGTCCAGCGGTGAAAGAATTTTTGAAATCGGTTCAGTAGTTTCTGCGATTAGCGCGTTCAAACAAACAACATCTTAAGCTTTATAATTTTAGTATAGATGCATAATTATTATAATGGTATGATATAAATATACGTATAATATGTATGATTTATATGTATACCTAACCGATGATACCTACGTACATTAAAAGTTGTAAAATTATTGTTTATAAATCGAGAGGCTAAATTATTAATCTCAATTATCAATTCACCTAAATAATAATAGTCCTCTTTTTTGTTCCAGCAGAGTTCACTTAGGGCATCAGTTAGTACTGCCGATAATATGGTCAACCAAGTGATAAAGCGAAATCAGTGTCCAAATTTATTTTTCATACAAACTTATAAAACAAATAACATTGATTTTAGAGAAACAAATTACCTAATAGTAAGAACAAATAATATCATTACGGAATCATAATAGTTTTCATTGAATCATATTATGATTTCGTAATCTTTTCTTGCCTTTTTTTTTACTTATACGAGTACACTTTGTCTCAACTTATACGCTTCTACGTTCAGTACTTGAGGGCTGAGATTGGTGAGGATCCATTCTCCGTCAGGGTAGGCCCGGCTGCTGAATACCACCTCACCTTCTCCACAGAACAGTTCCAAGGAGCTGGCGTCCAGGAACAGCCTCCAGCTGCGAGAGCCGATGGGAGACCACTCCACCTGTCTCACATCTCCGTCTCTATCCACCGCCACTTTACCGATTTCTGGATCCCATCTCAACCACACCTTATCTCCGCCATTACGACCGGTAATTAGTATCTCAATCTTCTGCTCTAAGTCACTTTCGATGATAATTTCGCCAGTCTGACCAAACTCGATCGCTTGTGCCGTTTCTATAGCACCACTTTTAATCAATTCTGTTCTTAAAGTGAGCATTTCGTCGATAGGCTTCATGAGTACCCTATCTCCAACTATAGTCAGTTTCCTGATGATGGTCATGGTTCCTGCCCAACCATCCTTAGCCTCAGGATGCACCTTCTCCCAGGAGTTAAACCAAGCGACCAGATATCTGTTTCCGTCCTTTTCTAATGTTTGACTAGCGTAGAAGTCGTGTCCGTAGTCTATTTCTTGAAAACTAATTTCAGGTAAAAACTGGAAGTTTTCATAGTTGAAACTTCCCAGGATAAATCCAGTCTGATGAACATTTTTGTATCGGTCTCCTTGCGGTTCCATTCCTTGCGGGGACCACAACAGTACAAATTTTCCGTCAAGTTCGAAAAAGTCCGGGCATTCCCACATATACCCCAAATCTCCCGTAACTCCGGTCTCACCTAATATACTTAGAAACTCCCAGCTAATCATATCTTGAGAACGGTATAGCAGGACCCTTCCTCGTTGCATGTCGTCAGTTTTGCTGCCGAGGACGACATACCAATGGTCATCATGCTTCCAAACCTTCGGGTCTCGGAAATCTGGAGAACCATTCGGAGCAGCCGGTAGAACTGGGTTCCCTTCGTACTTGTGGAAGTTCACTCCATCGTCACTAAAGGCGAGGTATTGGGTTTCGTTGTAGAACGGATCCTTATCGGTTATTTCGTGTCCAGTGTACATTAAGATCAAAGTGTCTCCATCCACGACACCGCTGCCTGAAAAGCACTGCTCTTCGTCCGGTACTAACGCAGTCGGTAGCGTTGTCCAATCAACGAGATTTGGGCTGGCGGAGTGTCCCCAGTGCATAGGACCCCACACGCTATCGTACGGATAGAACTGGTAGAACAAATGGTACTGGCCTTTGTAATAGGAGAAACCGTTGGGGTCGTTCATCCATCCTACTGGCGGGGTCACGTGGTAGTGTTGTCTGTACCGAGGATTGATTTCTGGTCTTTTAGCTGCTATATACTCTTCAACGTCCCGTATGGCCTGATTTGATTGTTTGACGGACTTGGCGGACGCGACCGCAAATAGACAAAATAAGAGAAATCCGTACGACGACATGGTTGATCGAGATGTAACCCGCTTGGGTCCGATTACTCCAGATATATACGACGTCTCAAGTTGCCGATAACGGTTATCTGTCGAGTGTTTTGTTTGGTACCTACTTCATTACAGGAAATTATTTCTGCTTACTGTTTCATGTAAAGAGAGTATGCAAAAGTAATTAGAAAACAGCTCCAAATGTAAGTGTTAACTACTTTAGATTATGGTTCTGTTTATCTGGAATCATGTTTTCACAAGAGTTATTCTCTTAGATAATGCTTTCATTAAACTTTCTTAAGGCGTTATGTGCAGAAGACTAAAATATTTGGATAACAGCCCAAGACATCTTTAGATTTCTCAGTTGTGAAGTAAAATAACGATAAAAATACATTATCATTCACGGAGATAACATACTTTTAAGATATCGATATCAAATGGTAAAACAAACGCCTGCCAATAACAAAACAACGAAACGCCGGAAACTACTAACAATGGTTAGTTAGTTATTTTATATATCTCTGGACTGTTAGTTTTGGAGGTCTACTGCGTAACTAAAATGGTCTCGCCTTTTATATTTTCGAATTTTCGCACAGATTTATTCTAATTTTTGACACGAAAGAGAGGCCAATAACAAAACCAAAACAATCGATATATAATGTTTAATCTCTTTGAATTTGTCTAGTTTATCTTCAGAAACCAGAATATAGTGACTCAGGCTCAGAACTAAAGCCAATAATTACTTCTGTTAAAACTATTCAAATTAGCTTTCAGTACACTTTTATATTTGCAAATTTAGCTATAATTTAAAACTCGTAACATACGTAACTGTACATAAATTTTATGACCTTGTGACTTTTCTAGATTTCTGTTATTTCCTTTGAAAGGGATTTTCCCTGTAATCAAAATGTCTCGTCTATAGATTCCTTGTGTTTCTACTTATGGTTTTCTCTTGCACAACGGATAGTGAAAGGAGCAGTGAACTCTCAGAAATATCAATGGAGCGGGAGAGTAATATTTGTGGTGATAGAATTCTTTGCAGTGTCCACCTTAGGAAACCTACCACACGGTTGCCAGTTGTTCTGCCGCATAGCAGAACTGTTCAAGCGTTACTGCGTTCCGGTTTAAAGGGCAATGTTTCCCTACAAAGTTTTACCCCTACAGAACCTAGTCCTACGTCTCTGTTTTAACATAAGTAATGTTGGGGACTGTTTGTTGGTTAGTTATGCTCAAATCAAATAAATTTGACATTTTTGTGTTTAGCAACGACAAAGTTTAGCACAACCTGTCAGTTGTTGTACTATTTTTAATTGTCTTTTGTAGATGGTGATGTAAACAACAAATACCCATCATGTTATAAATATTTCAAGACTATCTCCTTGTGAGTTCACTCGCAATGAGTATATAGCATAGCATAGCATAGCATAGCATAATCAGAGCCATAAAATACAAGGCTGTCCAAGTGCGATTTGATTGATGGTGGATTACAAATATCCTCGAAGTATTTTCTGGACTTACCGGTTTCCTTACGACGTTATCCTTCACCGATAAAATCATTGGTAGTGACAAACTCGTATATATATATAGACTTATAGACTATACTGGCAGAAATCTAAACAGTCACAGGTTTTTTTTTAAATAATGAGTGACGAGACGATCAGGACATGTGCCTGATGGTAAGCAACATGCCTGACACATAACAGCACAGTGACACGCAGCTATTGGAACATGAAGAGTCCAAATCATTACCTAGCACTGCACTGCGCTCGTCACCCAAAGATCTAAGATCTTATACAATCTCTAAGCCCTGTAATTTCTCTGGAAACATTGCCCTTCAAACCGGAACACAGTAATGTTTGCACATTACTGCTTGGCGTGAATTGAACGTTCACTAGGCTACAGCGGCTTTTCAACTGATTTCAAAAACAAGGCCAGTTCGACTGTAATTTTTACATGTGTTACTTACCTCAGAACTTTCAAATGGGCGAACCGATTTTGATGATTCTTTTATTGTAAAGGTAGACCGAAGGGACCCATACAAATTTGATTAAAATGTGGAACGATTTACGTTATATCAACAAAAATAAATAAAAAATACATACGTCACTGATTTATTATTTGAAGTTTATTATTCAAAATAAGTGAACTACGTGAGTTTAATTTTTGAATTGATATTATGGTTGATGTAATAATACTGCTACACTGATTTTGATAAATTTTAAAGTGTTTTACTAATTGGAACAAAAAAAACTATCAAAGTCGGTTCACCCAATTGAAAGTTATGAAGCAATCAACATTTAAAGATTCAAGCGAACTGAGAACCTCCTTCTTTTTTAAGTAGTTTGAAAATATCTTTTTTTTCTTTTTTTTAAACTTTTATAGGTTTACACTTGACCGCCAACTCGCTGATGTTAAGCGACGATGCGGTCTACGATGGAGCGTGTTTACCTAGAAATTCATTCTTGATTTGAAGACACCAAGATTATAACTATATTGAAAACCCCACTCAGGCAACTCATTCCACAGGCTAGACGTTTTTATCACAAACGTAGAGTCAAACCTCTTCGTCCGTGTCTTTGGAATATCCACCAAAACCACCATTTTCTTTTTTCTCTCTCCCGAAATCCCAAAAAATCTTCAGTTCCCAGTAAAACGATTTATGGGTTCCTTTATTGACGGTTAGTTCATGCTGCTATTTAACAAGTTGAACCAAAAGAACAAAATTAAAAATTTTGATTAACCCCCGACTACCTCGGATTTGTTATCTGTACAACATTCTACTAGCCTTTTCATTTGATAACCATATTAAGGGATTTGTAAAAAAGAAATGTATTTTGCCATTTTGTGGTAGCGGCCACCTTGGATTTGAAATTTGTCATAGTGCAAAGGATTCTACTGGTCAAGCCCTTTCGTTTGATACCCATATTGAGGTAGGTTGTGCAAAAATATTTTGTCCGCCATTTTGTGGAGGCGGCCATCTTGAACCGATATTGCCCAAACATAGCTAAGAACATCCGCACGGATATCAACTTTCAAATTAAAAAAAACCGCGTCGAAATCGGCCCATCCGTTTGAGCTCTACGGTGCCACAGACAGACACACACAAAAAGACATCGACGTCAAACTTATAACACCCCTTTTTTTGGTCGAGGGTTAAAAACTGTGAAGAAACATGTTCCTAAATTCTTTCGAGTTCATGATCACCACTAACCCGCAGTGGGGTAGCGATCCACTGCCCTTGACTCTTGCAAGAGATGGCCTCGAGTCTCAGCACGGGAAACATTAATTTAGTGAATAGAATAGAATAGAAAACATTTATTGTAAATGCTAGTTACACTCACAAATATCAATTATAATTAAACATCTTAAGTATTTCCATGCAGACTCGTCAAGCACAATTTTATCAGGCATTACATTGATATTTAATACAATTAATTTTAATTACAAGAATACATAATTAATAGCTTCAGCTGTAAAAGGGCTGTGTATAGGTAGAATTCTTAAATTTGCGATAATATGGGCTAATATATATAAATATGGGCTGCTTATGGTTATTGAACGAATCAATTGGAATCCTCGTCACGCGATTTGACTCGCACTTGCCCTGAAAATACGGCTATTTCCACGTTTCAAATAACTCCCAGTCACGGTGATAAGATATATCAACGAACGAGTGCCCCCGCGATAGGTCCCATGCTCGACAGATAGACAGATCGCAGATAGCAGGACCACTGCTAGAGTGATTTTGAAAATTACGATAATATAAGTTTTGGGGATGTTATGGAAATGGTCTTTCATATGTGTATACGGAGATGGAAATTGGACTAAAATTATGTCAGTTTCGGATACTGTTACTGATATGTAATTATTTCGGATTATCCTTTAGTTTCAGATAGTTTCGGTGTGCAAAAAAGGGTTTTATTTGTAGGTTTTGTCTTGCCTAGGTTATCATATTTTATCGTATTTTGACCCTACTTAAATCACTTAAATTTTAAAACGCCTTACGGAAAATAATGCGGCAATGTAATCAGTAGTGCGTAAATGTTTCACATGTTCAACTTTTTGCAGGTCCCAGGAGTGAACATTTAGTGGGTTGTTTATGCAGTCCGTCCGAGGTCCATCCTTTGGCAGCTATTCTACTCTTGTGTTCTGGCTTTAGGGGCAATGTTTCCACAAAAGGTATAGGGTAAAGAGATATACGTATACTTCTGGGTGACGAGGGCAGTGCAGTGTTAGCCAACAGTTTCGACTCATCATCATCTAACTGCGTGGTGTTTTTCTTGCATGAGCAGGTTGTTAGTGGTTGTTGTTTGCTCGTGGTGTGGTTCGAACCCGGGGTCTCCGGATCGGCAGTCGCCGTTCTCCCGACTAGAGTAGTCGTAACTTGCTTACCATCATGTAAATGTGTAGCTCACTCTTTTCAAAAATATTCTGGATAGAATAGCCCGTTTTTTGTTGTAAATGAATTTTATTGATGTATCTCTATAAATCGATTTTTTCTCCGAAAAAAACAAAGACCGACTTACATTTACGACTAAATTGAGATACTGGACCTAATTTTAAAAGCAACTATCACTAAATATCGTCTATACGCAATGAACTAGTTTTTTGTTCATATTTTAGAAACCGCCACAGCGATTTCGAAAAAACTAATTTACATGAACTCAATTAAATTCAATTCATTTATTCGAACCATAAATTCATAAGGACACTTGGTAACGTCATTTACAAAAAGGCAAAGAATCTGTATACACAATAAGATAAAATAACAATGACAAAATAAATAAAGCAGCTGTAAAAAGGCTTCGTCGAACTGAACTATCATCTACCAAACATAAAAATAACAATCAACATCGATTCATAATGAGCAGCGCTATCACGTAACAATAAAAATATACAACGAAATTGATAACCTCCTTTTTTGAAGTCTGTTAGAAATCTCACGTCGCTATATTTCTGTTCACAACTATTTTATTTCGAAACAAATCAACCAATTTACATATTTTTTTATGTTTAATCAAAATCGATAGTATAATATGTTATATGTTCATGACATAAAAAAATAGCTTTAAAAAATTAACAAAACAAAATGTATTAAGTACACAATATCCATCCAGAAATAGTTACTTATACGAGTACACTTTTTCTAAGCCTGTAAGCTTCTACATTCAGTACTTGAGGGCTGAGATTGGTGAGGATCCATTCTCCGTCAGGAAAGACCCGGCTGCTGAATACCACCTCACCTTCTCCGCAGAACAGTTCCAAGGAGCTAGCGTCCAGGAACAGCCTCCAGCTGCGAGAGCCGATGGGAGACCACTCCACCTGTCTCACATCTCCGTCTCTATCCACCGCCACTTTACCAATTTCTGGATCCCATCTCAACCACACCTTATCTCCGCCATTACGACCGGTAATTAGTATCTCAATCTTCTGCTCTAAGTCACTTTCGATGATAATTTCGCCAGTCTGACCAAACTCGATCGCTTGTGCCGTTTCTATAGCACCATTTTTAATCAATTCGGTTCTTAAAGTGAGCATTTCGTCGATAGGCTTCATGAGTACCCTATCTCCAACTATAGTCAGTTTCCTGATGATGGACATGGTTCCAGCCCAACCATCCTTAGCCTCAGGATACTCCTCCTCCCAGTAGTTGAACCAAGCGACCAGATATCTGTTGCCGTCCTTCTCTAATGTTTGACTCGCGTAGAAGTTGTGTCCGTAGTCTATTTCTTGAAAACTAATTTCAGGTACAAACTGGAAATTTTCATAGTTGAAACTTCCCAGGATATATCCGTTCTGGCGTTCATTTTTGTATCGGTCTCCTTGAGGTTCCATTCCTTGCGGGGACAATAACAGTACAAATTTTCCGTCAAGTTCGAAAAAGTCCGGACATTCCCACATAAACCCTAAATCTCCCGTTACTCCGGTCTCACCTAATATACTCAGAAACTCCCAGCTAATCATATCTTGAGAACGGTATAGCAGGACCCTTCCTCGTTGCATGTCGTCAGTTTTGCTGCCGAGGATGACATACCAATAGTCACCATGCTTCCAAACCTTCGGGTCTCGGAAATCTGGAGAACCATTCGGAGCAGCCGGCAGAACTGGGTTCCCTTCGTACTTCTGGAAGTTCACTCCATCGTCACTGAAAGCGAGGTATTGGGTTTCGTTGTAGAACGGATCCTTATCGGTTATTTCGTGTCCAGTGTACATTAAGATCAAAGTGTCTCCATCCACGACACCGCTGCCTGAAAAGCAAAGCTCCTCGTCCGGTACTAACGCAGTCGGTAGCGTTGTCCAATCAACGAGATTTGGGCTGGCGGAGTGTCCCCAGTGCATAGGACCCCACACGCTATCGTACGGATGGAACTGGTAGAACAAATGGTACTGGCCTTTGTAGTAAGAAAAACCGTTGGGGTCGTTCATCCATCCTACTGGTGGGGTCACGTGGTAGTGTTGTCTGTACCGAGGATTGATTTCTGGTCTTTTAGCTGCTATATACTCTTCAACGTCCCGTATGGCCTGATTTGATTGTTTGACGGACTTGGCGGACGTGACCGCAAATAGACAAAATAAGAGAAATCCGTACGACGCCATGGTTGATCGAGATGTAACCCGCTTGGGTCCGATTACTGCAGATATATACGAAATCTCAAGATGCCGATAACGGTTATCTTTTGAGAGTTTTGTTTGGTATTTACTTCAATACAGGAAATTATTTTAGCTTACTGTTTCATGTAAAGAGAGTATGCAAAAGTAATTAGAAAACAGCTCCAAATGTAAGTGTTGAAAATGGTTCAGATTATGGTTCGGTTTATCTGGAATCATGTTTTAACAAGAGTTGTTCTCTTTTGTTTAATGCTTTTAAACTAACAATATTGTAACAAAATAACCACTAGCGCCATATCTTATAATAGTGTGCACGTCTCTGACAATACATTCATTAAATAGGATAGCCTCTTTACTGTCTTCTAACAAGGAAATATACTCAGCTTCGGTTGAGGACAGGGCTACATTTGTTTGCTCTTGTAACACTTTTGTAGCAAGTTGCAAATTTAATATCAGAGTTGTACTTTTGGGCCTTTGTGATTTTTCTAGATCTCTGTGCTCTTTGTTTTCTTTACAAGAGATTTTTCCTGTATTCTAAGAGTTTCGATTATGGGTTCCGAGTCAACGGGTTGAAATTGAAGTCTGGAAAAACGCAGTTCATGCACTTCAACCTGTCCGGCTGCAAATATAGACCCCTTACTGACAGAATCAATGATGTGAACATAAATCAAGTCAAGTTGACTTGATTCTTCGGCTTTCAGCTCGATAGTGCATTGACGTGGGAAGACCACAACGATGGAGTTTGCGCCAGGATGGGCAATGCCTGTTTCGCTCTGCGGCGTGTAGCGAGGATTCTGCCGAACCCATGGTCTGGCAATGCTACTTCGCATTTGCATTCGATTCTGCAGTACGGCGTCGAGCTCTGGGGACGCGTCGTCGGCTGAGAGCGTGTCTTCAGAATGCAGAAGCGGGCAGTACGAGCGATTGTGCAGGGGCCACAGGACACATCTGTCTTGCCATACTTCCGGTCCATGAGTATTATGACACTAACGAGCGTGGTGTGTTTCCAGGCAGCGCTGTACGCCAGGGACCACCCGGAGGAGTACTCCAACCTGGGGGACACGCGAGCGCGCGACACGGCGCGGCACGCGCACCGGCTGTGCGCGGTACCTCACCGCCTCGCCAAGTCTGACAAACTTGTTAACATGGCGGTCGGAGGCAACAGACTGCCGAAAGTAGTAAAAAACTGTGTCCTCTAGGGGATCAACATAACAACAACACAAACATGGTGTAAATTTTACACTGTAAAACAATGACTTACCGACCAAACTTTCTATAAGTACTCGGAAAGTGGAATTTAACTTAACTTTATGACAATTTGCTATATGTACTTAGTGAGTGAGTAGCCCTTATAATAATTATTTTAGCTTTTGAGAGAAAACGATATAAAAGCTAAATTTAATATATGTTACTTGGGGACCTATAAAAAGATGTTACCTCAATAGCCGGACAGTTTTCGTGGTTTTACATCTTGCCAGACACTTTGAAAGTCCGCTGTAGATGCGAGCGCGAGGTAACACTGTTCAAGCGGGTGCGAGTGAGATGAGCGCTTAGTTGAGTGCGTTCTTTTATTGCGCACCATCTGTTATTTAGCGTCTTACATTCTCTTTGATTTAATGATGTATTTAATTGTTATGTGTAGATACAACCAAAGTTTTGTAATTGATATTTGTGCAGTTTTTTGTGAAATAAAAGTATACAAACAAACTGTTTTAAAAGTCAGAAAAAAAAACCTTAAATATAAAGACATTATTTTGCCTGATGAGTACACAGAAAATGGATATTGTCGGGAATTTTATAAAGCATTTACAGGACATAGAACCTGAAAAACCGACAAAAAACAGTAAAAGCCAAAAATCAGCCAGTGTACCTGCAAACAGTAGCTCAACAACCTCGTCGTTGATACCTAAGTTAACCACAGAACCATCTCATTTACAGTCTTCCTCTACAGAATCTTCAATAACATTGCAATCAAGCTTAACTTCTGAATCAATAGGACCTCAAGCTACAACTTCTCAAGAAAATATTGAAATTTGTTAACCAGATGTTAGTGAAAATAATGATTCAACTCAGGATGCAAATATTTTAACTGAACATAAACAAGTTTAAATTTTTTTTAACCTGTAATCATACTCATCATCGATATAAACCAATGAATGTGCCCTGAGTAACTTGAAATTAGTAATAAACTGCGACTCTAATATGTGTGTCGTAAGTAGTTTACACGTAATGCGATATGTTGTCGTTCTACTTATTTTGGTTGTTGACAACGAATAGTGATACATAAAAACGTCCGGCGTTCACCGCTTCCTGCAACCGACTGGAACGGAATGATTGAGCTCACTCTTCCCAACAATGACATGATTCCATGCGCCCTGAAGTTTGGGAGGGCACATCTGGGTTTTAAGATCTTTGCTTTTGACGAGATTTCTAAAGTTATCCCGAAGAAAATATAAAACAATTGAGCTTTATGCCAAATTTTAAGTACTATTTTATACACCTTTACTACCTGTTACTTGCCCAGGTAACCACAACCCTAACTCTATAGTCGCTGGTCGTTCTTACCTGTTTGGGAGACATGTACAGAGAAAATTTCAACTTTTATAAAATAAGGAAGGTCTGGCCGTCGTGGGCTCTTAGGCTATACGGATTCGGTTGCTTTTTGGTTCGTTCGACACGTTTCGTAACGATTGCATTAGTCAGTTTAGTCATCAATCTATTCATTTACGAAATGCAGGCTAAGACAAATCGAAGTGCATAAAATATAAACATATAAACAGTTTATGACTCGTACTTGTGCCAAATAATATAAGGTTATTTCCACGTATTCAACAAGTCCCAGTCACCGTGATAAGTGACATCAACTAACAAGTGCCCCCGTGATCCCGGCCCGATGCTCAACAGATAGACAGATAGCAGATAGCAGTATATCAAAGATATTGGAGGATAATGCAGACTCTGATTGGATGACACATGGCCTTGAAAACTTCTAGGAACATGTCGGTTTCCTCATAATATTTTCCTTAACCTTTTTAAGTTAGCAGCATTATGCACATGACTTCAAATAACCAGTGGGGCAAGTGGGATTGGAACCAGAGGCAAGGAACGCCAGGTCCTGTTCTCTTGACTACATCAGAAGTAACTTTAGGTTGTAAGTATATGTTATTGCCTGATCCGAATACCGAAAACATTATTTTAATGCATGTTGAGGAAGTTTCGAACGACAGAAGACAAGATGTGGAAACACACGATGATGTAGGGATATTTAATATTCTAGTAAATACTATTGCAATGCGATTTTTACATTATATAATCGATACTGAAATTGAAATTTCGAACGACGGAATTAAAAATACTTTCTTGCCACACCTATTGAAAATGAAACACCACGACGAAAATTATATTGACGAAGAATCTTTGGTGTGAACCCCGACGTTAAGGCAAGTGATGTGAATGTAACTCTGTAAGTGAAGATATTACCGCTAACCTTTCTGATGCAACCTTAATATCAAGCCTGTTAGCATCTAGCCAAACGATCAATACTGCACCAACGAAATACCTTCAGTTTAAGAAAAAAGCAATAACAAGAAACAGAATTGCTGACAAAACTAACTGGCTAGATGAAAAAAAGTGTGTTATACTCTGAGAGTAAAAGTAAACCAATTAAATTAATGTAAGAGTTTAAATTGACAACTGTTGGATCTCTCTGTTACAGATTTTCAAAAGGAATGCCAGACACCGGCTTAGCTCCATCTACTTAAAGCCCCAACCCCTCCATAACTCTTTTTGAGAGGGCGGGTAGACGGTTCTACACCGGCGCCCTCTATACTAAATTTTACCAGTCATATCCATTTCTTTAAATAATCAGGTACTTATTATTTTATATAACACATATTTAGACTCAAATCAGTGCAGTGCTAGGTAATGATTTGGACTCTTCATGTTCCAATAGCAAAAAAAACTATATTTAATATAATACTATAAGCAAAATATACTACAAACGATACAGATGACAACAGGTGCTAGTTAATTTAAGTAAAGTGCATACCTATATCTCAATCCGGCAAAGAACAAATGTCGAAACAAATAAAGGGCCCTTCTCCGTGTAACTGTCAATTAAAATGTTTTGAAAAGTTTGATTGATTGAATGTATCTCGCGAAAATTTGTCTAAAAACTTTTGAATCTAGCAAATCATGACCTGATTCGAATCCTACCCCCACCACTGTATTTTAAAAGTCACGTGCGTAATAGTGCTAATTTAAAAATGGTAACAAGAACAAAATTAAAAATTTTGATTAACCCCCGACTACCTCAGATTTGTTATCTGTACAACATTCTACAAGTCAAGCCATTTCATTTGATACCCATAATAAGGGTGTTGTGAAAAAATAAATATATTTCGCCATTTTGCGATAGCGGCCATCTTGGATTTGAAATTTGTCACATTGCAAAGTATTGTATTAGTTAAGCCCTTTCGTTTGATACCCATATTGAGGTAGTAGTGAAAAAAAAATGTAAACCACCATTTTGTGGTGGCGGCCATCTTGGATTTGAAATTTATTATAGTGTATTCTACTAGTTGAGCTCTTTCATTTGATACCCATATTGAAGTAGGTTGTGAAGAAATATTTTGTCCGCCATTTTGTGGAGGCGGCCATCTTGAATCGATATTAACCAAACATAGCTAAGAACATCCGCACAGATATTAATCTTCAAATAAAAAAATCGCATCGAAATCGGCCCATCCGTTTGAGCTCTACGGTGCCACAGACAGACACACACACAGACACACAGACAGACAGACAGACAGACAGACAGACAGACAGACAGACAGACAGATAGACAGACAGACAGACAGACATCGACGTCAAACTTATAACACCCCTTTTTTGGTCGGGGGTTAAAGAGAAGCATTGTTACGTAACGTTTTATTTAAACCTTGTTAAATAAATAAAACACAAACATGAATACTCCGAATTAATGCAACCGCGGCCAAAGCGATATGTCTTCATTAATATATTTTTATATGTATGGGTAACGATTTTATGACGTTTAATGTAACGGTTGGAAAACAATAACATAATAGACTACTGGCCCGTGAACAAAATTTATGGGTCATATGATACAGCAGGAGACCTATGTAGGATGATAGAAGGGTATAAAATAATACGATTCAGCACTATGCCGGCATTTGAAAGCTGTCCAACTGAAAGCAAATTGAAGAGGGGGGTTGCGACCCTCGCTCTTTCCTTCTTGTCGCATGATTTTTGTACGGCATTGCGGAATAATGGATTAGAACAGGTATTGAAACTGTATGGAACCAATGCTGTACATAATCCAACGACCAAATTTACCCTGAACATCGTCGGAAAATTATGAATTTTTCCGACAAAACTAATAATTAAAAAATTAAAATTTCCAATTTTTATAGTTTCAATTTTCAATTCGCACTCAGTCGGACAGCTTTCAAATGCCGGCATAGTGCTGAATATTATTATTTTATACCCTTCTATCATCCTACGTAGGTCTCCTGCTGTATCATATGACCCATAAATTTTGTTCACGGGCCTGTGCTCTATAATCCAATATATTCATGAACCATTTTATAGCAATTCTATTTCATACACTATTTTTAACCCCCGACCAAAAAAGGGGTGTTATAAGTTTGACGTCGATGTCTGTCTGTCTGTCTGTGTGTGTGTCTGTCTGTGGCACCGTAGAGCTCAAACGGATGGGCCGATTTCGATGCGGTTTTTTTATTTGAATGTTATTATCAATGTTTATATGTTCTTAGCTTTGTTTTGTTAATATCGATTCAAGATGGCCGCCTCCACAAAATGGCGGACAAAATATTTCTTCACAACCTACCTCAATGTGGGTATCAAATGAAAGGGCTTAGCTAGTAGAATACTATACACTATCAATCAAATCCAAGATGGCCGCCACGACAAAATGGCGTATTATATTTTTTTTTTCACTACTACCTCAATATGGGTATCAAATGCCCCTGGTGATGCTAGGGATAAATACTGGAGAAAAAGAAAAACAGCACAGTGATACTATTGGAATATGAAGAGTCCAAATCATTACTTAGCACTGCACTGTGCGCATCACCCAGAGATCTAAGATCTCTAAGCCCTGTAATTTCTCTGGAAACATTGCCCTTCAAACCGGAACACAGTAATGTTTTCACATTACTGCTGGGCGGTAGAATAACTGGCAAAGGTGTGGTACTTTTCCAGGCGGACTCTGCTAGCAGTCCTACCCCTACATACGAGTAGTTACGTTTACGGAGCTCAATAACGTCCCTGGCGCAGCGCAAGGTTATGATTTGGACTATTCATAAAATATCCCAAAAGCTGTGTGTCACTGTGCTGTAATGTGGCAGGCATGCTGCTTACCATCAGGCGCATGTCCTGCTCGTCTCGTCACTCTATACGATAAAAAAACTCAATTTCGGGAAAGCTAGTGCCGATGTTTTAATTTTCTTGGAAAAATTAGAGCGTAGGCTAGTGTCAGTAATTCTATAATACTCGAATTTTGACCCAATAAAAATCACTTAAATCTAAAAACGCCTTACGGAAAGTAATGCGACAATGTGCTAGTGCGTAAATGTTTCACATTTTAATCATCAAAAAGTGGTATTTAAACTTTTTGCAGCCCACCGTCTTACCAACCCACACTGAGCCAGCGTGGTGGATTATCCTTGACTCTCTCCTTACGGGAGAAGACCCCAAGTCCCAAGACCCAAGGAGTGGGAACATTTAGTGGGTTGTTTATGCAGTCCCCCTGAGAGCCACTACTTTGGCAGCTATTCTACTACTGTGTTCTGGCTTTAGGGGCAATGTTTCCACACGTTACAGGGTGAAGAGATAAATCTACGTATACCTCTGGGTGACGAGGGCAGTGCAGTGTAAGCCAACAGTTTCGATTCCTCATGATCATCTAACTGCGTGGTGTTTTTCTTGTATGAGCAGGTTGTTGCTTACCATTAGGTAAATGTATTGTTCACTCTTTTTTAAAATATCCTGGATAGAACAGCCCGTTTTCAACCCGACCAAAAAAAGGGGTGTTATAAGTTTGACGTCGATGTCTGTCTGCCTGTCTGTGTGTCTGTCTGTCTCTCTGTCTGTGTGTGTGTCTGTTTGTGAGACCGTAGAGCTCAAACGGATGAGCCGATTTCGATGCGGTTTTTTTTATTTGAAGGTTAATATCCGTGCGGATGTTTTTGCTTTGTTTGGTTATTAATATCGATTCAAGATGTCCGCTTCCACAAAATGGCGGACAAATTATTTCCGCACAACCTACCTCAATATGGGTATCATATGAAAGGGTTTGAGTAATACAATACTATACACTATAACAAATTTCAAATCCAAGATGGCCGCTACCACAAAATGGCGAAATATATTTCTTTTTTCACAACTCCCTTAATATGGGTATCAAATGCAAGGGCTTGACTAGTACGAGTAGAATGTTGTACAGAAAACAAATCCGAGGTAGTCGGGAGTTAATCAAAATTTTTAATTTTGTTTTTGTTTGTTGTTAATAAATTTTATTCATATAAAGTGTACCTCTACATATAATTTATTTTTTCCGAAAAAACAAATGCCGACTTAAATTTACGACTATAAATAAAGCTTTTATACTGCATCACTTTCGACATGATAGGCACATGAAAAACGTTGAGAAAATGGCGGACAGAGCAAGCAGAGGCACAGAACCTATTCTTTTGTTAAAAATAAAGACGTATTTTTTACTAAGTTGTCTTTTTCAAGTGGATATCATAGAATGACAATTATTATTATGAGTATGTTGTCTATTTATATTTCTACAATTATGTGCCTCTTAGTTTTAAGTTTAAGAAAAAAGAAATATATTTAATAGGCTACAATATTTATTCTTTGATTTTTCTGCTGTCTATACAAAAAAACGCTGTGACGAACTTACAATTCATAAACGAGGATTTATCGAAAAAATAGAATTCGCCAATTTACACACACTTGTTTTTGTGGCGAAGTAACTTTGTGACCCCTAAATTCCGAAACTCATATTTCATAAGAATCTATCACTATATATCGTCTATACGCATCGAACGAATTTTAGACTTTTGTTCATATTTCAAAAACTGCAAGACCAATTGCGATTAAATTAGCTTACATTAATTGAACTACGATCTACCAAACATAAAAATAACAATCAAAATCGACTACCAATCGGCGGCGCTATGACATAACATAGTCCGCCTGGGGAAGTACCACCCACACCTTTGCCAGTTATTCTACCAACAAGCAGTAGTGTGCAAACATTACTGTGTTTCGGTTTGAAAGGCAATGTTTCCAGAGAAATTACAGGGCTTAGAGATCTTAGATCTCTGGGTGACGTGCGCAATGCAGTTCTTGGTATACAACCTCCTCCTTTTTTAATTCGGATAAAAATCTCACGTCACTGTATGTGTTCACAACTATTATATTTCGAAACAAATAAACCAATTTATGTATTTTTAATATTCAAAATTGTTAGTAAAATATTTCCTAACATAAAAAATTAACGTAAAAAAATAAAGCTAATTGTATAACACAATACCCAGAAATAGCTACTTATACGAGTACACTTTGCCTAAGCCTGTACGCTTCTACTTTCAGTACTTGAGGGCTGAGATTGGTGAGGATCCATTCTCCGTCAGGGTAGGCCCGGCTGCTGAACACCACCTCACCTTCTCCACAGAACAGTTCCAAGGAGCTGGCGTCCAGGAACAGCCTCCAGCTGCGAGAGCCGATGGGAGACCACTCCACCTGTCTCACATCTCCGTCTCTATCCACCGCCACTTTACCGATTTCTGGATCCCATCTCAACCACACCTTATCTCCGCCATTACGACCGGTAATAAGAATCTCAATCTTCTGCGCTAAGTCACTTTCGATGATGATTTCGCCAGTCTGACCGAACTCTATCACTTGCATTTCCTGTAGAAAATCATTCATGGTCAATCCATCTCTTAAAAGTACCATTTCTTCTACAGGTTTCATAAGAACTCGATCTCCTACCAAACTCAATTCTCTTATGATCGTCAAGGTACCCGTCCAACCATCCTCTGACTCAGGGTACTCTTTCTCCCAAGTATTGAGCCACGCAACTAGATATCTTTTGCCATCTTTCTCTAGCGTTTGACTAGCGTAGAAGTCGTGACCGTAGTCAATTTCTTGAAAACTTGTTTCGGGCACGAATTGAAAATCTTCATAGTTAAAACTTCCGATAATGAATCCCGTCTGGTAAACATTTTTGTATCTGTCCCCTTGAGTCTCCACACCTTGCGGGGACCACAATAAGACGAACCTTCCATCAAGTTCAAAGAAATCTGGGCATTCCCACATATATCCCAATTCTCCCGTAACCCCAGTTTCACCTAAGATCGACAGAAACTCCCAGTTAATCAAATCTGGAGAGCGGTGGAGCAGAACTCTTCCTCGCTGCATGCCATCGGTGCTGCCAATGACGACGTACCAATAGTCTTCATGTTTCCAAACCTTCGGATCTCGGAAATCAGGAGAGCCATTCGGAGCGGCGGGCAGAACCGGGTTTCCTTCGTACTTGTGGAAGTTCACTCCATCGTTACTGAAGGCGAGGTATTGAGTCTCATTGTAGAAGGGATCCTTGTCGGTTACCACGCGTGCTGTATACATTAAGATCAAGGTATCTCCGTCAACAATACCACTCCCCGAAAAGCACTGTTCTTCTTCCGCATGTATCGCAGTCGGGAGCGTTGTCCAGTCAACCAGGTTGGTGCTGGATGAATGCCCCCAGGACCTGGGACCCCACAGGCTATCAAACGGGTAGAACTGGTAGAAAAGGTGGTACTCGCCTTTGTAGTAAGAGAAACCGTTGGGGTCGTTCATCCATCCTACTGGCGGAGTCACGTGGTAGTGTTGTCTATACCGAGGGTTGATTTCTGGTCTTTTAGCTGCTATGTAGTCTTCCACCTCTTGTTTCTCCTGTTCTGTTGGTCGGACAGATATGGACGATGCGACCGCGAACAAACATAATAAGAGGTATCCGTGCAACGCCATGATTTAACGAGATGTAGCTCGCTTGGGTCCGATTACTCGAGATATATACGACATTCTGAGATACCGATAAGATTTATCATTTGAGTTTATATGTATCTACTGTGACATAAGAAGTACATATTCAAGTACATGTTATATAAGAAAAAACAACGAAAAACAATAATATAAAAGAGAACGAAATCATTCCACTTAAATATTGCTTTCTTAGCAGCAATTGCTATTTGAATAATCTATTTGAAAAATTATAAACAGGCGCTTAAAAGATGTGTACATAAGTACGAATATAACATTGGCTATTTAATATTCTTTCTTAAATTATATTCTTTCAGGTATGATTTAATCATCTTTTAAATTGATCATGAAATTTTGATATGAGATTTTGAAGATTCGAAAAATAAAACCGAACTGAAACATTTTAGTAATGATTGCACTGATCCTAAAACAACAAAAAAAAATTGTAGTTAAAAAATGTGGCAGTCATAGGCACTGCCGAGAGATAGCTTACTTTGGAAACTACGCGGGTGAAACCGGAGGGCGTGCCCATTAGCATGGCCATCTAAAAACAGACGCATTTCTAGCTGGCCAAAGGAAAATGCTGACGAATTTCTCGAGTCCAGGAGCTATAGTCCCGAGTTTACCCGAAGATTTCTTATTGCTCTCGACCGTGACGCTATAACTCAAGTAACACCCCACGAAAAACTGTCTGTGGCGCGTCAAAAAAAGGTTTCACCTCAAAAACAAATCAAATCAAATGTAGACCATTGAGATTGTATACATGGTTATTGGTTAAGTCCTGGCAATAAGTCTACAACTATTTCAGGGTTTGTTCTGAATATTTAAACAAACTACTGTTGTCCTACAGTATTACTTATGTTAAAACGAAATTCAAATCCCAAACAAATGCTAGAGAGGAAAACAAAAGTCCGCTCTAGCACTGTTTACCTCTATTTGCGTCACTTCATTTATCGAGGGTTAAAGCCTGCGCGCGCTCTTGATACGAAGAATTCGATATATTTAGACTGGGAAAATACTCTTTTTTTTCATTGGTATGAGAATACATTTTTTTTTTAATTGTAGAACAAAAATTAACATAATTTATTATATGTACCTACTTAACATGCCCTTAAAAAGAAGCTGTCTGATTACCAATAACCCTGGATACGGCAATTAGTATAAATTCCTCTTTCGTGTACAATTTAGTAAAGGGCCATTCTCTACCGAACTCTATATTTTTCGAAATAAAAAGTAGGCCTTGACCCAGTGAGGACGTAACATCATTACTAATTCAGATTTTAATATCATTCAACTTTTTTATGCTCGGTAGTGTCAATCACGTTTGTTTGGTACAACTCTCTAATTGTAGTGGTAATACTCTTTACAGAGTGCGCTTAGGGTAGTACCATATCTTTGTCACTTAAAGAAGATTTCCAACGTACCTACTTATGTGTGGTTGCATTGGGCTCCTATTTATAGTACACTATCGGCTCAGCGTTTGTCCCACTAGGTCCACTAGCCTTGGTTAGTAAAGTTTGGTAGGTAGAGTAGGTAAAGCTCCATAGCTCCTTTAAAACGTACAGTATAAGCAGCCCACAAATGTTCCCACTGCTCGGGGCCTTCTCTCGCAAGGAGCGTGTCAAGACCATAATCCACCACTCTGGCCCAATATGGTTGCTAAATAGGTACATGTCAGTTTCCTCGCAGTGTTTTCCTTCTTCGTTTTAAGTCAGCGGAAATTACGGCTGGTCTAGACGGGAGAACGGCGACTACCGATCCGGAGCCCCCGGGTTCAAATCCCACGCGCACCACTGTCTTTTCAAAGCCTAATGTCTAACTTAAAAAAGTATAGTAGGTATCTACCATACCATTGTTCTTTTCTGTGTCGATGCTGTTATCCTTGTAGGTACATAAAATCATTTATTTTTTCTAAAAGACCAGAACAACCGACTCCAATTTCTAATCATCTACGTATTTATGTAATTTTTATCTTTGTTAATATTACAAAAACTGGTTTACCGATCTGGATAACCATTTCGTCAGAAACTGTTCAGAAGGTGCATCCTTTCGAAAAAATTAAAATAAAATATATATGTTCATCCAGTTGAAACTTATGAGGTAACAAACAAAAAACACAGACGAATTGAGAGCTTCCTCTTTTTTGAAATCGGTGAAAACTAATTCTTGTCAAACCTTTGTAGTGTAAATCCAACTTACACTTACCTCAGATGATGTGGTATGTTCCACGTTTCGATAATCATTGATTAGCAGACATCGAGATAACAGATTTGATTATATCGATCAAGAGCCCCCTTGATATAAATACCTAATATACTAGTCGATGTAAAACACCTTATCTGAAAAACCTGTCCAAAGCAACAACCGAATAGAAGCAAGAAATTAATAGACGATGAATAATCAGATGGCATAAATAAAACAAACGAACAAATGCCAGAAATGAAAAGAAGAAGAAGAAAACTTTTATCAATTGACTATTATTTTATTTAGGCACTTACTTATTATCTTTCCATTGGATAAATTAAGACTTACACAAATTGTTTCGCACAGATATCCATATTATATCTGTTCACATTTAACATTTGTTCGATGTTTTATTTATGCCATCTGATTATTCATCGTCTATTAATTTCTTGCTTCTATTCGACCCACGAAAGTCTATGGACACTTTCGTGGGCCTATGGATAATTCAGATAATCAGATTAATTAGGTATCTAGCTTAGTGCAAGTACTTCTCATTGGAATTTACTCGTAGTTTTCTTAGTTTAAGCTCTGCCCGTTAAAAAAAATACCAACAAATGTACCACAATTGTAGAAATTGAATTAATAAGTACTGAGTCATTATAATTAGACATTTATTTGAATTGATGCGTCACATTATTATCAATAGGTACTCACTCATTTGTGGCGCAGTTTACGTGGAAGCCATATTTTGTTAGTTCCCGAGTAGGTTTTTAGATATGAGAGGTTATGATATTTTTTTAGATCAGCGTTGTTTTAAGCAGTGCCTTTGTTTACTCTATCACCATCATCATATTATAAAGCTGAAGAGCTTATTTGTTTGAACGCGTTTATCTCAAGAACTACTGGACCGATTTCAAAAATTATTTCATCATTGGATACATGATCCGAAAGTGCTATATTATGTATCACGGGCGAAGCTGGGGCGGGCCACTAGTTACTTGTATACAAAGACTGGTTGAAATCATTTTTTCTATGACCTGGACATTTATTTTGGACCTTTATTAGGTACATATGTAGGTAACAATTTTGTTACGCAAATATTTACAATTTGCAGTTTTATTTTTAAATTTTATTAATTATGACACCATACCATCAACATACGCAAAAGCAACACACAAATCTCGATATATCCTATACAGGTGACGAGCAACATGAGTGCTATACAGGGTTACTGGTAATAAGTCTGCATCCGTTTAAGGTCATGTTATGTACATTTAAAGAAACAACTTTTATTAAAACTCAATACATATCCCAAAATAATGTGTTTATTATCCTCCCTAGCAATGTTTAGCGGCTTTTTATTGTGTATTCACTTCAGCACACTATTTGACGAGCGTTAAAGAGCGCGAGCTCTTGTTACGAAGAGTTCGATGCTTTTAGACCGGGAAAAAAGTGTTTTTGTTTTTTTTTTATTTTGTATGGGAAAAAAATACGTTTTTTAAATATGGAATAAAAGTTGACGTATTTAATGTGCTTATAAACCCTTCGCGTGCTTTTTGTCAACAATCTCACTATTCTGCCCCCGTGTGAAATAGGCTTTAGCAATTTTAACTTAGATCTCTGCAAGTTGAACAAAAGATTCAGTAAAAAAATTGGTTGCCTGTAAAGTCGGTATACGGGCGAAAGTTTTACGTGTCAACGACTTTGAGTGGTAAAATAATTTTACGGAAGGGACGCGTGCCTTTCACTTTTTATGTCTGTCTCTCTCGCTCTTAGGCGGGCTAACCATGCCCGAGTCGAAGGGACGCGTGCCTCTCACTCGCTCTCGTTGTGAGCGCATAACGTGAGCGGAGCGTAACGCAATTTCTTGAAGTGTCACCCGGCAAACCAATTTATAAGACGTTGTCACGTCAAAATGCGCGCGCACCAATTTTGCCTGCCGCAATTATTACTTTTGAGTTTGAACCTGTGTAGTGTAGATTAATTGATCTTAGTTTTACTCAAGTTTATGTTTTTAATTGTAAGTACAATGGAACAAATTAATTAATTTAGATTAGAATACAAAATTTAGAATAGGAAAACATTAATTGGTGATTAGTGTTGACATCCTTATTGCTTGAAATTTAGTTTGTAATAGCATGTAAGACAAGTTGTATATTTTTTACTGCAGTAAAAAAGTTTATTGTTATTATTATAATCGTTGCTTAAGCGAACCTCTCTATTGGAAGACGGATAGTGGCATACGTCTTAATACGTTATAATGTTGGTACTAGCCTATTTGGAATTTCAATTACGTGAAATTTACCGCTTACGCATAATAAATAAAGTTTCATTTGGCCTAAAAAAAATACGGATGCCACTGCGCCTTTTCTCGATCGTCCGACGCTATTTTGCCCCACGACGAAGAACGTTTTTTTAAACTAGAAAATGTGACAAAGGTTTGTATTTTATTGTAATCTACAAAAAAAAAACGTAAGTCTAAAACAAAACGGTGAACGCGCTAAAGTTAGTATTATTTGTTTGTTGTGTTCTTTTAATAGTGAAAAAGCGTAATAACATTGAAGTGCTGTAAAATCGCTTGGTAGGTGTCGGCAGACACTATCACTGCAATTTTTTATAAAGGTTCCCTCACCCCTCGGAGTTTCTATCATTCAGACCCCGTCGCATTGTGATCTTTAATGGTAATTTCGAAGTTTTAATCCTTGATGGTACTTGTTGGCGCAGCTGGCGAACGCAATACAAATGTCTTTGAAGTCATAGGTGTAATATACAGGGTTACTGGTAATCAGCCTATATCTTTTTTAAGGGGATGTTAAGTACATTAAATACGGCAACTTTTGTTGTACAGTTAATAAAAACTCGTATTTTATTTTCCTGTCCCCATTTTCCAATTTTCCAAATTCCAATAAAAAAAGTTCAAAAAAGCCCACTGAAAGTTCCCAGTGAGAGAGTTAAAACCATAATCCACCAAGCTGGTCAAGCGTAGATGGGGGCGGATGGATGACACTTCGCCTCGAAAAATTTCCTAGATACATGTCGGTTTCTTCACAACGTTTTCTTTCTCGTTTTTTTCTCACAACGTTTTTAAGTTATTACGCACATTACTTCGAAAAGACAGTGGTGCGCGTAGTGGGATTTGATCCCGGGAGCTCCGGATCGGCAATAACCGTTCTCCCGACTAGCCTAGCCCTTACTTTTACGCTCGATAAATGATGTGCCGAAGTGAATAAACTAAACACCCGCTAAACAGTGCTAGAGAGGACATCTAGTGGTAGGACTCTTGGCAGAGTTCGCCTGGGGAAGTACCACACCTTTGCCAGTTATTCTACCGCCAAGCAGGAATGTGCAAACATTACTATGTTCCGGTTTTGAAGAGCAATGTTTCCAGAGAAATTACAGGGCTTAGAGATATAAGATCTTAGATCTCTGGGTGACGAGTGCAATGCAGTGCTAGGTAATGATTTGGACTCTTCATGTTCGAATAGCTGCGTGTCACTGTGCTGTTATGTGTCAGGCATGTTGCTTACCATCAGGCACATGTCCGGATCGTCTCGTCACCATTTATATAAAAAAAAATCTAACACAGTTTTTGGGGATACGAGTATGTATTGAATTTTAACAAAACTTGCATGCCCTTTAACGGATGCAGGCTTATTACCAGTAACCCTGTATGAAGGTCCCAGTGTACCGAGTCAAAGGCACGACTGCGTGTCACACTCCCGTGTATCTTCAGCTTCGACTTGGTCTTAATGGCGACTACTGACTCGTACGTTAGCTTGAGCTTCATGGATTGTAAAAGTGCAGGACCCCGCGCCTCCACCGTAACACTGTGTCTTGAGGTGTCGTGATGGTCTTCTTCTCTTCATGAGTACTTTTATGTTTTAGAGAGTGTTCGGAAAACTGCATGTAATGTTGGTTCCCATATGCCATCTTTGCTCACGACCTTAATCGTACCAATCAGGAATACAAACATAAATCTCCCTCAGCGCATACGCAATGTCCATTGGACACCGGCATCGGTGTGCACCCGTACCTCATATCAAAAAGATTTTATCTATCTAGTCCGTGATTAAAACCAAATGTTAAGACAAATTCTATTCATTTATTGCACTAGTTCTTTTTTTTTTTACTGCTGCGAAAAAATGTTTGTTCATAGACCTTCACTTGTGAATTGTTTTGTCAAAACTAACCTCAAAATTTTAGACTGTAGATTTTTTTTTCACATGATAAAGCCGATATGGGTTCCGCGCCGCTTAACGGACTAGTTAGATTTAAAATTTATCAAGCATAAGATTGATTTTGATTTTAGATCCATGTTTGTCCATCCATCCATCGGTAAGTTTGGAATAATGCGGCTCTGTGTTATTACTTCTGTGTAGCCCGGCTGAGCATGGATCTATTGTTTACACAAATGTTATGTACGGATTGCGTAATACCAGTATTTCCTTCCCTATTTCTAGCACCATTTTACATAAACATGTATATTAAATGTATAAATATTCGTTCCTAGACTTATCTAATCACTATAATTATGTGTATCTGCTTAGGTCTAATCAAGGACTTTCCCGGAATTATTGGATTTAATACTTGAACTTTGGTTTCCAATAACCTAAAATAACAAACTGTGGAAAACAAAAAAATCCATTCTTTGACAGCCGTTGTTATCGCATGACGTCAAATGTTAACCTTCGGGGTCAGCTTGAAGCCACGTGGCCGCAGTATCCTCGAGCCCGGCGCCACCGACGCTACTGTTAGTCATGCGCAAGTACATCGTAATATTATTGGTATTCTCTACGCCAACGTTCCAACGGGCGGCGATATCACAATACTCGGTGCAAAATTTGTTTAACGGCTCAATGCAGAACGTAAGCGAGTTCTTTCATGTGAAGAAGGACATGGTCGGGACTTTGTTCACAAACAGTTACCAAGATGCTGTTAAAGTTAAGGAATCCATGACGCAGTACCTGGAAGACCAAAAAAAGAAGATTTCGGAAGAAATGAACAATTACATAAATGCCATGAAAGCGAGCGGAAGGAAAATGGCTGATACATTTTCATTTGTGCCCGAAGATTATAAAATCGAAGATGAGGAGCGCCTAGATAACCCTGATGTGACACTAACAGTGCCGGCCATCATTCAGCGACACGGATATCCTTGTGAAACACATACCGTCACGTCAAAGGGGTACATTTTGAATATTCACCGCATTCCGAAATCAAAAGACGATACGACCACACCTCTCAATTCTGTTATCCTCCACCACGGTCTATTCGCCAGCTCTGCAGATTGGATCCTCAACGGGCCAGGTAAAGCACTAGCGTACGTCCTCGCTGACGCTGGCTACGATGTCTGGATGCCAAACATAAGAGGAAACAGGTATTCCAGGGAACACACCGAGTTGAAGACGGACTCAAAGTCTTACTGGAACTTCTCGTGGCACGATGTGGCTCTGCATGACGTGCCGACCATCATAGATTATATTAAAAAGGTGAAAGGCGATGAGGCAAAGATTGTTTATATCGGTCATTCGATGGGTACTACTATACTATTCGCTATGTTGTCGCTTCGGCCTGAATACAATGACCGTTTGACAGCCGGTTTTGCGCTGGCTCCCGTCGTTTTCATGTCTGACATAAAATCTCCAGTAACATCCGTAACTCCTCTCGCAAGCAACGCGGCGAACTTGGAGATGTTGTATGGATCGTACGAATTTATCCCGAAGAACTCGGCGCTAGGCCACATCACCAGTTCCTGCAGCGTGGACAACCTCGATGGCAAAGTCTGCAAGAACGCCGTCTTCCAGCTCTGCGGTTACAACGAGGCTCAGTTCAATAAGACCCTACTTCCGGTCTTCTTAGCTCATCTAGGGACGGGGACTTCGTGGAAGACCGCTGTCCATTTCTCGCAAGAGATTGGATCCGGAGGAAAGTTCCAAAGGTTCGACTACGGTTTGCACTACAACAAGAAGCTGTACGGATCCGAATCTCCTCCGGAGTATGACTTGAGTGAGATCACGTTGCCAATAAAGTTGTTTTGGGCGAAAAACGACTTGTTATCGAGCGAGAAGGACGTTAAGACTCTGTACGAGAGGCTACCGGGAGAAAAGGAGATGTTTCTGGTGCCGGATCCCAACTTCAATCACATAGACTACCTCTGGGCGAAAGATGCACCAACTTTGCTCAACAATAAAGTTCTTGAAGCTCTGAGCAACGCGTTTACGAAAGATGAACCATCTGTAAAATTTTCGTGGAGGTTTAATAAATAACAATGTTTTGGTTTTCGAGTTCCCGGAACTGATAAAACTGTGATAATAGTAAGTTTAAACTAGTTAATATGTACCTACATACATATGGCCAAATATTTTGTAGGTTAATAAACTAAAATAATTATAACCAAAATGTAGATAGGTTTTTTAATAAAGTTTTTTTCATTAGAAGCTTTTTTTATTTGTCTAGGGATATTGGTATGATTTTTTTTGGGTTGTTAAGTGCCCATTCCAATTTTGTTATTTCTTGGTCTTGGTTTTATCTAGCAACAATAGTAGGTATATTCTACTACTGGACTTGTATCTCATCTTATCTCAGACAATTACGGCAAACTGCAACTAAACGACATGAGTAAGTGAAGTAAACATCACCAAAACGTATTTGTGTATGATCTCGCCAATCTTTGAAAGTTACGAATGATCAAAGAATGATTAGAATAGATAACGATTTTACTTTATCAGAATAACATAAATATACGAGTAAAATATATTCCTATTGCAGTTCAGAGGGTAATTGATAAAGTCAAATTACGTTATCAAAACAGCAATACATCTTTTTAATTTATAATATAGAGTGACAGTGACGGGACGACCAGAACATGAACCTGATGATAAGCAACATGTCTGCCCATAACAGCACAACGTCACGCAGCTATTGGAACATGAAAAGTCCAAACTGACCTGATACTATACAGTGCTCATCACCCAAAGACAAGATGTATTATTATCTCGAAGCCCCGTAATTACATTTTTAATATCTAGTTTAACAGAGTGAGTCAATTTAAGTATAATTTAAAGGTACTTTATTCTTTAAAAATACATTAGTCATTGAAAGATATTTCGAGCGTATGTATCTCAAAATAAGATGAATTTTATCAAATAGATTTATTTTTAGTGTAAAGTTTAGCGACTCCACAGAGTCCGGGGTCCGTGACCTTAGCACTTTGTTTTATTTACATGTATCTTGGATTAGGAGGCGGGAAGATATATACGGGAGAGCACATTTTCAAATTCATTCTAATGCTCTTTAGTCCGATTTTGCTATATTCTAAGACACCTCTTCCTGACCTCCACCGCAACCGCATTTCTGTCCCCAATAGCCATCTGCAAGTTGAACTCTCCGATACTCTTCGGTGATGCAGCCATCGCTCGCCGTAAGAACCGACCGATGGCATCGTCGGCACAGATAAGAAAATACTCATAGTTACTTCGTCGACGGTCAATCAAATAAGTGAGTCGAAAACTTCCAGCTTTGGGTGGTATACTTATTGCTCAATTCTTGAAAACCTCTGGATGGATTAGTACCAAATTGTCTATAAATTATTTCATTTGAAGATCCAAGACCCTAAGCTAGGCTGCGAGGGGGTTATTGTGCAGGAGTTTTCAAAGATTAACAAAAAGCACAACAAGAACAAAGACATGAGCGGAAAACGTGTAAGCTTGACTTACTCGTACCTACCCCGATCATATAGGGTCGGTACAATTTGTCCTTCTCTATAATCTCCTTCTCTATAATGGAACAGATTTCGGCGTTTTGACGATCACGGTTAGATTTGATCTAACTACGAGTATCATACACAACTAAGTTAGCTCCCATTTGACTGATCGTACGACTGTCCCTCCTCAGCATTTTATTAGCATAATTGCATTACACCTGTTGCGAGTACGGTCAGTCACGCTTTTGATTTCGACCAAAAGAGTGCTGGCAAAAAAAACGTAAAAAAGTATAAAATAAGTAGATGAAGTGATCATATTATACGATAGACGGCTGGTGGCGGTTGGAGACGTAAGACCGAGGATCAGGCTGAGTGGTGCAATATGGGAGAGGTCCACGTCCAGCAGTGGACGAACACAGGCTGATGATGATGATGTTGAATCGCAAAATAAGTTTTTTTAGTTTTGTACCCAAGGCGCGTTCCAGTCACAGTGTCCAAGTAATTCAATCTTAAAAGGATCAGTGACTCTGTAAGTTGCATTCTTAAATCTTCCTTTAAATGAAATGAAAAAAAAATGAAGTGAAATACCTAGTGTATTTACCAGATTTTTACATCCATTGATCAAATTCAAAATTCACATATACACATTAGCAATACAATTATAATAAATAATAATAGATGAATAAATTATGAAATGGGATTATGATATGCCCTCCACGTTTTATGGAGTGGACTATTCACCCAGTCCCTGACGGCTACCACCAGCGAGTTGTCGGAGCGGTGCAGGGTGGCTCCGCAGCAGCGCTGGCGCCGGGCGCGCGGCCGGCCGCGAACATGCCACTGGCGCTGCTCCACCGCGGCAGCCGGAACATCGCGCGCCACGCGTCGTTGTACCTCGCTCATGACAGCCTTCGTGTAGTTAGTCCACAGCTCCACCGTGTACACGCTGGTACAGAAGCTAATAAATAGCTGCGATTTTACTGAGTCGCTGCAGCGAGCGAATCGCCTCGACAGCATGTTACCGCGTACGGCTATAGCCCTCCTCTGTCGTTCCATGTCGACGTGGTCGGACAAACCGTCAAAATCAAATCATCCTTAAAAAATGGTCTAATTTTACATAAGCATTTCAATTCACAAAAACAAGTTTTGACAAACTTTTCATCAGAGTTTATTTGTTTAAGTTCATAGGGCAATTGTATATCTTAACAGACATTACATTTACTATCTACATCTACATTTTTGTCACTGTACGTTGGCAGCGCGGGTGAGCATTGACGGTTGGGGAATTCCAATGACCTAAAAGACGAGTTCCTCAAGCAAAACTTTGGCAAGACGAAAACGAGGTAATTACCTTATCTCCGTTCAGTCATGCACTCTCCAGTGTCGAGAGCAGTCCGTATCGCTTGTAGGTATTTTCGGTTAACATTGTGACGTGAAGAGAGGAAAAATGGCATCCTGTGTTTTTAGACATTGCAATTACAATGCATTGTAAAAATTTGGTAGGTACCTATACTGTTAAAAAAAAAAATATTTCATTTCACGCGTAAGTGACACTATAATTATTTTTCAAATTATTTGTTATTTAATTTGATTGTTTATTCCTACAAATGGATAGATATAGTCAGATTAGAACGAGAGTGTAAGAGAGATCCGGCTTTCTACCGCCTAACTAAATCGGCTTTCGCTCTGCTATTGCGGTCTCTATCATTATAAGATAAGATAAGATAATCATTTATTTCCTTTAAGAGATATCAATACAATTCACTTATAACTATAATTGCCAGGTTTCTTTGTTACATTGTTTCGCTTTGAGATATCGATGGACCCCAAACTAGGCAGAGCCTGTATCTTGGGCGCCCACTGTTCGTATTGTACAATTCACTTTTAAACGCGACTAGCTGAAGATACCATGAACATGTTGTAGAAACGTAAATTGATTTGCAGAAATAAATAGATACAAAAAAAGAAAACTAAGTATTAAAATAAACGGAACAAAAATTAAAAATAATGTTTTTTTTTAAATAGGTATAAGCGTAGGTATGTGTGTGTTTGGTGTGTGTGGGTGAGGGTGTATGCGTGTGAGTTGTGTGTGAGTGAGTGTGTGTATGTTAATGTGAGTTTTAACAGTCAACATCATAAACTTTGACCAAAGCCTCTGTTTCATCATATGATTTATTTGATAACCAGCTCTTTACATTAATTCGCATATCTCTGTGGGAACAATCATGAAGGCTACATAATCTATTGATTGCATTATATGCAAATCGGTGTATATAGGGAGGGAGACGAGATACAAACACAGTTTTCACTCTTGGCAGCATTAAGGATTTTGGGCGGGCTAATCTCCTTTGTGGGGCCTGTGAAAGACTATGCGATTTCTCAACCGCTCTCATCAAAAACAATTGTCTCACTGTGAGCACTCCGGTATCCCGGAATAGTTGATCGGTGGGATATCGCCGCGGTAGCCCAGACATTACTTTTAATACCGCACGTTGTGCTCGTTCTAGACCAATCATATATGACTTGGCCGCACCCCCCCAGACTCCTATGCAGTATTGTAGTAAGGATTGGCAAAGTGAAGTGTAAACTAGTTTCCTGGTTTCTGTGCTAGCCACTGTTCTAAGAGACTTCATAAGGTGGATTAACTTACGAGCTCTTTTTGAGAGAGTTTTTATATGTAGTTCAAATGTGAGATTCTCGTCTATGATAATACCTAGGTACTTCACGTGTGGCACTCTTCCAATGGTCTGGCAAGAACAGTCATTATGAGCACCAGCAGAACCAGCGTGTGCTGCACAAGAACTGCTGTGCAGTTTTATACTCTCTATTTTAGGTTCTGTAGCGCGACTTATATGGAAACCAATCACATTTGACTTGTTTACGTTTAACGTCCGGAGATTATTATCGAGCCATTGCGAGATAAGCGACATTCCCCGCTCCGCCGCTAGGACAGCTTTTTGCCATGTTTCGCCGTAAAATAAAGCAACTGTGTCGTCCGCGTAACAAATTAGATCCGCATGCGGCAGACCAAGCAACAGAACGCTATTTATATAAATGGCAAACAGTGTAGGAGAGAGACTGCTTCCTTGTGGGACGCCGTAAGGGATATTCTGTTCTTCGCTCAAGTTTTCACCTATTTTGAGTCTCAGACGTCTGCCAATGAGATAACTGGAAAACCATTTTAAGGCGATTCGCCGAATTCCTGTGCATTCTAATTTTTTGAGCAGTAGCGAAGGTGACAGACTGTCAAAGGCTCGCGCCAGATCGAGAAATACTCCGATACACTTGTTTCCCTTGTCCATGTGACCTGCTACAGTGGATGTCAACAACTCAACAGCATCTTCCGTTGACTTGCCCCTCCTAAATCCGAATTGGCGGTCTGCAAGTAAGTTGTGCTTGTCAATAAAATTAACTAATCGTTTATTAACCAGTTTCTCCAGGATTTTGGAGAGTATCGGTAGCAGCGAAATGGGCCGGTAATTCTCGATTTTGTCTTTATTCCCACCTTTATGTATAGCACAAACAAGAGCCGTTTTCCAACAATCTGGAAATATACCAGTCTCCATACTCAAATTGCAGATGTGCGCCATTGGTTCAACGATTGCAAACCTGATATGTTTAAGGAGAGTAGGTGTGAACGAGTCCATACCAGGAGCACTTTCCGTTTTTAAGTTCATTATAAGGCTGTTTATTTCGTATGGATCGGTTGCGTGCAAAAAGAAAGAGTCAGGGCCCTGTAGTTTTAGTTTTACTTTGCTCTTTAGGGTCTCCTCTGACTCAGACACTCTGTATAGTATGTCCGAGGCTAGCTTGCGACCCACAGTTGCAAAGTGTTTGTTACAAGCATTTATTGCATTTTGAGGGTCTTTTTGGCTCAATAATATCTCATCTGAGACATTACCCGGTCGTGGAATGTCGCATATCTCCTTTTTGGACATAGATGACATAGATATTTTTACGGATAAATATTTATCCGTAAAATATCTATGTCATCATCATTCTTAGTAAATGTTTTTGAAATTAAATTGTCATTTCTTTGTTTATTTTAAGTATTAGTGTTGGGTAACAACTTTAGTGGTTTATCAAAACGTAGTCCCGTCGAAGCCCGAGATTTTGGAGGAGATTGAGAGGTTCTATGAACAGTTATGCACCGCTACGCAACGATAACCTGTCCTGACCTGACCCGACACTTTACCAAAGATATTCCGTCAGTAGGGCTTGCAAATATTCGATAATTTCAGTATTCGAATATAAATTCGCATACATGTTTTTTTTTAATATTGTTGGACAATTCACACATAACACCTTCTGACCCCAAACCAAGCAAAGCTTGTAATATGGCGGCCAGATAGCTGATATAATACTTATGTAGTTGAAATACATACTTATTATACATTAGAATATACGTTTCTGAGCCTAACGGTTGGTCATTCATATAGTTACCACATTAATGTGTATTATTCGTGATATAATATAGATAAGGTTCTAGTTTTGCGAAGATTGGCAAAAAGTAAAAAGTAAAAATTTAAGTGATTTTTCCATCCATTGGTGAATTCAGATATTTATTTTCTTACGTTTGTGAATGTACCTACCTATATTTCATACTTAAAATTCAACCTGAGAAATTCACCCGGTCAAGGTGCAAGAAACCTGTTTATTTACAATTTAAGTAGGTTTCTACTTTTTACTTTAAATTTCTGTTTCAAAATCCAAGTTTAGAGCATTCTAGCTGCAAATTTCAAGTTTTTCCATATATTTTAGACTTTGCGTATAAGTATCCCGTTGGATTAGGTATTTTTCATTATAAAATAGATAACAAGACGAAGAGAAAACTACTATAAAGGATAACACTACCTTCGCCCAATATGTTAAAATACCATAAAAATATGTTATTTACAAAATAAATAGATAGAATAGCTCTTTATTTCATTAAAACCTACTATTATAATATTAAAAATGTTAAAGTTCGGATGTCTGTCGCTGTATCATATCGGAACCGTTGAACGAATCGGGTTGAAATTAAGAACACAGATTGTAGTCTACCTCTAGATTAGTACACAAGGTACTTTTTATCCCGAAAAAAATTGCTTATGTGGCCTGTTATTTAAAATAGACAAAACCAAAATAAAAAATAAAACAAATTGACAATCATAGGGACTGCCCATAGAAGTGAATACTAAAAAACTTAGGTTTTTAATATTAAATAGCTCTAATGTTGTGACCTTCACCCCGGAACACAGTAATGTTTGCACATTACTGCTGCGATAGAATAACTGCCAAAGGTGTTGTACTTCCCCAGGCGGACTCTACCAAGCGTCATATTATTAGTACTCTAAAATCAACCTAGATGGCGCCACAAGAAAAAATAGCTGGCGGTATCGAAGTTGTTACTGCGGCAAGGAACGTTTTTCAACGCCGTGTAAAACGTTGCTCTCAGGGGAGTAGTAACTGACTCGACTGATTAGCCTATACTGCGTGAAGATATGTGATCTTATTGATTACAGTCCGCTCGCTCTCCACTCTGTGCGTAGAGATCATGTTTGTTTTTGACCCAACTATTAAACTCTGTACTAAGATTCATAGAGCTATGGTAGTATCTGTCATAGTTCTGTGAAGTATAAGCACTATAATCCTCTGCACTCACTGCAAATGCAAAACCGCTTATTGAATAGTGGTTATGGTGCAGTACTGCATTATCACTTGCCTTGCGCAGCCCGCCCCGGCTTCGCACGGGTATTATGGAAAATGAGTACTAAACAAAATTATTAGATTTATAAATTTTAACACACTCGTGGCAGACTTGCCAAGCTTAGCATATACGACCAAGTCTGGGAAAAATTTAAGGGACCATATCTGAACTATGATCTACCAAACATAATAGAACCATCAAAGATCCACAATAGGCGGAGCTATGGCGTAACCAAAGCCATCGAACAAAAAACATATATACTGTCGAATTGAGAAACCTCCTTTTTTGAAGTCGGTTAAAAAAAGACGTACGACACTCAGGGACTGCCGCGGTAAAGCTATTGCACATATTTTTTTTATCAAGAGTCGTGCCAAAAATCTCATAGGCAAAGACACTCTAGTACGAAAAAGACTTCAAAGTCTTGAACATCGCCGCAAAATTGCTAGCTTATCGGGTTTTTATCGGATACACTTCGGAGAGTGTGCAACTGATTTGCATGATCTAATACCAACTTGCCCTTTTCTCTATCAGACTTCTCGTAACTCGAAGAAGCGGCACCGTATCATAGTTGATATTCTAAAGACACGGACGAAGAGATTTGACTCTACGTTTGTGATAAGAACGTCTAGGCTGTGGAATACGTTGCCTGAGTGGGTTTTCCCCGATAGTTACGATCTTTGTGTCTTCAAATCGAGAGTGAATCGGTTTCTTCTAGGTAAACACGCTCCATCGTAGACCGCATCGTCGCTTAACATCAGGCGAGATGGCGGTCAAGTGTGAGCCTATAAAAGGTAAAAAAAAAGTTTGACTCTACTTTTGTGATAGGAACGTCTAGGCTGTGGAATGAGTTGCCGGAGTGGGCTGAGTTAAAAAAAAATGGTTGTCCGTAAAGTCAGCTGGTTTATGGACGATAGTTTAACGTTAGTTAAGTATAACTATATAGTTTGACGTTGTCAGTCATAATAAAATATTGATAGATGCGGTGCAAGCGTACAATGAGCGTAATGGGACAATGGGCGTAACGGGACACTTTTTCGTGCATGCAGCGTTCATCCATTTATTAGACGTTGTCACGTCAAAACCCCTAAAATTGATTAAATACGATACTAAATAATAGTATATCACAACAAATAGGAAAAGCTAGTAGGTTACGTTCCTAATTTTTATAATTTCTAATATTTTTTTCATGATTATTCAGAGATTTCATACAATCAGAAATAATGCAATTAACCTTACTCACTTATGCTTACCCATTGATATCATCATCATCAGCCTGTGTTCGTCCACTGCTGGACATAGGCCATTCCCATATTACGCCACTCGGCCTGATCCTCGGTCTTACGTCTCCAGCCGCCACCAGCCGTCTTTCGTATATAGTCACTCCATCGAGTCTCAGGCGTCCTACACTACGTGTACCGATTCGCTGTCTCCACTCCAGAACCCAACAGTTATCAGGTCTGCGACAGATGTGACCGGCCCATTGTCACTTCAGTTTGCTAATACGGTAACATTCTTGCTTAATTGCTTTATCGATATACCCATTCCAAAATATGCTATGAAATTAGCCGTTAGAAAGTTATTTTTCATATCTCCTGCTCGACAAAGTGCAATTATATGTCATGAAACGTCAAAACCAAGCAAGTGATTTTGACCTTTCAAAATGCAGAGGTAAGTAATTCCCTATTATAAATTGAGAAGATTCCCCTAGGGATTAAAATGGTTTGAATTTGGAACGTTAAAATTCGTATGAAATTTTTTACCCATAGTAGAGATTTACTACGATAACATGACCCGCCCCTCCAGAATTCAAAACGTTTGAAAGTATTTGTAAAAGAATATACAACGCACCACCACGCATGTGTGCGTACTGCTACTGCAGATGAATAATTACAACTACATACAAACTCTTTCGTAAGGATGTGACTACACACATTAAAACAGTAATTTGGAGGGGCGGGCCATCGTAGTAAATCTCTACCATTGTAAAAAGACTTTATTTAAAACTCGAACTTTTTTTTCCAAATATCGAACTGGCCACCCACACGCACAGAAACAAAACACAAAAAAACAAAATATAAAAAGGCGCCATTGAGTCGAATTTTGTTAGTTTTGAATTTTTAGTTGACTTGAATCCCTCGCTGCGCTCAGGTTCCAATATGACGCCCATGACACAAGACAAGAAGTGCTTTACTCCCTTGGTGAATAATCTAGTATTCCCGTTCTCTACGTACTCAAATCCGCTCGATATGACGGAAAATCCGTAAAGTTGGCAACAGTGCTCTGCCGTCATACGGAGAAAAGACGTATCTAACATTTTTGTCAAAATTGAGTTATATATATATTCGGAATCAGTGAAAAAAGACGCATCGGCTAGTATTTTTTAAATAGCTTAAAAAACCAACCAGAGCTCAGTTTTTCACAAAGAAATAAGACGCATTTGCGGTTTGGTTTGTATATTGCTTAATAGAAAAGACACTTCTGATGTATACTAAGAAGAAAAAACACATCTGAGTAGAAGCGTTTTATTTATTTACAAAATAAGTTTTAAGTAATAAAGTGAAAAGACGTTTTTGATTACTTCATAAGAAGAAAAGACGGTTCTGCGTAGAAACGTCTTTTCATTGTCACAAGTAACTAAATTAGTGAGACGCAAGTGGCAGTACCGTCTTTTCTACTTAGTATCGCTATATGTGAGAGGTACTTGTACTGCCGTCATACGGGAAAAAGACGTACCTACACAAACATCGAAACGGAGAAAAAAAATATTTCGTAAATTTATGATTTAATCTCTTGCTGTCCGAAACATAATAGATAAGAAAAAAATAATTAAATGCAATAAAAAACGTAATCTGTGATATTCAATGACGCAATCTTAGACACATGCTGTCATGTGTCATGTCAAAGCACGAAACGTACGAAATCTCTGAAAAAGGAATATTGTTTCCCGATTTTGTTACATTTTTGATTCATGCTCCGCTTCTATTAATAGTAGCGTTATTTTCTCTAGCCTATTGCCTTCCTCGATAAATGGACTATCCAATAGAAAAATAATCTTTCAATCCGGACCAGTACTTCCCAAGATCCTAGCGTTCAAACAAATTGTTGCAAACTGTTAACAGTTTATAAAAGTCAGTTTTATAGCTGACTTTACGCAAAAGCGTACGCAAAACCTATAAGTAGAGTTTAATACTAACTTGAAAAAGAGTTCTTTAACTTTATTATAATATAATATTGTTTCTAGAATGTTTAAAATGTTATGTTGTAAATATGCAGTACTTACATAAAACTATACTTTTTTTTTACCCTTGAGGCGGTGTCTGAATGGGGCGATGCCAATCTGGTCAAGTTCAACGAGAGTAAGACGCAGGCGTGTCTGTTCTCCGCAAAAAGGAGTCCATTCCAACTGACTCCTACTTTTCGAGGTATATCCGTGCCAGTTTCTAACCGCCTTGAGCTTTTGGGCTTTACTTTGACATCTACGCTCAACTTTGGCTCGTATATTGTCCAAGTACAAGGCTAAATTGGCTGCCAAAAAACTAGGTGTCCTCTCAAAGGTGCGAAGGTACTTCAAGTCTGAACAGCTGCTCACATATCAAGCACAGATTCGCTCTTGTATGGAGTACTGTTCGCACTTTTGAGATGGATCGGCTAAGTATCAGCTGGAGGCCCTGGAATCGATCGAGAGACGTGCCAAAAGGCTCATAGGCAACGATACTCTTGTGCGAAAAAAGACTACAAAGTATTGATTATCGCCGAAAAATTGCCAGCCTATCGGTTTTTTATCGCATACACTTTGGAAAGTGTGCGACTGATTTACATGATCTGATACCATCTTGCCCTTTTTTCTATCGGAATGCTCGTAGCTCGTAAAGCGACATCGACATTTTATGGTTGATATTTCAAAGACACGAACGAAGAGATTTGACTCTAGTTTTGTGATTAGGCTGTGGAATACGTTGCCTGAGTGGGTTTTCCCGATGGTTACAATCTTTATGTCTTCAAATCGAGAGTGAATCGGTTTCTTCTAGGTAAACACGATCCATCGTAGACCGCATCGTCGCTTAACATCAGGCGAGATGGCGGTCATTTCTAAAAATACTAAGTTGAAAAGAAGCATCTAGCCAGAAACGTCTTTTCATTGTACTATAAAGCATTTCTTTTGCTTTTTTTTACTAAGAAGAAAAAGAAAAAGGTATTTAATTAATAAACCAATTCATCAAAATATTATTTAGATATACACACTGATAGTTCAAACTCTAATGAACATAATTGCATTTAATTATTTTTTTCTTATCTATTGTGTTTCGGACAGCAAGAGATTAAATCATAAATTTACGAAATATTTTTTTTCTCCGTTTCGATGTTTGTGTAGGTACGTCTTTTTCCCGTATGACGGCAGTGCTAAGAGCATGACTTCTTACTTACATTATATCTATAAGAACGTACGTACGCTTGCTATACAAATATAGTCTGTAAGTCATAGTAACAATAAGATTTAAAGTCGGATGATGGGTGACAGGTTTTTTCCGTTACGGTTTTATGTCTTCCATCACTATTTTTACTAGCGCTTTCTCACAAAAAAAAAATGATTCGGTCTCCGCGCTCAAAGCACGCGATAAAAGCTATGCAATAGCTTAAACATCGAAATCTATGCGCATTGCTATGACATATACACATTGATTCAACAACATGGTAATAGATGGAGCCCACACCTGACATGTTTGAATGTTATACATTTTTTGCTGATAATAGGTTAGCATTTGACCGCTATCTTGTCAAATATTTTAATATTTGACAAATGACAAGATAGCGACGATGCTGCATTATGGAGCCCGCTAATCTAAAAGAAACCAATTCAGACTAGACTTGTCAATTAGATGGACGTTGGTATATTTTAACAAAGTTGATTACATGCACACGTTTTAGTTTTAGGCGTGCCTAGCGTTATTTTTATTCCCCGTCTACTTTTACGCATCAAAACTTATCAGTAAATGTCTTTTGTTATCCCAATTTTTTTTTTAGTAATGTTATGCCTATTCCGGGTGCTGAGTGCAATGCAGAGTCCAGTCGTAATTTGGACTCACAGGAAGCAGCACTGCTTACCACTGGCGCACGGCTCGCTCGTCCCATTACAGTATCTTAAAAAATAATCGGCAGTCATAGGAACTGCCGTTAGAAGTGTAAACTTATAACTCAGAATTTGATAGCTTACTTTGAAAACTACGTGGGTGAAACAGGAGGGCGTGGACATTAGTATGGCCACCCAATGGGAAATGCGGCAGCATTTATTATAATAAATAGCACGTATGCATTTTATTGAAGTCCCAAGTTTACCTGAAGATTTTTTATCATCTCCGTGCGTGGCACTAGAATTAAATTCACACACGAAAAATTTGTCTGTGGCTCGCCAAAAGATGTTTTACTTCAAAAAAGATACCTCCTTACATACGGTCGCATTGAGAAATTTTCTTTCGCTTTTTCGTAGTTGATTAAAGAAGAAGAAGAAGAAAATTTTTATTAACACACAGACTAACAAAACACATACATAAGTAGTTTTTTCAAGTCCAACATTACAATGCTTATACGGTCCGTATGTGTGGGTACAAGTATGATCAGTGGGCCGCAAACTAAGCACATAGCTTGTATCTTGAGACCCGAGTGCATAAAAACAAATATTTTTCTGTGTACGATTGGAAAAGTTATTAAACTATTAAATACCATTAACTTATTACATACAACATATAAAACCGTAACACTAACATAAATAGTTATATTACTAGGTACTTGTAATAAAATAATTTAAAAAATCTAACAAAAAGTTAAGAATTATCGTTTTGTCTGAAGGACCAAAACGTAAAAAGTTATTACCGCTTCACTCAGTACCGTGTCCACTTGTCGCTGTAAATACCGTGGAACAAACCTTCAGTTTCATGGTAAGACAATTTTAGGAGCAAGTCCCTAACGTTAGTTTTAAATGAGTACAGAGGAAGGTCGTGTTGGTCTTTCTTTAGTTTTCTACAGATACTACTGTAAACACATGGGAAAGAGTACAGTGGGCAACGTTTTGCAATAAGAGAGCCAACCCGAGGCACTGGGATCCTACAAGAGAGAGCACGCTTGTCCTTTATTACGCTGTAGACCGGACGAGACCTCAAACTTCTGTGAGTATTCAAGGCAGCATAATACAGAAAGAGTTGTCGAACACGGAGCACTTTAAACTCTTTATAAAGTAAGTCCGTTGAAAATCGGAAGGGTTTACGGAGTATGACTTTAATAAGAGCTCTCTGTGCTCTCTCTGCCGTCATAAATATGAGTCTGCCCGGCGCTGCCCCAAACAACAATACAGTACTGTATTATTGATTGACACAGCGCAAAATAAACTTGTCTCAAGAGTGGTACTGAGGCACAATCTCGGAGATTTTTCATAACATGTATGAGTTTCCGCGTCCGTCCTGCTACGTGAAGTACATGTTGTTTAAATGATAGGTTTTCGTCAACAATTACCCCCCAGATACTTTATGTGATCAACACGATCAATAGACTTACACGAGCAAGAGATACGCGGGGATGTGAAAACAGAGCTGCAATAGTGGATTTTTAGGTCAAAACTAGTCGGAGGAAGAGACACACAGGTTTTTGAAAAGGCAATAAAATTTGTTTTCTTTGTGTTTAATGTGAGAAGGTTTCTGTCTAGACTTTTCGCAACGATCGATAATCCATCTCTGGCAGAGTCATATACTTGTTTCCAAGTAAAAAAATGTAGGAACCTGATTTACAATATTACAATACACCAATAAACATTTATAAATTCAGTAGCTATATTATAAATGCACAGAAAATGACTAAGTGTTTAGTTAATTATTAAGGAAATTATTTAAGTATTTATTGTTTGGTTTTCCTTGTCTTAGAGGAGCCTGAGGAGTACGTTATTTCGTAACGTGACTACGTAACGACAGTGCAATGTTAGCTAGCAGCATTCTATTACATACATCATAGGTACATACAAAAACATACAGCCGAATTGAGAACCTCCTTCTTTTTTGAAGTTAGTTAAAAAAACGGAAAGTCTAATAAGTATTATGTGGCAACACTTAACAAAATATTTTAAACATTGAGTAATTAGGTTGCTTTAAAAAGACATTCTGTTTTTTTTATATTCACAAGAATACCTACCACGGCGAGGGCGACTTACGTCTAAGGAAAAACCAAACCAATACAATACAGGCGATATCATAAAATATATTTAATCACATGTTTTAAACGTAGGTACTTGCAATAAGGCTTATTTTTATATGTTCATTTGACGACACATTTACAAAGGATACTGAATCCATTTTATTAAAAAAATATACTTACCTATGTGTACCTATTAGATCCGCGAATATCGAAATCTTTAGCCGCGTAGGAATTCGGTCACGTTTATTTAGTCCGTGAATATCGAAAACACAAAATGAAGCAAGCTTGATGAAATTAAAGTCGCTTTTAATTTTTTCGATCAAAATTTAATTATTATTATTGTAACAATACTAATAAATCCACAAATAATTAAAATTTTGGTAAGGACCAGGAAACAAAAATAATAATATGTGTTTTGGGATGCCAACGTTTGGCGACAAACAGATACGCCGCAAAATTGGCTCACCCTCCTTACAGGCTCTAATGCATTATTACTACCTAGTACATTTAAAACATTTTTTTTGCAAAATCATGTATTTGAGAGCAATATATAGATATTAGATATATTTTTTATATGTTCATTTGACGACACATTTACAAAGGATACTGAATCCATTTTATTAAAAAAATATACTTATGTGTACGTATTAGATCCGCGAATATCGAAATCTTTAGCCGCGAATGTAGGAATTCGGTCACGTTTATTTAGTCCGTGAATAGCGAAAACACGAGTGAATGAAGCAAGCGCGATGAAATTAAAGTCGGTTTTAATTTTTTCGATCAAAATTTTGGTAAGGACCAGGAAACAAAAATAATAATATGTGATTTGGGATGCAAACGTTTGGCGATAAACAGACACGCCGCAAAATTGGCTCACCCTCCTTACAGGCTCTAATGCATTATTACTACCTAGTACATTTATAACATTTTTTTTAGGAAAATCATGTATTTGAGAGCAATATAGATAGATATATTTAAAAAAAGAGAAGTGTGGCACTCGGGGACTGCCGCGGTAAAGCTATTGGATGTTGCATGCATTTTTATCAACATAAGCAATAAGGATGTTAACAATTTTTCGAAATCGCTTTTATTTTGAAGAGTGACATTTGTTTACCATAAAAAATATCACGGGAAATCCGTTAAGTTGGCAACACTGTTAAGAGCATTTAGTCTGTAAAGCTAATACAAATAAGATTCTAAGTCGAATAACCGAGTGTGGAGGACGGCGTTACGGTCTTCCATCCCTCTTTCTTGTGAACATAAGAAAGATATGCCACGATCACTAAAATTCGGTCCCCAGGCCCGCGATAAAAGCTACGAGTATACAATAGCTTAAAAGGATAACCGACAGTGGTCTGTATTACTTTACATACTGTATAATATTTCCTGCACACCATGCACACCATCAGTGGCATTCAGTTTGGAAGTAGAGAGTTGAAGACGCAGCAATTCCACAGCACTGTTCTCCGCTTGCCAGCTCTCATACAGACGTTTCTGACTCTTCATCTTTCTTAATTTTGCAGAAAAAGCTGGACCAACTCCTACAGGTTTCTGTCTCCAGTGATCATAAATCGTTCTAGCTATCTCAGAGGTAGATTTCCCTGATGTGTAAAACGTTACTTCACTAGGCTCGGACCAATATTCCTCTCCTGTTGCTTTTCGCGGTCTGATCGACACTCTGACGCGGTATTTTGTATGGGCATATGGTAATCCAATCCGGAACCGGTACGCAATTGGCGTTGGTGCCAAACTTGACACGTCCACGCGATGATAAGTCATGTTCTCCTTGTTTTCAATTAAGTACTCAATTTTGTGATCTACTCCTATCGGCATCAAGTCCAGCATATTCTTGGATATGGTCCAGTAGAGCAATGCACTATAAGCTCCAGTTTCAAGGACTTTTAAACCATACACGGGCGCCGGCTGAACTATCGAATAGTGGTCGATTGTGAAATTCTGTTCACGTCTGCCGAATACATTAATTAATGTCAATACCAAGTTAAACTGTTCTTCCAATTGTCTGTACCTCGGGACTGTTGTAACGGTCCAGGTGCAAGAAGTTCTGTACTGTGTAGTCCTACAGGGCTCCATTCTCTGACCGTTAAACAGAAATTGTAACGCAAAATTAGTAATAACAAATGTAGAAGTGTACGACCATGTGCAAATCAGCTGTTCGAGGTCGTAAGATTTGCATTTAAAATTGGTTACATCGTGAGGGGGCTCGTCCACTATCACTCTCCACATCTTTGTGATTTTGCGTTTACGATTACCGCGATCGAGACACGCAAACGAATATACACCCTTGACGTCCATTTTCATGTGAAGTTTCGTAGTTGTGGCGTTCACATCGCGCTGCAGATGGTTAAGAGCTTCAGAACCGTTCAAGTTGTGAGTTTCTGTTATTACCAAATCGCGTGCCACATTGTCAGTGCATTTTAGATCTAAGTAGTCCCCGACAGGAACCTGAACCTGATTCGACATCGCCGGTAACACCATGTATAACACCAAGACCAGGCATGTCCAGAAACGTTCAACCACAAACCGTGCCATTCCGCTTCAATCCGACTGCCAAACTAATAACACTATTGGGGCTTGGATACACTCCAAACTGCTTTATATAGTACCTATTTATTAGCTTTTTTCCTTATTTTGCAGTCACACTATTAGGTACTACACTCATGTAGGATGAATCATGGAATAATTTCATATCACACCAATAAATACTTCCGTGCGTACAAATTATATTTGATTTACATATATTTAACTAGTTATTTAACTAGAAACTTATGTTTCAGTATTTTACTCCTACATTCTTCGATACATAACGTCTTTGTATAGAATATGAAGTCAATCGAGTTATCTGTGTCACAAACATTTTATTTTATACAAATGATGAATACTTAGGTACCTACATGAGAAATGAACAATGAGACAAGCAGCACTATCTTCTGCTGTAAATGCTACCAATGACCCCAGATAAATATCGTGGAAGCCATAGCGCTCGATTCTTCGAAATGTAACCCATTCCGATTTTTAGGTCCATTTGTCATCATCGTCATTATCAGGCCATTTTAAAAAAATATTTATGCTAGTAACATTATTACAGATAAAATAATTTTACTTTTCGTCGGGTTTAGGTGTCGTCGCCACGACCCTTATGGCACGTCATCCAGCTGGCAGTTATCCGACCCATTCCAATACTGCGAGCAGTAGGTACCTACCTACTCCATAGAACTGCAAAATATACTTGGTATAACATGAGTAACTGTTCAGACATGAAATACCTTCGCAGTTTTGAGAGGACACCAAGTTTTTCGGCAACTAATTTTGCCTCGGCTCCGATTAAAGATCCAAAATTTGGTGTAGTTGTTATGGCCCAAGATCTCGAGGGCTCGAGATGGTGGGTAATCGTAACAAATAGGTATATGTATTTTGAAAAGGAACTGCTAGTTTAAATTGACTCATTTTTGCGGAGAACAGACACGCCTGCATCTGTATTTGGCTAGATTGGCATGGCATTGGCATGAAGAGTTGTTCTAGATGATACTTTCTCTCAATGCCTGGGGTCGTTGTCCAGTGGTTCGTGCGCTAGTTGTGTAGCTTTCTATAATAGTGCAATCGTCTGCCCCCCGATCTGCGATCGTTGTATGTAGCAAAAAAGCGTCGCAGATAGCACCAACTCCTGAGGAATTTTGGCATTGATAGCCAGCTGATTTATTGAGTCGCTATCAATGACCACTTACATGGATCGATCCCTATAAGACCCTGACCGACCAGACCCTGTCAAATGCCTTCGAAATGTCCCGTGTCTCTGAATAACTTCACTCCAGATGTGAATGACGTACGCTAGAATAGCCCCGGTGGACCAGTTTCGGCAAAACCCGTGTTGGCGGTTACTGAGGAGTTTGTTAGATTCTAGGCACATCAAGAGCCGATGGCCAAGAAGACACCTTCAGCACGTTTACCTTTTTTGGGCACTGGTTGCAATTTAGGTAGTTTTTACGACTTCGTTTAATAAGGTGCAGGTAGGTACTAGGTACAGGAGACAGCTAAAACGCACACTCTAAACATCCTGCTCTAGACCGTAAATACTAGAGTAATACCGTCCGGGTCGCTGGCTTTATTCAAATTCAAAAGGTTGCATTTTAGAAACCTCTGTTTGGCGAATGAGTATTTCAGTTTTATGTCTGAAATAGTCGAGCTAGATTTGTCTAGTAGGTATTGCGTTACCAGCAAACAGAGTGGAAATAAATTTGTTGTAAAACTTATCTATTACGGTATGAGCCAGCGCCTCATTAGATTTTAGCATAAGAAGTAGTGAGTGGGACCAGAAGTTCACTTCAACCGATTAAGCTAAGCTACTGATCAAACCGTTTTGGTGCCCACAGACTATAAAGCTAATTTGTCCTCGACTTTGTTCTTCGTTTATTCCACTAATATGGTAAAAGCGAGCACTCTGAAGAACTTAATTGCAGGACTCAGTAACCTAGTTAGACGTGTTAGTCTTGTGATGTGTGCCCCTTGCCTGACTAACGGCGAAAACGCCACTGAATCTCGGTTTAATTCAACTGTCAGCAGAACATCCAAACAATAAAGGGTAAGACGGCAAGCGACTCAACGTTAAGTAGGTACCTATGCGACCTCTTGTACGATCAACATCGCGAGAAACTCGACATATTCCAGGAAAGTCATCTTTCGAGGACATACGTCATCCGCCACCCACACTTTAGGAGCATTATTTTATTCGACTCTTTCTCTGTGATGCCCGGCAGGATCTTAGCAGTGGGCTGCTAATCAGCACGCGCCTTTTTCGGTATAGAAGAGACGTTTTGCATAACCCTGTTTTAATCAGAATTACTGTTCGTAGTAAAAGACATTATGTAACGCTGTGTTACGTCAATAGACGTTATTTACATAACACCACTTTATTACTGATCCCTGGAGATTACAAGCGACGAGTCAAACATACTTATTAGGTACCTACTGCACCCGATATCAATAAATTATTTCCCGCAAATATCTGCGCGCGAGTTTCTGCGCGTAGAGCACGTTAAAACTATCAAGGAACTTCGCATTATTCAGTAGTTATTAGAGATGGGCCGAGTACTCAGTAGATACTCGGTACTCGGCGTACTCGGCGGGTTTTTTGATACTCGTACTCGGCCAAATAACTCGGTTTGAATGCCGAGTATACTCGGTTTAAGAAAAACAATATATTTAAGTAGAAATAATTAAGAATAAGAATAATTTTATTTCCAGAACATGGTTAAACACTTTAGCAGAATTCAAAATCAGAATTGACAAAACAATCATTTGTTGATTAGCAGTGAGCTCCAAACTAAGTGCAACACATGAGATCTTGGTGCTCGAGTGCGAAATTTCGAACAATAAATTCGTTACAGTTAAACTATTAATTATTTATAATTAAAAGGAACATTTTTAGGCAGTTATTATTATGAAACAAACGTCTAAATAGAAAACAAAAAATTACAAAAAGAAACTGAGGCAAGAATATTATCTAACCGTGTCTGACAAACTATTAAGCTATCGACTATAATTATATGAACTATATAAACAACCTATGAGTTCCTTAGTGCCATCATACGTAAGAGTTTGTAAAATCTAAAATAACAGTGTTAATCAAAAAGTATGTTTTACTAATTTATGAAATCTTTGACAATATGAAAATAAAAATAATAATATTATGCTAATGAATAAGTAATGTAACCTGTTTGTACTTGATTAGGCGCGCGAAATGGCAATTTGATTGAACCGAGTTACTCGGCCGAGTACTTGGTTGAAAAAAAATTGAACCGAGTAAAACTCGGTACTCGTTACTCGGCAAAAGTGTTACTCGGCGCATCTCTAGTAGTTATGTAGGTAGGTACATCTTAATATACAATGTGTCTGTCTACCCGTGTAAGAAGGGAGCCTTAAATAGTAAAATATATGATTAATTTTATCGACAAATCAGGCTTTACATTTTTCCCCTTTGTTTTTCTTTCTATCAACCCTTGTACACGTATATACCTATACTGTATTAATTTAGTTATAACTTACCATGTAAGGGGGGTATTGATAAAAAAAAAATGTCATTTGATAGTTGAACGTACCTATAGGCAATAAAACGTGGTTAAACATTAGCAAATGCTATTTAGATAAAAGGGGAAAAAAACGAACCAAAAAAAAATTAAAACTTTTTCAAAGATTTTTTGATTGATGCATGATTTGTCGATAATATTAATCATAATATATATTTTACTATTTCAGGGTCCGACACGGCTAGACAAAATCATTGTACATATATCTAATAATTTAATTATCTCCGAAAAAACAAAAATCGACAAAAATTAAATTCAGACACTCGACTAAATTTCATAATTTCTTTTTAGTATAATTATAATTGTAAGCAAATTTTAGTTTTTCGTTGATATTTCAAAAACTACTACCTATGCCGGTTTCGATAAAATTTAAATGAGATCACCGCTAAAATATTATGGATCTACCAAACAGAAAAGAATCATCAGAATCTATTCACAATTGCCGGCCTTCCTTCCACTCGACACCACCAAAACGACACCATCGGTGGTGTCGTATGGAATCACTAGTCCATACGACACCACCGACTAATAGTGAGGTTACCTACATACAAAGTTGTTGATATGAAAACTCCAATTAAGTTCAAGCAGTTTCATTAATGAGATATGTCATTTGATAAAGTTTATATTTATCTGTCACTCAAATGGTCATCTTGACATTGTTCATTGCAATTTGCATATTATTGTCTTTCCGTCCGAATATTTTAATTTTTCACAATGGACATGAGCTGATACTAATACTGACGACATAAAATACATAAAAACTAATGGCGGAACAGCACATCACTAGGGTGGTGTCGTATGGACTAATGATTCCATACGACACCACCGATGGTGTCGTTTTGGTGGTGTCGAGTGGAAGGAAGGATTGCCGGAGCTATCGCGTAACATGCATATAGCTAAATTGAGAACCCCCTCCTTTTTTTGAAAGTCGTTTCATCACTCACTTGTATGTAGGTACCTAATTTGGTCCAACATGAGAGATAGGATAGTTTTCATTTCGATGAATGGTCTTTATATGACAATATCCAAGCGAAGTCGAAACGGGCCGTTAGTAGCCTATGAAAGATTACGAAAAGCCATCTACTTACGTACGAAATTCCAACGTGATCCATTCAATCCTCCGACCTGTAAGCTTCGCAGAATGTTGTATAGTTGCCGTCAAACAAGTTGACCCAAATGAAGTTAGCAAGGGGAAAGTTCGCGCATGTGCACTTCCACCAAATAGGCATTAAAAACGTTTCTGTGCAGCCATCCGCAGCTAACTTCATTGGTTCAACTTGTTTGCCGGTCACTATACTAACTGTTCAATGATTTTATTTATAGTATAGATTATAGACAGATAGGACGAGCAGGACTGGTACCTGATGGTCAGCATGTTCACAAGCCTCGACCAACATCTTAAGAGGCTTTCGCTAGACGATTGGATCAAAGGTCAGGTTTCTCACTCTGCAGCCCTAACCACCGTTAGTTTGGGCCCTGTGCCGTTGGCAGCGGCGATCTAGGTTTATGTTTTTTAATTAAATATGGTACCTAATAATTATAATTTACGAATTAAAACCCCTATTACACCAGGCTAAATTTAGTGATTGAATTCAGAACAAGTTAGAAACATGAAATCCACGCTTTTAAATATCCTTAGCTTACTGAACTATCACATCACTGAATTCAGTAGTGACTAAATTTAGTCGACTTCACCTAGTCTTGTCGCTACTACCCCTACAGTGTATATAAAAAATGCGGGAGTCGAATGTCGCTTCTCCATACTCGGCCTACGCTCCGTAGTGGAGCTTAGGCCGAGTATGGCTCGCTCCACTCAGGACCTCCCTTGAGCTTCTGGCGGGAGCCCACCCGGAGTCAAATCTCAATGATGACCCTTGTCTAAATGCACCATATTTCTTAGGTGTACCATCACCAATATCAAGTTAGGGGTTTTCAAGTTTTATCTGTGAGGTATGTTTAAAAAAAAAGTGTAAGAAATATGGCAAGAGATAATCTGTCAGCTTTCTATGATTAATACAATTAATTTTCACTGTTTATTTTGTAAGTATGGTCACCCTACAATTTAAGCAGCAGTACAATGCGGCTAAACGTTGGCCGCCGTATTGAAGTACGTATCGCAATGACAATGCGGCTAATCGTTGAACCGCCGCATTACAAAACGGCCGTTTTTCAAAACGGCTAGCCGTAATGTAATACAGCGGATTATACGATCCGGCTGCGACATATATACTATCTTACATTTTCTAAGAGGTCTTGTATAACTACTGATGGTGATAACTAAAAATAAAACGTATCCATATGGAGGTTACATTAAGTATTTATTTGAACTAAGCTTATAATATTCATTGCACTTAGTACATGTTCATTAATTGTGACGCCAGCATCAAAAATATTTATAAAACATTGCTTCTCATCATTATACACTAAACTCTCAAGCAATTTAAATATTTCAATGCATAATACTAACCGACAATATAAACATGTCTATCCATCACATTATACACAGTCGGAAGTCGGTAGAAGCAGCGCATTTTCACATACGAAAGAATTTCAAGTGCGGTTTATTTTAAAGGGATTTACGGCTTGAAGTGGCGTCTACTACTTACCGAAATATAGGCTAGTGCAGAAGGAACAAGGCTTTACTATCAATATCGTACAATGCTCAAAGAATACTACGAGCTTCTCCAGATGAGCGTTTTACGCGCGGCACTCGCACGTTATCGAGATACTAGAGCTACATCTCGTTCAGATCAACGTTTCCGCGCACGTTGAAATACTCTGACGTCATTGCTGCGTCTAGTGGTACGCGCGAGACCGTAGCTTACGTACGTACTTTGTACGAAATGGCGCGTGATAACCAGTGCCGGATTAAGCCAGCGCGGGGCCTGTAGCAATTACTGTCAAGGGACCCTTGGTTTGCTTAGCTTTAGGAAGGGTAGGGTCAAGTTACGCAAGATATTTTCGCTACATATTTACAGTCAGACAGATGTCGGATCGCGGGGCCCGTAGCATTTGCTACTCTTGCTATATGGCTAATCCGCCACTGGTGATAACTTCGATACGATTCGAACCCATCGCGCGTAGGAGTGCACCAGGACCGGATTTAGAGGTGTGGAGGCCCGGGGCAAGGGGCTAATAATCTTGTCTTTAACCGCGTACCTACCTACGTTGAAATACACCCCCGCAAGGTTAAGTCTCTATTGTGGAGGTCCCCCGTTGTATATATGCCCCGGTTGCCTTCCCCTAAATCCGGCCCTGGAGCGCTCGTAAAATGCTGCATCTGCATCTGAACGGGCTCTATATCTGGTACGACGACCAGTGAAAGGACACCTTTCCTTTCCAGGCAGACGGTATGACCTCGGCTTAGGTTCCCGCCGGTAGGGAAGATCAAGGAACCACCTGCCATCCCTGAATCCCTGAAAGGGGATGCCCTATGGAAACAAGACCTGATCGCAACAGAGTAATCAGTAGATGACTAGTCTGAACTCCCAAGATATCAGGCCCGCTGATAGAAGCTTACAAGTGACAATGTCTACTATGTTTTCACTGGAGTTTCGTAAACTATGCGTATTATAAATCACGATTATAGAACAAAAAGTACTAAATAAACTATCATTTTAACAACAAAATAACGAACACTAACTTAAATAAAAAAAGAAGTGTGACACTCGAGGACTGCCGCGGTAAAGCTATTGCATGTTGCATGCATTTTTATCAACTATCAACATGAGCAATAGGGATGTTAACAATTTTTCGGAATTGCTTGAATTTTGAAGAGTGACATTTGTTTACCATAAAAATGTCACGGGAAATCCGTTAAGTTGGCAACAATGTTAAGAGCATTTAGTCTGTAAAGCTAATACAAGTAAGATTCAAAGTCGAATGACCGAGTGGGGAGGACGGCGTTACAGTCTTCCATCCCTCTTTCTTGTGAACATAAGAAAGAGATGCACGATCACTAAAATTCGGTCCCCAGGCCCGCGATAAAAGCTATGCAATAGCTTAAAAAATATTTCAGGGCATTCCCCACACGACACTATCTAGCCCCAAACTAAGCGAAGCTTGTACGAGTACAAGATTCAGAGCGAGAGTGAATCGGTTTCTACTAGGTAAACACTCTCCATCGTAGACCGCATCGTCACATAACATCATGCGAGGCGATCAAGTGCGAACCCCTATCATCAACAAAAATATTAAGTTCCTATTGCTAATCCTTGATATTGCTTTGCGATTCTTGGTGTCCATCAAAATACACATAATTTTCAAAACGACATTCTTTTTATCCATTTTCACCTTTGCTCTGCAGTAGGACAGTAACCACCAGAATTCACTACACAATAAGACAATTGATTAAAATTGCAAAACATAAAATTTATTTTCACTATAGCATCAAATCATCGTCAAATGTTTCTGTCGTCAATACAATAATTTGATAATTCTCCAAAGAGAAACACAGACGACATCGGCCGTTTGCGTAGTGCCTAATCGCCTAAACCGAAATAAACCCATTATAGCTTAGCTATTGCTTTGATTTTTTATTTTAATTTTTGTAATCCATAATAGGTTTACACTTGACCGCCATCTCGCCTGAAGTGAAACGAAGATGCGGTCTACGATTGTCAAAACTAAAACATTGGGTAAAAATGCTGCTTCTACCGATCTCCCGAACTGTTTCGATAGTGTCACAGTGTCTACATGCTCGCTACTTAACATTAATATCTTACCCTCCCGTTTATTTATAAATATAATATTTTTGAAGCTGGCCATACAGCACGCAATATGCATATGTACAATAGGGCCAGAGGCATATCGGGAATATGTCACGAGCGACTGGAAGTTTGTATTATTTCGTATATCCTACAAATGGCGATTTCATAGATAGAGCGAAGTGGAGTAGCAAGAATGATGACACCCCCCCCCCCCTCCCCCCCAAAGCGGAAGAGAGAGAGACCTAAAATAATTTGACAAGTCAAAAACTGCTGGTACCCAGTTGACCTATAGGAATGAAATAAGTGGCTAGTATTTTTAAACCTGCCAAATAAATATTGTGTAATTTTGTTCGCTTGTTTAGAGTTTGTCGTGCGCCAGAATTGACATCACTGTCAAAACTTCTAATAAATTATATTCACTTATGACTATTAACTTTCATGATTTTATTGTGTGTGTGATATTAAATGTGCTAAAAAAGTGATATTAAAGCAATTTGTTCATAATCATATTTTGTTTACAAGTAAAACAAGTTTCCCGCTTATGACATATTCCCGATGTAGTCTCGGCTTAAAGAAAAAAAATAATATGTCAATAAATCCTCGGCCTTTCGAGTCTCCTGATCCGAATTTAAAGCTCGTGTACATTATCGAATTAAAATCAGGAAAATTAAAACATGTAGCAATAATCGCCAGATACAACAAAAATAATTACGAAGGCATGCCTGAGCAATCTCACTTATAATAAAACTTACAGTACTGAATTGCATTGCAGTAGAATTATAGCTTTTTCTTACTAACTATTCGACTTTTAGGTACAGATCGATTTCATTTAAGCTGGCGACGTTTCACATTAAAACTTTGTGTTAACAATGGTGCCGAGACCAGGATATACTACTTACTTAACTGGTCATGCCATTAACGCCGCAGCTTAAGAACGCCTCGTCGCCAGCTCTAACAAATGACCTATAAAATGAGAACGATAAAACGACGTAAATTGATCATCCAGTTACAATGATTTCAAACATTACTAGATAGCGATATAGATCGTTAGACTATAATTCGTACTCAAATTAAAGTGGACTTGATTAACACATTTAAGAGTCTAAAAGCCTGCTTTAAAGTGTAACATCTATCTATACATCGGCTGTCCACAAAAAGAAAGGTCAAGGGAAACAACAGTTCAAAAAGTAGTTACAATAAAACATATGTACATCAATTTGACAATTCTCTTCACTGTAATTAAAAATAAATTTATTACTATAGCGAAATATAAGTACGAGAAAACAAGAAAAGAAATTAAACGACTATTTTACTAAACAATAAATCAGGAATTGATATAGGACGAATGCATGGCTTAAAGCAGGCTGAATGTATGGCCTTGGATCTCCTGTTTTGATGTATACAAACAAGTATCTCACCCGAATTTAATTTAACATGTCGCTATCTAATAATTTCAAACGAAACCACAACAACAAACGTAAATAACTCACGCAATCGCCTCTAAACGTGATTTAACGTCTAAAATGACGTAGTTACAAATTCGTTCAAACTTCGAACGTGTCATTTAAATGCGCACGAGTCATTCGCACTGTACATCGCAAATTTAAACCTAGAATAAGTGTGAGTGATCTCAAGAGCGAGACGACACGATAACTGTAGCTTAATTGCAAAAACTGTCACTGACAAATGTACATCAAATAGTAAATTGGATGTTACACTAGAACGAAATACGGCAACCACGGTATGACCTTGTTATTTGGCTACGAGCTGAATTTAATTAGGAGTTAAATAATAATCTATATACCCATACTTTTCTCGATGATAAAACCTACACTCTGTTAGACGTGATCAAATTAACTAAAAAAAAGTGTTATATAAAAAGAAAATAATTAGACAACAAGTAAACGAAAGAACAAGAACCAATGTACCCTACCCGTAGAGTTATTAGTATTCATCTCATTCAACTTTGTCAATGACAGTTCAATCAAGCCTCTGTGTTTCAGGACGGAACGACAGCTAGCCTGCCCAGTCCAGTCCAATTGCCCAAGCATACTCCTAGTGCTTCGTACTGAGATTTCTATAAGCGTAGCATTTGTTTCTACGAACCACGCGCGACAACTACGGGATCAGCAGCTCAATCCAAAACGAAGCAAAACAAGGTCTCTGTGAGTTATTGTCCCATTATGTTAAATTGCAAGAGTACTTTGATAAAACACTCAATAAGGAAGCAGACTCCCTAACTCATAGTTAGGTCTTACTAAAATATTTAACACAGAACTTCTATGTATTTTGTAATTGTCAAAGTCATTCGTCTGGACTGTCTTATCAAACCAAACAATAATGGAATTTATAGTTTGCACGTAATGATACATATTTGTAAGTTTACGTAGGATTCCATATTTCATTCCATAATACATATACGCTTTGCTTCAGTTGAGACTAAAATTTTCTAGGCTTCAGTTGTGTGAAAGAATATAGAACAATATTTATTTATTTCCCCGTAGTTGTACCACGCCGCGTTATTTCGTAGAAATCTACACGGAACCATCAGCACAACTTAAAAATAAAACTTAAACGTCTGTAACTCGAAATAACACTTTATTCTTAGCACTGTAAAGTCTAATTTACACTGATTATACGCCAATCTAGTCAATGGGGACGCAAAATCAAAAAATCCATAAGTGGGCATCACTTTGATACCCCTTTATTGCTAATGTCCATTTGTGGCGTCGACCGATGAGGCGCTATGTAATGAATGTTTTAGTGGGTAGGTGAACAAAAATATTGATAATTTTGTCAGATTCCACCGAGTTGCGGGTGACTCGGTAAAATAAATATGCCACCGATTTTAATCTAATGGAAATAATTTGTTGTAATAATCATTATCTTAAGTTTTTTTTTTTTTGTATTTATTGAGCCATTCAAGTATTACATAATCAATAAGCATGTATATTTGTAATTTCTCCTAACTGGGTAATTGGCAAAAAAAAAAGAACCAAATAAAGTTTGGTTACAATATATTATGTTATACTTGAACTGTCCTAAATCAGTTTTGAATAACATATATTTATCTATTTAAGTATATTTTGCAGTAATCCATTTTACGTATTATAATAATAGTATTTTATAAATACTCGTTTAGCTAAATAGTCCAATATTTAATCATCTTCACATATGAAGGAATGTGTCATAAAGAAGATGGGGAATATTATAAACACATATTTATAAGTGTGCTTCTTCACATTAGTGTAATTTTAATATTATAATATATTTCAGACTATACTTTGCTATAGATATATAAGACAAATTAAGTCATCTACATTATGATGACTTCACATTGTCAAACAGACGAGATTACTTATATTTTCATTTAAATAAAAAAATATCTAAAGTATTTATAATTTTACTATCCACTTCGCTATAGAGTTCACAACTGTATAGATTCGTTCCTAAGTGCTATTAAATAATTTTGTGTGCCTTCTTATTACCTACACATAGGCTTCGGCAGACTATATGTTATTAGTATAATTTGAATAATAATGACTCGGTCAAAAATAGTCCATCTAAATTAGTCCATCGGGTAGATTATGGAAAAATAAGGGGCACGTATTTTTTATTTCATCAAATTATTTAAAATCGGCATAGATACCGATCATCAATCTTTCGAAGTGGAAGGTTGTGACGTCACGTCTACATAAACATCGTATATAAGCGTGACGTCACTCGCAACTTCTAAACACTAACGGTCTTATTCATAATAAATGCTTATCGAAGACTTAAAACACTCATTAGTTAAATCGCTCGATAAGCTTATAAAACGTTCTATTAAATTGCGTATTCATAAACGCTCTATAAGCCTTCTATAATTAAAGCATTACTAATATCAGTTTTAGGATCAAATTGTTGCCATTATAATGAAATCGATCGATTTTATAGACAAACTGACAGAATCGTCCACGGATAAAACAAGTTTGATGGTGGAGCCATAGACAATGATACAGATTAAAAAAAAATACATACACTGTGAAGTTATGAAACGGGGAAATTTAAAGTTATACGTATTACTAAAACGTAGTGGTGTTCGTTCTTTCTCTCATTAATTTCTTGTATTTTATAAGAAAAATTGCTAAAAAATAAATTCCGAAACTAAAAGGATCACCTTTCGTCGATGTGGATTACTTTCATGTCAACATATTTTATTCTTTCAACATCAACACTAAACATTACATTGGTTTTTATACACTACATTTTATATACTAGTTTTTAAGTTTTTATATACTCACAAAATTTACATACATTCAAACGTTTGGAATATCTGAAGCAAGAATCCTGTTACCTCGATTTCACGTGTTTTCCGACAATCAAGCTCATAATTCTCAGAAGCTATGAAGAAGATGGAAGACTGAGCACCTGAATTAAGAACATAATATAACAAAGATACTCCCAACGCTCAAACGCTGGACATTGGCGAAATTACGGTGACATTACAGAATAAAAACCAAAAAAAAAGTTGAATATGTCACAACGCCATTTTGACACTAATCAGCTGTTAAGAGCCGGCCATATTTGCCTTAAAACACCGCTTAAGTTAAAACACCGGGTTCTCGGCTTTATAACTTTATAGAAGGCTTATAGCACGTTTTAACGCTAAAATGCTGTTATGAATACCATTTTTCCTAAGACCTACTATAGCAAGTCTTTAGACATGTTATAAGTTTTTATGAATAAGACCATAAATCTTCGTCATAATTTGTGTCAACTAAAGAAAAAATACGTGAACAATATTTTTTTATAATCGAACTAACGGACTGTTTCTTTTATTTTTGTCTCCATGCGTATTCGTAAACTATTTTGTCTTTCAATCTGAGAGTAGGTCAGTATACAAGAAGTACAACCTGTGGAACCTTATTTTAAGGTTATTTATTAATTACACTGGTTCATTATCAATTATGGGATATTTGCCGACTTTAAATGGAGGAGTCCCCTATCTTTCACCACATAAAACACACACGCAGCCCACTCTATGTTCCCACTGCTGGGACTCGGAACTTTCACAAGGAAGGAAGGTCAAGGCCATAATCCACCACGCTGGCCAGTGCGAGTTGAGTGACGCAGGTATATTGAACCACACCGGTTTCCTCACGATATAGCCCGTGGTGATAACTTATATATCTGCTAATGGAAAAATACAAACAAGGTGCAAGCGAGATTCGACCCTACGACCTCGCAGTCGTGAATCGCACGTCAATAAAGCAGGCCGTCATGGCATCACACAAGATTTCTGCATATGATGCTATGCATGATATTTACGAAACAGTAAGAACTAGCAAAATAAATTTACTTATTATTTAGTTTTTGACTATCCAGTGCCGAGTATTAGTTATGTTTCTTAGACGTACTGCGTAATTTTGGTACGTACAGATGCCACAATCACTTTACAATTTAGGTTTATTACCCAGTATACACAGTTCAGAACTCTGCGTAACTGTACCGATCTCGGGTCTGCCGTATTAGCGAAGAATACCATAAACTCGGTAAATCTGTAAGACATTTCTATCAAAATTGATCTCTCCGAGTAATTCTATGAGTTGTTCTGGCGTAGCAAGTTTCTTCACATCACGGCTAACTTGCGTATTTAAACTTCATTTTATTCAAGACTGAACTCTCAGTTGAGAAACACACAGATCAACCGAGCAACGGCGAGAGTGTCCCGTTCCATTTATCACAATAGACTACTAAGGAGCCAAAATATCAGCTTTTTCATCCGTTTCATCGAGTCCTAAATACATTTTTGTACGGAATAACTGATTTTGTTTTTCTCTTATGGGCCCTACGGTAAGAGTCCTTGAGAATGTGTTTGGTTCGCACATTTCGACATAACACAGACGTCCTGTACAAGCTTATATTCCGTGATAAGTTGTGGCGCATATTTAATCTTGATTTTCATTCAAGATTGAGCTTTCAGTGAACGTACGAGGCAGGTAAACTGCGATAGTGTAGCGTGTGGGGTGTAGGGTGTATGATGAAGGGTGTAGGGTGTATGACGTAGGGTGTCGGGTGTATGTTAGCGCGTCATCGGTCGCCGAGGGCCCTAGCGACGCTCACCAGGCGGCGCGCGGCGCGGCCGGGGCGCCCCCGCGCGGTCAATATGCGCGCCGGTCGTCAGACTCCATCTGGAAATGGACGGAAACAAACCGGTGAGCAGTTACGAACTCCTAAAAAAAATAATGTGAGCTATTTCAAACTCCCCAATAAAACTATGTGAGCAGTTTCAAACTCCCAAAAAAAAACTACGTGAGCAGTTTCAAACTCAATAAAACTATGTGAGCAGTTTCAAACTTCCAAAAAAAACTACGTCAGCAGTTTCAAACTCCCCAATAAAAAATACGTGAGCAGTTTCAAAGTCCCAAAAAAAAGTATGTGAGCAATTTCAAACTCCCCAATAAAAACTATGTGAGCAGTTTCAAAATTCCCAAAAAACTGTGTTGAGCAATTTTAAACTCCCCAATAAAACCTACGTGAGCAGTTTCAAACTCCCAAAAAAAACTATGAGAGCAGTTTCAAACTCCCCAATAAAAACTATGAGAGCAGTTTCAAACTCCCCAATAAAAACTATGTGAGCAGTTTCAAACACCCGAATAAAAACTACGCGACCAGTTCCCAAATTCCCCAAAAATAATGTGTGAGTAGTTCCAAGCTCCCCAATAAAAACAATGTGAGTAGTTTCAAACTCACCAAAACAACTTTATTTAACTTCTATAGGTTCACACTTAACTGCCATCCGCCATACGGACTAAGATGGAGCGTACATATCCAAAAAAAAGTCACTCTCTACTTGACAACACCAAGATTGTACGACGATTGTAACACCATCCCAACCCACTCCATGCATCCCACAGCCTAGATATTCTTATCACAAAAGTAGAGTCAACCCTCACAGAGAGTATTTGGAACGTTAAGAATGTCAACCATGAAACAATGCAAAATATGTAATTCCACAGTTTCGTTTCAAACTCCCCGATAAAAACTAAGTGAGCAGTTTTGAAACTCCTCAACTTACTGTCAAAATTCGTTATTTTTCTATTCTCAATTTATTTCACCACAAAACTATTACTGCACAACATAATACATTTTCCTATTTTTTTTTCGTTTAGGTAAGATACTTCAAAAGTAAACTAACCGGTTTGACACTTAAGTGTCAAACATTTAGCTAGTAAGTTTAATTTAGTTAGTTACTTAAGTGTTGTTGAGATTTTTAGTTGTTTAGGAGTTACAGTGGTATTTTATCAAAGAATTTTAGTGAAGCAGAAAGCAGAGTATCGTGTGGTGCGTACGTTGTGAGCTGAAGTGTTACTGAGAGTTTAGGTTGTTTAGGAAATAAAGTGGTATTTCATCAAAAAATCTTAGTGAAGCACGAGTATATCAGAAGGCAGAGTATCGTGCTGTATGTACATTTTGATGTGAGCTAAAGTGTTATTGAGTTTTTAAGTTGTTTAGGAGTTAAAGTGGCATTTTATCAGAAAATAAATACATATAAATAAATATATGTAATAAATATATGACCCCAAACTAAGCAAAGCTTGTGTGATGGCAGCCAGATAGCTGATATAATACTTATATAGTTTTACATACATACTTATTATACATAGAAACACCCAGACACAGTGCAAACATTTGAATTCATCACACAAATATTTGCACTGGGTGGGGATCGAACCCACGACCCTCGGCTTCGCAGGCAGAGCTACTACCAACTAAGCCACTAGGGCAGTCAAATGTTGTTCTAAGTCAAAAAAAATGTTATCGAAGCAGAGTATTCTCGCATCGTGCGGTGCTTACGTTGTGGTGGCGCGCGCGCTTGGGCGGCGGGTGCGGCGGCGCCTCCTCGATGACGAGCTCGCCGGCCACGCCGCACTCCTCGCCGCCGCTGCCGTAGCTGCCGCTGTCAAAGTCAAAGTACTTTATTCATAAATGTACAATTTACACGTCAATTAATAAAAAATAAAAACAAAAGAAAGAGCATACAAATTGTATACATTTTCAAAGTTTGAAACTACTACTTTACTGTATTACAATAATTATTGTACAGAAAACTGTCAAACATTATACGAGTATAATGTCTTTATTGCAATTGTACTAACCTATGTCAAATTTATTTATTTACATTTTTATGGGAACTTTGCCATCACTCTCTAAAAATTCGCTGTAACTATAAAAAGTTTGATCGATAAGCCAGCACTTTAATCTGTTTTTGAAGCTGCCGAAACTTGGGGCCGATATAACTATTTTGGGAAGAGTGTTATAAACTTCCGGTCCCATAATGTGAGTCCACAACACACAACACCGTTCAACTTCTTCCTCACAACATCACAACATATCTTTCTAATAACAACTCATCATTAAGGTTCTTCCTAGATGTTTTTAAAAGATAAGTATATTTTTTTTTTATTTTTCTTTCTTAGCCCAGTCGGGTTAGTCTTTAACCTGGAATTAATTATTATATTCCGATTTTTTGCGCCAATGTTTAGGAAGGTTCATAAATAGTAAATGGTTCATTGTAGCGGTAGGTAGGTAGGTAGGTTATTCTACCGCCAAGCAGTAATGTGAAAACATTACTGTGTTCCGGTTTGAAGGGCAATGTTTCCAGAGAAATTACAGGGCTTAGAGATATAACATCTTCTGGCTGATGAGCGCAGTGCAGTGCTAGGTAATGATTTGGACTCTTCATGTTCTAATAGCTGCGTGTCACTGTGCCGTTATGTGGCTGGCATGTTGCTTACCATCAGGCACGTGTCCTGCTCGCGTCACTCTTTATTTAAAAAAAATGCTTAAATCAAAATCTTTAAACTCCTAGCAGTAATGCGCAAATATTACTGTGTTCCGGTGTAAAGGGCAATGTTACTCTTCATGTTCCAATAGCTGCGTGTCTCGGTGCTGTATGCGGCAGGCTTGTTGCTTACCATCAGACACATGACCTGCTGGTCTCGCTACTCTACTCGCTACGCTACTCTAAATATTATCCTGGAATTAATTGTAGGCAGTTTTTTTGCGTCATTGTTCAGAGGGGGTCATAGGTTAAATCCAAAAACTACAAAATTCAACCGGTGCGTTAGCCGCCATATTGGCTTGAAGGTTTGAACGACAAAAAATATGAGGACTAAAGTTGCAGAAAATTAAATTTGCTACAACTTTAATCCTCATCTTATTTGTGAAAAATGAAAAATAAAGGAGGTATGGCTAAAAAAAAAAAGGTTTGACCTTCAAACCGATATGGCGTCTAACGCACCGGTCGGATTTTGTAGTTTTTGGATTTAACCTATGACCCCCTCTGAACAATGACGCAAAAAAACTGACTACAATTAATTCCAGGATAATATTTAGAGTAACGCAGCGAGTAGAGTAGCGAGACCAGCAGGTCATGTGTCTGATGGTAAACAACAAGCCTGCCGCATACAGCACCGAGACACGCAGCTATTGGAACACGAAGAGTCCATTTCATTACCTAGCACTGTACTGCGCTCGTCACTTAAGATGTTATATCTCTAAGCCCTGTAATTCCTCTGGAAACATTGCTCTTTACACCGGAGCCCAGTAATATTTGCGCATTACTGCTAGGCAGTAGAATAACTTTAGAATTGGTCGTATACCTGTAGTCCCTCAGCCGCATCTGTCACTGTCGTGTCGCTGTATGTATATTTAATTTATAAAATACAATCATTCCTATTTTTAAGTATTAAAATTAATTAATAAATTATATTAAATATTAATTTAAATAATATTATATAAACATTTTTAATTATAATAAATAAATTTCAAAAAAACATTCGTTTATAATAGTTATTTGTTATTTTAGTTTTCACTTCTGGCGTGTGATCTTAACCCTCCGCCCGTCGCGTGGGGTCTTTGAAAGCCTAGGTGTTACAAATACATAAAATTCATATGTTTAAAATCATGCCCGCGTTTCTATACTTTAGGTACCCTCCGAAGTTGAATTATAGTCGGCGTGTATAGCAGCTAATTTCAGCTCGCGTGCATGCGCAGTGAGATATGGACGTGTTTTCAGCGCCCGGGCTGTGAAAGACCCCACGCGACGACCCGCGTAAGTAAAACTGAATTCATAATTTTATGTTTGATTTCTTTTTTTAACATGTATTTTATTTATTTTTCTATTGTTTTAGATCAACACTTACTTCTAAAATCGGAGAAGAATAGCAACAACGTATATTGCGTTGGTTAGAAGAAGAATGTGAGGACATTTACGGTGGCGACGAATAAATATTGGTGGTGGACAATTCACACACAATACCATCTGACCCCAAACTAAGCAAAGGTTGTATTATGGCGGATAACTGATACAATACATTTATAGTTGTAAATACATGCTTATTATGTATAGAAACACCCAGACACAGTACAAATATTTGAATTCATCACACAAATATTTGCACTTAGTGAATCGGAATCGAACCCATGAACTTCGGCTTCGCAGGAAGGTTACTACCCACTAAGTCACAAGGACAGTCCTAAAGAGGAAGAAGAAGAAGAAGATGTAACATGCCCGGATGAAAGGAGTGACCAAAATACGGATTCAGAGCAAGAATGCGAAGATTTTCTATACTACTAATTCATACCTCCGCTTCAAGATATACAACCTGATGGATGCACATCTATCCCAATGAGGCATCATTTCATTCATTGTCCGAAGCAAACTGATAGAAAATTCAAATCTATCTGCCACTTTTGTAAGGGTAACATATGCCCAACATACACTAAAGTGGTATGTACTGATTGTGTTGAAACGGTAAATTAGTCCGAATTAGTTTGGCAAAAGTTTATATTTTTTTGGGTATTGCGATTCAATATTACTATAATAAAGTGTTTTGCTTCAATGCGATCTCATATAGATATAATAAAAATGAAAGTTTAGTTATATTGTAACAAAAAAAAAGTTTTTTTTGTGATATGATACAATTTATGTACCTAATTATATATTAGTAAATTAAAGCAGTAAATAAATTAATATATTTGATTTACTTTTTGTATTTTATTGTTATTGAAACACTTAATAATAAACCATAAAGATAGGTTAAAAGATATAAGTTATAAGAGGTTTTATAGGCGGTTGATCTTCGAGGTTTTCAGGGACCCCACGCGACGAACCGCGTTATTAAAAACCGCGCGACGGGCGGAGGGTTAAGCACACACATATTTTATTTTTGTATTGTGGGGATCGAACCGACGAGCTACAGCTGAGTGAGAGAGAGAGTGTGAGGGAGTGAGTGAGGGTATACTGACGCGTAGTACGGGGAGTGCTGCATGACCGCGGGAGGCTCCTCCTGGATGGAGACCAGGTTCCCGCCGGACGTCGTGCCCACCACGTACTTCTCTGAAATCACACACGAACAACGTCAGTTTTACTGTACTGTAACGTCAGTTTCACTATACTGTAACGTCAGTTTCACTATACTGTAACGTCAGTTTCACCATGCTGCGTAACGTCAGTTTCACTATACTGTAACGTCAGTTTCACTATACTGTAACGTCAGTTTCACTATACTGTAACGTCAGTTTCACACTATTTCACTACTGTAACGTCAGTTTCACTATACTGTAACGTCAGTTTCACTATACTGTAACGTCAGTTTCACTATACTGTAACGTCAGTTTCACTATACTGTAACGTCAGTTTCACTATACTGTAACGTCAGTTTCACTATACTGTAACGTCAGTTTCACTATACTGTAACGTCAGTTTCACTATACTGTAACGTCAGTTTCACTATACTGTAACGTCGGTTTCACTATATAACGTCAGTTTCACTCACACTATACTGTAACGTCGTTTCACTATACTGTAACGTCAGTTTCACTATACTGTAACGTCAGTTTCACTATAACGTCAACTATACTGTAACGTCAGTTTCACTATACTGTAACGTCAGTTTCACTATACTGTAACGTCAGTTTCACTATACTGTAACGTCAGTTTCACTATACTGTAACGTCAGTTTCACTATACTGTAACGTCAGTTTCACTATACTGTAACGTCAGTTTCACTATACTGTAACGTCAGTTTCACTATACTGTAACGTCAGTTTCACTATACTGTAACGTCAGTTTCACTACACTGTAACGTCAGTTTCACTATACTGTAACGTCAGTTTCACTATACTGTAACGTCAGTTACACTATACTGTAACATCAATTTCACTATAATATAACGTCAGTTACACTATACTGTAACATCAATTTCACTATAATATAACGTCAGTTTCACTATACTGTAACGTCAGTTTCACTATACTGTAACATCAATTTCACTGTAATATAACGTCAGTTTCACTATACTGTAACGTCAGTTTCACTATACTGTAACGTCGTGTATATAAATATTTAATTAATGATAATAATAGTAGAACTAACGTTATAGTATAGTGAAATTGACTTTATATATATATATATAAATATTTATATATTTAATTATTTATTATATATTTAATAACCCCAGCTTCAATATAACAAGTTTTATTATAAAGTCAGTTCCTTAATGATTGTAACTAAATGAATAATAGAACAGTATATTTTAAGGCAGTCAGTCGCAGTATGAACAGCGCCGGTGCCGCAGGTGACGCGTACCTTCCCGCTCGCCGCCGGCGCCGTTGGTGACGACGGTGATCTGGTGGCCCGCCATCACCAGCGCGCCGCCGCCCGCCGAGTACGCGAGCCCGTGACCTGACGACCACACCACACACTATATACACTCATTCAAAATTATCATTTCTGTCCGAAAAACTAAAGTTCTGACCACGGGCGTATAAAAAAATCGGACGTAGTCTCGCTAAAACAAAAATTGTGTCACTAGAGCCACATTTACACGTGCTTTGTCAGGTTGTCACTGATAGGCTGTAACGCACACATACACAAGTAGCTCGTGTAATGACCCACTGACGTGTGCGTGTCAGCCTGTATGTGACAGCGAACACGTGCATATTTTGTGGCCGACTCGTAGGACACAGTTTGTTTTAGAGAGACTACGTCCGACTTTTTTTATACGTTCATGAATTCTGACGTAACAAACACAAAACACATACAGTCGAGAACCTCCTCCTTTTTAAGAGACTTCAAAACAAGCAGAGGTTCTAAATTTCATCGAAAAGGGTGAGGCCGTTTTTTAAATATGAACAAAAAACTTAAATTTACTTTCATTTATCTGATAGCCATCACTATAGTCTGTTCATGGAGACGAGTTAACAGGAAAGATGAGAACTGGCATCTGATTCGTAGAGCAAGGATGCTAAGGCCGCATCCACATTGCAGGTTTTTATCCGACCGCCTTGTACCGTTAATAAATACATATAATTACCATCAAATAATATTTTTTTACAATATAAATAACATGTATACAATTTTTTTTTACCTTTTTTTTCTAATAGATATAAGCAACAAGTTCAACAAAAGAAAAAAATTGGTTGCCTGTAAAGTCGGTATACGGGCGAAAGTTTTACGTGACAACGACTTTGAGTGGTAAAATAATTTTACGGAAGGGACGCGTGCCTTTCACTTTTTATGTCTGTCTCTCTCGCTCTTAGGCGGGCTAACCATGCCCGAGTGGATGGGACGCGTGCCTCTCACTCGCTCTCGTTGTGAGCGCATAACGTGAGCGGAGCGTAACGCAGTTTCTTGAAGTGTCACCCGGCAAACCAATTTATGAGACGTTGTCACGTCAAAATTTAAAGATGACTTCTTGGGCGGCATGTAGCCTGTGACCGCGCCTGTCCGAATCAAACGTGTTTCGTGATTTTTCGCCAAGATGGAGGACGGATACATGGATTCGATGGTGGTTGCTTGCTACGTGCGGATGCGGTTACCTGGGGAGCCGGGCGCGGACTGCGAGGCGCCGGAGCGGCCCGGGAACAGGTACTGCTGCGCGCCGCCCGCCAGCCGCGCCGCGCCCGCCGCCTGCCGGCACACGACACCGTGGTACAACACAACATTACAACATAACACGAGTATAAACACAACACATCAGTTCCAGTTTGTAGAAGAAGTAAAATGTAGCCACAGTTGGAGAGTACCGTGGTGAGTATAGGAGTGTTAATGTGGTGAGCAGAGGCGTGTAGTGTGTTGAGTGATGGACTGTATTGTGTTGAATGTAGGAGTGTAGTGTGGTGAGTGAAGGAGTGTAGTGTGGTAAGTGAAGGAGGGTAGTGTGGTGAGTGAAGGAGTGTAGTGTGGTAAGTGAAGGAGGGTGGTGTGGTGAGTGAAGGAGTGTAGTGTGGTGTGTGAAGGAGGGTAGTGTGGTGAGTGAAGGAGGGTAGTGTGGTGAGTGAAGGAGGGTAGTGTGGTGAGTGAAGGAGTGTAGTGTGGTGAGTGAAGGAGTGTTGTGTGGTGAGTGAAGGAGGGTAGTGTGTTGAGTGAAGGAGTGTAGTGTGGTGAGTGAAGGAGTGTTGTGTGGTGAGTGAAGGAGTGTAGTGTGATGAGTGAAAGAGTGTAGTGTGGTGAGTGTAGCGTGTTGAATATAGAAGCATAGTGTGGTGATTGAAAGAGTGTAATGTAGCAAATGTAGTAGTGTTATGTAGTGAGCAGAGGAATGTAATGTGGTGAGTGTAGGAGTGTAACGTGGTGAATGTAGGAGTGTAATGTTATGAGTGGAAGATTGTAGCGTGGTGAGTGAGTGGAGATGTAATATCGTGATTGAATGAGTGTAATGTAGCAAATGTAGTAGTGTTATGTGGTGAGCAGAGGAATGTAATGTGGTGAGTGTAGGAGTCAAAGTCAAAGTACTTTATTCATAAATGTACAATTTACACGTCAATTAATAAAAAATAAAAACAAAAGAAAGAGCATACAAATTGTATACATTTTCAAAGTTTGAAACTACTACTTTACTGTATTACAATAATTATTGTACAGAAAACTGTCAAGCATTATACGAGTATAATGTCTTTATTGCAATTGTACTAACCTATGTCAAATTTATTTATTTACATTTTTATGGGAACTTTGCCATCACTCTCTAAAAATTCGCTGTAACTATAAAAAGTTTGATCGATAATCCAGCACTTTAATCTGTTTTTGAAGCTGCCGAAACTGTGTTCTAGTTTCGGAGTGTAATGTAATGAGTGCAGGATTGTAGCATGGTGAGTAAGTGGAGGTGTAATATCGTGATTGAAAGAGTGTAATGTAGCAAATGTAGTAGTCTTATGTGGTGAGCAGAGGAATGTAATGTGGTTAGTGTAGGAGTGTAATGTAATGAGTGCAGGATTGTAGCGTGGTGAGTGGAGATGTAATATCGTGTGTCGGAGTGTCGAGCTCACCTGGTGGTCGTGCTCGTCCGCGGTGAGCAGGTCGGGCGTGGGCTCGCGGGAGAGCTCCTCCGGCGTCACCAGCCCCGACACGCCCACCTGCGACGGCGACGTCGGCGCGCTCCTGGGAACACCGCACCGCGTTACACTGGAAGTTCTGTGACCGCACTAGCGCAATTTCATCACTTTCTAAACAGAACGACCTAAACTTTTTTAAATACATTACATGTAACTACTGTAACTGTACTGTACTGTAAGCCCTCAACAACAGTGGCAACTGCGGCATATTACAAGCTTGCTTTGCCCATGATCCCGGTTTTCAATGATAACATAAAGCCGGTTCTCACATATACTACTGCTTGTGAGTAACTTTCACATTATAATTGCACCTGTGGTGATTTTTGAATGACCTTTTCAAACCATTTGTGCACCAAAAAAATAATTATTTAAATTATGATTAGCTTCGAAGTTAATAACTAAAATAACTCTACTCATATTTCAGATGGACTAAAAGATTTCATAAAGAACTAATTACATAAAAATAGATAACCAATCGCCACTTCAACTTACATCGACCTTGTGAGACACCTCTCAAAGTAAATCATTTCTTCTACCTCTATAATAATTCAACTGATTTATTACTCTATGTTCAACCGAAGTAAGCAGGGAATTAGGAGAATAATATGATTTCTTTTAGCAATTACATATATGTTTCAAAGCATCTGGAGTCTACCACCCAAGACGGTATCGGCTTTGGATATTTCTCTGTTTTTATTTTAGCTGGGATTTAAAGAGAGAGAAAAGGCCATTTGAATATGAATAGTCCAAATACTATATAGATTTGGACTGCTTGGCACACAGAGCTTTAATATGATTTATCACTTTGAGCTGTAAATTTTCTTGCCACATTGCCCTTCAATCTGGATCAAGTAATATTTCTAGGGTAGATGTTATAATAAGCTGGGGCCTTACGACAGTCTGTGCAATATGTTTATTATTTATTTACTGATCTTGTAGTGTCACAGTTCATGTACTTAATAAATTTTTTTTTATGAGAGTTTTTTTCAACATTATCCTCAGCCTGTTATTACCTATTTTTATTCATTTTTAATATTTGGTTTTTCATCAGTTAATTTGTGCTCCTCTATTTTCAAATACTTCCCTTGCTAACTTCGGCTAATATATACACAATATTATAAAGTGGTTCTAACAATACTTCAAGTACTGTGTACATAATGTCTCATGGATTAATAATAGAAATTATATTACCCCTTAATATATTTTTTGTTTGGCGCATGTTATCTTGAATCTGCAAAATTATACTCAAATACATAAACTTTTCTAACTATTTTTATGTAGATTAATTTTACCATGAATTTCGTAATTTCCGAAGACACTAAAATTGGTTTATTTCTAATATATTATATTTAAAAACCTCTTATCACGGTGGTTATGTACATGCTTCTCTAAAACCGTCAGACCGACTTTTATTATATTTTTATGTGTGTTTGTGGTAGATAGGAGAGGCTGAAGGAATGCTCCTCCTTCACTTCTGGAAGACATTCGTAAGAGCTATTTTCCCATAACATCTACATAGAAGGAGAGTCCGATCTGTGACTATGACATTTCTAGAATAACCCTCATACCAGGAAGATTATCTAATATCATTTAAACGTTTAATTCTCCTATATTTATTTATGAAATGGCTCGAACGAATCTCATAAAATTAGATATGAAGATAGGTTCGTTTTTTTGTCAAGTCATCCCGGTATTGAAGATTATGCGAACTACATACTTTTTTTAAACTTTTACATTATGTTTACACTTGAACGCGTATCACCTATGTTAAGCGACGATGCGGTCTTCGATGGAGCGTGCTTACGTAGAAAAAAACTTGTTGTTTAGAGCCTGGAGAAGTATTCAAAGTTCCAAATAAAACTGTTATTTTTCGAGGATCTGTTGTCTAGAGCCCGGAGAGGTGTTCCAAGTTCCCCCGTACCTGGAGGAGAGTCCGAAGGGCGCCCGGAACTGCACGCCGCGCGGGCGGCGCGGGCGGAAGGCGAGCTCGATGAGCTTGGACTCGCTCTGCGGGTCGATGCGCCAGAAGCTGCCCTTGCCCGGCTCCTCCTGGCTGCGCGGCACCTTGATGAAGTACCTGCAAACATACCACCATACGTGTTACACTTCGTACTCGCCTAATCCAAGATATACTTACGTAAAAATAATCTACTTTCTCAAAAAAAAAAAAACTGACTTCAATTTGAATTTCAATTTGCATTTAACCATATTCAAAAGTAAGCAATCACTATGTCATCCAGGTGAAAAAAGACATCGTGAGGAAACCGACATGTACCTAGAATCTGTCGAGGTCATGTGTCATCCACCAACCCACACTAGGCCAGCGTGGTGGTTTATGGCCTTGACTATCTCCTTGCGAGAGAGGCCCTGAGTCCCAGCAGTGGGAAAATTGAGTGGGCTGCCTATGCTTAGATAAGTAAGATATGTTTAGTATACCTGTTGAGCGAGAGGTTGTGCCGGATAGAGTTCTGCCAGCCCTTGTCCGCGGTGCGGTAGTAAGGGTAATGCTTCGTTATGTAGCTGTAGATCCCGGACAGCGTCAGCTGCTTGTCCGGGGCCGATGCGACCGCCTGCGACACAAAACACACAATAACCAAACTACACGTATTATAGAGAGTAACATAATATATTTTCCTCGAAAAAACAAAAACCATCTTAATTTTTTTTAAATTAAATTCTAACACTCAATCAAATTTCATTAGAAGCTATCGTCGTCTAGACAAAATGAAAGCAAATTTAAGTTTCTGTTGATATTTCAAAAAACCGCCAAATCGATTTCGAGAGAATTTATATGGAACTTATATTTTATAGTTGCCGGCAAACAAGTTGACGCAATGAAGTTAGCTGCGCATGGCTGCGCAGAAACGGTTTTAAGGTATCTTTGGTAGAAGTGCACATGCGCGAACTTTCCCCTTCAACGTCACTTTTGTGTCAACTTGTTTGCCGGCCACTATATCTCTGAATTATGATCTATCAAATAGAAAAATAATCACTAAAATCAATCCACAATTGGCGGAGCTATCGCGTGACACACATACAAAAAAGAATTGGCAAATAGAGAATGAATAAAAATTGCCGATAGAAGTGAGAACTAATAACTCAGAATTTGATAGCTCACTTTGGAAACTACGCGGGTGAAACCGGAGGGCGTGGCCGTGAGCATAGTCATGGTCCAGAGTTTACCCGAAGATTTATTTCATTTACGAACGTAACTCTTGAACTTAATTCACAGCACACGGAAAATCTGTCTGTGGTGCGCCAGAAAATGTTTTCACATCAAAAAACAAACATACAACCGTCCATGAAACCTCCACTTTTGAAGTCGGTTAAATATCGTTTTGGATGATGGCACGGACGTATAAAAAAAAGTCGGAGGTAGTCTCGCTAAAACAATAACTGTGTCGCTAGAGTCGGCCACATTTGCACGTGTGCGTTGTCAGGCTGTCACTGATAGGCACCCATATACACAAGTAGCGCGTGTAATGACCCACTGATGTGTGCGTGTCAGCCTGTATGTGACAGCGCACATGTGCATATTACGTGCCCGACTCGATGGACACAGGTTTTTGTTTTAGCGAGACTACGACCGACTTTTATATACGTCCATGGATGATGGATGTTCATTACTTCGTTCTTTTTTTTTTTTAATAAGTGTCGAGTGATGAGACGATCAGGACATGTGCCTGATAGTAAGCAACATGCCTGACACATAACAGCACAGTGACACAACACAGTAATGTTTGCACATTACTGCTTGGCAGTATATATAATAGAAGGCTCGAAGCCCCAACAGTGGGCGCCTGAAGTGAGGTATCGATGCGTACCTGCACGATCAGCTGGGCGTAGCTGTAGGGCGGCTTGGCGTCGTCGCGGCCGTCGCGCGCGTCGCGCGAGTCGCGCACGTCGCGCGAACTACTGTACGCCGAGTCCGCATTCGATGCGGACGACTGAAACACATACAAAGTTTTATATAAATAAGTATCAAAATGGTAAGGCGCCAACTTTGAAGAGCCTAAAAATGCTGCCACTTATATTCACACAAATGTTCATCATGGGTGGGAAATAAGTATTAATTTACAATTATTACGTCCTTACTTATGAAATTGGTGTTTTGTCGCACTGGCCACTTTGATCTCAAATATCTCCGCTTTGGTTAGGAATTCCAATTTCAAGTTTATACAGCTATTTACTCATGCTTTTTTAGAAAACCATAATTTATTTTATCTTATCATGTATCGGCTATATGGCTCCCACAGTACAAGCTTTGCTTTATTTGGGGCTTGATGGTGTACGAGAAATGTTCACAAATATCTTAATATATCGGAAATCCAGTGTCATGATGTTTTTTCCTAGTGAACTCTTCATATTCACGACAGTTGGCATATAAACTATATAAATGCTAAATAAGTTAAAGACTTTTTGACAGTCACAACATTGTCTTATCGAAAGAACGATATCGTACCTAAGGCTTCCGTGAGACAAAAGCACAAGCAGCTGAATGTATTGTCACTCTTCATCAATATACATTTTACGCTTTTTGTACAATATTCTAAATTGATGTTAGTTAATTTAGTTGTGTGAAAGTCCAAGTCAAGACTATTTGTCAATCACGGCCTGGTTTCACCGACGGTAGGACATGCTCTGTGCACTCACTTCCGGTGCCGTTGGAGCCGGGCCGCTCCGCCAGCGAGCTGTAGTGCGAGGCCACCAGCCCCAGGTCCACGTGCCGCCGGCCGGACGCGCCGGCGCCGCGCGGGGACGTCGGGCAGCTGTTGGCCGCCGATATCGTGCCTGCAACACGCAACCACACATCTCACACCGTTTCTTACATCTATATTAATATTATAAAGCTGAAGAGTTTGTTTGTTTGAACGCTAGGATCTCGGGAAGTACTGGTCCGAATTGAAAGATTATTTTTCTATTGGAAAGCCCATTTATCGAGGAAGGCTTTAGGCTATAGAACATAACGCTACTATTAATAGAAGCGGAGCATGAATCAAGAATGTAACAAAATCGGGAAAAAATATTCCTTTTTGAGAGTTTTCGTACGTTTCGTGCTTTGACATGACACATGACAGCATGTGTCTAAGATTGCGTCATTGAATATCACAGATTACATACCTCTTGAATATAAAACATTTTTTTTTCTAAATCTGAGTTGGTACAACCAAGTTCCGACAGGTGGCGTAGCAGGTATCTGAAGAGGTGTTTTGTTTGAAAGCGATATTCTCAGGAATGACTGAACCGACTTCCGACATTCTTTCACCGTTGTATATGTACGGGATCCTGATGAGTACTATATAATGCACCACGGGCAACGCCGGGGTGGACATCTAGTCTACCATAAGCAGCCCACTAAATATTCCCAGTGCTGCGACTTGACGGGACTTTCTCTCGCAAGCAAGCCAAGGCCATAATCCGACTCGCAGGCCCAGTGCGGGTTGGTAATGACGCATGACCTCGAAAGATCTTAGGTACATATCGTCGTAAGTCTCCTTACGATGATTTCCTTCGCCTCCACCACGCTACACGGTGGAGACTGCTAGCAGAAGCTAGCAGAACCGTTAGGACCGTAGAACACACCCGCTTCTGGAACCCGGTCTTCTAGTCGTCTTCTATTCTTCTAGCAGTCGCATGCGATGTAGTACTCGTCGAGTACGGTAATATTTGGTTAGTATAGTCCATGGCTGGTCTAGCTCAACGTTCTACAGAACTGCCCACAGGTAGTGGCCACTGGAGACGAACTGCCACAGGTCCCTTTAGAAAAGAAAGAAAGAAGAGGCCAGCTGCCGTGAGCGGCGGCCTAGGTACCGGTGGGTGAGGGCGCGGGGCTGCGGCCGTCGCCGTCGGCCGGGATGGAGATGCGCAGCGGCGGCATGCCCGCGGCGCCGGCCGCGCCCGCCGCGCCGCCGCTCTCCTCCACCAGCGACTGGAACTCCAGCCGGATGTTCGTCGACGGGAACCGGAGCGTGCATCTGGAAACACACGTATCTATATTAAAGATTGCGTCAAGGGGTACGGTAGACTTGATCGAAACCTTATATGAATAACAAAACATATAAAAAATATTGATTTTGAGTCGACAACAATGTCCACGAAATTCGTATTATGGCGAATTTCGTTAAATTCTAACGGCACTGACAAACAAACCGCTGTCACCATCTTTGGTGTGAAGCACGTTTCGTTCCATCCGTGCGTCGACATTGCGTGCGTCCGTCGCGCCAATAAAGTATCCATCACAAAAACTTTGACTTATGTGACTACGTAAAACGAAACGTCTTGCCGCCAGACCGGAATTTTCTTTGTAGGTACTTATATTTAGTATCAGCATTGCACCCGTGCGAAGCCGGGGTGGGTCGCTAGCACGTATATAAACTAACTATAATATGTGGGCATGTCTTACTGAAGTGGGCACTTCGTTTGGCGCACCACACGCAGATTTTTCGTTGGCTGTGAATTGAGCTCAAGCACAGATAAAAAATAGTTACTTCTTAACGTCACATTCGTAATGAAAGAAATCTTCGGGTGAATTCGGGATCATGGCCATGGTTAGAAGAATGGTCGTCTAGTCTAGATGACTATACTTAGAAGACTTATTTAGAACAATGCTTTGAAGATTTATTCCAAACTAGCACGTGGTTCGACTGCGTAATTCGATCAATCGGACCACGTGAACTTTTTTCCCCGTTGGTTCGATCGATGGGACTTCGTGAACTTAATAGTTAATAGGAATTAAATTAAAAAGACAGTAATACTCGTATCAAGCGATTTCGTGTAATTACTACGTGACCAATGCGAGTGTCCTACACTTGTCCAGTTCAACTAGATTATTTTTAAATAATAAAGTAACAGATAACTTAAAACATGTTTTACAAATTAAAATATATTTTATAAAGCTTACAAAATTAATAATGGCATCAAATATCAACACATAACGAATAGTACGCTATCAATGATCTATCGCTAGCTCTGCAGCGGACGCTTTCAGGCATTTCAGTTAAATACCAACGGCGTGTAATATCGGTGCCTGCAGTGCAGTGGATTCAATACCGATCGAGAGAGCTTACACCCGGCGGCAGCCGAGAGCGAATTGTGCTCATCTACCGTATACCTTATTAAATAGATATAGGATTGCTATTGATTTCTCTTTAATATTTTTTTTAGAAATTAAATAAATAAATATTGGTGGACAATTCATACACAACACCATCTGACCCCACACTAAGCAAAGCTTCTGTGATGGCAGCCAGATAGCTGATATAATACTTATATAGTTTTAAATACATACTTATTATACATAGAAACACCCAGACACAGTGCAAACATTTGAATTCATCACACAAATATTTGCACTGGGTGGGGATCGAACCCACGAACCTCGGCTTCGCAGGCAGAGCTACTACCAACTAAGCCACTAGGGCAGTCAAAATTAAAGCCAGCAATTGCCTTTTTCGTTAGGTCCCTAGCCGTATTAGCCATCTTTGATACAACCATTGGGAGGATAATTAACTGTTGTATGTAACATTAGAATTTTTAATGCCGCGTCTTTTTTATAGGCGTTCCACGAAATAATGGCACTTGGATGACATTGTCAGGAGGGTGTGGGCATCGGGAAATCGGGCATCGGCAACCCTGGTTGGCTTGACGACGACGTTGGTTCCCATTTTGGCCAAGTGCCATGATTTCCATGTAAGGGTATATGCAGTTGTACGCGTTGTTAACTAGGTGTTACACTTTTTTTCCGTGACATCTTTCGACCGTGTACCTACCCACCTATTTACCTAACTCGTAGTAGCTATATCGTCCCAATTTCACAAATGTGACATCCCCGAATATGTTTTAAAGTGCAGAGTACAAGTTTGTCGCAACCCCTGACTCTCAACGGTAACGGAAAACACCATGAAGGAAATCCGCATTTATTTTTATTTTTTCAAGAAAGATTTTCGAGTACAAGTATCGGACTAGCGAGCGCAGCCAAACCGCACCAGCGTGGTGGGTTTTTAAATAAAACAAAATAAATCGACAAACTATATTTGCAGTCATCTTCTACTCAACACTAATGACGACGACGACGATGATGATGGTGGTGGTAGATAGATAAATAGACAAAGACATAAAACTCCTATTTTTTGATAACCGCTAAATAGTTTTCCACTGAAAATAACTAAGAAGCTGACAACAAAAGTGGAAACAAAGCCTCCGACAGCCATCTCCGTCCTCATTTCCGCCACTCGCCCATTCTCAGAGCGGATATAGCCACTCGGCTTCAATATTTAATGTTTAAGAACTTAGGAAGGACAGAGACGAGATGGTATAACTAAACCGTGTAAAATTTCAATGCGGGTTCAGGAACTACTCAATCTATTCTCGTAGATCGTCTGGAGTCGAGAGTCACATTCGTAGTACAGTTTGAAGTTACAACTGATTCATAAGCTGGTCATATAATAGTCAAGCCCTTTCTTTTATTTGATACCCATATTAAGTTAGGTTGTGAAGAAATATTTTGTCCGCCATTTTGTGGAGACGGCCATCTTGAATCAATATTAACCAAACATAGCTAAGAACATCTGCACGAATATTAACCTTCAAATTGAAAAACCGCATCGAAATCGGCCCGTCCGTTTCAGCTCTACCGTAGCACAGACAGACAGACATCGACGAACGACAAAGACAACTTATAACACCCCTTTTTTGGTGGGGGGTTAAAAAACCCTTTAAAACCGTTGCGTTACCCCTGACATGTGACATTCGAACCTAGTTATAAATTCCCAGCCAACACCGTTCCGAAACGGCTACCATAATGGAAGAGCTTTTAATTAAAAGCTTTCAGGTTTCAAGTCCAGTTGAAAAGCTCTCACATCCAGCAATTAGTTCGCTTTTAGGCATCTATTCGAACCGGCGGAAATGAGGACGGTAAAAATAACCAGCCGAGTTTTTTAAGCTATTGCATAGCTTTTATCGCGGGCCTGGGAACTTACCGAATTTTAGAGATCGTGTATCTCTTTCTTATATTCACAAGAAAGAGGGATGGAAGACCGTAACACCGTCCTCCCCACTCGGTCATTAGACTTTGAATCTTATTTGTATTAGCTTTACAGACTAAATGCTCTTAGCAGTGTTGCCAACTTAACGGATTTCCCGTGATATTTTTTATGGTAAACAAATGTCACTCTTCAAAATAAAAGCAATTCCGAAAAATTGTTAACATCCCTATTGCTTATGTTGATAAAAATGCATGCAACATGCAATAGCTTTACCGCGGCAGTCTTCGAGTGCCACACTACTTTTTTACCATAAATAATTGTACGTAGTAGTGGTCTTCTCACTCTAGTCTTCTTGAGTACCGAACACCCATTGTAAAAGATGAGAAGTTACATTTCTGTAAAAATAGTCTCTTACCTCTTCAGAAAATTACCACAAATGCAACAAAAGCAACAAGCCTGCTACATAACAGCACAGTGACACGCAGCTATTGGAACATGAAGAGTTCAAATCATTACCTAGCACTGCACTGATCATTCAAGAGAAATAAAAAGGCCTATCTCTTATTGTAATGTATCTGGAAATGTTGCTCTTCGAACCGGAACACAGTAATGTTTGCACACTGCTGCTTGACGATAAAGGTGTGGTACTTCCCTAGGCGGACTCTGCCTACAAGAGTCCTATCACTACACAATAGATATTGTGATATCTAATCTAGTCTCTGTAGCAAACCTCACTTATAAGTTCAAACATTTTCCATCACAACGTTGTCTGGAAGTAATTGCTTTCATCGATTAGGCTGCCCATTGTTACTGTCATGTAAGGAATGTCCAATACTATCTCTATACATCGACAGATACAATAGAGACCTCTGCGATTCATTGATAAGTCATATTATCAGAATCTAAATATGTGCCGAGTAAAGACAAACAGGACAATATCGGAACAAATAACAGAATAGCTTTCCGCCTTGTAAATTGCGTTCCGTTCTCGGTAAAGGCCAATTTCCACAGAATGTTAGGGCACAGTCTAACAAATCATACAGTCGTTCGACGAAGGCGGGCCAAAACGTGCGGGGGACGTGCGGGATGTGACGCGGAAAAAGCGCGCTCCCAAACTGTAAACACGACCATGTTAGCAGTTTGGGAGCGTGGTTAATGACTGACTTTTGACGTATGTTAATACTTCATTTTATTCATCATTAAGTAATTAAGAATTGTTTATGGTTTATAAGTAAACATATTTCTAAGAATGCTGCTCATACTATTTTACGATGTTGATAATAAATTAATGGAAAAAACATATTTTATGCATTTTCATTTGTTTATAACGCGTCACTGCGTTATCGCAAGTTCAAAAGCAGTGTCTTACTGTTAGGTTCCTTTATACTGTGAATGCGGTAATCAAGGTTTCTAGGAACACAGGCCGCACTGCCCCCTGCGGTAAGCAGGTACAGATCGATAGCCTGTGCAAATCACATTAATATTATACATAAAATATGACACTTTGTAGGATTTTTTTGTACAAACATATTAATGTAAGCGTGTATGTTTGTTTCCACGTAACGTAACGGCTGGACAGATTTATATGAACCTATACACGTAGTAAACTAGTATACCTTTACACAAAGGCAATTTTTTCTGTCGTTAAATAAGTAAATGGTTTCCGTGAAACACATTAATGAAATTATTTCGTCGGAATCGTTTTTTGGAAAAATTTAATAAATGGTAAAACAAATGGTTCTACCCTACCAGCGCAACGGTACCACCAAGCCGAAATCGTACCGTCCGAGGTGCTCTTGCATTAGTCGTTGTACGAGATCTAGTACTCTTAGTAGTCATACAACTATTTTTTTCCATCCATCATTGCATAACGTCAAACTAAATGGAAGCCAAGCTAAAACCTAACTACATACAAAAAAATTACTAGAATGTAGCACGCAAGTAGGATCCGTCTGTTGATTTTATCTACAAAGCAAATATGGAAAAACTCGAGCAAACAGAGGGCGGGATGGTTCCGTAACTCTTGAGCGGAAGTCGTGGGAGGAACGATCTTGGGTGGAAAATGTCTCGAAGACGAAAGATTATTTAGATTATATTTCTACAAGAGAGTGCATAATTTTAAAAAAAAAATCTTTATACGCGTAGTTTAGAATTTATACTTCTTTTGGCGCGTAACGGAAAAATGATGAGAGTATACTTTCTTGATGCGCACGCGCACATCGTCACGAAAAACCGACAACCTGAAGATATCTTTAAAACATTATAACTAACTTCAGGTTAATACTTCTTGCATTGAAGATACTATCTGTTCTTTAGTTGAAGTTACACGACGAGTGATGCTATCCCGAGAAAATAATCCGCAAACGTAACTGTGTTCCGGTTTGAACGGCAATGTTCCCAGAGAAATTACAGGGCTTAGAGATATAGCATCTTAGATATCTGGGTGACGAGCGCAGTGCAGTGCTAGGTAATGATTTTGACTCTTCATGTTCCAATAGCTGCGTGCCACTGTGCTGTTCTGTTGCAGGCATGTTGCTTACCATCAGGCACATGCACTGATCGTCTCGTCGCTTTTTATTAAAAAAATATGTTTTAAACCAATCCGCCCCTGAATAAATTCAGTTGAACAAAAAATTGTATATGTAAATTGAATATGTACATCGAAAAGCGTTGCGCTGTGTCGAGGGAAGAATAATCCGATAAAAATATTAACAAAGAGTTTCATTGTTCCAAACTGATACCTATCTATAACTCTGGATCACAGATTTCTAAAACAAAAGGCAGATGGAACGTGCGGAACACAGATCCTTAGGTCCGGAAAGCAAATATCAAACGCCAAAGCAAATACAAACTCCAGTCAGTACGAAACTGACTTCCGCCTCGTACGGGAGTCCCGTGTGTTTTATGTTTTGTTTAAGATTATGCCGTCTTGTGTCATCAAACATTGCAAACATTGTTCCCAAAAATAAAAAAAGGAAATTTCATAGGAAAGTTAGAATATTTTTACTGATATTTATATAATTTAGACTATTTTATTTCGATTGATGAATAGAAACACAACACCTCAACGAAAATAGGTCAGTGTTGCTATACTAAATTGAAATTATTTTCCCTGAAGTTAAGGTAAAATATAGATTCTAATTTTGTTTTGAAGAAACTCGTAGACCAAATTATTGATGAACATTGTATAATTCAATTTTAAGCCCTATTTTTACAAGCGTAATTTTTCTAATTTAATGTGAATCGATGCCAAGAACAAATCCTCGCCGTTACTAGGGTTAATAAAAATACTAATAGTGTTGATGAAAACTATAGTTATGAAACAAGTTTTTAATACTTCTGTGTACTATGGAGTTTAAAAGGCTTTATTTTAGTAATATGTGGCCAAAGCAAATACAAACTCCTGTCAGTACGACACAAACTTCATCTTGTACGGGCCTGTCCATACGTGTTCATCCTGTGTGATTTTATGTTTTGTTTTAAATAATGCCGTCTTGTGTATTCAAACATTGCAAACATTAGTTCCCAAAAACAAAAAAAGTAAGGAGGAATATCATTTCATAGGTAAGTTTGAATATTTTTACTGCTATTATGTAATTTAGGCGATTTCATTATGGTAACAAATAGGAACACGTGTGGCTATACCAAACTGAAATAGTTTTCCCCTGAAGTGAAGGTAAAATATAGATTATAATTTTTGTTTTTGAAGGTAGTATTATTCAATTTTAAGACCTATTTTTACTATGTTTTTTATATATAATGTGAATTGATCCCTAGCAGTGATCCAGGCCGTTACTAGTGTTAGTAAAATTACTAATAGTGTTGATGAAAACTGTAGTTATGAAGCGAGTTTTTAATACTTGTATGTTCTGTGGAGTTTTCAAAAATACATAATGCTTACATTATAATAATATTATACGAGTAGAATAGAATGTTATATAATGCCAGCAGTAGGTCTCAGAATATTATCATTTGATAGTAGCAGTTTTTGAATATTATACGATTACTTGGTTTAAAAGTGAGGTTTTGTAAAAAAAAAAAGTGAAGCATTAGTGAATCGTTTAAACGATTATTTGTTTCTTTTTTTTTTGGTTTGTTGTTTGGCCCTATAAAAGGTAGCCCATATGCATTTTATCAAAACTAGTTTTGGTGGTAAAGATGATTGTTTTGGTTTTTGTTTAAACTATCTAAGGGAGCAAATCATACTAATTAATATTTGCGATACAAGTTGATTTTTTGGTTGCATGTAAAATCAAAATTCTTAACTTCATAAACTAGAAATAAGATTTCTTGTTATTAACAAGAAATCCTTGCATTATATATTATATAATAAATTATTTTAAAATAATGTTTTATGTGTTTATTAAACGTGAAAATTTCTAAAGCTTAAGACAACAATAGTGGGACTTTTTTCTTAAGACTGGGAACATTACACGCACACCAACGTGAGTAATTTGACAACGTCGGTGAGAGCTGTCACGCATACATAACTAATGACTGGCCTCACAGTGTCGTTCACGAAGGTTTCATCTGTTTAGAAATCTGTGCTCTGGATAAACAAGAGAGACCGAAGCACAAAAATTTTATAAAACAAAATGATTGATCCATAAACGTCATCACTCTTTAAATATCGTGAGGAAACGATCCGTGTTCTGCATAATCCAAGAAATAATCTTTCGAGGACATGGCAAGAGTGACATCATTTCATGGTGATCGAAACACCATCAAAGTCCGTGTCTACACAGTGAGAAGGTCATTAGGAGTCAATGCCTTTCTAATACTACTCCTGTCGTTGAAGCGATACGCTGTTTGAGGAATAAATATGCTATTGTGGAAATCAAATAGATAGTAGTGGTAGGACCTTGCAGAGGAAGTACACATCTTAGCCAGTAATTCGCCAAACAGTAATTTGAAAACACTCTGTGCCAGATTGAAGGGCAAATGTTTCCTGTGTAATTACAGGGGATAGAGACAAATCATCAGCGGAGCATTGCTAGGTAATGATTTGGACTCTTCATGTTCCAATAGCTGCGTGACACTATGCTATTATGGGGAGGCGTGTTGCTAACTATTATACAGATGCTCCTACCGTCATTCGCAACTAAACTATATTTTCTAATGACGGTGTAGATTCGTTACTATAATAAACAAATATAGCGGTATCAAGAGCAGGAAAATGGATTCTATAAAACAATTGCTTTCCCGAGCTGTCTGAGAAATAATAAATGTTCCCAAAGAAAGACAGCGCAGTAAAACGCTTCCTTTATTTATTTCGTGCTCCCGTCTGAATCCTTTGCTCCGGGAAACCTGGGAAAGGGTTGCATTTATCGTTACTGAAATCCCAGTGATATTGTAAGCTCGTTGACTTGTACACTTAGCATCGTCATGCGACTTCGCTTACTATTACAACAAAATTAAAAATTTTGATTAACCCCCGACTACCTTAGATTTGTTACCTGTACAACATTCTACTAGTCAAGCCCTTTCATTTGATACTCATATTAAAGGAGTTGTGAAAAAGAAATGTATTTCGCCATTTTGTGGAAGCGGCCATATTGGATTTGAAATTTGTTAATGTATTCTAATAGTCAAGCCCTTTCGTTTGATACCCATATTGAAGTAGTAGTGAAAAAAATAATACAATTCGCCATTTTGTGGTGGCGGCCATTTTGGATTTTAATTTTTTTATAGTGTATAGTATTCTACTAGTCAAGCCCTTTCATTTGATATCCATATTGAGGTAGGTTGTAAAGAAATATTTTGTCCGCCATTTTGTGGAGGCGGCCATCTTGGATCGATATTAACCAAACATAGCTAAGAACATCCGCACGAATATTAACCTCCAAATAAAAAAAAACTGCATTGAAATCGGCACATCCGTTTGAGCTCTACGGTGCCACAGAGACACACATACAGAGACAGACAGACATCGCCGTCAAACTTATAACACCCCTTTTTTTGGTCGGGGGTTAAAAATAAAATGATGTAGGCGTTACTGGTACTGGAAATGAAGCCACGTCACTGTATAAACTGCTGATTACATTGATCTTAACTGTACAAGTGACACGGGGCGAGACTGCTCGCTCTCCGCTGCCAACCGCTTATATACTATACTAGATGTCCACCCCGGCGTTGCCCGTGGTACATTATATAGCACTCATCGGGATCCCGTACATATCCAACAGTGAAAGAATGACTGAAATCGGTTCACTCGTTCCTGAGAATATCGATTTCAAACAAAAAACCTCTTCAGCTACCTGCTACGCCACCTGTCGGAAATTGGTAGTACCAACTCAGATTTAGAAAAAAAAAATTAGCAAAGGTTTATATTCAATGCACAGATTACTGAAATTCAATGACGCAATCTTTGACACATGCTGTCATGTGTCATGTCAAAGCACGAAACGTACGAAAACTCTCAAAAGGGGAATATATTTTCCCGATTTTATTACATTCTTGTTTCATGCTCCGCTTCAATTAATAGTAGAGTTATTTTCTATAGCCTAAAGCCTTCCTTGATAAATGGACTATCCAATAAAAAAATAATCTTTCAATTCGGACCAGCACTTCCCGACATCCTAACGTTCAAACAAACAAACAAACAAACTCTTCAGCTTTATAATATTAGTATAGATCTGACACGTGCATATACGTGCTCCTACAATGTGAACACAAGTGGTTTCAGATTAGTATTCCAAATTTCAACCAGATCCGTTCACACATTACGACGTGATTGAGCGACAAACATCGAAATATCCAAAGACATTTATAACATTAGTAGGATAATCGTAAAATATAGGTATACAAGCATCTCAAAATTAACAGCTATTTTACGTGTGAACAATGGTCTTAATTATAATAGATCAATTAGCAGCAATCCCGCGAACAAAGACCTTTGGATTTAATTAATCAGAGTAATTGGCGAAGGGAGCGTATCAGGCCCATTGTGAATGGAGTTGAACGTAAACAAGAAACCAAAACAAACCGCTCGGGGAATTCGAACAATTATTTACAGATTCTGTTCATTTATCGAGAGAATCGTAAACACTGCTACGTTTAAATGAACTATATTCTTCACGTTTTTAAATCTATACTAATATTATAAAACTGAAGAGTTTGTTTGTTTGTTTGAACGCTAGGATCTCGGGAAGTGCTGGTCCGAATTAAAAGATTCTTTTTCTATTGGATAGTCCATTTATCGAGGAAGGCTATAGGCTATAGAAAATAACGCTACTATTAACAGAAGCGGAGCATGAATCAAGAATGTATCAAAATCGTATTTTTCTTTCCTTTTTGAGAGTTTTCGTACGTTTCGTGCTTTGACATAACACATGACAGCACGTGTCTAAGATTGCGTCATTGAATATCACAGATTACATACCTCTTGAATATAAAACCTTTGCGAATCTCTGAGTTGGTACGACCAATTTCCGACAGGTGGCGTAGCAGGTAGCTGAAGAGGTGTTTTGTTTGAAAGCGATATTCCCAGGAAAAAAATTTTTTTTCACCGTTGGATATGAGCGGGATCTCGATGAGTGCTATATATGTTCCACGGGCGAAGCCGGGGCGGACATCTAGCGTATGATAAACTGAAGGACTTTTTGAACGCGCTAGTCTCATAAACTAGACCGATATCTACGTGATTTTTGAGTGCTATACATATGTATATTAATAGGCTATGTATTTTGTATCACGGGTGATACCAAGGTGGACCGCTAGTTTTTAATATTTGTAGGATACCTTGTCGAATCATTTCATCGTTGATCGAGTTTTTTTATCGGATACATTTCGGAGAGTATGCACCACCTCCTGCACCCTGCCCATTTTTTCTATCGGACTACTCGTAGCTCTAGAAAGCGACATCGTTTCGTGGTCGATGTTCCAAAGTCTCAGAGATTTTACTCAAATTTCGTAATAAAAACATCTAATCTTTGTATGATACATAAATATAATATACGTATCATACACACGTTGCCTGAATAGGCATTCCCTGACGGCTATCATTTTTCAAGCTACTTGAAATAAGAGATTTGACTCTAATTTCGTAATAATAACATCTAAGCTTTGGAATGCATTGTCTGCGTGGGTGTTGGGTGTCTTCAAGTGTAGTGTAAATTGGTTTCTTCTACAGGTACGGGGCGAGAAAATGGTCAATTGCAAACCTATGATTGTTAAAAAGCCTCAACCTGATCGTCTCGTCACTCTTTACTTAAAAAAAAAAAAAAAAAAAAAAAAACCTTCTAAAGAAGAGGCTCCAGGCCGGTGGTGAACATTTTTTAACTAGATAATATAGTTTTTTAGAACACATGAAATATTTCAGTCATTATGTTTTCCAAATGAAGAGAAAATAAAAACAATATGAGAAGAGCCCGTGAAGATAGTTAAATTAACATAAAAATACGCTAAATAAAACGTTAGCAATGATGGTGATTCGAAATTACTGAAACGTCTCAAGGAAAATCCCTATGAAGTACCGGACACGCTTGAAGACAGCTAAATAATTCAAGCACGAAATGATCAGCGTCACCGTTTCCACTCGCTGGAGCCGGAACGAGACCGAGTAGACGCGACCGGAACAGACCGTGTGGGACCTACACCAGGTGCGGCCCAGAAACCGTATCGACCAGATTTCTGTAACTAATACACATCTACTAGCAGCATTTCGGTTGTACCCTAGCGTAGTAGTTTTTATATAGTAAATATTGACAAGACGAACAGGACATGTGCCTGATCGTAAGCAACACGCCTGCTATAACAGCACAGGTGCACGCAGCTATTGGAAGATGAAGAGTCCAAATCATTACCCAGCACTACACTGCGCACATCACCCAGAGACATAAGAGCCGTATCTACGAGGGGGTGATCCAAAAGTAATGATAATCAGTTATTTCTAGTGCACACAAAAATACAAAAAAATTACAGTCACTTGCTCAATTACCCACTAGTTCAGGAAAAAAAAAATCATATAAATAGGCCACGATTCCCGGGAGCTACATTCATTTGAATACGGACTGTCAAGGAGTGAACATCAAAATGGAAAAACACGAAATCAGAGCTGTCATTAAATACCTCTGCTTGAAAAAAATGTCTACCAAAGACATACACAGCGACTTGGTGGAAACATTAGGGGACTGTTCTCCTCCATATTCCACAGTTGCACGCTGGGCTAAGGAGTTTAAGCTGGGAAGAACATCGACGGAAGACGAACACCGCGAAGGGCGCCCATCGACGTCCCTCACTGGAGAAAATGTGAAAAAAAGTTGAAGAAGTTGTATTGGAAGATCGAAGAGTGACTATCAGGCATGTAGCTGAGGTCACAGGGATCTCATATGGCAGCATTCAAAGAATCCTTGTGAACGAATTGCATATGAGAAAGGTCTCCGCGCGTTGGGTACCGAAAATGTTAAACGACGAGCAAAAGAAGAAACGAGTCGACATGTCAAGAGCAAATCTCGAAAAGTTCCAGGCAGACAAGGATAATTTTTTGTCACGTTTTGTGACCATGGACGAAACCTGGATCCACCATTTTGATCCTGAAACAAAATAACAATCGATGACATGGAAACGATCCGATGAACCGACGCCGAAGAAATTCAAAGTGTCAAGCTCAGCAGGGAAGGTTATGGCGTCTGTTTTTTGGGACGCTGAAGGAATAATCATGGTGGACTACTTGGAAAAGGGGGGCCACTATTACAGGCTCCTACTATGCAGAACAAATAAGAAGATTGCGGGAGGCTATTAAGGAGAAAAGGCGAGGCAAACTGGGGCTGGAGTGCTGTTCCATCAAGACAACGCACCGGTTCACAAAGCTGCAATTGCCATGGCTGCCATTCAGGAAGCGGGCTTTGAGCTGGTGGAACACCCCCCCTATTCACCAGATCTAGCCCCCAGTGACTTCTATCTCTTTCCACGACTCAAGGAACACCTCCGGGGCAAGAAATTTGACGATGATAGTGACGTGATGGCCGCGGTGGAGGACTTTTTTGAGAGTCAAGATAAAGATTTTTTTTCTAAGGGAATTTTAGGTTTAGAAAAGAGATGGACTAAATGTATAGACTTGCTAGGAGACTATGTTGAGAAATAAATTTAGTTTTTGATTTTATTCATTGTGTTTATTATTGATTATCATTACTTTTGGATCACCCCTCGTACGTCCGTAGTTCCGTTCCCGTGGTTTTCCGCAATAAAATTTCATCATTTTCGGCATGTATTCGTTTACTGGCTTACATGTAGGCTGCTCCCATAATACGCCACTGAGCCCGACCCTCGGTCTTACGTCTTACGGTTCCAACCGCCACGAGCTGTCTTTCGTTTATCGCAACTCAACCTAGTCTCAGGACGTTCTAAACTACGTTTACGAATTCGCGGTCTCCACTCCAGAACCCGCCTACCCTAACGGTTATCGGATCTGCGACAGATGAGACCGGCCCACAGCCACTTCAGTTTACTAAACACGCTGAGCTGTCGGTGACTTTAGTTCTCTAACGAATTGCTTCATCGCAGATGCAATCCCTTAGTGAAACCCCTATCATAGTTGTTTCCGTAGCTCTCTGAGCGTCTTTGAGCATACGGACCATTTTCACCTTCTCCGTCCACGTTTCAGTACCACAACAAAAATCACCAATATGTTAATCCATATTACGTACTTTTTACGTACCCGTATTTCATTATATTGAAATTTAATACGTGGGAACAAACCCACAAACTCACAAACTTTTCACCGTATAATGTTAGTTCGATATTTGTCTAGAGTTTTGAACCATATACCATACACAGCAACGCGGACTTTGATGTTCCAGATAAATTATACAAAAAAAAAATAACAAGCATTTACGCTAAAAACCTATTCTAAAAAATGTTCGTACTTAATTAAGTACACACACGCACATTATTTTTTATATTAAATGTCTCTAGTGGTTAAGTTGCAGTACATATCGACTTACTATACAAATTTTCTCCAACAGATATACATATAAATCGTTATCATATCTGTTCTAATCGGGTTATGTAAATGGGATATTCCATTAATATGTCGGATTAGCGACCAAATCGGACACGTTGCGTTGATTTGTTTCACTCTATAACGATTAGATAACCCGAAATAGCCCTTATCTCAGATTAAAATAGATCAAGCTATTGTCATAATTCCATGAGCACAAAATAGATATACATAATTATCGCGCTAAATTTAGGCAAAGCTTTCTTCAGTTTTGTACGTGGTCATATACACATGCTATTAATTTACAAACACGCCAATATCCGCTGCAATATTAACGCAAACAAAACGAATTTATCAGAAATTGTTTACTACGACGAGCCCTAAGTTAATTTAGCCCTGTTGGAACGCAATAAAACATCGTAACAGGTTGATAACAAGGTTGCTAGTGGCGTGTCGGTTAAATTAAGGTAAAAAGACGCGAGGGAGCACTTCGCTACAACTACTGTTCGCTAATTTAGATAGTAATTGTAAGTTTAGTACAATATCACAATTTTCGCAACAAAATTTCCAACGAACAATCTACTAAAATTAACTACACCATTATACTACATTGCCCTTACCTTTTTTTTATAGTTGACACTTGACCCCCATCTCGCCTGATGTTATGCAACGAACGATACGGTGGAACGTGCGTACCTAAAAGAAACCGACTCGCTCTCGATTTGAAGACACCAACATTGTATCCATCGGGAGAAGCTCACTCAATAAACACTAAATAGCAATCATGGACGTATAAAAAAGTCGGACGTAGTCTCACTAAAAAAACAACTGTGTCCCTCGAGTCGGCCACATAATATGCACGTGTGCGCTGTCACATACAGGCTGACACGCACACATCAGTGGGTCTCTACACGCGCTACTTGTGTATGTGTGCGTGTCAGCCTATCAGAGATAACCTTACAACGCACACGTGCAAATGTGGCCGACTCTAGTGACACAGTTTTTGTTTTAGCGAGACTACATTCGACTTTTTATACGTCCATGATCGCAATTTAGTGTTTATTGAATGAGTTTCTCCCGATGGTTACAATGTTGGTGTCTTCAAATCGAGAGTGAGTCGGTTTCTTTTAGGTACGCACGTTCTACCGTATCGTTGCCTAACATCAGGCGAGATGGCGGTCAAGTGTAAACCTTTAAAAAAAAAGAAGAGATTGATAATGTTCAAATATGCGTTACATGCAAAAAACAAGTATTAATTCAAAAGGCACCCAGACACTTCAATTAAGTTATCAAGCCGGATGAGTAGAGCGAATCCAGCAAAATTGGAGCCCCTCCAGACGCCGGCAGTCAAAGGGAATGAGATTATATCACCGCACTCAGATCCCTCAATATTGCCAAGCCGCCGCGTCATCGCAAACTTGCCGAACATAAATATTAAGGGCACAGTACAAAATGAAGGAACTCGCAGTCCAAACACGTAGACGACCAACAGGTCAACAATAAGGCGCTCCCGAATGCTGTACCCTATGACGAAAGATTCAAGGCCGAAATTTGCATGGACGGGGAACAGACAGAGTATCGATCGCCAATTTCCGAGCAGAAATCGAGGCGTCCTTCACCCCGTGCCCTTTCGTTATTACCCGACGAAATTGTAAAGTACTCCCGAAATCGTGTTCGTGATGGAGTCGGCAGTTCTCTTGTCTCGGGGCGGTATTACTCGGGTGAGATACGGGTATTCAAGGACGACTATCATGCGACTAAGGTGCGTGGAACGTCGCTCCCTGATATTTAGGCATGACTAATGAACTAATGATAGACACTCGTATTTCTGTTACCAAAAACCCAAACCGAATTTACGTTTGAATGCAAAATTCGAGTTGTTATTCAAGAGGGAAATAAATTAATTACGCCGAACCTTCCACGTTGCAACCCCCAGTCATGTTTAAAGGGGCTTTTTATGGGGGACCGATAAACGAGTTGTCATTTTGATCTTTCATGACTTTAGGAACAGCGCTTTTTATTAGCAAATATGGTTGCGTAGTTGAATAACATTGACATTTAATATCTGGGCGACGAGCGCAGTGCAGTGCTAGGTAATGATTTTGAATCTTCATGTTCCAATAGCCGTATGTCACTGTGCTGTTATGTGGCAGTCATGTTGCTTGCCATCAGGCACATGTCCTGCTCGTCTCGTCACTCTTTATTTAAAAATATCTCGAAAATAAATAAATGCGGAGGTTTGTGAGGATGGATGATGGATATATATTTGATACTCTTTAACGCACTACTAAACTAAGGGATATGACTGAAATTTGTTAACATAACTAGATAATTGACAGGTTATTTTGTATTCCTGGAAAAAAAACGCGACCTACGCAGATGCAACCTCGGAGCACCGCTAGTCTGCTAATAAAGCAAGGCTACTATATCACACCACATCAACTACCCCCAAACTATTCAAAGCGTGTGCTAAATAGATTGACGCGAGAATCGCGTTTCTTAGAACAAGAAACTCCTTTAATCGAATCGTCTTCGTAAGTACACTTTTTAAAAATAATTGAGGATTCATCTCTTCGTGCGCAATTGGAGGGTCTGATCAGTCAACCATGAAGAACCGTTCACGCAAACGACCCCACGCTAAAAATAATTCTAATTATACTCTGCTTTCGACAGGCGAGAGTTCAAAGGTGACGTACATTAAATATGGAGCCAGTTCAACTATATTGGTGACGTCGAGAGCGAGCGGTGGAAATAGGTACCGAATAGGTCAAAGTGTCAGCCCTTGTTTATTCTGGAAACTAGCTGGAGTAACCTGGGTCAGATTATTATTGACGTTAAAGCGAAATTTATCGATAACAGGTAGGACACACTAGAATTCATACTAAACGGCGACGCGTTGGCCGAGTTGAGTTTTGCCGATGGTTACAACCTTGGTGTTAACACGTTTATTGCCAACCCGGAAAAGCTGGATTTCATGGGATGGCCGAGCTGTTATTTTTCTTCAAAATTCGATTATTCATTCATAATTTAAGAGCGACGCTCTTGTCGGTGGAGTTTTTTTCCATGTACTTCTACACTACGCCTTCTCCTTGACTTCCTGATACGACACTACATTTATCTTCTCCTTCACTTGGTTCATGTAACTTCTCCTAGGTCTACCTCTCTTCCTCCTCCCTTCTAATTTACCTTCCATTATTGTTCTAATGAAGTTGTCGTGTCGTATCAGATGTCCCAACATCTTCCCTCTTCTGTTTTCTATTGTTTCCATTAATGTTCTTTTCTCCTCTACCATCTTCAAAACTTCTTCATTGCTCTTCATTTCCTTCCAGCTGATTCTCTCCATTCTCCTCCAACACCACATTTCGAATGCCTCTAATCTTTCCCTATCCTTTTGAGTCATGGTCCACGTTTCGCTGCCATACAATGCAATACTCCAGCTGTAGATCTTAATCAGCCTCAGAGGCTGATTAAAATTCGATTAAGGGCTGGTAAAATTACTTTGCATAGACTTCTTCTTCAGTTTTGAAGTTGTCTAAGCAGGTTTGATAAGGTGTAAAATATTTACCACGCGATAACGCGTGATTGGTCTTATATCTGGATACTTAAAGTCGATAGTGAATCGGTTTCTTCAATGTAAGCATGCTCCACCGCATGGTCGTTAACATTAGGCGATATGACGGTCCAATCCTTTACTACCTTTAAAAAATATGCATCCTGGGGAGTACCACATCTTCGTCAGCTATTATACCGCTAAGCAGTTACATGCAAACATTGACTGGCGTCGTGGCTTAGTGGGTAGTAACTCTGCCTGCGAAGCCGAAGGTCGTGGGTTCGATGCCCACCCAGTGCAAATATTTGTTTGATGAATTCAAACGTGTCTACTGTGTCTGGGTGTTTCTTTGTATAATAAGTATTATGTCAGCTATCTGGCCGCCATATTACAAGCTTTGCTTAGTTTGGGGTCAGTGTGCGAATTGTCCGCCAATATTATTGTGTTTCGGTTTGTAGGGCAATGTTTCCAGAGAAATTACGGGGCAAAGAGATGCATCATCTTACACCTGAATAATAAGCGCAGAGTACATTGCTAGGTAGTAGTTTGGATTCTTCTTGTTCAAACTTGGCACTATAATGTAATGCTACATAGATAGATTTAGCTCATGCCGTAACTCTATTTTATAATAATAATAAATACTTATTCCACTAGAAGTTGGCATCGTGTTTTCGACTGGTTGGAATTCGTGTTAAATTTATTTCAAACTAGTATTTCGTCCTATTTATAAATCTTATCAAGTATTCATCAGATACACGGCTCCATTGGTAAACGAAGACGACGAGCTTTTTATCCTTAAATTAAATAGAAATAATGATTTATCCATTTTCCCCCTTATTAATTCTTTGAACAACAACTTCGCTATTAAACCATATTGGGTATCAAATATCAAATCAAGTATCAAATGGGGAAGAAAGGTTCTCGAGTGGCGACCACGAACCGGAAGACGCAGCGTTGGATGGCCTCCCACTAGACTGCCCTAGTGGCTTAGTTGGTAGTAGCTCTGCCTACGAAGCCGAGGGTCGTGGGTTCGATCCCCACCCAGTGCAAATATTTGTGTGATGAATTCAAATGTTTGCACTGTGTCTGGGTGTTTCTATGTATAATAAGTATGTATTTAAAACTATATAAGTATTATATCAGCTATCTGGCTGCCATCACACAAGCTTTGCTTAGTTTGGGGTCAGATGGTGTTGTGTGTGAATTGTCCACCAATATTTATTTATTTATTTTATTTACTAGATAGACAGATGGCCCCACAAAGGTCGCTGGAAACCGCTGGTTACAGGTTGCCCAGGACCGTTCGTTGTGGAAATCTAGGGGGGGGAGGCCTATGTTCAGCAGTGGACGTCTTGCGGCTGATGATGATAATGATGAGGGTATCAAAATTACGCGAGGTAGATAGTTTTAAAGATGATTGTTTGCCTAACCCGCTCTCTCTTCTTTATGATGAAATTTGACGAGACCTCTCTCCAAAGACAAGATTCAATTCTTGGACACCGTAATTCAAACTCATAATCCACCACGCTGGCCTAGTAGGTACGGTTTGGCGGATGTCCTAGAAAGATGTATTTTTCGAAACATACCGGTCTCTTCACGATGCTTTCCTTCACCATTAAAACTAGTGGCAATGACAACTTGTATGTCTACACTTAAAAATACTCGGGATTCGAAGTTGAATTTAAATAGAAAGAAAGTCCCGTTAGATCAAAAGCCCACTGGTAAACTACAAAATGGTATAAATAAAAGGATTTCCTCTTTTGCTCAAGAAAATATAGAGGTATCTCGACGTAAACGATGTCTAAGTATTCTAGATTCAAGATATTTTCGAACAGATATCACGGAAGGGGATCGTATTCAACGTCTACCGATATCAATTATACTAGCTACTATCTTCTGAAATTAATGACGCTATTTTATCATCATCATCCACAGCCTTCTCTATGCCACTCCTGCGTATAGGCCTATCTCTACTCTCTCATACCTAACCATCTGCCTCGGTCCTGTCCTGGCGATGTTTTATTTATTTCAATCCCCCTAATTATAATCCATAACATTACAAATGTGAATCTAAGTTTGTTTGGTATTATATTGTTTGCTATTACACGAAAACTACTTAACCGTTCAACATAAGACTTTATACACCTATTTTTTGAGGAATTAGAAGTAAGATAGGCTACTTTTTATCTGAGGAAAATAACGGGAAAGGGAATTCTGCGAGCGAAACAGCACTGCTAGTATTTCTAAAAATTGATGGTGGTCAATGGTCATGGTGGTCCAGTGGCTAGAATGGTAGTTTACACAATCATAAGGTTGTAGTTTCGAATGCCGCCTTCATCTCTTGACTAATACTCTAAAATGCAGATCGTGAGGAATCCGGCGTGGTTTCCGAGGACATGCAACCCACACTTTGCCAGCGTGGTGGAGGCTTTGACTCTCTACCGTGAGCTGTGAGAGATGGACTCCGATGGACCCCGACTCCCAAGAAAGTACCTATGGAATTGCCTCTTTCCTTGTGAGATAACCCCGACTACCAGCAGTGGTAACTTAACATCGCCTGCTTATCCAGTGTTACACTCCGCGAGGCATAAGCTGAGCTTTGCATTTGTGTGAGTGTACATGGATAGTGTAGGTGTGACAACCGGCCTTAGGCGCGGCGCCATTCTGTCTCGCCGCGCTCCTGCCTGATTGGTGATCACTCACACTAATGCAAAGCTCAGCCTATACCTCGCGGACAAAATTTCAAGCTCCTGCCTGATTGGTGATCACTCACACTAATGGAAAGCTCAGCTTATACCTCGCGGAGTGTACTTACCTTCTAAGTAGAATTAATTGCATTCTACTTAATCATACTCGTATCTACTAAAATAGCAACATACCTTTTTTTCTAATAAATTCACAGGTAACTCACGTAACAACAACACGCGTCATCACACGCAAGTTACCACTGAATTAATTAAAAGAAAAAATGTGTTACACCCACGTCAGTTGTCACCCAGCAACATACCTGAAACAAGAGTAAATCAGAAATTAGTTTCTATACGACAGTGAGACATTCGACATGGCACAACAACGAGCCCGACTTGTACAACTTAATCGGAACCTAGTTCGGAGCGGGTCATGCAATCGTAACTTTCAGATTGTAGCGATGTCGTGTTGCAAGCTCCACTTTTGTATTGGCAGTGTGGGAACTTTGTGCGAATTCTAGACATGCTACAGGTCGGACGGTTGGCAGTTCTGGCTATATCAGCTGTGTCAGCCGTATTAATTGGGGGCATGGGCTTTCTATGTACACTAGCCCAAACTTCGGACTGCAATGGGTCCTTTTATAACATGCAGAATCAACTTACTGTTCACATTTAGACATACAATGTGTGAAAGGGTGCTGATGAATCGGACAATACGCTCCGACGGGGTTAGGGTGGAGTGGGATGGCTCGTGGGGTGGACGCAACCTGGGATGGCGGATGGACATTCAACACTCTTACTTTCTATTGTTGCCTACCTTAGGTTGAATCGCGCTTTGATTTTCAATTTTACTACCATTTTTACATTAGTTTATAGTTCTTTAACTTTAAAAATTTTGTTATTTTTTTGGAATCCATTTTTAACTAATAAATTACATTACAAAAAAATGTGGTGAGGACATCAGACTTCGCTAGTATAGTCGGCGGTGGCTCCGACCGAAACTATGTCAATTTTTCCAACCTGAAGATGTGAAGATGTCGGTACAATTCATTACGATGTTTACGATGAAGAAAAACGACGTAACGAAACCGACTGTTATATTAAGACATTTTCATCTGACTACCTGCTTGGGGTACCGTGATAGATTATTATAGCTTACTCTATAAAGAAGGCTTTGAGTCCCAGTTGTGGGAAAAAGGGATAGACAGACCCAGAGTATACATTGACATGTTTAAGGGAAAACCCCGAGGCCATCCATTTGTCGGACGGTCGCAATGTTTGATAACTTCGCTGTAAAGAGAGAACGACAACACAACAGGGCCTCTAATTTCCCTACCGGACGTTGCGGCACTTTTTTACTCGCGAATTATTTTCGCTCCCGCGTCGTTACAGCCCGAATGTGAACACTCGTACACCCACAAATGTCCTTAAAACTTCCACATATGCATAACGTTTCTAAAATTTGTAACAGTAATTTTCATTAATCTTGAATCGGTGGATTTTTTTCTTCAAAATATCCAGAATATTTCAGAATAGCTATGGGCGAGACAGCTATAAAAACGAATTTGTACACCAGTTAGATTAATTATTTATTTATTTAATAATAGGTAATCAGCATTAGCAGATATGCCTAAGATATCTCAGCGTTCAAATAACAAATTAATAGGTTAAAATGATATTGTCTTTCGCTATCTATTTGCCCAGTTGTTTCTTGAAAGAGGTTACGTTCTATTAAAAATTATGTACACGTATTTCTCTAAACTCTAAATCATCTATAGTTTGCGTGACCGGCATCAACTATTAAAAACTATTCTCGTTTTTCACCTGCATATCTTACGTATACTATACCAAATATATTAGTGTTGAGACTCGGGGCCTTTTCTCAAAAGGAGATACAGAGTCAAAATCCACCACGATAAGCAAAGGTCGTAGGCGGATGCAACATTTACTCACACGAATAAAACAACCTTATAACAAACCGCTGCATATTACCTGCGTATGAAGTATGAACCACATAATATTATCATTCCACTTTTATTATAATTTACATCACGAAACCATTTCAAAATCCATGGGCAAGGATTAAGACTCCATCCCTATCATAATATTTCTAGTTAACAACAAAATTAACTGTAAAGTTTGGGTACTGTCGTAGCTAGCGGAGTTAGCAACAGGAACCGAGGTTCGGGCTTAGGGGGGAGGTAGTGACGTCACCCCCGGTCGACGGCCCTCCAAGGTCGCGCGCCACCCCTAACGCACCACGCGAGCCAATTTGCCGGCTTTTGTGCCTAAATAAGGAATGTACCTAGTCATTTTTTATTGTGTCCGTCTAGGTCTAGACGACATGATCGATTAGACTGATTAAATTATTCCAATTAGCTTTTGAATGTGCTATTAGGATATAAAAATACAAATTTTCCTTTCATCCATTGTGTTTATCAGAAAACTCCCCCATCGTCGCCAAACATCAATGCAAACCTATACCAAAATAACATGCCTATTTTGTATACATATGTACATTTTATATTGACTACGAGTTCGTCCCGTCCACCAAGGAAACACCTAGACCCTGGCATTCTGAGGCGAAGGCATTTGTTGCCGTCTTGAGTCGTCTTTGACAGAGGAGGTGGAACACTCGCTCTCTCTCCTAGATCTTTATCTGGCCCGAAACATTTCCTTGACCATACAACGTGGAAATACCGCCTAATGGGCACTTGTGGTTGGCCTTTCGACAAGCGCGGAGACCAAACTTGCGTTTGTTGGTATACCTATTATTTGACATTTGAAATTGTATTCATTGAAATTGGTTAGTTACTTTTATGCATCTTTTTGTTTTGGTCTGTCCATAAAGTGTATGTATATATCTAATAGCTAGGTAAGACGTGTTACACCGCGGGGCTCAGCTAGTGATAATAACAAATCTAATAAAGGTAAATAAATTCAGGGCGACGTAATAACCAAAAAACAATTTATGAATCCGGGCCGCGGCCGCGTCTCGACCTAGATGGAAGGGCCTTCGGCCGCGGCCCTGAAAGCGAAATCCCGAATACGCAACGAACTTGAACGTGAACTTTCAGGAGGAATATTCGCAGCGTTTTCCTTCGAGACAAATACACATAAAGTTTGTAGATTCTGGGTCGGAATCAAAACAAACGGACCGGGGAGCCGGCTTCAAACGAAACGCCGGCGCCGTGCCGTATTCGATGCCACATGATTTATGCAGGACGATCGATGTTCGGAGATCGTATCTTATATCTTTAAACGAGCAATTCTTGTAAGTATATATATATATAGAATCTGAATCTCGGAAACGGCTCGAACGATTTTCATGAAATTATGTATACAGGGGGTTTCGGGGACGATAAGTCCATCTAGCCAGGTTTTATTTTTAAAAAACGCCGTTTTATGCGCATTTTTAGACAATAAAAAACGAGAGCAAAAAAAAAAAAAGAAAAATGAGCAAAGCTCAACCAGGTACTACTATGTAGATGTACTTATACACTAGGTATATCAGTTTCGATTTTGTGGGAATATCTGTTTGTCAGACCGCTATGTTTGTGGGTGTTATGTTACATGTTTGCGGAGCCCGGAGTCGCGACAGTCGGCCTCCGGCTGTCTCGAGGAGCCCGTCCTGGATCCGGGACTGATCCTGGGACGTAAACAACCAAACAACGGTAAAGGACGGATCTGGGAATAGATAACACCACTGGAAACATTTTCAATTTATCCTGCTAATGACAATGTTTGGATATTTGAATGTTTGTTGCTCATTCACGTCGTAACGTATGAACGGATCGGGCTGAAATTTGGAACACATTATGGTCTGAAAGAATAATAGGCTACTTTACATCGTGTAAAAAATACTATAACTAGCAGCGCCCTGCGAATTTACCAGCGAAATTCTCGTTCTTGTTATTTTTAAAAGAACTATGTAGAACACATAATTCAGACCATAATCTGTGTTCCTATCATGCGCGGTCCGAGGGGAGGGGTCACAGGGGACATGACCCCCCCCCCCCCCAAATCGTATACGTCAAACAAAACATCTAAGAAAATTAAAAATATCTAATAGTACATAGACTATTTTTTAACGCGGGAAAACAACTAGAACGGGAACTACGCGGGTAAAATCTTGGGAGGCTACTAGTAAATTATTTTTTGCTCGATTTATTGTATTTCTACTTGTGACCCCCCCTCCAAAACCTGAGGCTGCGTACTGGTGGCCCCCTCCAAAATTCGAGGCTGGGACCGCGCCTGGTTCCTATTTTCAGCCCGATCCATATGTTACGACGTGAATGAATGAAATTAAATTAAATGAAATTTTTATTGTACATTTAAAACAACGTATTTTGTGAAATCTTATACCTTTAAACGAGCAATTCTTGTATATATATATAGAATCTGAATCTCGGAAACGGCTCGAAGGATTTTCATGAAATTATGTATACAGGGGGTTTCGGGGACGGTAAATCGATCTAGCTAGGTTTTATTTTTTTAAAACATCATTTCATGCGCGTTTTTAGACAATGAAAAACTCCTACAATGTCATTAGAATACGATAACTTATTTGGCCACTGTTCTTTAAGTCTAAATGGCTCAGACGGAATATGCTCGCCTTCAGAGACAACAGGACCCGGTTCGAATCCCGGTGGTTACTTTTCTTTTTGTTCTTTTTTTTTGCTCGCCTTCGGAGTCAACAGACTCCGGTTCGAATCCTGGTGGTCCTTTTCTTTTTGTTATTTTTTTTTCTGAGAAAATCTTATACTTAGCGCCTTTTAGTAGGTCTAATTAAGTCATCACTTCGTAATTCGTACCTGCCTAAATATCATTTAAAAAAACCGAGCAAAGCTCGGTCAACCAGGTACTCTTAATTATTAAAGCAACAAACTTGCAAACATTGACATGTATAACATTAAGTACTAGGATTTACTTTAAAGGATAGCGAGTGACACAGCTCGTTTTCAATAATTCCACCATTCCCGTACGCTGTTCTATACACCAAATAGAAACTGGCAACTCTGCCCGTCTATAAATTGAATTCTGTTTGCGCAGACTGCCTGAATAACACGTAATGGACTCTGAATATTTTAGCATAAAGTCTGTTTTCGCGTTGATCTAAAAAATATTCAAACAAAGTGGAAATGGGAAGGCGACACGGTATTATAGCAGAGTGTATCAAATATATGTTTTAAAATTCGTGTTTTTCTATGAATGCACCTCCATTCAATGTTTTTTTGAAAATGCAGAGTCATAGTGAGTGAAATGTCCACACTTTTTTTCCAGTGGTATTACAAATACCTTATTATTATATATATATTATTTTATTACAATACAATTTATTTATACGTGTCATCATAATTTAAATACAAAAGCCGGCGGTGGCTGAGTGCTGAGTGGCAAAATGGCGATTCACAATGATGCGACCGCAAGTTCGAATGCTCCTATAGTTATTTTTCCAAGTGGAGAGGTAGAAGTTTGTCATTGCCACTGGTTTACATAGAAGGAAAACATCGTGACGAAACCAGCCGAAAAATGTTCTAAGAAAGGCATATTTCACGGGGTCTGCTGCTCTGGAGCCCCCGGGTTTAAATCCCACGAGCACCCCTGTCTTTTCAAAGTCATGTACGAAATTTTGCTATCTTAAAACGGCGAAGAAAAACATCATGAGGAAAACCGACATATGCTTACAATCTTTCGAAGTCATTCATCCACCAAACCGCACTGGGCCAGCGTGGTGGATTATGGCCTAGATTCCTCAGTGAGATAAGTCTCGCAGTCTCAACAACAGCAGGTATCGGGAACATGAAGTGGGCTCTTTGGGTAATTAGTTAGGCATTAGCTGTCGATTATCATAAAATTGAACATTCTATTTCACTAACATAAATTAGTAGCGGTTCTTCCTGGCTTCGCCAGTGGTACACAATATTCACGGTAATTTGTAGAAGGTTAAAAGGTTGTGTTCATGGACCAATTTGGAGAATACAAGTTGGCCAAAAAAAATCTCTGACCTAATTTTTTTTTGTGATTTTCGCCGAAATTTTACCAATTAACCAACATAACTTTTGTAAAATCTGTTTTAGACCGGATGGTTTTACTTGAGTTTGTTCTCTGATACATCTACAGGATATGCAAATCAGAGTTAGATACACAGTGAAAGAGTTTTTGAAATTGGTCCAGTAGTTCCTGAGAATAGCGCGTTCAAACAAAAACCTCTTCAGCTTTAATAACACTATTCTAAATACGTTGTTTTTCAAGTTATTTCTGTAATTATTGTGGTGTCAATAATGTGTTTATGAATTGTATTGCAAAATTAATTCGAAGAAACAGCATACAAAATTAGTCATAATATCATTTACTTACATGACTTTCGACATCAGTTGCCAGCAGGTAAATAAATCATAACTGTTTAAACATCTGACGGTGCATATGAGCGACGTCACACACAGACCCCGTGATATCATACTTAAAGTAACTACTACCACTTAACAGAGTAATAACTACGTACAATATTCGGAAAAACCGCGGGGGCGTTCAACCTGAAGCCATAATGTCAATTACACCCCAATCCTTAAACACGACGTATTTACGACGACACGACATTGTTATAAAATTTAGTTGTCTGGACAAATCAATTAGATTTTAAGGCAACTTATGTTTTGTAAGAAACAAAATCTGTTACTAAATAAATTAAAAAAAAAAAAAAACGTCACACACAAGGATAGGCAGATTCTTATTTAAGCTTCGTCTGCTGTCCCCGGATGTGACAGGGTGAGCTGACCCCGTGTTATCATACATTAAACAACTATATGGTTGCCATCTTGGCAACCAGTACAATATTCGCGAAAACCCCGAATTTTAGAGCCCACAACCCGGACATGTCAACAGGTTTTCATAAACATAATAATTAGAACAATTGAAAATGTTTTAAATCATCTTTTAACGCATTTCAGTCTGAAATTTTCAGACCTTTAAAAATAATAATTTAGTGAGTTCGTTTCGTCGGTTGATCGCGGCAAGGAGGCCCAGTTCAAGTATCGCGGGCGGCCCAAGACTAAAAACTCTTTATACCCGGACTACAAATTAATCCCAGCCCGGACGCTCTCTAAACTAGGACAAACCATGGGTGACCCGGACGTATGGCAACCCTACAACCACAACATTTCAGCAAAGTTGTTAGGTTATACTCCTAGTAACACAATGTCCGGGAAAACCGCGAGTCGTTCAACCTGAAGCCGTAAATGCATTAACACTCCAGCTGTCAAACACGACGTGTTCTATAATAGGATTCACTTTGTTAACAAGAACAAAATTAAAAATTTTGACTAACCCCCGACTACGTCAGATTTGTTATCTGTACAACATTCTACTAGTCAAGCCCTTTCATATGATCGCCATTTTGTAGTGTCGGCCATCTTGGATTTGAAATTTGTTATAGCGTATAGTACTCTACTAGTTAAGCCCTTTCATTTGATACCCATATTGAGGTAGGTTGTGAAGAAATATTTTATCCGCCATTTTGTGGAGACGGCCATTTTGAATCGATATTAACCAAACATAGCTAAGAACACCCGCACGGTAATTAACTTTTAAATAAAAAAAAACGCATCGAAATCGGCCCATCCGTTTGAGCTCTACGGTGCCACAGACAGACACACACACACAGACAGACAGACAGACAGACAGACAGACAGACAGACAGACAGACAGACAGACAGACAGACAGACAGACAGACAGACAGACAGACAGACAGACAGACAGACAGACAGACAGATAGACAGACAGACAGACATCGACGTCAAACTTATAACACCCCTTTTTTTGGTCGGGGGTTAAAAAAACGTCACGCACAGAAAGTCACGCACATTCTAAATTAAGCTTCATCTGCTGTCCCCGGATCTGATGGGGAGAGCTAACGCCGAGTTATCCTACTAATACAATAAATGTCAATGTTTGGACATCTCTTCATCAATCACTTCGTAACGTATGAACGAATCGGGTTGTGATTTGTAACAGTTAGATTATACTCTGGAAAACATAATAGGCTACTTTTTATCCCGGGAAATATCGGGAACTAAGCGGGTAAAACCGCGGGACGCTGTTAGTAAAAAAATATACAGTTTTAAAACATTCGCGATTCAAACTCGCAAACAAAACATTACACACGGATTAATCGCGATACAAATTATTATTAAATTCCGTCGACGTTTCGGCAGCGTCACCAACGGCCGTGGTCACGAGAAGGACGTTGTTGTAATTAAATAATAATTTAGATCGTGATTAAATCCCCGCGTAATGTTTTCAATATCATTGTTATCATACTTTTGTTTTTTTGTTAATAAAAAGTGACGAGACGAGCAGGACATGTGCCTGATGGTAAGCAACATGCCTGCCATATAACAGCACAGTGACACGCAGCTATTGGAACAAGAAGAGTCCAAATCATTACCTAGCACTGCACTGCGCTTGTCACCCAGAGATCTAAGATGTTATATCTCCAAGCCCTGTGATTTCTCTGGAAACATTGCCCGGAACACAGTAATGTTTGTACATTGCTGCTTGGCGGTAGAATAACTGGCAAAGGTGTGGTACTTCCCCAGGCGGACTCTGCCAAGAGTCCTACCACTACTACTACCACTACTTCAAGCAACACACTATCACGCAGCAAGGTACACATACATAGTACTAGCCGTACATCTCCGGACTCCGGAACCCCACGAGGAATTCATATTGAAGCCAGAAATGCATTAATACCCCAATTTTCAAACGCGATGTGTTCTAGTACTCGCTTTCTCAAAAAAATCACGCAATTGTCATAAAAGTCCCAAAACAAAAAAAAACGGAAATTCGAATTTAATATTCATCTGCTTTGTCAGGAGTTTATACTTGGAGAATCTCGTGAAAGAACCTTAGAGAACTACACTACCACTAAGCTAAATTTTACTAGTGGTCGTACAATATCAAGGGGACACGCTAGGCGTTGAACCTGAAGTCATAAGCCCCAATCTTCATACAAGATGTGTCAATAAATATCACACACAAAGTCACGCAATCAGGAGTTGATTGATCATACCATACCACCACTATACTTATTTTATGGGAGCATGACTGATAGTTTACAATAGTCGTCACTTATGAGCATCTGCAACGTTCATAACATTTCACCACCCTGATGAGGTGTTTAAAGATATCCTTATTTAAACTTTTCCTTGTCCCATGTCAAAGTTTGTTGGAAATATGTTCGCAGGAAGGGAATTCCGTAGGCTACAGTTTCGCGGTAGAAATTATCAGGAGAACCGGACGATTCGACATTTCCAGTTTGGCAGGAAACGGGCATGGTTTTTGTTGGTGTCTGGCAGTGTGATAGTGAAATTCCAACGCTGGTATTACACCAAAAAGTTATACAACGAAATCTAACTTGGAATAACTACACTACGACTTAGCAAATTTCGTATTTAGGTTTTTTATCGGATACATTTCGGAGAGTGTACAACTGATCTGCATGATCGAATAATATAAATTACTGAGCAGGCATTCCACAGGTTCGAAGTTGTCGAACTAGTCACTAGTTGTCAGACTATGACTAACACCACACTGCCTTTTTTTTCTATCGGATTGCTCGTAGTTCGAAAAAGCGACATCGTTTCATGGTTGACATTACAAAGACTCGAACGATGAGGTTTAACTCTAGTTTTGTGATAAAAACGTCAAGACTGTGGAACGCGTTGCCCGATTGGATTTTTCGCGATTGTTACGCTATTGGTATCTTCAAATCGAGAGTGAACCGATTTCTTCTAGGTAAGCACGCTCTTCAGGCAAGACGGTGGTCAAGTGTAAACTTACGACAGATAAAAAAACTAATAATGGACGTACTATCATAAGCGAAACCGCGAAGCGTTCAAACCGTTACCATAAATGCACTATCAGCTACATTTTCAAACACAAAGTGTTGCCAAAGCAGATAACGCCACTATATCTAAACAGATCGCAAGCCCGACAACGTCGGAATGCCGTAAAAACAAGCATCTAGTCTACATAATATGGATATCAACGTTCGCTGATATAACACGATCGAGTAAACAAAAATAGCCTCGCGCCAAACGAAACTACACCTTAGGGCTACAACATTAAAGTTAACATCATACGTTTCAGCGGCTACCAACACGTGTATGCGAGTTTTACATAACAAGATGCTCTATAAAATGAGGTAATAAAGGATTTATTTATATTATCAACAACATTTTCCATCGGGTACACGTCACGGCTATTTCTAGGTTTGATGGACGGCGCGTGTGCGTGTGTGTGTTGGGGATGACGTCACTGTGCATGTGCCCACGTCATGGTGCTGCGTGGTGTCAATGTGATGCCACCTCCAGCTCGAGATGTGCGAAGGCGGCTAGCTGTTTATATGGAGACTACAGCTTCATTTGGATTCAGCTATTCACTTTATTTTTAAAAGTTATATATACTTCTTTTGGCGTGTTCGCGAAAAATTATGAGTATTTTTAGGGCACACAGTCAACATTTTAGTAAAGATTGTAACTAAAGTAAAAATAAAGATAAGGATTCTTAACTTCAGGTTAATCAGATTTTTTTCAAAAAAAAATTGTCTGTTACGCAACCGGTATATCAATTTTGAAAGTAATATTTTTCACTATATTTATGTATTAGAATTTACTTCTTTTTCATCTTTTGACATAACACATGTTGCATTAAGAAATATAGAAATGTAATTATTGAAATTTGTAATCCATGGAGATGGTGATTCCACATGGGTCAAACATTTTGAAAACCGCTCTAATACGTCTTGTTTAGTGGATATTACCTACTCACGTGTTATATGGTTAAATTTGACTTCCTAGCACGAGTAATAAAGAGAAGGGGTATTAACTTCTTGGATGCGTACATAAGTACAACATAAGTAGGTTCATACTTTTTTTGTAAGTCATATTGATCAGTAGCCATAGTGAGAGAGACTGAGATAACAAAAGTATCCATTCTATTTGGTGGGATTCTATTTGAACAACTAAAACATACCACAGACGTGCATAAGTATCCATACAAAAAGTCACATTTAATAGCACATTTTTGTGCGCTATTGAGTGATAGGACGAACAAGACATGCCACTAATGGTAACCAACACGTCTGTCCAAAACAACTGCAGTGCCACGCAGCTTTTTCAACATAAAGAGGTCAAACCACTGCGCTTGTCATCCAGACACACAGATTATGGCTAATATGGTATTAGCCATATTTCGATTTCCAAAATAGGAAATGCATCAAAATCGGTACATCGTACAGGAGATACGCTGGTTCAGAGAAATAGACAAATATGTACTGACACTAAACATTTAACACCACTTCTACGTCGAGGTTCAATGAAATACCTAACTCGTACGTAGGATTTAGATAATGGAAATACATAATTAGATAAGGTTGCGATAGACGTCTAACACTTGAGTCATGATTTACTTAGGTAAACACTCAAACAACTGCGACGGGTTTATACAGACATAATATTATTGGTCTAATTGTAGCTAAAACAAAAAAAAAATGCTTTTTCATCCCACCAGCTCGGAAAGAGTACTTTTGCTCCTCGATATCAGGGCGCAAAAGTCGTTTTTACCCTCTAGAGGTTAAAGTAAATTTGAATTTAGAATATCGTGTTGACTGAGGTTTTGAATTCAAAACATAATTCAACCTATTTATTTCTACCTCATTGGTGCCGAATGCATCATATATTTTTTTTAATATGTTAAAAACTCGGACTCGGAACCTCCTTGGTGTACTTACTTTTTTTTAATTTGCTTAGCGCGAAAACATTTAAAAATTTCCATTTAGTCATTTCCTCGCTGAGGTGGAATGAAAAGTTACGTGTTGCACTCGAGTGCAAAGATTTTTCACCTTGTGCTCTTTTGATTCCCTTGCTACGCTCAGGCTCGCGCTCGTGAGCGCAGCGAGTGATTCAAAATTAGAATCACGATTCAATTTTAGAATCCTTCGCTTGCTCGGTCATCAAAATTGAGCACGCGGTTAAAAATCAACTTTGCACTCTTGTATAACAAATAACTATTACACTTTCACGATTTGAACATGATTCACAAAAAATCTGTTGCTTGATTCATTGGAATAGCTTTTTTTTCGTCACTTTGGAGTAAAACAATATCAAACATGAGTTTTTGGAAGTGCCTAACCTGATAGTAATATGTTTAAGACACATTCCCTCAAGAACGAGTTGCAGTGTCTAACCAGTAGGCGCTTAGGATAGCTGTCAGCCTCAATGAGAAAACGAGTACATTCACTGGTATAATGGCAAATTACTAAAACCTACAATCTTGAATGTCTTTTACAAAGTTATTGGGCTAAATTTAAACTAGTACAATGTAGTACAACTGTATCTTGTATTTTAGTGTATTTTATACCTACTCGTAATGTTTAATCTTCATGTCTATAGATAGGTATGTCATTATTAACCAAAAAATATATACCATTATGATTAATCTATGAATATAAGTTGGGTGTCTTCAACACGGAATCGTTTTTTTTCTAGGTTATTACCCTCCATCACAGACCGCATCCATCAGGCGAGACGTCAATCAACTGCGAATGTATTTGCGACATTGAGACAATAATTAAATTTTCACAAGTTACCTGAGAAATTCAGAATAGAAAGGTTATTCCGAGACAACGCCCACAAGAAAAATATTACGAAAGTGACCTTTATAACGACGACGAGATTTTTTGAGCTGAAATTCACGCCCATCCATCAAAGTATCGCCTCACATAAAGAGTATATTCGACAAAGGAAATTCTGTAGCAGTCTACATCAGCCGAGAACCGAGACACTCCATGATCAAAGCTTAAAGTCAAAGCGATCATGTGAACAAAGTGTGCCCCAGATCTCGCCCATTCAAATGTTTTTGACACCGCAGACGGTTTACGCGAAGCCTATCAAAAGAAAACGCGATGAAAAGATACGGCAGGATTTATATAACTCGGACGATGTAAAAATAAAAGCCACGACAATGGGATATAATTAGACAAGGGGACGTTAATAGATAAGAAAATTGTTTACAATTCTCTGTATCTGTAGAGCATAATAGTTTCTTTGGCTTTTCAAGAAATTGCGTACTTATTTAGATCACGCTGTCAGTAAGCCAAGTGTTTGTAGGACGGAATTTCTTACTTATTTTTTTAAGTTACGAGTAAGACATGCCTCAGATGGTAAGCAAAACAGACTCCTGATCATAAAATCACAGTACCATGCTGCTATTTTCTACGTGACGAACCCAAATTACTGCACACTGTTCGAGTCACCACGAGATTTAAGATGATTTACCTCTTTGCTCTGTATCTAGAAACATTGCCGTTCAAACCGAAACACAGTAGTGTTCGCACATTCCTGCTTGGCGGCAGAATAATCAGCAAAAGTGTTATATTTCCCCAGACAGGCTCTACAAGGAATTTACTACAACACAATACCACCTTGCCCTTTTTACTATCGGAATGCTCGTAGCTCGAAAAAGCGACATCGTTTCATGGTTGATGTTCCAAAGACACGAACGAAGAGATTTGACTCTACTTTCGTGATAAGAACGTCTAGGCTGTAGAATACGTTGCCCGAGAGGGTTTTTCCCGATAGTTACAATCTTTGTGTCTTCAAATCGAGAGTTAATCGGTTTCTTCTAGGTAAACACGCTCCATCGTAGACCGCATCATCGTTTAACATCAGGCGAGATGGCGGTCAAGTGAAAACCTATAAAAGTTAAAAAAAAACACAAGCACCTTCAGATTCTTATGTGGAGCATAAGAATCTGAAGGTGCTTGTGTTTTTTTAATGGCTTTGAACGGCTCTACAAAGCAGTTCAAAGCCATTAGCACCATGTTAAAACTGCTGGGCATATCGTTCTCCCATGATATGCCACTCAGTTCGATCGTCAACTTTTAATTTCGAACCGCCAATTTCGACAGCACCATAACTGGTTTTCGTTGAATTATTACAATTAAAAAGTCAAAGGCAAATGAAATGAAAGGAAACCAGAAAGTCGTTCCATACTTGCAATCACTACAGTCACACCGACACCCGCAACTTATTTGCAAACAATATCAACTGCGAACGTATCAATGGACGGAAGACCAAAAAACTACTATAATACTCTGTATGCTATAAATATGGGTGACGTCACACCATGATTCATAGAGACAGGCCCGTGTCCTGTCGCGGGGACCTTGGCGCGTAATAGTGCGAAATTACAGTGAGTCACTACGAAGAGGCACCAAATTGCTCCAGGAAACTGCTGATCATATTAAAATTTAAATTGTACTACATAGGGGTGAGGCGGGGGTTGTATTTAATGAATGATCTCCCCTAAATGACATCAAACGAACCCTGCCCCTCAAATACCTAAGCCGCAGCGAGCTAGTTCCACGTAAGCCTGCCATCCCACGGTTTTCCCTAGTTTATTCCTAGTTGGGGTGGGCGTGCAGACTTCAAAGGCAAAGGGGTGAACTTTTTGAGTAGCCTAGGCGACTGGATAAAACAACAAGTTTTAAAATATTATCGCTTGTAGGAGATAAATTGCGATTTGTCTTTTTACTAAAGTATGAAAACCTTGTCCTTGAAGTGTTTTAGTAATCACAATCGGTATATCGCCAGCGGCATCAAGTATACACACACAATGGTGTATAAACGCGATGGCAAAATAACAGCGGTTCCGAAATGCAAGCCTACTTTTCTTAAGAAACTGTTTGCAACACAAGAAAAACATTTTATGAGGGGGCTAATTCAACATCATTTACTTCTTCCGAGCCATCAAGTTGACAAACAAGTTGCGCGGCTTTACTGGAATATTTACATCTTTCCCCCTCGCCACGATTCCTCACAGCAAACCGTACAAACTCGTCAACCGTCTACATTATAAGCCAAAAAAGGTTATAGCAAAAATGCCAAGTACCCGCCAAAAGGCCTCATGAGAAGTCGGTCGACAGTCGTGCGTCCCAGACAAAGATTGATAGTGGGATCTGTTGCTACCCGAAACACCTGCATGCCGAAAACGACTTAACGCTTTTGGGATACTGCGTAAAGTCGCACACCGGTACGCAGGTATTTCAGCTTGAGACCGTACCGACAGTAATGAAAAGTTAGCTCTATATGAAGGACCTAAGGTTTAAACTTGAGATAGTAATGTGATGCTCTACTTTGCTAGACTTTAGAGACATGACTGAGCGTCATCACGGTACGAGCGTTACAAACATTACGCTAAATGTTTGCGTAAATAATGCAAAACTACCCGGTGTCTGGTCTAGTTATTTTAGCCAAACATCACCAACACCGTCGGTCATGAGTCCTGGTCAGCGTGAGACAATAATAAAGTTTCAGCATGACAAGACGTTTTGTCGGCTTGCCTATTCAATTACGTTCTTGACATGAAGCGTCGTACTAAATTAGAGAGAAAAAGTTTAGTGTACGTAGGCATAAAGGCGAGGCGAGCAATAAAGACGCGGCGTGGCGTCATATAGTCTACAGGGAGCAGTGACCCCCGTGGTCTGCGAAGCCATGGTGGATGGCGGAATGTGCCGCCGTTGGAACAGGTTATTAAGATGTGGGACATGATGCCGGAATGCAATCAATTAAGGAATTTGCAAGCAATTTGCAACAATGTTTCCCTACAACAAACCGAGACAAGGACCCAAAAATTATTGCTTTGCAGATTTAGTGTTTTACGTGGCAATTTAATGCAGATTTGTAAACAGCACGTTCTCCATTACTCATGTTTTCAGTTTATCTTGGCTATCTAGCTCTGGAATTTGCTTCAAAAGGGCGGTTCTATTTATACACAGCGTGTAAGAGACATTGTACGCAAACAGTGCCAAAGAATATATTGATCTAATAGAGAGCGTCGGTAGTCAATATGAAGCTATTTGTAAACGTTTGAAACAGAAGACCTGTAAAATCGAGGTTTGTTTGTAATAGACTCGAGTTTGTTTCCATCGTTTCTATTCATTAAGAAACATGAATACTACTACTGATTTCAAATAATAATAGATATGTACGTTCGTTATTTTTTCCGATACATATGTCTATTATTATATTCATTTCAGAGAACTAAAAATGTTCGACGAGACGAAATATTTTTTTTTCCATGAGGCAAAGTCAAACGAGCGTCTTGTTTTAACGATAATAGGCTTGCACTTGACCGCCATCTCACCTGATGCTAAGTAAATGCGGTCTACAATGAAGTATGCTTGCCCAGGAGATACTGATTTTCTCTAGAGTCTAGGACTTGAGACTCCACAATTATATTCCATCACCGTTATTTTGTACATTGCATACATTTTTGTTGTTTAGTTCTTCAGATCACAGCATACTACCTGTTGTCCACGACTTTACGTAGAATTTAGAAAAGGGCCATAACCTAAATTTTCTGGGATAAAAAGTAACCCACATAATTTTCTATATAAACTGCATTCGCTTAAATTTCAGTCCTGATACCATTGGTTTTTACAATGTGACTGAACAACTAACTTTCACATTTATAATATTGGTACGATAAATTGGACTTTTAGTTAGACGCGGAATTAATTCTAATTTCGCCTTTATTGGCGTTGACTTTTACCTCTAGGGCAAAAATTCTACACTAAAATGTGTAATCTTCAGTAACCAAGTGGTTAACAACTAGAACAGTTTGCCCAAAAAACGACATTTGGAATGAAAACTAACATAACTCACTTCCTTTTTCGCAAATTTATCAAAGATACATACACAATATTGATTTTAATTAGCATAGTGTGTACCTACCATTCCGAAAACGTCTGAAGTGTTTAGTTGTTGTCTAGAGACGAACAAGATACTTATGCTTATGCGTATATTTATATACGCATAAGCATAAGTATCTTGTTCGTATTCGGCTGCGCTTTTGTAGTGGTAGGACTCTTGGCAGAGTCCGCCTGGGGAAGTACCACACCTTTGCCAGTTATTCTACCGCCAAACAGTAATGTGCAAACATTACTGTGTTCCGGTTTGAAGGGCAATATTTCCAGAGAAATTACAGGGCTTAGAGATATAAGATCTTAGATCTCTGGGTGACGAGCGCAGTGCAGTGCTAGGTAATGATTTGGACTCTTCATGTTCCAATAGCTGCTTGTCACTGTGCTGTTATGTGTCAGGCATGTTGCTTACCATCAGGCACATGACCTGATCGTCTCGTAACTCTATATTTAAAAAAAAAATGTACGTAAACAGATCGCAACCTAAATCAAGCAGGTAAAACCGATATGTAAAACGTACGCCTAATTTCAAAACGAGAGCACAGAGCGACACGCCGCACGTCCGAGTGCAACACAACGGAGAGCTGGCGTCCGGCAATCAAATCGTACATTCCTTTGTCCATCGGCCGCCTCCTTTGAAAACAAACCCGGCGACACCGCGGCCCGCGACGCCAGCCACAGAAATAGGCCGTGCTAGCGCATCGTCACATCTCAGCGACTGACACGCTGTATTTTTGGCAATGCACCACCGCTCTGCTGCTACAGTGCCACAAAAACATTTTTTATCGATAACTAGCAGCGTCAAAGTCAAAGTACTTTATTCATAAATGTACAATTTACACGTCAATTAATAAAAAACAAAAACAAAAGAAAGAGCATACAAATTGTATACATTTTCAAAGTTTGAAATTACTACTTTGCTGTATAATAATAATTATTGTACAGAAAACTGTCAAGCATTATACGAGTATAATATGGTTTTAATACAAGTGTACTGACCCATGTCAAATTTATTTCTTTACATTCCGCTGTTTTGCCTGCGTAGTTCAACTTCCCGTTATTTCCCCGTGATAAAAATATGCTACATGTTATTCAAGACTTTCGTTTTCAGATACTTTTTCGTTTCGTTCGTTTTCAGATTCAGACAACTGTTTTCCAAATTTCAACTTGATCTGTTCAGCCGTTACGTCGTGACTGAGCAACAAACATCCAAACTATGATATTTATATTAGTAGGATAGGTTTGCGTTTGACCATCGTCTCGGCTGATGTTACACGATACGGTATTTGTACGATAAAGCGCGATTACAAAGCAGAAATCGATTCATTGTCGATTTAAAGATGGCTAGACCTAACTCCATCAGGGTTTACCCAATTAGGTAGGCAACGCATTCCACAGATTAGATGATTACGAAAGCCTTAAGATAGAACCAGATCCCCTTTCGATTTCTTGGAAAGTCAAAGCCATAAAAGGATGATAGAAAAAAGGTAAGATGGATTAGTGACAAAGCTAAAACATCAGCTCCAAATTAATCCGATTTCTTTAAACTTTTATAGTTCTACACTTGTCCGCCATCTCGTCTGATGTTATGCGATGCTATCTACGACGAAGCGCGCTTACCTAGATGAAATCGATTCAGTTTTGATTTGACATTCATGTTCATTAGGATCCATTCGGGCATAACTATTCACTCTTCGTTTTTAGACATGTCGACGCAAAAATCACACTCAAAACGAATACAAAGACTACAAAGACACATTTACGCGCCAATTGTGCTACATACAGCTTGTGTCTTCTGCTTGCGACTTCGTAGAATGATGCGAATGCGTTTTACGTGCCAACCCATCGTACGTGGGTAGGGGTAGTTGCGTTCAAGATTCATGCTTTTGTCGGAATCTATTTACGGACAAAGTAACGCGTCGCGTTTTACGATTACTGTTGGGGAAACGGAATAAGAAGCCAATCTGCTTTTTCCAGCGAAGTTTATAAGATAAAAGATGGGTTTGCTTAAAATGTGGCAAACAGATATCGAATTTTCTGTCTATAGGTTCAAAATAACCTAGGCAATGGCACTAACATTGTAAAGGCGAAAGTTTTTGTTTCCGTAAGGGTAGAAAACTTAGGTTTGAAAAAGAATATATTAAACATCCATAAACATAAACGCCATCAAATTAAAAATATAGATTTGGATTTTGTTACTCCACCACGTCCAAAGAATTGAAGCTGTTGAAGGGGAACGCAACTGAAATTCTGAACTTAAATAGAATATACCTCTAGTATGTATATAGTCTTTTAATCCCTAAAAAATCCAGAGTTCCTTAAAGAATAGCATTTTTTTTTTTTTTTTTTATATCAGATTATAAATGTTTTCGAAATTCTAGGCGAACAAAGTCGCCGCCAGATAAAAATAGTTTCACATAAACTTTTTGAATCAACATTATTGTCTAGCATTAAATAGAGATATTCTACGCCTTTGTCGTGTATAAAAGAAACTTAGCTGGCCAACACTGCCGTGCGTCTAGATCGCCATTGGACGCGCGAAATATCGTCCATTCACATAACGCATCCAAACTACACAATTTGAATATGGAACCAGTGAAATTGGCGCTAAACTACCCCAAACAGTAGTTCCGTTGCATTCTACATGCACGTGCAATCATCGCCGCTGCGGACAAAGAGCAGACAGACGTACAGAGCATTCTAAGACCCGCAGCTTGACAGTTTTTCATGATAACTCATTTACGCCAGATACGTTACATGTAAAGAGAAGAGAACTAGAGAACAGTGTCATTTTTTTATGGTTACTTAACACTTGTTCTCCTTCATCTGATGTTAAGCGATGATGCGGTCGACAGCGGAGCATGCTTACCTAGAAGAAACCAAGTTACTGTCGACTTGGAAAACATCAAGATTAGGTAGTATATCCTTCGCAAGAAACCCACAGATGTTTCTATGACGAAAGGGAAGTCAAACCTCTTAGATTTAATGTTTTTTGCAACATCAACAATGAAACGATGTTGCATTTTCGACATACGAGCAGTAGGTACGTTAGAAAAAAGGGCCAAGTGGTATCAGATTATGCAGACCTGCTGCAAACTCTCCAAAATTTACATATGCGATAAAAAACCGATACGCCAGCACCAACTTTACGGCGATGTTCTAGACTTTTGAAGCCTTTCTCGAACAAGGGAGTTGTTGCCAATGAGCCTTTTGGCACGTCTCTCAATTAAATCCAGAGGCTACAAATGTCTATAAATAAAGTGTTTTTCCATTCCTAAAATATTAAAAAGAAGGTATAATTAATATTTAAATAGTAAAAGATGATTGGACTACTCATAACATAAATTATAATCAAACATCCGCGTAATCGATCATTAGCACAGTGGCCGAGAACAGCTGTGTAGACGTCTCTACCACGCCCAGGGGTCTTATTCCCTAATATTATAACAAAAACGCGCGCGTTTGCAAGTACTCGTAGTAGAATTCAAGGCTCCATGCAGATCTGCGCAAAAAAGCGGGGACACAACATTATTAGCTAATATTACCATTATATACCTATAGTACCATTGCAGGGCAAATACCTCCCTACCCTCCCTCTGTTTTCATTTTATGGTATTTTTACTTGATCTAAGATTCATTACAAGTCTTCAATGTTCAGAGGTAAATTTATTTGGGTCACCATGTGATGATATAAATATAAAGAAGATAGTCGCTGAGGTCTCCGTTGAATGGGTTTTACAATTAAATTTTAAACTCCCCAGACTCCGGGATCCGTGGATCTTTAGTTATTTGGGTTCTTTGTGATTTAACAAATATCTTGGATTTAGAGAAGAAAAGGAAAATACGGGGAGTAGGGAACATTTTCAACCTAATTCTAATGGTCTTTTGTCGGATACTTTTCAGATTCTTCTAATTCGCCTATTCCCGGTAAAGAGTCTCCACCGTGACCGTATTTTTGTCCCTGATGGTCATACGTGGTGCACCCAACGCTTGCCGTACGAACCGACCAATGGCGTCGTCGGAGTGGAGAATCTACGGATTGAAACTGATACCAGCGTGTTTGTGTTTTCACTATTGGACATAGGCTATCAGGGCCCAGAGTCGGCAGTATGTTTACGGAGCAGTAACGACACCCAAAGTTGATTGCACTAGCAACAAGGCACGTGTATTGGCATCAGGTTTCCACGTTCTCAGGGTTATCGACCGAATGTTTGAGGTTGTGGTTCACTTGACGCCCCTACAGCGGACCTAAATTAATTTCAATTCTAGTTAAAACCGATGAGTAAAGGCACAAAGCCACTTGTATTTTATCAGATGTGTCATATGTTGCGACTGAGAGATTAAAACTAGAAGATTGTAAACATTTAGACAAAGTATTACTGTTACTCCGGATTTAAAATTGGTTTTATCATTCTGACTTATTAATTAAGTATTTTACTTTTTATTGTGTACTTGTGTAACTGTACATTTTAAACATGAGGGGTTTGACGATAATCAAAATAGATTAGTAATTATTACATTATAAAACGAGCCTGTTCGTTTTATACTAATCTTGAATATCTTTTTCTTGATAATAAATAATAAGTTTGCACTTGACCGCCATCTAGCCCGATCCGAAACGACCATGCAGTCTACAGTTGAACGCTTTCCATCCAATTCACTATCGACCTTAAAACATCCAGGTGTCTCAGATGGATGCGATGCAGATCCGGTGTCGAGCCGATTAGTGCACGATAACTATTATCAGCTACGCGTTGTCTAGTCTGCGGTACATCTAGCTCGCTAGTCTTTGCCCGCCGGAACGTTTCGGCGCCCATTGTTGGTAACTCGGTCACGGCTGGTTTCCACTCCGATTGTGCCGCGTACACACTGTATAGGCATTTCTAGCTCCACTGTTATCGCCTACGTCAATGGATTTCTGCGATATGCATTATTATCTTGCGCGTACTGTTTGTTTACTTCTGTTTGACGTTGTTGTTTGTCATCGTTTTTCGAACGGTATTCTCGGAAATGGAGTTTTTAATGACGAATGCAAATATGAAACAAAATTCTAAAAATATATTTCCAAATATATCTTTATTAGCCGCCTGATAGTTCCCGTTCTCGTATTTTACCCGCGATAATAAGTTTCCTAGCTGTTCAAGGCAACTATCTTTGCACGCAATTTCAATTAGATTCATAGCTGTTAGATGACGGAATATCAAACATCTACACATCCCTCCATAGATGTCAAATTTCGCTATATTAATATAAGTAGTATTTAATAATAAGAAAGTGATTGAAACTCGGGATATCTAATATTATAATGTAAACATTTGGATATTTGTTGCTCAATCACGTAGGAATGGCGAACGAACACAGATAAATAGTACAAATACAAAAATCTTTATTGCTGTTTGCAGGTAAGATAAGATGATACAAAACATTTAAATAGTTGATCCATACAAACTGGCCTCTTCTTCTAGAGGCATGCAATATGTCTGGCAACGCAGTTTCCATTGGTCTGAATTTATACAATGATAATAATAGACAGCTGATAAAGTCTTCTTCTTTTTTCATTTTTAACTTTTAATCGGTTGTATCATATATGTCACCTGATTCAACGTCTATTAATTTCTGGCTTCTATCCCGTTGTGTTATGTTAGTGTGATATGTTTGATGAGTACAATTACGCCAACGTCTTGTAAGTACGGAGCATATAGGTTAGTTTTTATCGTGGAAAAAATACGGGAAAGGGAACTAGGTAGCCCGATAAACCCACGAACAGCTGCTAGTACGACCGTATGAAAGAAATTGGAGGAAACTTAGAACAAGCAGTGTGACGGCTTAAAAACAAATTTAGATTAAAAAAAAAAAATTACACACATATTCATCGAGACGATTATTAGTTTAGTGTATAGTTTAACGCCCTAAAGAGATAAGTTATGTATTTTGAGCAAATAACACAGCCAAATACTACTTACATTTAGAACCGCAACGTTTACTTGCGATTTTATGAACATTTTGTCTGCGGTTTAAAAACCACTAACTTTGACGGGATAAAAATTGGTTGCCTGTAAAGTCGGTATACGGGCGAAAGTTTTACGTGACAACGACTTTGAGTGGTAAAATAATTTTACGGAAGGGACGCGTGCCTTTCACTTTTTATGTCTGTCTCTCTCGCTCTTAGGCGGGCTAACCATGCCCGAGTGGAAGGGACGCGTGCCTCTCACTCGCTCTCGTTGTGAGCGCATAACGTGAGCGGAGAGCGTAACGCAGTTTCTGGAAGTGTCACCCGGCAAACCAATTTATAAGACGTTGTCACGTCAAAAGTAGCCAATGTACAGGTACTTCTTGTACAATGTATTCTTCAGGTACAATGTATCCAGGTACTTCTTGTAAAATATTGAGTGACGGAACGATTGATCGTTCATCTACATGCACATGCTCTTAATGGTATTGGGGCGGTGCAAATATTACGTAACGCAATTCTGGGGAAGCGGGGTGTCTTGTAAAACGTTACGATATGTCTTGGACGTAATTTTTACCATACAACTAAAACACTTGACTGTAGTTACAAGCTTACAAGTGTGTTATCAGTCGGCTGTCGACGAGACGAAAATTCGTCGCGTTCTGAATCCAAATCGATACCGCGATTGCATTTTGTTTTCGCGAAAAGAAGCAGCTGGCGACAGCAAACAAACTTGTAACTATAGAAGTTAGTTTGCTGTCAGGTGTCGACTAGACGAAAACTCGTCACTTTCTGTGTTCAGGCCATTACTCTCTTTTGTACGAAATACATAATTTTGAAATAAATTCGTGACTTTTCTGCTCTGGTTCCACTTCGATCCGTCGTTTCGTCCGTAAAGGTCAAACAATTATAGATCGGACGAAACGATGTAGAACTGGAATAGGAAAGTCGCAAATTTATTTCGGAATTACGTTTTTACGTAAACGTCCTGAAAGATATCGCTATAAAATTATAATATTCTCTTGAAGGAAATCATCGGGCGATAGCTGGGCCGCTGTAGTGACAATTTTGTTCGCAGTCTATTATTAGTCGGAGTCAGTCTGGTCTAGTCTCTAGCTCGCTATCTCTCAGATTGGGTCGCGATAGATGTGGGTCGAGATATCGTCGTTTCAGTGCACCGCGCCATGGCAACTGCAAACAACTTTATTGGGTTTCATGCGCGCTCGCTGCGATAACTTTGCGAGCCTTGTTGATAGCTTATCAGGAATAACAAGATCACTATTTCACTAACTCTATTGTTTATACTTTGAACACGAACAAGCTAAGTGTAACTGTTTTACAATTAATTATCAGTAATTTATAAATTTACTATATCGCTTATCTTTACATTTATACGTGAAGCTAAAAATGTACTCCTTGTTACGAATATTGCGCCGACATATGATCATAAAATTTCGCATACTTATTATAGAGGAGTGCAAAATGCAATTTTTTTTTTTATTATGCTTAAAAATACTTTAAGTAAATAGAATTTAAACTATAAGTGGTGGAAATTTTCAATGTTTCGAACCGCGCAATTTTCGTAAAAAGGGGGTATAAAATGTTTGCTTCCCATATTAATATATAGATTGGTAGAACTAAAGTAAATCTGGACTAAAACCCCTTATTTTTTTTCCTTTAATACTTGACCGCAATCTCGCCTGATGTTAAGCAACGATGCGATCTACTATAGTGCGTGCTTACCTAGAAAAAATCCTACTGTATTATGCATATTTTTATTTCTAAGACTGTTCCTCCGTATCTCCCGTAATATTCCCGTAATTCACAATACTAGCGTCTCAAAGACGTCATCAGGTATCCTCCTATCTAAGACCTGATTTGCGAAGAGATAGCCGATGGCGCCGTCCGACCGACGAGAATAAGAGATAAGTAATAGTAACATCATACTTTTAAACCTTGTTCCAATTTCAGTCACGATACATCTTATACTAAATAAGTTTTCGTTGTGTTGGACACAATGTTTGTTCGTCCCGTTCGCGTTGGAAACAGCTGACCCATGAGATTCGAAGGCAAAGGCTTTTGTCACTACGTAAAGTCTACTCCAGAGGAAAAGGGGGTGTGATTCCCGGTCTGATCACTTCTTGCCCCAAACATTTCCCTAACGATACACCGTGGCGTGGACCATCGTAAGGTTGATAGATTTTTGGGCATGAGGTTGACAGTCGCCGGACAGTCTGATTTCTAACAAAATTACCCTTTTAATATTTGTCTATATTTAACACATTTCATTTAGACATAGATTAGAAAACAGAATTTCAAAGGTGTTTTTAAACCACAAAATCTGCCTTTAAAAGTGGAAGTATATTGGAATATGAAGGAGTGGCCCGTATTACATTCGAATAAGGCTTGTTACACACATTAGTCTACAACAAACAGATCATTAATAGAAATGATTGGAATTTGCATCTGTCTGTTGACTAGCCGGATCCGGCGCATCACCAAGCGGACTTAGCATACCTTACGAACAGTAAGGAACTTTAAACTATAGGAGCTCGGAAAAATAATACTAATTACTACAATATTTATCCTTGATATCCAAGACGTAAATCACCCTATGGTGCGAAGAACTTGAGCACTGAATCGACCTTTATTTTTAACCCCCGACCAAAAAAAGGGGTGTTATAAGTTTGACGTCGATGTGTGTCTGTCCGTGTGTGTGTGTGTGTGTGTCTGTCTGTGGTACCGTAGAGCACAAACGGATGGGCCGATTTCGATGCAGTTTTTTTTTATTTGAAAGTTAATATCCGTGCGGATGTTCCTAGCTATATGCATGTTTGGTTAATATCTATTCAAAATGGCCGCCTGCACAAAAAGGCGGACTTAATATTTCTTCACAACCTACCTCAATATGGGTATCAAATGAAAGGGCTTGACTAGTATATACATTATGACAAATCTCAAATCCAAGATGGCCGCCACCACAAAATGGCGAATTATAATATTTTTTTCATTACTTGTAGAATACTTTGCACTATGACTAATATCAAATCTAAGATGGCCGCTACCACAAAATGGCGAAATACTTTTTTTTCAAAACTTCCTAAATATGGGTATCAAATGAAAGGGCTTGACTAGTAGAATGTTGTACAGATAACAAATCCGAGGTAGTCGGGGGTTAGTCAAAATTGTTAATTTTGTTCTTCTTACTGTATTTTTTATGGTACTCATACGGTAATTAAATACGTGATTGTATATTTCTTTGTATTATTATTTGTATATTGTGCATATGGTAAGCTGAACAACAGCCCAGTGTCACGTAGCTATTTAAAGATAAAAAGTCCAAGTAAGTAACTGTCCTCACTGGGAGATATGAAATGATTTATTTTCCCCGTACTTTATCTGAATACACTGCATTTCAAACAAGAACACAGTATAATTAGCACAGACACTTGGCGCCAAAGTAATTTAAAAGCTTTCTTGACAAACTCTGTCGAGCATCGAAAAATAAACCTCGGTTGATTAACATAGAAATATAGTAATCTCATAACTTTCATAGTTATAGTATTTTTGATACTTGTATTAATTATTATTTTAACAATACACGGAATTTCGCACACGAACCTCAAGACGTAATATGTACATATTATGTAGTATACTGAGTTTGTGGCGCATAGCTAATTTACATAACCCATGCTTATTTACAATCTTTAGTCTGAGTATTGATTGTCACACGTGGCTTTTACTGCCTACCGAACTTTGGTCTGGTGTCTGGCGCAGAAGGCGTAAGGAAATAGCGCGGTTTCCCATACTGCTTATACAGTTGTATGTAAACCTGCAAAGGGTTCAAAAAGTCCGTTGTAAGCGGGAGCGATGTACTTTGGACCGCGGACCGGTAGAATGCAGTCGTCTGGTTCTATTTGCCTCCGCCCGAACCGCACCAGGGACTGACAGAACCTTCTAGGCTCCAACGCAAACTTCATATTGCTAAGGGAGCGCGCGCACTGCCTTGCGGTGAACGTCACTGCGTTTATTCTACCGCGCGGTCAAGACGCAGTTTAATGGTTTGCAGATTGCCACGAAGGAAACGTACGCTTTATTGTCATTCCAGCTACCAGGGCCCCACGTCGTCGTATGGAGATACCACACACTAGAAGCTATCTCCATATTTTTACTGCTACTAACGGTTTGCCCCGGCTTCGCCCATGGTACATACATAGCTTATAGCACTCGGGGACCACGAACATATTCAATGGTAGTAAAATAGATAGTGTACGTAACAAAAAGGGTATCCAAACGGTATTGTTAGATACATCTCTAACAGCAGCGGGAAGCCACGATGACTTTATCACACGCATTTATTTCACCGCAAGCCGCGTACTTCTACGACTCTTCATACTTCACTTAAACGCAAGGCAATGCGCGCTAGGCCTAAAACTGATACATTGTTGCTAACGCTGTGAGTCAGACGTCTGTTGCAATGTCTGTATTGCTCCGACGCTATAGCAGGGTGTTATTTGGTAATCCGGCTAAGGAAGTACTACTCCTTTGCCAATTTTCAATGCCCCAACAATTAGTAGCCATTGCAATACTCTCTTCAATCATGAGTAGGTACTGATGAGAAGGTACTGATGCGTTTTTGTAAGTAAATCCTTCTTCTTCATCTGCTGTCTATGTTTTCCTCCATCCGAAACGAAGCAGAGACAACCAGAACCTTCTACGACTTTCTGTTCATATTGCTAAAACGGCGATACATTGTTTCTAACGGTGTAATTCAGTCTGTTGAAATGTTTGTAAATCTTCGACGCTATGGCAGGGTTCTTTGGTAATCTGCCTAGGGCAGAAATAGGTAAGTACTACTACTTTGCCAATTTTTCACGACCCAGCCATGCAATTTTTTAAATCGGCGGCCGTTATCAAAACGTGTCGTATTATCGGGCCCTTCTAATAGTTTCCAGAATACGTTTCATGGCCATTATATGGCAGTGGAGCGTTACCATGAAGCTGGCTCAATACGCCATTGTATTTTATATGGGCACGTTATCTCGCTCGCGGGTGGGCTCTGTTAGGCATTATTATGTGTTCCTGTTTGAAGGGCATGTTTCCATTGAAATTACAGGGCATAGAGATAAAACATATTATATCTCTAGGTGACGAGTGCAGTTAGGTAATGATTTGGACTCTTCATGTTCCAATATTCATATTCATTTATTCTTACAACAAGTACACGTCAATATCAATTTTACAATTTATGGTGGAAATTACACAATTATAAGTAGGTAGGTACTAATACAATAGCTGCTGACACTGTGCTGTTATGGACAGGCATGTTGCTAACCTCCCGATGCTACTACGTATTATTTATCTATTTTAAACCCTTTTATTTCTGAACTAACTGGTTTCTCTTAAATATCTTCTGTTATGTTGCCAATTGCGCAACGCTGCTACGTATTATATTTTATCTATTTTAAGCCTTTTCATTTCTGAACTGGTTTCTATTAAATTTCTTCTGTTAAAGCATGTCCCTTAATTCAGCGTGCCACTTGGCAAAGGCCAGGACCTTTACTCTCTTTCTACGAAGAACGTAATTTCGAAATAAATTCGCGACTTTTCTACTCCGGTTTTACTTCGTTTCGTCCGATCGAACATTGCTTGACGTTTGAATGTTCTAAGCCTACTCTAATTAGAATAGGCTTCGAACGTTTATGTACGGACAAAACGACGGATCGGAACCGGAGTAGGAAAGTCGCGAGTTTATTTCGAAACTACGTTTCTCGTACAAAGAGCGTAGACGTGCTGCTCATCCGTCTCTACTTCCACTGTGCTCTATCGCGGACTACTGTCCTCCAGCACACCCCGGACACTCCACTAAAATTCCATACAAACGCCGCTGTGGAGCTACCTACTCTTCACACAACTACGCAGATGTCGTTCGTACACACGCGTGAATGTGTGCGTTAGAGCTAGGGCTACTGAATTGTTTTATTGAATAGTTGTGCCCCTTGAGTTCACCTGGTGACGCAAAGTAGTCTATAAACTTGCTATAATGTTGAGTTACATAAATAGAATGGAGCCAAATTATATTATTCTAATTAAAAGGGTGTTTGCACAGATTTCTAAATTGTTTCAGAAATCTGTGCGTAAAATGAAACGAAACCGATGATAGATTAGATCAGGTACCTAGATATCTATTTCTGTTAGTAGGTACACATTCGCATTTTATTTTACACTTACCCATTAAGGAAACTTTATTCAGTCACTGTAATTATTCCTCCAGGCATTATTAATCCGTGCTTGGGCACATAAGTTACTGGCTGTGTAAGTTACGAACTTTGAGTTAAAAATGACTTCGTTATTATAAATAAATAAATATTGGTAGACAATTCACACACAACACCATCTGACCCCAAACTAAGCAAAGCTTGTAATATTATAAAGCAACGTTATTGAAAAGTTTCTAACGTTACGTTATTTTTTCCTTAGGAAATTAAATAAAGCTTTTAAATCTTGTCCCGTTTAGTTGACGGACAGCCGTAAACAGCACAACACCCCACCATAATGATATTTCGCTATGAATTAGATGTTCGATACCAGCCCTTCGTTGAGTGCTCCTAGCGTATCCGAAAAGGCCTGAGGGGTGAGGAAGCTTGAAATTGGCGGGGGGTGGGGAGTGTCCGTTCTATCTATATTATCTATTCTATGCCTCCAGTTAGGCCCTACTACAGTTACTACGTACACGTATTATGTAATAATATTTATATACCATTGAGATACTGTACGAAGTCTCTGTGTAAATAGATAAGTAGACGCACACATAGAAACATGACATGTATGGCACCCACACGTCCGGACGGCGCAGGGCCGGCGGCCGGCGGACGTCCTGGAGTTGGGCCGGAAGAAGGCGGAGTCAGAGCCTTGGATATCGGGGATTAGCCAGTCGAGCTCTAATCTTTATTAAACGTGTAAGGATTACAAGTTCAGGGTCGGAGCCATTGACCAGCCGCGCGGAAGCGAGACACCTATAGAATACGTTCTAATCAATATTATTGTCCTTCTTTCAACATAAGCAGTCCAAAATGTTTCAATTGCTGGGACTTAGAGTTTTCTCTCTCAAAGAGAGAGTCGTCCGCACGATTTTTTGCTTCCCTGTTTTCAAGTCAGCGGTATTACGCACATGACTTCGAAAAGACTGTGGTGCGCGTGGGATTCGAAGGACTCCGGTTCGGTAATTGCCGTTCTTCCAATTAGACCTTCCGTTACTTGCCTTAGATTATTCTTAGATATTGTTCTCTTTCAGACGACAAGGTACGAGTAATAGGCATGGATCTAAAAAAATATATCAGTCCGTCACTTAGATTTAATAAAACTATTGTACACGTATTTTTTCTTTTCTATCACGAGCAAAAAATGCGCAGACATATTTTTTTTAGAAATTTCGATTCACGTCACGTCTATATACGATGTTTATGTAGACGTGACGTCACAATCTCTTACTCCACTAGTTTGATGACAATACCTTTGCCGATTTTGAAAAATTTGACAAAATGGGTACCCCATGTCCAATTTTTCCAGAATCTTCCTGACGGACTAATTAGTCTGGCATATTTTTGATCCAGTCATCATCTCCATTCGACGGTACGTATCTCGCTGCACGCTCCAGCAGACGTAAGCTAACAAGCGTTAGTTTGCGTCACGCACGTCATATCAAAGACGACAATGTCCGCGCCGCTCGCCACTCCCAATACTCGTGTACGAAGATAAATATTCTATGATAAGATAGTTTTGAACGTCTCTTAGCGGTGATAAAGCAATTTGCATGAAACATTTTATTTCTACGTTGAATAAACAAGTATTGTTGGATATTTCTCACACAGCACCGGCTGGCTCCAAACTAATCCGTTTGTACTGTGGGAGCCACCAAGCTAAACCCTACTCATAAAAATGTTTATTTAAGTTTATTTGTTACGGTTTCACACCAAAACTGCTCACATTATATCAAGCACAGTACTGTTCGCACCTTTGGCCATGTATCGGCCAAGTATCAGCTGGAGGCCCTGGAATCGATCGAGAGACGTGCCAAAAGGCTCATAGGCAATGACACTCTTGTGCGAACAAGACTTCAAAATCTTGAACATCGCCGAAGAATCGCTAGCCTATCGGTTTTTTATCGGATACACTTCGGAGAGTGTGCAACTCATGATCTAATACCACCTTGCCCTTTTTTCTATCGGAATGCTCGTAGCTCGAAAAAGCGACATAGTTTCATGATTGATGTTCCAAAGACACGAACGAAGAGATTTGACTCTACGTTTGTGATAAGAACGTCTAGGCTGTGAAATACGTTGCCTGAGTGGGTTTTCCCCGAAGGTTACTCTTTGTGTCTTCAAGTCGAGAGTGAATCGGTTTCTTCTAGGTAAACACGCTCCATCGTGGACCGCATCGTCGCTTAACATCAGGCGAGACGGCAGTCAAGTGTGAGCCTATAAAAGGTTAAAAAAAACTAGTCAACCAATCATCTTGAAACTTTGCACACATAAGTATTCTTGGAGGGATTGGAAATAACATAGCCTAGTTTTTGTCGCGGCAAAATAACGGATTAACAACAGAAATACTTAGATAGAGAACAAATGTTCGTTTTCATCACACACTGGGTGGGACTGGGTGAAAATCGCACCCACAACCTACAGCTTCGCATGCAAACTTTCTATCAACTAACTCACTAGGCCAGCAGTCTATTTCACCATTGTTGTGACTCGGGTGTCTGGAGACTTCCTTCCCTTCCTTCGATTCACTACTACTCCCGACAGAGTCAAGGCCTTCATTATTGCGCTGATGAGATTAACGCCTTTTTCCCGTTGGATACAATCTTGGCGACTAACGATAGTGAATCGGTTTCTTCTAGGTAAGGACCTAAGGACGCTCCATCGTAGACCGCATCGTCGCTTAGCATCAGGCGAGATGGGAATCAAGCGTAACCTATAATCATATAAAAATCGTCGAAAACACCAGTAGGTATCCCTAAATGGATCTATCTAGAACGTTCCTCGCCAGTTAGTGTTTGGAAGTGTGCCAGAAGGTTCGGCTCGCGACGTCCCCGGCTATCGGGTGCTAACAGCTTTAGTGGCGTGTCCATGGCGTGATAAACATTTGAGGAAAACGGCCGTGAAGCGAGGCAGAGTGGCCACCGTTGCAGCGGGAGACGGGACGGGAGCGATAGCATCAGAGCTACTCAACGGTAGGTTGTAGGGCTATCAAAGTCAAAGTACTTTATTCATAAATGTACAATTTACACGTCAATTAATAAAAAATAAAAACAAAAGAAAGAGCATACAAATTGTATACATTTTCAAAGTTTGAAACTACTACTTTACTGTATTACAATAATTATTGTACAGAAAACTGTCAAGCATTATACGAGTATAATGTCTTTATTGCAATTGTACTAACCTATGTCAAATTTATTTATTTACATTTTTATGGGAACTTTGCCATCACTCTCTAAAAATTCGCTGTAACTATAAAAAGTTGTCAATGTCAACTCGTATAGGATGATTGATAATAAAAAAGAAGTGTGGCACTCGGGGACTGCCGCGGTAAAGCTATTGCATGTTGCATGCATTTTTATCAACATAAGCAATAGGGATGTTTAAAAATTTTTCGGAATTGCTTTTATTTTGAAGAGTGACATTTGTTTACCATAAAAAATATCACGGGAAATCCGTTACGTTGTCAACACTGCTAAGAGCATTTAGTCTGTAAGGCTAATACAAATAAGATTCAAAGTCGAATGACCGAGTGGGGAGGACGGCGTTACGGTCTTCCATCCCTCTTTCTTGTGAACATATGAAAGAGATGCACAATCACTAAAATTCGGTCCCCAGGCCCGCGATTAAAGCTATGCAATAGCTTAAAAATAAACAAGGATGTGTGTACTTACGTACACACTCGTGAATTTAATACTTCTCCTATTCCAACTCCAACCTGAGAATATGATTGAAGTTGGACTTCTTCGCACGAGGATTAAAGAGAAGAAGTATTAACTTCTTGCAGTCTTATAAAAGTACACACGTTTTGTTTTGGGTGTTCATTAAACATGGTTCTTTTTAATCGCATTTTTCTCCTAAGAAAATATAAGTTACCTTCTAAATTATTAGTCGGCCACAAACAACGGGCGTCTGAATAATAGTATCTCAGCCATTAGTTTCCTTCTCTGTAAACGACTGTAAATATGCCTAGGCATGGTGGCTATTTTTAGTATACAAATTTGTGGCATGCATTCAAATAAAAAAAAACATAACTTACTTCCGTGGCCGAGTTAGTAAATTAGTTGGCAATGTATAAAATTAGAAGGACAAGACATTAAAAATAATTGTTGATCTTGACTTGACGCTTTCTACTAGTCGGCATTTTCTAGAACTCTAGAATATGAATTAGTTTATTAGTGGCTATCTCATTTTCCCAGTGTTTAGTTATTATTAAATGAGGAGTTTGACAACGTGGCCAAAAATATTCTGTGGCCGGATTTATTATTTCTCTTTTGTTTTTAACCCCCAAAAAAAGGGGTGTTATAAGGTTGACGTCGATGTCTGTCTGTCTGTGTGTGTGTGTCTGTCTGTGGCACCGCAGAGCTCAAACGGATGGGCCGATTTCAATGCGGTTTTTTTTATTTGAAGGTTAATATCCGTGCGGATGTTCTTAGCTATGTTTGGTTAATATCGATTCGAAATGGCCGCCTCCACAAAATGGCGGACAAAATATTTCTTCACAACCTACCTCAATTTGGGTATCAAATGAAAGGGCTTAACTAGTAGAATACAATACATAATAACAAATTTCAAATCCAAGATGGCCACCACCACAAAATGGCGAATTATATTATTTTTTTCACTACTACCACAATATGGGTATCAAATGAAAGGGCTTGACTAGTAGAATACTTTGCACTATGACAAATTTCAAATCCAATATGGCCGCTACCACAAAATGGCGAAATACATTTGTTTTTTCACAACTCCCTTAATATGGGTATCAAATGAAAGGGCTTGACTAGTAGAATGTTGTACAGATAACAAATCCGAGGTAGACGGGGGTTAATCAAAATTTTTAATTTTGTTCTTGTTAACAGCTACAAGTACCAAGCAACGTTGTCCGCTCTTCCCCGCTAGTCGCCTACAGCGCGCCGCGACCTCCGAGCGAGACAGCCGACGTAAACAAGGCTACAGTATCGACGCACCCGAACCCCGCCGAATCCGACCGAACCGTTTGTTTACTCACAAAATTTAAATCTGTGTGTGAAACCGTGAACGCTTTAATGGACTCAATAGCTCGTTGTACGTGTGGAATTTTTACAAACGACACGAGAGGAATTTGTTTACTTCCCAAAATTTGTAATCTAGGCACGATTACGCCCTCCGTTACACAAACAAAATACCTCACTCTTTGTCTAAGATACTTAGTACCCTCTACACTTTAGATACCTTTTGTAGGAGGCACTTCTAAGCTGTAGAGAGTATTCCTGAGAAAGCACTTCACTTTTCCAATCTATAAATTCGATCTATACGAGTATATCAGAGTCTATTTTCTATAGTGCTAGAATAGGTAAATGTGAAATCTTATTGTTATAATTTACTATGGTAATTTTAATATTTTTTACTCATTTTCCACCTGCAAAAAATTAGGAGGTTCGTAATTCGACTGTTTATCATTTTTACGTCATAACTTTTGACTGGGTGATTAATTTTGTTTTTTTTTTTTCGAAAGAATAGACGTCACTATTGATCCCAAATAAATTTTATCGAAATTGGTGAAGAGGTTTTTTATTACATGAACAATTAATGTGGATAAAAAGAGCTTTTAGAGCAAATTTACAAAGTAAATTAATTTGCGTTGAGAACGATGCATTTTGAGTCTAATATTTCATTCAACTAGCCAAGGACTGGAAAGATTTTTGCTAGATCAAGATTTTTTTCATCTTTTGGTCAAAAGTTTGTTAAATTCGAAAATGTTGATATTTGTAGCTCAATCACGTCGGAACGACTGAACAGGTCAGGTTAAATAGATAAGATTAGATAGAATACAGTCTGAAATAACACAGGTTACTTCACATCGCGGGTAAACAACAGGAACGGAAACACGGGTAAAACCGCGGGGCACTCTTAGTAACCTACATAGATATATCAAGGTCAGAGTGAATAGGTTCTACGGAGTTTCATCGTCGCTTGAAAATCGTGAGCCTTCGTGAATTTTCTACAGAATGAAGGTCCTTTCAGTCTCGATTTTTTTTCCATCCCCCTCACTAGAACCCACTGTGACGCGATGAGGAAGCAGGACAGCGACAGATCCGAATCAAGTAGCCGGAATTGAGCCGCTAGTCAAAACAAACGCAGACAGGGTGGGGCTATCCGGTTGGCAACGCTGTGGGTACCTACATCGCGGCCCGACCGACCGACTGCGAAAATATTCCTTTTCCTTGTAACACGACACCGCGATAAAACGAACCTACGGTCCTCGTAGCTCGAAAAAAGAGACATCGTTTCATGGTTGACATTCCAAAGTTTCAAAGATGACTCTACCTACCTTAGTGATTTTTTTCGCGATGTTTACTATCTTGGTGTCTTCGAATCAAGAGTTAATGAATTTTAGGTGAGCACGCCCTATCGTAGAAGGCACGTCGATGGCGGTCAAGTGTAAACCTATGAATATTAAAAAACTAATTTAATATCAGGTACTTTAGATACTATTACTTTATCTTATGGCATGGCATATCTTTGTTAGTCAACATTTCAACAATATCACATTATAGCAACAATGTGTTACAATGTATTGTAGATAAGCGGTAATCCGCACAATACTACACTGCAACGATCGTGGCCGATAGTATCGATGTAGTATCTATATTTTCGTTTTTTTTTTTCATTTGAAGAGTCGCATTTTTTTAGAGCCTAGCTAAGAGCCTAAGCTCCTACTATCTAACTGACTATTGAGTTAGCGCCGGAGGCGCAGGGCTCAAAATAACCTACATAACCTGACATTCCTAACATACTTTAAGAATCCGACCTGTTGAAGAGTCGCATCTCCGATATGCTAATGTAACGCGTTTACCAGGTAAACATGGTGCATGAAACTGCATTGAAATACCAGAAATTCGCTCCATCATATAACGAAAACATCCCGTAATTTATAATACCAAAACAATTAATAAATTAAAGTAGATAAGTAACGTCTGGTCTAGTCGGGAGAACGGCAACTGCCGATCCGGAGGCCCTAGTTCGAATCCCACGCGCACCACTATCTTTTTGTAACGCCGCTAGCTTGAAAACGGTAAAGGACAACATCGCGAAATCAAACCCGAGATATTGCTATAATCATTCGAGGGCAAGCGTTTTCCACCAACTCGCATTGGGGCAGCGCGGTGGAGTACAATAGCCCAGATCAGCTGAGTCCCAGCGGTGGAAACATTCGGTGGCCAGCTTATGTTTATAAGTAGACTAGATGCCCGCCCCGGCTTCGAACGTGGTATAGTATATATCACTCATCGGGATCCCGTACATATCCAACGGTGAAAGAATGACTGAAATCGGTTCACTCATTCCTGAGAATATCGCTTTCAAACAAAAAACTTCTTCAGCTACCTGCTACGCCACCTGTCGGAAATTGGTCGTACCAACTCAGATTTAGAAAAAAAATTAGCAAAGGTTTATATTCAATGCACAGATTACTGAAATTCAATGACGGAATCTTTGACACATGCTGTCATGTGTCATGTCAAAGCACGAAACGTACGAAAACTCTCAAAAGGGGAATATTTTTTCCCGATTTTGTTACATTCTTGATTCATGCACCGCTTCAATTAATAGTAGCGTTATTTTCTATAGCCTAAAGCCTTCCTCGATAAATGGACTATCCAATAGAAAAATAATCTTTCAATTCGGACCAGCACTTCCCGAGATCCTAGCGTTCAAACAAACAAACTCTTCAGCTTTATAATATTAGTATAGATTATTATTATCTTGCGACAAATCCCCCAAAATACTGGCAGAATGTTATCGATGACGTTCTCTAGGTCGCCCAAACCTGTATTTTAATGATAAATAAGCACAGTCGATATACGAGTTTAGACTTTATCTGTAACACCTTAAAAATCAAAACCTACACTCGGACCACAGAAATATATTAAATTTAACGGTAACCTTCAAGTTATACGATTAGACTCGGCGTCAAAACAAATACCGAGTAGGTACCTAGATATACATGAATTGTAAATTAAGAGAAGTATTACATTTTATTCCAAGAACACTTTTTTGTCATAATAGATTTATTTCGACTTACGTATTAAATAAGTACTACTAGCAACGCGCCGCGATGTACGTCACGGCTTACCTAAACAATTTTTTTTTTTCTAAAATAAAAGTAGCCTAAGTAAGTATTATGCTACATTAAGATACAATTTTTATTTACCAACAATGTTTAGAGAATGTATTGTATGACGTGTAACGTTGGTAATAAATAAATGATTATGATTATTATGATTAAGAAATTTTGACTACGCAGCTTTCTGCCAGTGAAATCGGCCCAGTCGTTTCGAAGATCACGCCTTTTTAACCCCCGACCAAAAAAGGGGTGTTATAAGTTTGACGTCGATGTCTGTCTGTCTGTCTGTGTGTGTGTCTGTCTGTGGCACCGTAGTGCTCAAGCGGATGGGCCGATTTCGATGCGGTTTTTTTTCATTTGAAAGTTAATATCCGTGCGGATGTTCTTAGCTATGTTTGGTTAATATCGATTCAAGATGGCCGCCTCCACAAAATGGCGGACAAAATATTTCTTTACAACCTCAATATGGGTATCAAATGAAAGGGCTTGACTAGTAGAATAGTATACATTATAAAAAAAATCAAATCCAAGATGGCCGACACCACAAAATGGTGAATTATATATTTTTTTCACTACTACCTCAGTATGGGTATCAAACGATAGGGATTGACTAGTAGAATACATTGCAATATGACAAATTTCAAATCCAAGATGGCCGCTTCCACAAAATGGCGAAATACATTTATTTTTTTACAACTCCCTTAATATGGGTTTCAAATGAAAGGGCTTGATTAGTAGAATGTTGTACAGAAAACAAATCTGATGTAGTCGGGGGTTAATCAAAATTTTTAATTTTGTTCTTTTTGGATTTCATCAACCTTTGATAGCAGAGAAGGGAGGCAGAGAAAGCAAATCAAAATTGTTTTATTATGTAAGTACCGCAGTGTACACTTGTGTTTATCTATTAAAAAGCTGTTAATTTAGAATCACATATAGACATTTCGATTTTATTTATATGTGTATATCATATTTTATTTATACGTGTAGACTAGCACACCTTCCCGACTTTAGCTTGGCTTTTCTTCCTTCTCACTTAGGAGCTACTGCAGAGTAATATCGGTACTTATATCACTGAATCTATCACTTTGTAAATTGTGTAAAATTGATTTATATAAGCGCCGTAGATCCGATGATATTTCGAAGACGCACGTTTAAACATAATTGGCTGGCCTTGTGGCTTAGTGGGTAGTAACTCTGCCTGCGAAGCCGAGGGTCGTGGGTTCGATTCCCAGTGCAAATATTTGTGTGGTGAATTCAAACGTTTGCACTGTGTCTGGATGTTTCTATGTATAATAAGTATGTATTTAGAATTATCTAAGTATTATACCAGCTATTTGGGCGCCATATTACAAGCATTGCTTAGTTTGGGGTCAGATTGTGTTGTGTGTGAACTGTCCACCAGTATTTATTATTTTATATTATTACCAAAACCAACGTACAAACTCCACAACATTAGTAGAGATACGGAAAAAACTTAAACCAAAACATGACGGATTTGCGTCACTCGGGTACATTCCGCGACCTTTAGAATCAGTCGTATAGATATGCCCAATGTTAATAACTACGTACTTAACAAATCAGGGGAAAATCATTAAAATAATATTAAAGAATTATTCAGTACATACATACCTACGTACCTACATGTCAGATTGTTTTATTTTATTAAATTACTGACGAGATTTTGTAACGAATGTAAAACATTTTATTAATTAAATTATTGATAATATCAAAAGATCAAACTTCAACTTTATTTCCACTGCTACAAAGATTATTATAATTTATAAGCCATCGTCGTTCACCTACCCCTCATCCCACTTTATGTGGCGTCGGTACCTACGTGTCACTTCATCATTCGTTATCATTCGTCATATTTGCATTAACACCTTTCTCAATCATGTGCTATCACAACACATACACAAAAGTTAAAACAAGTAGTGGTCGCCCTGTGGTCAATATTCGACCACAATTTAAATACACAAACGAGAAAAATGCATTAGTGTTTTTTAACCGACTGAAAGAAGGGTTATGTTTTTCGCGCGTATCTTCTACATTTGTAAATTTCTTTGTTTCTACCAAACGACTGGATGGATCCTAACAGTAATTAAGATATCGTTAGATTCGTCCTAATTACCCACGTGTCCTAAGATAGTATGTCTTGTTGTATTTAAATATTTTTTATCTTTTGATTTTTGCAGTAGAGTTTTTTAAATTAAAGTTATCATTTACTTAATGCACAATTTTTTATTTTTGTTTAAATATTTGCATTCTGCACTCATATAAGTAACATATAACAAACTTATAAACTTTAAGTGTGGAAAATTTTATACTCATCCGTCCGGGCAATTTTCATACAAAAAGCATAGGTACTTACAGAATACTTCATGTAATAATTTTATAGATAAAATATAGTCTACAAATAATATAATAACAGTGTATTAACTTTCACTTTAACTTTAAGTCAGAGTTTGAATTTTTTGGGACTAAACTGGAAAGTGAAAAAATATCGGTAATTCTAACATTGGACTCGACGTCGCGTCGGACGCGACATCATGTTGGTTAGAGCGATTTTAAACCAACTTTTTTTTTTACTAAATTAAATATACAACAGCATAGTGCCACGCAGAAGAACACGTTTTTGTCCAGTAATTTCCCTTCAAACCGCAACAACAGCACATATTTTCTGTGTCACTATTCAAACACGAAACACTCACCATGGCAACAAGAGCGACAAAAAATAATAAAGAGAAGCCTATTGGACCGAATTACTCTTTTTATTATTTTACCAGTAGCTATTTAGTATCGTTTTAGTACTTTTTGTGTCAAACCTGAAACCGGAGCGCTGCTAGTGAAATAATATAGGTCGAAACAGGCTGAAAATGATGATGATATGTTTTTAGAACATAGCGACAAGACGACCAGGACATGTGCCTCATGGTAAACAACATGCCTGTCCATAACAGCACAGGTACACGCAGCTATTGGAACATGAAGAGTCCAAATCATTACCTAGCACCGCAATGCGCTCGTCACCCGAAAATATCCATCTTACCTCTTATGTCAGTTAATTTTCTGGAGGTGAAACAATCAAACCCGATTTTTTTGTCGAGTAGGTGTTTTTAGCAATAGGCATGACGACTCATTGTTAATTTAATGTGCCATCAAAAGGCTACTCAATAACTGAAACATAGGTGAAAGAATATTACTTTGTTATCTTAAAAAACTTCCCGTGATATCACGATTTTAAAATCACAATTTTCGACTCTCCCAAAAACGCTTCATATAAATCACTACAGAAACGTGACGTCACACTGCCGTATTTTCTAAGCGTCTCGCGTAAAGTTTGTATGGTAGCTATATTAAATATTGCGTTTAGGAAACTAGTTTCATAACAAAAGTAACTTGAAATTGAATGGGCTATCCAATGGTAAAAACATTTTCTAATAATTTCGTACTTTTAAAATGGACTTGCCCATCCACCTTTGAACGATCAAAAAATAAGTTAAACTACAACATATCAAAACTAAAATTGGTGCATATTTTATTCTATTTAAATACTGTCATTATATCAAATAATTTAATATAATTGCAGGACCTGTCGTCACACCTATTGGTTGAACCCTCTGCGAATGTCAAAAAGCAACAGTTGTTTACCAATAGTGGTGGCGTTGCGCAACGCGATCGTTGCCAGTGCGCCGGCCGGCACGACGCATGCGCGCGCCCAACACAACACTGGAAACATACAGCGACTTACACCGTTACACCACACAATTAAATAAAAAAAAGGCGAAAGTCTACGAATCTCCGTCCTTCTACCGCCTAACTTAATCGGCTTGGTTTTGCTACTGCTTTCTAATCTGTAATTTCAAGCGAAAAGAAATCTTAATTTCAATGTTAAAAAAGTGTTCGTTAGGCTGTAGACCCCACACAGTTGATCTTGTAACTAAAGTTTTAATTTTGAAGTCGAAACTTCTTTTCGCACCACACACTGATTTTTCGTGGGCTCCGAATGAAGCTAAGCGTCAAGAAATGTTCAGGTGAACTCCGGATCGCCGAGTGTGCCAGAGCGTGATATTGGTAACACATAATATTGTTTTGAAGTAATAAGTGGCCAGTTATGCGTAATATTTATACATATCGGGTATATTGCACTTGAACATCGCGTTGCGATCAGGGGAATCACATCAAGTAAGAAGCCTTATCGAGCTCTCGAGTCATCACAGTTGGAATACACTGCAATCTTATCTTGTTACTAGCATGCGACTGGAGAATTTGACTGAATCATTTTATCATAATTTTAATATCTCAGCTTTGACTAAAATGATGTCAAACAGTTTTTATGAATAATTATAAAATAATCTTTTTTTATTTTAATTTTAGATTCATCTTGTAAAATGAAACTTTTTTGTTAAATCGACAATGTTTAAATGTTCATGTCTATTACTATTTTTGTTAACGTATTGTCATAATCCGCGCATAGGGTAGTTAACCGATAGAACCGTTAATGTTCATCATCATCATCAGCCGCAAGACGAACTGCTGAACATAGGGCTCCCCCCTAGATTTCCACAACGAATGGTCCTGCGCAACCTGCAACCAGCGGTTTCCAGCGACCTTTGTGAGGTCATCTGTCCATCTAGTGGGAGGCCGTCCAACACTGCGTCTTCCGGTTCGTGGTCGCCACTCGAGAACCTGTCTTCCCCATCGGTTGTCAGTTCTGCGAGCGATGTGGCCTGCCCATTGCCACTTCAGCTTGCTTACTCTTTGAGCTATGTCGGCCACTTTCGTTCTTTTGCGAATATCCTCATTACGGATTCTGTCGCGCAAAGAGACTCCGAGCATAGCTCTCTCCATAGCTCGCTCCGTTAATGTCAGTTTTGACATAATGTGTACTTGCAACCCTAAACACACGTTAAGCTCAATCATAAATTTCTGGTTCGATCCGGCGTCCAGAGGCAGTGATATCCGGATAGAAACGCCGGCGTGTGCGACCGCAACGCAGTCCCCTGTGTTCGCAGCGGTTACGTAACCACATCGCACAAACAAACTATTCGTCACACTGATGGCCGACGCCGACGTAAACACGTGTCGGTGTAAACTTAGTACTGATCGCGCCACCGCACAACTCTTGTGCCAGAAATGTTGAACTACTGACTACAAAATAATCTTTTGTAGTGTCGATAGGAGAGGATGTACGACAGTGGCTCTGCTCGTTAACGACGATGAGACGTGGTGAGGAGTTGGTGCATGCAATGTCCGCTCGGTTGACGCGACCGAAATAGAACCCGCCATAGCTCGTCGGTTCATGCACGGCGCCACTCTCGCGTAAAGAATGCTTACCAGGCCATAGATATCCCACACCTGGGGGTGGTCCACCCTTAAGTAGGGCACGGGTTTTAGAGCAGGCTAGTTTCATATTTATACATCTACACTAAGAGAGACAGTGACTCAAAGTGCAATACTCAATGGCCCTTCGCAAGGATTCAATCAATTACCATCGATTGGAACGCCCGTCTAGTCTAGATCGTTATATCGCTGACCTATTTGAGGAAAGACGCTTGAAAAATGTGTACAGAAGTTACGAACTTAGTTCGAGTTTTTGCTACATATATCAGGGTAACAAGGGCCGACATTTTGAATATCACTGCCCTACTTTATAAGAACCCTGCAAAGTAGATTTCGGGGTCAAAGCAAAGTAGTAATTATCCTTTAACAGATAGGTGGAATAAGCAGATAGTATCGTTTCCGATAAACACCGGAAACACTTTATTATACCCTCCCGTTCCGAGTACATAACCTGCGCTATCCACCACAACCTCACTAGATATTTAATCTTCATTTTTAACCCCCAACCAAAAAAAGGGGTGTTATAAGTTTGACGTCGATGTCTGTCTGTCAAAATATTTCTTCACAACCTACCTCAATATGAGTATCAAATGAAAGGGCTTGACTAGCAGAGTACTATACGTTATAACAAATTTCAAATCCAAGATGACCGCCACCACAAAATGGCGAATTATATAATTTTTTTCACTACTACCGCAATATGGGTATCAAACGAAAGGGCTCGACTAGTAGAATACTTTGCACTATGACAAATTTCAAATCAAAGATGGCCGCTACCACAAAATGGCGAATTACAATAATTTTTTCACAACTCCCTTAATATGGGTATCAAATGAAAGGGCTTGACTAGTAGAATGCTGTACAGATAACAAATCTAAGGTAGTCGGGGGTTAATCAAAATTTTTAATTTTGTTCTTGTTAGTAGTGGTAAAACTCATTGGGTAGTTCGCCTGGAAAAGTACCAGAAAAGTGCCAGTTATTCTACAACCAAGCAAAATGTGCAAACATCACTGTATTCCGGTATGAAAGTTAACGTTTTCAGATAAATTACATGACATAGAGATGCGTGCTGTGCTAGGTAATGATTTGGGCTTTTCATGTTGCAATATAAATAAATATATCAATAAATAAATAAATATTGGTGGACAATTCACACACAACACCATCTGACCCCAAACTAAGCAAAGCTTGTGTGATGGCAGCCAGATAGCTGATATAATACTTATATAGTTTTAAATACATACTTATTATACATAGAAACACCCAGACACAGTGCAAACATTGGAATTCATCACACAAATATTTGCACTGGGTGGGGATCGAACCCACGACCCTATATCTGCGTGACATGTCGTTTTTAAGGACAGGTGTGTTGCTTGCTTAACAAGCATATATGTCCTGCTGGCCCCGTCACTCTATATTTAAATAATACTACTGCGCCTGCTGTCGTTTGCCGGTCACTTCACTTCTTACCCCCTCAACAGTTTCGCATCGATACACCCAGTTATCAGTGCAACAATAATTCCACTCATTCACCGGCCAAACAGGAAAACATCGAGAATATGAATGAATCAGAAGCTTGCAGAGTTACTTTCACTTTTTGCGCACCTGTTATGATGCACGGAACTCTGTGACGATTACATCCAAATCATTATGTTTCGCAATAGAACATTCGCATTTGATCTCATACTTCTGTGGATCTCTCGCATGCGATTCGGTGTATCTCACGACAAAATATACGACAGATACCCTTATTTATCTATCCTTGTCACTTGCCGAACGTCCGAGAAGGATAAGAGTACAAACCAAATCGTTAATCGCAGTACAGGACACTCTGAGACCAGCTGGAGTGAACAATTTACGAAAGGCAGCAGTATGGGCTGATTATGATGATGGTTCAGTAGTTCAACTGTTGTCGCATTCGATTCTAAACTTCAGGAGAAAACATAAATCTTGCTAGTTATAATTTTTAACCCCCGACCAAAAAAAGGGGTGTTATAAGTTTGACGTCGATGTCTGTGTGTGTGTATGTCTGTGGCACCGTAGAGCTCAAACGGATGGGCCGATTTCAATGCGGTTTTTTTTTATTTGAAGGTTAATACCCGTGCGGATGTTTTTAGCTATGTTTGGTTAATATCGATTCAAGATGGCCGCCTCCACAAAATGGCGGACAAAATATTTCTTCACAACCTACCTCAATATGGGTATCAAATGAAAGGGCTTGACTATTAGAATATTATACTTTATAAAAAAAATCCAACATGGCCGCCACCACAAAATGGCGAATTATATATTTTTTCACTACTACTTCAATATGGGTATCAAACGAAAGGGCTTGATTAGTAGAATGTTGTATAGATAACAAATCCGAGGCAGTCGGGGGTTAGTAAATTTTTTAAATTTTGTTCTTGTTAACAGCTCTAGTTGAGGATAATTCTTTTATATTACTAACCCCCGAGGCAAAATCAACAAGGTGTTATAAGATGACGTAAATATGTGTTGATTTTTTTGGATGAATTAGCCGTGTGTGTTTGGTTGAATTAGGCTGGCCGCCTAAGATGGCCGCCGCTACAAAATGGCGGATTAGATATTTTCCAACTCCCTCAATATGGGTACTAGACAAAACGGTTTCACTTGTAGATCACACTATGACAAATTTCAAATCAAAGATGACCGTCACATTATGTCGGAGGTTTTTTCAATTTCTATTTTCTAACCCCCTACCAAAAAGAGGGGGGGTATGAGTTTGACGTTGATGTTTGTCTGTCTGTCTGTCTGTGGCACCGTAGAGCTCAAACGGATCAACCGGTAGTACAAATTTCAAATCTAAGGTAGTCGGGAGTAAATCAAAATTGACAATTTTGTTCTTACAGTAGTCATTGTTCTTGTACCACACATTTGTTCTAGAAGGTTGGACATTCAACACTGTTGCGACAGCGTTATAATAATATAGCAGTTAACCAGTTATTCCGTTTATTTCGATGAGTCATGCTCGCGCCACCTTTCCACAATGACACGTGGCAGACAACGAGCCCTACATAGATATTCTAGAAAAGTTTTGATGCCTATACTAGATTACTTCGCATTATAATTCCCGCCTACGACCTACGTCTTTTATTATATTAACACCTAATTTTTTGAAGAAGGTAGGTGTTTTTATATCAGCTAACTAGTTTCCACAGTACATTAGTTAGTATGGGGCTAGTTAGTGTTGTGTGTGAAGAATGTCGGTCCATATTTATTAATTATTAGCAACGCCCGCGGTTTCACCCGCTTTTTCTCGATCCCCGTTTATTAATAGTTATTTTCCCGAGATAAAAATAGCATGTGTTATTTGTACCAAATTACATCCAAACCCCTTGAGTAGTTTCTGCGTTTTTATAAACTTTCGCTTTTATAATTTGAGTTTACGACTAGCGGCCCATTCCCGCTTGGCTCGGATATTGTCATATTGTCCATTCAATTCATTTATTCGAACCATAAATCCATAAGAACACACAAAAAGGCAAAGAATCTGTGATACATAATAAGATAAAATACCAATGTCAAAATGAATAAAGCAGCTGTAAAATGGCCTAGTCAAAGCTATAAAATAAATACGATTAAGTCCTTCATTGACCAATGACCAAGTCTGACCAATTTGCCATGCCAATAAATGCCAATTTTTGTGAATATCAACTGACTTGGTGAAGAGTTCACTGGCAGCAAACATCAGGACTGGATTTTTGTATCAGCTAACTATCATCCCCAGTACAAGCTTTGCTTAGTTTGGGGCGAGTTAGTATGAGGAATGTTGGCCAATATTTATTTATTTTTAGAACTGTACCTATGAACGGCTATTTCTTAAACACTAATTGCGTACAAGTATCACAGCCGGTGACGCACGTGTCTAAGTGAGCCTAGAAGGGGGTCATGGGAGTGTCACTGCCGACTGCCGACAGATTCATTGAGCGCGCGTATAGGACAAATCTATTGTACCGCGCGATTCGTGTGAGAATGGGACAGGCCTGGCGGCGGGCTGTGATGGCATAGAAGGAAAATAAACTCATTCACGTATTACAATACCGATGATATTGATATCGGCCGATACAATACGTCATTATTAAAAAAAAATGTATGCGATCATTATTTTTATTTTTTGTACGATAGTGACAATAAAGACGAGTAGTATAGTTGGTTATATAATATGGGTGCCTGATGGTAAGCAAAACGCAAACACATAGCAATGCCACGTTGGCTGAAAAAAAAATGATGGTCTTCACCTGATGACAAGCCACAAAAATGTCTACGACGAAAATAAAAACACGTTTACCAAGAAAAAATCGTTTCATTCGCGACTTGAAAGAAACCAAGATCGATAAAATAAAATGGCAAGTGATTCTTTCCCTGCTATTGAACAAGTTTTGCCCACATTTTTTTTTCAGAAAAAACAAAATTTTCTACCATCAAGTTTAAACCACGTGCTTTTAACTTTATGTTGTAGTGGTAGGACTCTTGGCAGAGTCCGCCTGGGGAAGTATCACACCTTTGCCAGTTATTCTACCGCCAAGCAGTAATATGCAAACATTACTGTGTTCCGGTTTGAAGGGCAATGTTTCCAGATAAATTACAGGGCTTAGACATATAACATCTTAGATCTCTGGGTAACGAGAGTGCAGTGCTAGGTAATGATTTGGACTCTTCATGTTCCAATAGCTGCGTGTCACTGTGCTGGTTATGTGGCAGGCATGTTGCTTACGATCTGGCACATGTCCTGCTCGTCTCGTAACTCTTTATTTAAAAAAAAAATCTACCATCACCCGCAGTTTCACCCGCGTCGTTCTCGTTCCCGTAATTTCCCGGGATAAAAAGTACCCTCTGTTATTCCAGACTATAATCTTTCCGTATTTCTCATTTCATCCCGATCTGTTCAGGCGTTCTTACATAATTTAGCAACAAACATCAAACTTTCGAATTTATAATATTATAATTATAATTAAGTAGTAGGTACATATCTACAAAAGTATGAAATAATTACTCAATTAAAGCCGATTTCGTTCCAATTTATGAGAAATTTCCATCAAGTCAAGCCTATCAATTAGACGAGTAAACAAAGGTTACCCTACATCGCAGTGCCGCTAATTAATTACAAACCAAAACTAGCAGCCAAGGCCGACGCAGTAAAAACATCCATCTAACGTTTACAAAACAAATCTAAGTTTACAACTTATCGGCTTTTTCTATTGGAGTAGGTTCGGAAAAGTAAGTATTCAGCTCAGTCACGCAGCTGTTGGAACATGAAGTATCCAAATGGTAACCTCGCACTCCGCTGCACTCGTCAGAGATATAAAATGATGTATATCTCTGGACGAGCGCACCAATATGCTGACTTGAACGACGTTTTTTGAAGTCAAAACTTCTTTTAGCGCGCCACAGACAGATTTTTCGTGGGCTGTGAATGGAATCACTCTCTGGAATGATAAATAAAATTTCGGGTAAACTCTGAACCATGGCGATTGGCCATCTAGAAATGCTCACGCATTCGCATAGCCATGGCCATGGCCACGACCCCCGGTTTCACCCGCGTAGTTTCCAAAGTAAGCTATCAAATTCTGAGTTAAGTGTTCACTTCTATCGGCAGTTCCTAACACAGACAATTTTTTTTTGGATTTTTGAATGAGCAAAATCTCATGAGAACGCGTCACCAACATGCCTAATAGCAGTGTATCAGTCTGTAGTTATACAGATGACGTATTATGAACCATTAGTGCTCTTCAATACTAAAATTCTAAGTTATAAGTTAATTTTCATTTTTAAAGGCAGTCCCTATAATCGCTTATTTCTTTACATTTAGAACTCACATGAAACCACAAACGCTCGCCATGAAAGGCTATAAAGGCACACAAGCCTGGCGAGTAGGTACTAGATAGCTCTAGAACAAGGCCGCTCAACCTTTTTTAGAATCGGGCTAAACTGACGCAAGAATAGTCTGAAGATACAGTTAAACGACTATGCGGAAGGTTTAATTCGTCCTTTCTGCGGGTAACACTATTTTTACCGTCAAGCATTGTGCAAACATCAGGGTTGCGGTTAGAAGGCCAATGTTTCCAGAGAACTTGCAGGGCATAGAGACGAGATCTAGAGCCAGATCCGTCAAATATACGGCCCTCGGGTCACCATGCGGCCATGCGACATGAATCAAAACTTTAAATACTATACTAAAAAGTTATCGCGCGTATGCACCTATGTAGGTGTAAAGGTATTTAGGAGAACTTATATAATTTAGAATTTAGAGGGACCATTTGTTTTGGCCCGCTACGATTACAAAAAAAGTATTAAACCTGGCCCTCTGCAAAATCGTGTTGGACACTCTTGATCCAGACAACCAACGTTCATGAAATCGGGCATACATCAGTAAACGATAACAGGCCGAATTTCCCTAATTTGTTTTGAGATCGTCGACGGCCAGGCCTGGCTTTGAGCAGCTCTGTAGACTCTTGAACTAGCACACGTCTAGAACAGTCGCGAGTAGCCAGCACAGCGCGCAAGGCCGCCGCTAGCACGCCAGACGCATGCGAGCCGCGAGCATGTGACACAAATACCTGCGCCCAAACAAGGCACGACAAAGGTACGACATGTGACATGGCTGGAAGAATTCTCTTCATATACTTTGTAGGGATACTACAGGGCTGTTATATTATGTGGTATACTTGGAGAAGGTAGCATTTATGGTTGTTTGGGCTGGCCTTGTGGCTTAGTTGGTAGTAACTCTGCCTTCGAAGCCGTGGGTCGTGGGGTTCGATCCCCACCCAGTGCAATACAGTTAAAAACGTGCAATAAACAGAACAGTCTCAAAAATTACCCATGTTTTGTAGCACAACCCAAGTTATTCCCTATATTATCCATTCTGGGGTACTTTCCCTATCCTTCTGGATAGATGGCATTCCAGAAAAACAAAAACATGAATAGGAAAAGAAACACTAACCATTAGCTGGACAATGGACATCTCTCACAACACTGTCTAACCACAAACTAAGCAAAGCTTATTACTTACTTAGTATAAGGACGGAATCTGATTTGATTATTTTTATATAATTGTAACTACATTCTTATAACACACTAGCTGTATCCTGCCACGCTTCGCTATGGCACATTATAATGCAAAAGTTAGATAAAACCAATCCTTCATGCAGAGTATAAATCATTCTAAATTTTCAGCTCGATCGGTGCAGAACTTTTTGAGTTTTTGAAGCGTACACAAACCAACATAACATTTTTATACATATATAGAAATAGAAACACCCATAGAACTAATAATTAAAATTCTGAAACCATTATAGCATAAATGTCGTCCACCAATAACAACACACCGTTGTACTTTGCACTCTCAATTTAAAGCAACGTCCATGACATGCTATACAACTTTTTGTGGCATATTCAAAAACCAGTCGACACTTTCGTGACATTGTTAGCATAGCGCTGTAAAAACCACGGGCCAATCAACCTGATGAGTCATCAGTGTGGCCAATCAAGAGTTCATCACTCTATACGTAATGGAGACGTGACAACAGTGAACTGTTCTACTCCATTTGCCAAATGACATGACAGCTTCATGGTTAAAGCAACGGTCAGAGGTATAGTGTTTGAGTAAAACATTATTGATTATTACATTGTGTTTTTGAAGTGAATACGTTTAGATAAACAAAGCTCAACAGCAAGCAAAGCAGCTGCTTTGAGCAGTTTTTAGTAGGGGAAAATATTACTGGTTCACATCATCAACATGGTATGTAATATAGTGGAATGGATAAAAAAAAACAGGCACCCTGACCACCAATGGTCAGGATACTTATCAACATTGCCTAAGGACAACTACGATACCAGTGATATTTATCATCAACTTAAAGTTGACCTGAATATCCAACCACATTTTAAATTAATCTTAAAATAGAATTAGATGTATAAAGAATTATGTTGACTCCTAAGAATTGAGGGAACATTTGGTAAATAATCGCATTACTGTAAGTCGATCTCGGGAGTACAAGTACAATGATCAGATAAAGTGCAAACATTCTTCATTATGAGTTAGATTAGCATTGACATCACTCTTTCTCTCTCTCTCTCTAGCTATTATATTTATCCCACATAGTGGTGGGGTCAGCCTTCCTACCACTATTACTTCTCCACTTCGATCTATCTGTGACATTGTCATTAGACATCTCTCATTCATTCATTGACATCACTAAATCATATAAAACATGAAGCCACAGTGGCGTAGTGACAAGACTACACCAATGTTTCTAGAGTAATTAGGCTAAGAGATGTAACACCTTATATCTCACGGTGACGAGCACAGTGCGGTGATAGGTTTGTTTAGACTCTTCATGTTCAAATAGCTGAGTGTCACTGTGCTGTTATGAATGTTGCTTACTATCAGCCACGTCCTGCTCGTCTTGTCACTCTATACCATATTTAAAAAAAAACTACCAAATAGTAGTAGGGTTAGATCCAAATCCCACTAGAATATTTCTCGATGAGCAGAAGTACAAGTTTCTCACCAACACTGACTTTAATGCTTAAGAAAAACATTGTGAAGAAACTGGCATGTTCCAAGAAGGACATCTCTTGAGAACATGCATCATCAGCCAACCTGCACTTAGCCAGCAAGGTGGAGTGTGACCTTGACTGTCTCCTAGTGAGAGAGAGATCACCCCACGCTCAAGTTTCTGGAAAAATAAAGTAGATTGCTTATGCCACTTACTAAATGCTTCAAACTATTAAATTAAGTTCTCGTTCTATTAGATTATTTTTTAATAGGTCATTGCATATAATTAGGAAGGTTTGTAATTTATGTAAATTTCTGTTTAAATTATGTAAATTAAAGGTTACCTTTACCCAAACTCACACAATGTTAGCCTATTATATTATTTAAGTTGTGTTCACAAGATAAGGCTTAATAAAAGTCTAAATCTATTTAACATGTTTGAAAATCATGTTACTGAAACGGAGTCATGTTTTTTGAAATTCGTAGTTTATGATATTTCTCATTTTCAATCTCTTTGAGTGGCTTCAAGAAAAGGATCTGCTCGTCTTCTTATATTTACTGAATATAGCAAAAGCATCCTATTTTATATTCCCACTGCTGGGACTCAGGACCTTTTACCACAAGGAGAGAGACAAGGCCATAATCCAGCAGGCAGGCTAAGTATGGGTTGGCAGGTGTCAACATGGTTGCAAAATGCAAGTTTGAATATTAAAAATTTGCCTGCACATTTCAAACTTGCCTATTTTGCTTCATTTAAAACGCTAGGTGTAACGAAGGCAAACTTTTTTGTTTGCTCTAGGAGAAATACTTACAAGGTGCCGGTGACTTTGAAACACAACCTCACCATTGTGAATCTGAGCCATTCTTATCATTGGGCCACCATGCCTCTTCTTTATTGTAGTTGTTATTTGACTTCAAGAAATGATTCATATTTATAGCTTGATTTCAACAAATTACAATGACATGTGAAGAAGTTCTTTTAATTATGGTTGTACAGACTTTTATACATTTATTTGTGTTTCCATCTTATACTATAAAGATGCAAATTGAAGGTTGTTCAGAGGAAATTAACGCAAAAGTTGGCGAGTGCTGAGGTGATAAGTGTTAGAGACTAATGAGAAAATCCCACCCAATTTTACTAATAGACCTCACATGAGTGGGAAAGGGATAGTAAAATTATGACTACAGCATAAGCACTTTATTTTCCCACTGCTGGGACCTGGGGCTTCGTCTTTCAAGGAGAAAGGACATGTGCCTGATGGTAAGCAACAGGCCACATAACAGCACAGGGATACGCAGCTTTTAGAACATGAGGAGTCCAAATCATTACCTAGCATTGGACTGCGCTCGCCACCCAGAGATATAAGATGTTTCATTTCTATGTCCTGTAATTTCACTGGAAATACTGTCCTTCAAACCAGAACACAGTAATGTTTACATATTATTCCTTGGCAGTAGAATAACTGGCAAAGGCAAATACTTCCCCAGATTCAGATCGTGCCGCTACTACAAAAAGACTATATCCACAACCCTGGCCAAGGATGGGTTTAGTAACATATTGTTTTTTGTTTGTTCATCACATCCTTAGCAACAAAGTGGTTTACAACTGGAACAGGTTGCCTGAGGATGTTATTTCGCCAAAGCCGTTAAACCCTTTCTAGAACAAACTGGACAAATTGATAGTTTAAGACAATATCATTTTAACGGACAATTCCCTATAATTTGTTTCTTCAACACTGAAATTTATAGGCATATCTGCTAAGGTTGCTTGTCCATTATTCAATAAATTTATTCACACACAAATTTTCTTCACTGTAAAAGCCAGTGGTGATGGTAAGCTTGATGACTTTGTGAATATAAAGTTGCCAAAAATAATACGTCACAACGGAACTCTCTTTGTGTATACATATTCAAATGCAAATTTAAGTACAATGTCAAGCGATTTTAAATAAACTTGTTATCACATTGTGTTTAATTATGTTAAGGATAAAATATTAATTTAACAAACTGAACATTCAAATATTAATACTTAGTAATGTAGTACAGTTTTAACTATGATGTCAATGAATGGAATTCCTTCAGTATTTTATTATACATTACTGCATCCACACGCACTCACATCCTCAAATAAAGTATGTGACACTCATTAACAGCATTGGTTACAATTTGTTATTTTTTTCTATTATGTTTATTTCTGTTGATAGACAACTACACAATTAGTATATGTAGAATCTGTACATCCACTATTGGCTGAGAGCTAATTTATAAAATATTGAGGTTATAATTTTGTACAACTAAATAATATGTGATTTAATTATGTGATTTCAACTAGAATATTAATTAATTACTAATGAGACAACACAATTCCAATAAAATAGGAATCATAACATTGATCATAACCTAACGACCTTAATGCGGATTGCATCAGTTTACCTGTGTTTAGTGAACTTTTATCAAATACTATTTTTTTATATGCACTCTTACCAGATAGCATATCTACAGCTAAGCATGCAAACACTCAGTGACCATTTACATCCTTTTTTTTTTGTTTGTTTACAATATTATGATAACAAACATTGGTCTTGCACACCTCTCAGCAACCACAAAACTTTAACTATTTTTACCCTATGTCTCATTATTTGTTCACTTTAAATAGTTAATTATTCAATTTCCTCCAACCACATGTGTCAACAGTGTGTTTTGGGAACATTGAAAACCAACATGACAGTTTGAAACATTATTCATAGCAAGTGGGTAGAAGATAAACAAATGACTTTGTTTACAAACAAAAGCGAAATGTAAATAATGGAGTGGGTCATGTTATCTGGAGGGGGACGGGGGGCGGGCTTACCTCTTGGGTAGCAGCACGGCGGCGGAGCCCTTGCGCTGGAGCACGCCGTCGACCAGGACTCCGTTCTTGCTGTTGCAGGTGAGGTAGAACTCGGGGTGGTCGTACAGCACCTCCAGGTGCCGCCGCGAGATGAAGCTCGAGTGGCCCATGTTCACGTCCACCTGCCCGCGGCTCGAGTTGCGACCGATCACGACGCGCTTCTGCCGGATCAGGTACTCGAAGTCGCGGCCGTCCAGGCGCGCTATCGCCGTAGGAGCCGGCTCCTGCGCCCACTGCACCTTGGACGGCGACGACGGCGCCGACTTCAGCGAGAGCAGCGCCCACGCGTCGCTCTCCGAGCTCCGCGTGAACTGAGTCTGGGCCATCTCAGGCGCGCGTACCGATATCACCAACGCTGTCCGCACGCGAGCCCCGAGCTCGCACGATACCACATCACAGACCTACACGACGCGACCCGGATATCCGGAACCTGCCGAACCCGTGAACGCACGATTTGAGGTTACTGACGGGACGCACATGCGCAAACTTCTGCTTGTGCGGTAAACAAGAATTATATAAACCACCACACCACCACGTGATAGAACTGTGTACATATACCAAGTCCGGAACTATCGATCGATACTATTACCGATCCGCTATGTTATCTACGATAGTATTGTTCACCTTTTAACAGTTGCACAACTGAATTTTCGCAATTGAACCGAAATTAGACACTAAAGTAAACACGAGGCAAGAACAAAAATAACCAAAAACGTCAGGTCGGCATACGCAGTTTACACGATCGTTACGCCATCTATGCATCATCGAATCAAATAAATTGTTTTCGTTACGTTACACGCAGAACGCAACGGAAATTATTTATAAAATAATGTTTGAAATATCATATTAGCAAAACAAATTTACTCTGAAATTGCAATCGGCTTAAAACAATCAAAATTTGTATACAATATTCTATTGTTTTCACAAACTCGAAAACTAACTTGGAAATAGCTTAGTGATGATAAGATCAACTACGTGTAAAATGAAACGGAACTGGTCTGTAGTGCTGAGGATGGGAAACCAAATATTTTAAATCGATATTCGTTCCATTTTCTTCTAATGTGTAGAAAAAGAAAGTTATTCGAATCTTTAAAACTAAGGAATATATGCGTAGAGGGTTACAAAACTTCTATGTTTTCACTATCGCTAATGTTTTATTTGAATTGTTTAATATTTTGTCCAAGGAACGTATCGATACACAAATTGAGGACTGGAAGGTGTTTCTGATATTGCGTGAAATTGTTTCTTACAATTTACTAATAGTGCTTTGCGGTTTTGCGTGCACACTATCGTTGTCTATATAACTTCAATCAAATAACGCAAAGACCGAGAGGTTTGATTCTGTGTCGAGAATCACACAGATTTCAAAAATATTTTAGGTGATATACCGGCTTTTTAGAGGGCGCGCCTACGGCGTAACGACCTCGCGGAGCCCTATTTCCAGCGTTCATTTTTTTTTGTAAATAATAGAGATAGAATTCCGGAAGTTGGAGCTTGGAAATTTCCTCCTCTTTCAGGATCTTTTTTCATAATTCCTTAAATATCATTGTTTTAGAAGTATAGAAGTTATAAGGAACACCCAAATTCCTTTTTTTTATCTTAATATTTTTATAACAATCGCAATTTTTAATGCATTTTTCTGGACATCATTCCGCATCCAATAAGCCATCGTACATATTTTTAGGAGCTTTATGTCTATTTAACACGTTTTTGAACTTTTTGACTAGACTAATCCATCAGATTTGCATAGGTTTGCATAGGCGTTAGAGGCGTTCCCTGCGTGCTTGGATAAGCATGCAGGGAACTGGCCAAATGACACAAAGGCGCAATGCATACGACACCAACGGGATAGATAGGGTGGTCCGGCCAATTCGTCTACGAATTATAACGTGAAGGGAATCCTATACTTCCACACACATGGAGGACAAAAAGTCTGCGCCACGGCACCACCTGATCAGTGTCCACTGGTCACTGCTATTAATCGCATAAACCAGTATACACGCAGTAGCGCAGATGACTTCTAGCTAGCTGAGACAACGTGATCTTCACTAGAACGAACGTCGTGACTTGATTGTCACTGTCCGTTGTGTGCCTTGTGTTGGCGACGTGGGTCGTCATCGTCACGTCAGCGGCGAGCAGATGTGTTGGAACGAAGTTCCTTATCGCGCGTTGTGAATTTTTTTAATTTTTGTAAGTTTTTTTTCTGTCTAGCCCCCAGACGGAAAAAATTCTTACGAAAAGTTGTCACGACATTTTTTGCTTTTGTAAGCTGTGCGGCGTCGCATGTTTCTCTGTCTGTCTCTCTCTCTCTTATAGAAAGCAAGCCAGATATTTTCATTTCTATTTCGCATTGAACAGTGTGGTGTTGCGACGATTATTTTGTTGAGTGTATACAGGTTTTTTGTAAATAATAAAAAAAATATATAATAATAATTCCTTCACTAATTAATCGAAAGGAACTTCGTTCCATCCGGGTGTCCCTTGACACCACTCAAGTTTTTTTTTTATTGCTTTACGGGTGAGATAGAGATTTTGCTGTGCGACGAACAAAAAAAATGTGAGACTAAAATCGTAAGAAAAATATATAACGGAAATGCTGTATAACAACTAGTTAATTGGACTCCCGATGTGCCGATAGAAGTGAACTTTTTAACTTGGAATTGGATAGCTCACTTTTGCAACTATCCGGGTGAGAGTGAATGAAGCTCTTCGTCACGCTCGTAAATTAAAAAAATGTTGGAGAGAACTCGGTTCGCTTACTCTTTCATATATACACTTGTTTCGCATCTCTCCTTCTCTTTCACATTAACATTTTCCATTAAAAAATTGTTTTTCTTTCCCATATAAAACAGAAAAAAGTAAACTAATCCAAAATAAATAAAATAATCTGCCTTGTCTTTCAGTACCCGCGTTAAAATTATGCCTATTAATACTACAGTATCATAAATCATACTCGTGACAAAGTTTTCACTTCTGCCGTGTGGTCATAGGTACTCTCATTTTATTGTAGTGAAAACTTCAATTGGCGATAATGATACAAACATATAGAAACATACAGATTTTTCATGAGCTGCGAATTGAGCTCGAGCGTTATGCTCGTAAATCAAAGAAATATTCATGTAAACTCAGGACCATGGCCTTCTAGATAGATAGCCACTAATAGAAGACTAATCTAGGTCACCATGCTAAGACGATTAATTTAGACGACAATAAATAGTATTTAACGTCGAAATTCTACGAACGAATATCATTAATGAAAAGAAAAATATTTTGATTTTGAAAACGCCGGATTTCACAATCCTCAATTATGACTTTGAACGTCACCTACTTCGCTGAGTTTTATTTTATTAGTACTCTTTACTAAGCTTACAATGGTAAAAGAAAGTATAGGAAATGTTCTTTAAAGCGCACGGCAGAAGTGAAAAAAAAGTAAGAAGTTACTATTAAAACTTTTAAATTTCTGGTGATCTAGAAATAGTACTTTATTTCGTAAATATTATTTACATGTCAAACGTTTTATTACTTTTACGTAATTTGAAACAAATCTTAACCCTCAGTATAAGTACTTGTATAGTTGTCGGCAAACAACTTGACCCAAAGAAGTTAACTGCGCATGGCTGCGCAGAAATGTTTTTAAGGTCTCTTTGGTGAAAGCACACATGCGCGAACTTTCCCCTTCACGTCACTTTTGGGACAACTTGTTTGCCGGCCACTATACTTCTAAGTGTCACTGGAGGTCCCGTTTAAAAATTATCGAAATCAATTAATTTGGAATATCAACAACAAATCAAAATTTGGTTTTCATTGTCTAACTAATGATTTAATGGCAGTTACTAAATATTATGAAATTAAAATTAACTTTTAAATGATTTTAATAATTATAAATAAAAATGATTGATTACACATAAATTGAACATAGTAAACACTCAGAGTAAATACAACACCACATTACAGAACAACGACACCACATTGACAGATGCGGCTGAAGGACTAGTATAAATTATGGCCAAAAATAAATTAAAAAAACGGCAGTAATTGAAAACTAATAACTAAGCATTGTTGATAGATCATTTTGGGAACTACGCGGGAGAAACCGGAGGACGTGGCCATGACCATGGCCATCTAGACTATCGGAGTTTACCCGAAGATTTATTTCATTTACGAACGTGAAGCTTGAGCTCAATTCATAGCCTGCGGGAAGTCTGTATGTTGTGCGCTAAAAGAAGTTTTCACTTCATAAAGACAGTGACAGCAGCAACAGCAGCTGACTGTTTCTTTCGCGCTCTAGCACACTCGGTGGTCCCACACTCAATAGTTATTTCATTTCCGATCGTGGCGACAAACTTCATTCACAGCCCACGAAAAATCTATCTTTTGGTGCGCCAAAAGAAGTTTTCAGTTCAAAAAACAAATGCTGTAAAAAAGTTCGATCTTTGGAGGCCGTGAATCATCCGTCAATACAATCATGGCCGGGGAATCATACAGTACAGATTGTAAAATACAGTTTTATGTGTAGTTGAAACAAAAAGTTACTTCACAGTTAAGTATCTGTGTGCTATATAGTGGTAGAGGGTTTACTTTGTCACACCAAGATTTTCTTTTTTCATATTTTTAGTAAAATTACAAGATTTTCACAGGAAGCGGAAGACCTTATTATTCAGTGACTTTGATATTTAATTTAACTATCAAGATTAGCAAAGGGAGATGCCAAGACCAGTGTCCCCTTTTCACGAAATGACTGGCATAATTTTTTTTTTCCAAAACTACAAAAACCGACCTGAATTTATACATGAACCTCAGACATTCGACTTAATTTCATAATATTTAGTAACTGCCATTAAATCATTAGTTAGAGAATGATAACCAAATTTTGATTGGTTGTTGATATTCCAAATTAATTGATTTCGATATTTTTTTAAATGGGACCTCCAGTGCCACTTAGAAGTATAGTGGCCGGCAAACAAGTTGTCCCAAAAGGGACGAGAAGGGGAAAGTTCGCGCATGTGTGCTTTCACCAAAGAGACCGTAAAAACGTTTCTGCGCAGCCACGCGCAGTTAACTTCTTTGGGTCAAGTTGTTTGCCGGCAACTATACAAGTACTTATAGTACAAGAAAAGAACCATCAAAATCGATTCACAATTGGTGGAGCTATTGCTTAATTTACGTAATTGAGAACCTCCTCCTTTTATGTAGTCAGTTAAAATATCCAGCAACCGAGGGGAAAGAGTTTACACATTAATAAATATGTTGGTGCCTTTTAAACATTTTTAGCCAAGTGGTTATCGATTGGTCGATTTGATTTCGATGTCAGAGTAATATTGATAACGAAAACGAACATCACTATTGTTAACCAAAACATCTTTTTTGTTGCCAGTTTTTTTACCACCTTAACGTAAATCTACGCAGGATTGCACGCACTTAGTTTACAAGTACCTAAGTACCTACCTATCTTTAGTATACTTTAATCAGTGGTGGACTAACGGGGGTTAGAAGAGGCGGCCCACCCCGGGCCTCCAGCCCTAGGAGCCCCCAAATACTTCCACGTAACCCTGAACAAATCCTAAGCTACTCTAAAATGTGTTTACTACCTACATAATTTTTATCAGAATCAAAATACTATAACCATCTAGACTTTTTGCATGGTACTAACATTCTTTTAACTTTGCTACACGCGTCCAATACGTTAGGGGAATTTCCGTCTTTGTAGCGAGTACTTCCCCAGATCCTAAGAATCCTTGACTGAATGAAGTGCAAATAATTAAAAAAAAAAGAACTAGAATTGTAATTATACCATTTTAGGTTATTTAGGTAAGTACTTAAATTATGTCTCAAATTGTTTTAGCCGAATGATTCCCAGCAAAAAAGATTGCCAGCTTCAAATCTCTCCGTGAGTATCATCAAGGTAGCTAAAGAATTGATCCAGTGGATGGGCAGCAGCATCCACTGTAATCGTTGCACATCTTTACTGTGATCACCAATACATTCACCAAGCGTGGTGATTATGGCATAATCTTCAGTTTATTGAGGAGACCGACGCCAAGTAGTGGGACGTGTGTGGGTTGGGTTTATGATATTAAAAAATAATACCTAATACAAAATCACAATGATAACGAATGCAATTCTTCTACGTAAAAGTGGCAGTTTGTTCAAAGGATGTGTGGATTGGGAACCTGCATGTGGTGCATCCTGGCCATCACACAACAACTTGCCTCGGTTGCATCTTGTTCTGTGTTGGTGAATCCCGCTTCCACATGATCTCTTTTCCACTTTGTGCAGCAGTGCGTGTAGAAAATGGAGAAAAGGACTGAAAGACTTGAAAAGGATATTCGGCTGATACTCGTATCGGTCAAGTAAAATTCCATTCTTTCAGAGGGTTCACATGGGCGGCGGCATTGGCAGAGTTGCGGTTGAATGAAATTTTTCATTCAGCTTTGCCGCCCCGGGCCTTTGACGGGCTTATTCCGTCACTGACTTTGATCTTATAATTTTGAGATAACCAGATAGCGAGTTAGTGTTTGGTGTGTTTCCGTCTTCTCACTCACACAGGTTTTAAAATGCATATAATGATTAATAATGTAAGTATTTATTAGTTGCATGTTATAAATTTCGTTTATGTTAAAGTCAAGTGTAAGGAAATGGTTTCGGATAACAGGGATGTTGAGAATTATACTATGAAACATAAAAATAAATTTATCTACGTGTCAGTTTTTTTAACCTACCGTAATTTCAAAATCAGAGCTAGCAAGTATTCGCAAAATTTTCTTCAGACTGGCAGTGTTTCTTGGTTTTCGTTTGTTTATTTTGTATAAATTATTCGGTTTATTACAAGAATTATCGTTGTCTAATGTTAGAAGCTTAATTACATCTCTGCGTATTCTATTCGTCAATTATTGAAAGGTAAGAGCTAAATTATTTAGTTATAAGCCGCGCGAATTTCAAACTCTGAATTATGACTGAAAAAAGATATTGTTAAGATTCGTCTAGACAAATTTCCTTTTGTGGAACTGAACAGTCCGCAAGTAAATCATCAGATTCCTCCAAGTCTTACTGTATTTTTTTTTACAGTTGAGCCGTTATTACATACATTAATTTTTAATCACGTCAAATTTTGGAGCATAAATGACGAAATAACTAGTAATACAAAAAAATACGGAATTTTATATGTTCCCACCCATAAACACTAAACTACACATAAATCTTGCCATAAAGTTCAACGTTGTGTAGTTTATGAAGCCCACTGCATAATGTACAAGTACAAATACAAATATCTTTATTGCTGTTTTTAGGTAAGATAAGATGATACAAAACATTTTAAAAGTTGCCCCATACAAACTGGCCTCTGCGAGAGGCATGCAATATGTCTGGCAAGACAATTTTTGTAGTCTTAATTTATAAATGAAAAAAATTAAATAATAGTCAGCTGATTAAAGTCTTCTCCTTCCTCATCTTCTATTCATTTCTGGTTTTTATTTATGTCATCTGATTCTTCATCTTCGATTCATTTCTGGCTTCTATTTGGTTGTGATATATATATGTGTGAGATAAATGCTTGGTGAGCACAATTTTGCCAACGTCTTGTGTTTCATCAGGATATTGTCTTGTGTTTTTTTGAGTTTGATCAGTATGTCCATCCAGGGTCTAAGGTTTTGCAGTAGTAGATCTTGCAGTTCACCCATGTGAGGAATGTCAAAGAATGTAAGTAAAGTAGCTAACATGAGGTTGTGATCAGTCTTATTCAGATAGTTATGAATTTGTAGGTTTGATGTGAATTTGGAATAGAATTTTAATTATTATAATTTGTTTTACTCAATCTTGATAGATAATTTTAATGATAGAGAGTGACAGCATGAGAAGGATTCAGCTAAGTGGAACAGCTGTCAGTAAACTACATGGTATTCTAGTTACTTATCCTACAATATTTGAATTCATACAGTTGGTGTTCCGTGTGAGTTGTCCACCAATATTTCATCATTTTTTAACTAAAATGTAAACAGGCAAAGAAGTCCATTCAAATTCGCATAGTAATCTATAGAAAGAGCTGCTAGCTATGGTTGGAATTTTCCTGAGTAATTGTATTCAGAACAAAGTGATCCTTCACAGAAGCAAAGTTACCATATAGCACAATGCATTAGTAAACTGCAGTGGTAATTAGCCAGTCACATCTGTCGTAGAATCGATAATCTTTGGAGTAAATGTGTTAGTTACCACAAATGGCCAAACATAGTGTAAGACATATATTATGTAAGACATGTGAGCAAAGTAGGTGAAAATCTTCAAGATTGCAGCAGTGGATTTTATCTGCCTATGTCTAGCAGTGGACAACAGAATGCCGATGAAGAATTTTGACAAACAATCATAATTACTTTCAATGAGCACTGTCCTTTTGCACACTTGCATTTGGTAAATATTTTTATGACACAAATGGGTAATTGAAATAACTGCATAAATTCAGAAAGAAACCTTTATTTTTCATAATCACACATATGACTAGATTGTGTTGATAAAATATCACAGTAATTGGAATCCATATCACTAATATTAAATATTATATAGTTGCCCACCATGCCATTTGCTATCTACCTGCTTGTAGGTCTAACAAGCTCCACAGTTTTATGTTAATCATCAAGTTGAGTTAAGCTAGCTACGCCTCTATTAATCCAATGCTTCTCTGGGATGCTCGACATTAATGTGATATACATAACAAAGTTGCTTGAATGGCCAGTGGTCGCTAATACACCTTTCCTCTCACTAGTCTTATATATTGGGCAGAAATAACACGGTGGTGGGTTGAAGTTTGCTATCAAAGCGGGTTGGAACCAGATTATCGGAATGGTGTCGAAGAGAATCTTCGGGAAGGACTCGTCTAGTTGCATATTTTGACGGTTCCATCTTGCACCTTCCAGGAACAAACCCTGTGGGAAAATATTGTTATCAGTGCTATTTTTTAACACTAGGCAGTGTGCCACTGTTCAACCTGCCCGATGTTTATTTTTTATTAGTCTGAAGGAATAAGCAGTACATATCCTTAATGTCCACTATAACAGTCAGCGCCATGCAGTTTATTTAGCAAGATGATTTTCATGCGCTGCATATCATTGCAATATGGCCATCACTTGATTTATGGGTACATATATACATACCTAATTTACGGCTGGTCTAGTTGGGAGAACGGCGCCTGCCGATCCGGAGACCCTGAGTTCAAACCCCACACGCACCACTGTCTTTTCGAAGTCATGTGCCTAATGCCGCTAACTTAAAAACGGTGAAGGAAAACATCGTGAGGAAACCGACATGTACCTAGAACCTTTCGAAGTCATATATCATCCACCAACCCCCACTGGGCCAGCGTGGTGGATTATGGCCTTAACTCCCTCCTTGCGAGAGAAGGCCCGAGTCCCAGCTGTGGGAACATTTAATGGGCTGATGACGATGATATACCTAATTAATTATCTCCTTCCCATGTTACATCTCTGAAAATATTTCCGTTCAAACCTCAACACAGTATTGCTTGCATGTTACTGCTCGGCGGTAGAATAACTGTTAGACTTTCATCAGTCAGTTCTTCTCTGCGGAGAGGCATGCCACTATGAAATAGTTGTATAGAATGTCCTGTATATTAGAATTGTGCCATGCAAGAAAACAAACCCAATTGTTACTTCCTGAGATTAAATCAAAAAACAATTATTTGTATGTTATAATTTAGTACAATGTGTAAATTCTATTCACATTTCCAAATGATTGTTTAAAGAATGTACTTTTGAAGAAAATTTTATGTACATATATTAAACTTATTATATCAATCAGAATACAAGTCTTAAAGATTGAGATACAATGTCAGATATAATACTTACTTAAAAACCTTCTGTAGAGATTAGTTACTTTGGGAAAAATAATTACAAGTATGCTTTTTGGATTGGTGAAAGCTTGTGAGCTCGCATCCCCAACAATAATGCGTAATTAGACTAAATTAGCTATTAAAAAGTTAGTGACTTTTCACCTCTATCGGTGGGGGTCACATAGCTCCAGGGGGGGGGCGGTCATAGGTCGTGGTCAAGCCACAACTGACAACTGTGCAATAAATACATGCGTGCCATTTAATTAGTGGTCCACTTAGGTACTGGAC